>OVBL01000427.1:0-600000 GCA_900406555.1 Pseudoturritis turrita | reverse complement strand
TCGTTTGAGGTATTAACCATCTTGGAATTGGATGAAATTTGGTAAAGAGATATATAATTGAGTTACCTGTCTAATGAAGGTAGTTTCAAGTCATTTGGAGCAATGGTTAAAGATTTATACTTGATTTACTGAAGACATGTATGTCTGGCTCGAAGGAGAAGCAAGCGTAGGAAACTGAAGGAAGGAAGAGCCAGAATCGGTCAGAGATTTCCCCATGGCTCGTGCCAATGCTCTCCTGACCAATTCCTTGGCATCGGTCAAGATCCCTATCCAATGCTCTTGCACTGATCAAAAAAGTATTATTTCCTTTTTTCCCAAGACAAAACCCTAGCCGACTTAGTACTTCTCAAGGCTTATATATACTTTTTTAACCCCTTTTAGAGAGCAAGAAGCCACATATCATTACCATAAAAATCAGACACGATTTTATTCTAAGTTCTTCATAAGTTTTGATTCTAAGAGTTTCCAGGAGGAAATCTCGCTTTGTACTTGGATATAGAGAAGATTTCTAAACCCAAACTCTTTTTATTCAATCTATCTACAATGTTTTCTATCTACTTTTTCTGTTGTTTATTTAATCTAAACATGTCTGAGTAGTTAACTTGTTAGGTTATATGGTTTCAATGATTCCATGATTATGCTTGATTGATATCAAAATTTCTAGGGTTTATCTTATGTTTTCTTCACCTTTATTTATTTGAATTGCTGTTTGCTTGGTTGGCCATCTAGTGAACTAATCTAAGGTTAATATACTCTCCAAAAGCTTGTTATATTGCCTGAACTAATATTTGGTGAGCAATACGTGATAACCTGTGAGAGTTGAGCTATGGAGTATTGTGAACAATTGAATCCTGAACGAATTAATGCATGCTTTCTTTTTGTAATAACCTACGAGAGTTGAGTCTATTAGGATGTTAAAGCATAGTAATTGGAGCCACGAGAGTGGAATGATTATACCTTCGTGATTTGAGTTTTAAAACAATTTTAATCAAATCTCTAAATCGATATATATCTTCTATTTTCATGTGTTTCTGCGAATCACCTATTGCCCAACGTTTCTTTTATTATTTATTTCTTTTGTCTTTAATATTGCTTTTATTTACTTGCTAATTCGTTTTCACATAAATTCCAAAAACCCAAAATATAATTTATCTTACCTTGATTTATGTCTTATAAATTCGTAGCGTAGCTATCTTGTCTTCAGTGGATCGACCCTTAAATACTACTGCGTTTGTTGTGCACTTGTAGGACTATTTCAGGGTTAAAACCTGAGAATATCAAGTTTTTGGCGCCATTGACAGGGACCAATTTCGTTACCTACGAGTTTTTTATTAGAATCAAGTCTAAGAATTTTGTTTCTTTTTTTATTAATTTCGTTTTTCTGTTTTTGGTTTTATCTTTGTGTGTTTCAGGTTTATACTTGAGAAAGGATAAAAGTACTTTAAGGATGGCTACTATTGGAAACTTCAACACGTCACCAACCCTCCTCATGAACTGAAATCCAATCTGCCCTCAGTGATGAGTCGGTTTTGAATCGGTGCAATTTCGAATTTAAACAAACTCTAAATGCAACTTCAACCTAGTTTTAAACCTTAAGTGCAAACCACAAGTATATGGTCAATATCAGTGTAGCATTTAATGGTCATTCTTCCACAAGGAGTATGCAAAGGCAATAAGAATGAAAGATACTATATAAGGTAAGCCAATTTCAAAGGATGTGTTTTGTAATCAACTAACAACCTAAGCAAATGATGCAATAAGTAAGCAAAGTTATCAAACAAGAACAAGAAACATAAAAGAAAGCATGCATAGGTAAATTAAACTTAAAAGAAAGCAATAAAAAAGCCAACCGGAAAAACAAAGATGATCAAATATGATAAAAGCATGGACTTTGGATAGAGATCATGGATTGAGAGTGTTTAGCCTATGACTAGTGATGAAAGACCATATAAATAACCATTTCCAAGACATGAATCCTCTGATATAGATTAGCTCACTTTTGCAAATACTAATTCATTCTACAAATCACCCAAAATGACAATCCTTTCAGTCCCTATTGATATGAGAAGAGATCATTAATTTCATATGCCCATAAAAATATACTACTCACCCTAAACATCAAGTGTTAATTGGCTAGGATATGAAAAGCATGAATTAGAGTTGGCCTAGACATGTTCACAAACACCTTTTGGGCATGAAAAGACATTGATCTAAGAATTGATTAATTACTTCAATCCTAACAATGGGTTCTCTCTAATCAATAAAAATCATGCAAATCTAGACCTAAGCATCACCAATCACACATCAAACATCATAATCTACTACACCCATAATCCACTAAAGAGACTACTCACTCATGCTCAAACAAACCATCAAAACATGAGTAATGAAAGACATAATGAAAGATTAAGAGAAAAGATAAAGAAAACTTCACTAATCAAACATAAAAAGTTGAAGCTTTAACATCCAAATGCCAAGATCCATAGGGTTTTGTTTTCGCCCAAGGGATAAAGAAAAATTAGAAAAAACGTAGAGTTTTAATGTGCTTAAAAATATTTATAGGGAAAAGAGATGAACCCGGGTAAACCCGGGACAAACCAGGTCAAACCCGGATTTGTGCAGAAAGTGTAGCTGGCATCGACCTGATGAGGAGGACGTGTCGATGCAGTGTGCATCAATTCCCCCAATCTTGCCTGGTGTTGCTCCCATCGACCTGTTGAGCTGGACTGGTCGATGCAGCCTACATCAGGTGGTGTTTGGCTCATATTCATTCCCCTTGGTTCTCCTTTCTTCTTCAATTGATTCTCCTTGATCCTAGGCTTCCATAGTACCTGAAATAGACTCAAAATACAATGCAAATGCAACATAATGGACATAGGACTCTAAGAATAAACCTAAACTAAATGGAATCTAATATGAAGAGAAAGATGCATTAAGTAATCTAAATGAGTGTAAAAACCAAGCAAAATGCATGCTAAGAAGTGCTAAAATATGAACACATCACTCAGCCACCACAAAAGCTAAACTATGCAATAAAGCCTCAGTTCATTGCATTAGTGAAGCAGAATCAGTTTTGTGGTCTTCCTCAAGAGAATCCTTTGGATCATCTAAATGCATTTGAAGAACTCAGCAGCCTCATTAGTGGAGTTGATGAGGATTACATAAGACGCAAGCTTTTCACTTTCTCATTGGCACAAAGCACTTAAATGGAAGAAATCACTTCCTTCTCATTCTATCACCTCTCGGACGAAATTCAAGGAAGCTTTTCTTGAGAAGTTTTTCACCAAGCAAAGAGTAAATAAATTTAGTAGCAAGATCTCTGACTTTCAACAAGGTGTCCACGAGCCATTCTTTGCAGCCCTAGACCATTTCAAGGAGTATATAAGAGGCTGCCCACAACATAGTTTAAAAGAAGCTAGATTATGGAACGTGTTCTATCAAGACATAAGGCACAAGTACAAGTTTTCTCTTGATACAACAAACAATGGGAACTTCATGACAAAATCAGTAGTTGAAGAAAAGGACGTTGATAGAGAACTTGGCTGTTAGTGATAGCAACCATCACCCAAACTATGAAGAGACAACCCAAGCATTCAACACAAGTTTGATGTCTGAAATTTTAGAGTTGAAGAAGCTTGTTGATGAGCTTCTCGAGAGCAAAAAGAGGAGTATGCACATTTTTGAGGACGTGCCTGGCTCTGGAGATGATTCTAGTCAAGAGTTAATGAACAATTTTTCATCCAAGAGACAAAAGAAGATGAACTACATTGATGGAAAAACCTTTGGTAATGGTGTTTTCAAGCAAGATTTTGTGAATTCTCAAGACCTGTTCTATCCTCATGAAAATGTGGCTCAAGGTACTCAATCACAAGCTAAGGAAGAGTATTTTCATTGTTATAGAGATGGATCATACCAGCCAAAGCAGCAGCCCACATTTTCCCAAGACTTTCAAGCCAATGCACCTATGGTTCAACAAGAGAGTAATATCGAAATTTTGACCAAGCAATTGATGGAAGAACTAAGGCAAAGTAGTAAGGAAATCTATGAGAAGATACGTACCATCAATAATGACCTTATCAACAAGTATGATTCCCTAGCTGCCCACGTGAAAAAATTAGATGCTCATGTTTCTCAAGCAATCGAGGATGTGAAGAAGCAAGAAGAAGAAGCTAAGGCTGAAATTTTTTCTATCAACATCTCTACCAAGCAAGATGAATCCGTGCCTATCCCTGCACCAAATCATAATGATGTTTACTTGTCTGTAAAACCATAACCTGAGCCTTACCCATGGGAGTCAAACGGAGCTTACAAGACAAAGCCACTCGAAAAAGTCGATATTCTGGGAAAGATTGTTGTTCCTTGTATAATCAATGGAATTGAGTTTAAGGATTCTTTGTGTGATGCAGGAGCTGGCATAAACATAATTTCTACATGAATAGCAAAGAAGTTGGGGATTAAGGAGTTAAAGCCCAGCAAACGGCCAATGTCGTTCGAAGATACTTCTTCTACAATCTCACATGGTTTCATCTCAAATCTAGTAGTGCAACTTGTAAATTATGATATTAGAACAAGCGTCCACATTTTGGAGATGAAAGATGACCCGCACAAGCCTTTGATTCTCGGTTCACCATTCTTTGAAACTGTTGAAGCAATTGTGGATTCTACAAATCACCAAATCTCCTTCTCTAAACTCGATAAAGGAGTGTTATATCCTGCAGTACAAGGTAAGGGTTCTTTTTGTATGACTATATCTAATAATAACAAGTTTCAAATTAAACCAGGTGATTTCATAAAGGAAGTCCAAAACGTCATAACTCCAGCCCCTCCTATCATACATAAGGATGTTGTCAAATCTACAAAATCTAAGTGCAAAAAGACTCCAAGTGTTGTAAATTCGATTTTGACACATATGGAGTGTAATGAAGATGTGGTTCATGCCAAAGTGAAGAGAAAAAGGTCCTCAAAACATTTCTCTAAAGTCAAAATCATTATCTCATCGGATTTAAAGGAGAAAGGTGAAGATTTCATCCAAGAAAAACTCAACAATACGATGAAACTTTTTTCCGGTGCGATTGTTCTTCGTGAGAGCCAGCTAGCTGCTAATGGATGAAGTCTCAAACCGTCAAGTCTAGAGTGTAGAGAAGCTAAAGGAGCCTTAATTCCTTTAATTGATCCACCTTAAAACTAAAACGAAAGGAGTCGAGTTAATTGACTTTAAACAAGCGCTTTGTGGGAGGCAGCCCACAATTTTATTTAATTCTATGCATTACTTTAAGTTTTTAAAATTTAATTTTTACAATTTTAAATTTTATAATTTTAATCTTTACAATTTTAACTTTTATAATTTTAATCTTTACAATTTTAATTTTTACTAATATATTTTATTTTTATTTTTCAGGATTTTACAAAAACAAAAACAAATTGTCGGAGTGGGTCATGGCATCGGGTCACGAGATCGACCCACGGTCATGACCGATGCCACCCCATCGGTCAGGCTGGGTCATGGCCTCGTCCCGATGTGCCACCACCCGATGCCAATCTCGACCCACGGTCACAGCATCGGTCACCAACATCAGTCGAGCAATCGTGATCGATGCTCGACCCATCATGACCCACGGGTAAGTTTTTTTCCACCCAACCTCACGTCCCACATCGGTCACGAGATCGATCCAGCTCGTGACCGATGTCGACCCAGACCACAACCCACAAATCGCCACCTCGACCAAGCGCATGACCCACGATCATACCATCGTTACCCAGACTCGACCCATGCCATGACCCACAGATCGAGTGCATAACCCACGACCCAGCCTACAACCCATGGGTCGACTGTCCCATGACCCACGATAACAAATTCTCGACCCATACGATGACCCATGGTCGACCCACAGATCTGACCACCGAACAACCCACCTAACCATGGTCCATAAAAAGGTAAATTTTTTTTTTCTCCTTTATTTATTCAAAACCAAATTTTAAATTATAATTCAAAAATAATATGAACCAAATTTATTTTTAAATTTGCATTTTCATAAATTAATCATTTTTAATTTATATATTTTATTAAATTTATATTTGATGGATTCATTGATTTATGAATTTTGCATTTAAAATTTGATATTATTAGTTAGATTAATTTGGTTTTGAATTAAATTTCACATATTAACAAATTATTCCTCATTTTTTACTATTTTCACTTAGATTAGATTAATATTGAGGTCTAGGTCCAATAAGACATTAACAAGTGATTTCAAGTATTTTTGCAAGGATATTTGTACTTTACAGGACTTGTATCAAGACCTTTTGTTGTGTGCGCACACTTCCAATCGTCCAAACACAATCCGAACCAAGCAAAGGATATGTGAACTAAAAGAGAAGAAACAAGAGACACACCATGGTATTCAAGGGGAATACTAGTAAATCAGACTGGTCAAAGTCACATGGTTCGAGTCAGTTTGGCAACTCGGCACACGTACCTTACAAACGGTCCACATCGAAGGATGCCCTGAACCAAATCTCAATCCGTTCAACCAAATGGTCTCAAACTTCATGATCAGACTTATAATGTAATTTGGTTCGGAAAGATTTCAATATGGTTCAAGAAATTCTTCACGGTTTAAGTTTTGGATCAAGGAGCATCATCCGACGAGCCAAATCACCTACTTCGTGGACCATCCATAAAACCACTCGAGCAAAGTGCCTCAAAATTCACATAATGACTTAAAATTTCATGTTATCTGGTGAATCTTCGATATGGTTCGAGGAATTATTTACGGTTTGCAAGTTATCCACTACACCCTCTTCCGGCGTACCGTATCACCATTCATGGACCATAGGGAAAACTGTTGAGAAAAAGCGTTGAGACTTCACTAGCAACCTTAAAATATCATGTTTCTTGGTGACTTTTCAATATGGGTCGAGAAATTGTTCACGTATTGAAAGATAGCCCTATGAGACTCTTGCGATATGCCAAATCGAGTAACCATGGGACAATTTTCAAAGCCGTGTGAAATCAGCAGCTGGAGCTTAAATAAGAACTAATCCTAAGGACCTAAGGAACTATTTAGAGGTGCTACTTCCGCCCTAGATCATGCCAAGTTCAAAGTTGACCGTAGACATCAAATTGTTGAACCAAACACAGAACTTCATGGACTTTTTGTCCAAATCCGGTACAATCGTTCTAATCTTCATATTTTCAGTTTTTAATTTTTATTTATTTTCGGTTTATTACTCCATTAATTTGATTTACTTTCACACCGGATGGTGCAAAGTAAGTTTGGGGGGATTGTCGTTTACTAACACATTTGTTTGTGTTTGGTTTATATTTCTTTTAAGTTTATTTTTATTTTTATATCTATTAATACGTTTTTATTGAGTCAAAATAAGTTTGGAAATTATGATACTTTTCTAGGAAATAAAACTTTGATTTCAAAACTCAGTGACCATTGTTGCAGGATCTGTTCAAGACAATCGATTCAGAAACCCCATGACTGGACTCCCCCTAGAAAATTTTAGCTTGCATTGATTTGACTCTATATTATTGGACTACTAATCTGATTTTTAAATATTTCTCATTAAAGGTATTAGATCAGGGAAACGAATCACACATTCATGATATCTTATCCTCTTTACCACTCTTTGTTGTTCCTGAATGGCCAGTTCACGTTTAGTTGGTACCCCACCTATAAACCCTTGCCTCTTTTCATACCTCATGCACTCTTTTTTTTCATCATCATATGTGCATAAATGTACAAAAACATCGGAGAGAAAAAGGATCAACACAATTTTCCAACCACTGGAGATGCAGAGATTGGAAGAACTTGGTGGAGTACAATGACAATATTCGAATACCTTGGCCTTTTCTTAGATGATATAAGACTCGATGAGAGGCTAATGTGAATGGTTTGATGGGAAAAATAGACTGTCTTTCACGCTCTCTTCCATTGAACAGGAGATTTTCGAATGGATAGAGAAAGATGGGATTGAACACGCTGGTTGTAACGCTCTCTCGTGTTGAATCGGTTGATGGTGAGGCTGGTGGATCGATGGCACCACAGAGATGATGAGATGGTCTCTGATACTGCAAGATATGTTCAATCCTAAGTGAATCCACACTAAGAACATAAGCAAATGACTCTCAACAAGGTTGCTTGAAGAAGAGGAAGAAAACGGCTACCTTTTATTGATAATCAAAAGGTCAAAAAAATACAAGGCTGCAAGGGAACCTTATATAATGGTTCTTTAGCTTAGACCTAGCTATTAGGTTGACACAAAAACAGAGAAAATGACTCAAAATGACAGGACATGTAAATCAGAAACTACAAGGCATGTAAACACCAAAAAAGGAAAGTTTGACTAACAAAAAAAAAGGGAAAACTCTATAAACTATTGGCAACTTTCTGGGGCTCGAACTGTGGTCTCTTGCAGCTCTAAATACCACTGAGACACTCTGAATTACCTGTACAGATTGTATAAATTGAAAATACATGGTTTTGGCTCGAGATGTGCGGTTTTGAAGCTGAGGTGATCAATGCTGGTGCTGGTCTGTTCAGCTTGAAGTCTTTGATGAATCCTTCATCCTGAAGTCCTTTGAGGTCTAAATGAATGAGATCTTCAAGTGTTTCCACGTGGTTAGCTTCAGACTTCTCTTCTTGCTCCATTTGCTCGCTAATGGTAGAATGGCTTGAATGGATGATATCTTGCAGCTCCGACGTGATCTCAGTGAGATTTCCTTCCAAGTAAACAGACTTACCTTGGTTGATTTGAGGTTGATCTTCCTTGATGCTCCAACGTGCAAAATCCACAATTAGGTATGATTCGAGTGCTTCATAGTTCTCTTGGAGGTTGTCGACTTGGGAAGGGGTTCTGAACGTGTCTCCAAGTTCCATGGTGTTTAGGAGGGTCTATATAGCCATGTTGAATCCTTCTCTAAGTCTCTTGGTCTTGAAACATGTCATTAGAGAGTCCTTGACCACGAGTGCATGCTCTAAGTCTATGGTTGGGTCGATGTCCTCATCATTCCCTCCCTCTTTAGAAGGTTTTGTCCTCAAAACTGGATCATCTGCATCATAGGGAGATAAAGCAGTAACATTAAAGCTATTTGAAATGTTAAACTCACCTGGTAACTCCAAACGGTAGGCATTATCATTGATCTTTTCTAGGACTTTGAATGGACCGTCTCCTCTAGGTGCAAGCTTTGAACTTCTATTCTCTGGGAACCTTTCATGTCTCATGTGCAACCACATCCACTCGCCTGGTTCAAAGACGAACTTCTTGCGCCCGTTATCCGCTCTCCTCTTGTACTCATCTGTTTTCTTTAAAATGTTATCTCGGACCTTTTGGTGAAGCTTCTTCACGAACTCTCCTTTCCTGAGACCATCTAAGCAAACGAAACAAGCAACACGGAAACAGATTAAACAAAGAGAACTAGCAAATATAAACAAATTTTCTTTTTTAAAAGGGATTTTCGTTAAGAAATCAGAAACAACAACCAAAACAATCTACTAGGCAAATAAAAATGATTTTTTTTTAGAGTTTTTCATTTAAGAACAAACTGAAGAAAACGAGCTAAACAAAATAGAAGCAAATTCAAAACAGAAACAGAACTAACAGATAGAATGGATAGAAAACCAAAGGTAGGAACATTTGGCTCTGATACCAGATGATATAAGACTCGATGAGAGACTAATGTGAGTGGTTTGATGGGAACAATAGACTGGCTTTCACGCTCTCTTCCGTTGAATAGGAGATGGCCGAATGGATAGAGGAAGATGAGATTGAACACACTGGTTGTAACGCTCCCTTGTGTTGAATCGGTTGATGGTGAGGCTGGTGGATCGATGGCACCATAGAAATGATGAGATGGTCTCTGATACTGTAAGATATGCTCAATCCTAAGTGAATTCACACTAAGAACAGAAGCAAAAGACTCTCAACAAGCTTGCTTGAAGAAGAGGAAGAAAACGGCTACCTTTTATTGATAATCAAAAGGTCAAAAAAATACAAGGTTGCAGGGGAACCTTATATAATGGTTCTTCAGCTTAGACCTAGCTATTAGGTCGACACAAAAATAGAAAAAATGACTCAAAACGACAGGACATGTAAATCAGAAACTACAAGGAATGTAAACACCAAAAAAGGAAAGTTTGACTAACAAAAAAAAAGGAAAACTCTATAAACTATTGGCGACTTTCTGGGGCTCAAACTATGGTCTCTTTCAGCTCTAAATACCACTGAGACACTCTGAATTACCTGCACATATTGCATAAATTAAAAATACATGGTTTTGGCTCGAGATGTGCGGTTTTGAAGTTGAGGTGATCAATGCTGTTGTTGGCCTGTTCAGCTTGAAGTCTTTGATGAATCCTTCATCCTGAAGTCCCTTGAGGTCTAAATGAATGAGATCTTCAAGTGTTTCCACGTGGTTAGGTTCAGACTCCTCTTCTTGCTCCATTTGCTCGATAATGGTTGAATGGCTTGAACGGATGATATCTTGCAGCTCTGACTTGATCTCAGTGAGATTCTTGATGTTCTGAGCTCTATTTCCTTCCAAGTATACAGACTTACCTTGGTTGCTTTGAGGTGCTGTTCAAGCTGAGCAACATATTAAGAGGAAGACTCTCTCGACCAACAGGAGCAAAACCACTTGGACACCACAACCTCAAAGAAACATGGACAAAGGAAAATCCATTGAGGGGGACTCAAGGTTCAAGAAACCAGCACAAGAACAATCAAAAGGAACCAAACCAAAGCAAGGTAAGTTCCAGACCCAGAGAACTCGTGACATCACTTGCTTCAAATGTCAAGGAAAATGACATTATGCAAGGGAATGCCCAAACCAGAGAGTAATGATCATCAAATCAAATGGAGAATATGAATCAGAAGATGAACAAGAAGAAGCACAAGTAGAGTCAGATGAGAACGTGACTGATTATCCTGAAGTAGGAGAGCTGCTTGTCACAAGAAGAGTCCTTAGTGCACTCTTTGATCTAGAAACTATCCAAAGGGAAAACATTTTCCATTCCAGATGCACTGTTAATGCAAAGGTATGTAGTTTAATCATTGATGGAGGTTCTTGTACTAATGTAGCTAGAAAGTATTTGGTTGATAAGTTAGGCCTCAAGAAGACCAAGCATCCTCGACCATACAGACTCAAATGGCTCAATGACAAAACTGAAATCAAGATTGCGGATCAAGTAACCATTCCTTGACAATAACTTTCTAATATCCTCCACGAAATATTTAACAGAAAATGATCTATCTTCCTTAAGCGCGACATTAATGGATTCTACATTGTTGCTCGTCATTATACCAAATCTATCTCCTGGAAAATGTGCACAAGCCCATAATCGAAATTCTGC
This sequence comes from Pseudoturritis turrita, assembly GCA_900406555.1. Taxonomy (NCBI): domain Eukaryota; kingdom Viridiplantae; phylum Streptophyta; class Magnoliopsida; order Brassicales; family Brassicaceae; genus Pseudoturritis; species Pseudoturritis turrita. The sequence continues at coordinate 588,640 of OVBL01000427.1, read as the reverse complement.
CTCTTCCAAGTAAACTGCTAATCCACTATTCTGACGAGGAATCACAGCAAACAATGTTTCAAAATCTACCGGTCGATATGCATATGCAGCACGACACACCAAACTGAGCATTGCGTTCTTTTTGAACTTTAAGATAAGGTTATTTTTGAGGTGATAGTAACATACTCTCCAATCAGCTGCGGGGAAAACCTTCTCAATGGCCTTTGCGATTGATAGATGACGGTCAGAAATAATTGCCAAATTTTTATCATCAAGTATCACACCACGCAACTGTGTAAAAAACCATTCAAATGAAGCATCATTATCTGAGTCTACAATCCCAAAAGCTATAGGAAATATACTCGAATCTGCATCTTGACCTGCAGCTACTAGCATAACACCTCTGTACTTTTCAGTTAGATGTGCTCCATCTACCACAACAACCGTCCTCAAGAACTCAAATCCTTTGATGGAAGCAGCAAAAGCAATGAACAAATACTTAAACTTTTGTTTATCATCACGTTCAAGCTTTGTAATCATACCTGGATTGGCCTGCTCTATTTTCCATAGATAGGAAGGTAAGTCCTGGTAACCCCTCTCAAAATTACCTCTGACCAGCTCTCGTGCATATGCCAATGCTTTATGCGCCTTCGTATAGTCTATGTGAAGACAATGTAGTGACTTAATATAGTTCATTACATGCTTAGGCATGATTCCTTTAAGATCATTACCACCGCTAAACCTATCAACATACATCTTTCCAATAAATTTTGCATTAGCCTGTCGGTGACGAGAATACCTACAGACAGCAGAGCATGTATGAGCTTCTTTATATATCCGAACGAGAAATTCTGGAGATTCAGATGAAACTGACAGAGTCGACGCACGAATCCTCCAAGAACAATTAGGAACAAAACATTTCGCGGTAAATAGTTTCTTCCTCGACGTATCGATTTTGAAATCAAACTTCTCGATGACTGAAATCTTGCGTAATTGCATAATTAATGCTTCCTTGTCATCAAATATTTCGCCAACATTAATAATTCCAGATTTTTTTCAGTGGTAATGGCGTCGTAGGCGTGACATCGAATATATCGCATAATAAAGGTGGCATCTGCTGTTGCTTTGCAGACTCTCGACAGTCTCTACTGTTGTTCGGTGATGGCATCATATGCTCGTCTTTAACGTTACCAACATCATCAATATCCACACCACCATCCTCTTTGACCTCACAAGCTTCATTTTTACCTGCAGCTTCTCCTTTAATTCTATCGTTTCTTTTCCATGACACGCAAAACCGGATAACCTCTTTTTCCGCCATTGTGATAAAGTTTGCAAGTTACCTATCGTTATTCAAGAAGATAGGAGGTGTGTCGCTAGGCATTTTCTCCATGATATGTGTAGGCAACTTATAAGCAATCTCGACTGCATTCATCTGCATTTCCAAGTTGTAATCTTCACAAACAATGTGGAGAAATTCTTTATACTTGATTTGTTCTTCAACCGCAAACAACTTGCTTTCTTTGCTTGAATCAACGTCGAAATCCCAACCCATTTTTACCTTCCATTTTCCAAAAACAGTCAACAAATGCAATATTATCTGTAAAAAATAGAATGTTCACTAGTAAATTAATTGCAAAAGATCTGCAACACACTATCTTAGAAGATTTTTTGGCAAAGCTCTACACTTTGGTAGGGTCTTTTAGAAATAGCTCTGCCAAAGGCATACTAGAGCTCTAGACGCAGTTTAGAAGATGGTGGTTTAGATAACTAGTGTAATATTTTGAAGTGTTACATGTGTTCGTTCTTCCCGAAAATATGCTCGCCTTCAACCCCTAGATTATCTTTGACCAGCATATATTGTTAGATGTAAACGAAGATCGTCTTTCCGAATAATGTACATACTTTCATTCAAAATCGAAGTCTGTAAACAATCTTATACTCGGATTTCGCTTCCGTCTCTTGGAAAATATGAAATCTCCCTTTGAGGGTGAAATCGAAATAGTATATCTAGGTTAAAGGTAGAGAAGTTGAAAATTTTTATAGCAAACTCAAAAAAGTAAGAAGTAATGGCATTTTTGTTATTATTGTGAAAAGAGGAGAACATTGTAATTGACTTCAAAATCCGACCGTTTATACAATTCGTCGCAAATATCAAGTCAGGCCCTGCGAACAGTATGCTACCGTCTGACGAGCAATATTTGCCTTATGTTTACACAAATGCACACACAATATCTGCCTTGGTCTACAAAAAAAGCACACACAATATATGCCTTAAGGCTACACAATTAGCAGAGTTTAAGCAGAGTCTGTCCAGCCTTAGCCTTAAGGGTACACAATTGACACATTATATCTGCCTTAAGACTACACAATTAGCAGAGTTTAAGCAGAGTCTGACCAGCCTTAGCCTTAAGGTTACACAATTCACGCAGACTCTGCCAAGCGTAAGGGTATTTTAGACATTTTCAAAAAAATGTACTAGTTCTACAATTTTCCCTACGAAGGTACCCCGCTTGACATTAAAATCAGAAAATGCACCATATTAACAACTCTCCCTCTATAAAACAATGAATAAACATAAACAGAAAATGATAATAATCGTTATGTATGTTTAAAACATGATTCGATTATTAAGATTCATGAATCATGTTTCGATAATAAGTGTGATTCGAAGCATGAGGAAAAATACTTACCTCGATCGGAAAAACAGATTGGAGATCAAAGACGGAGACATAATGAAAACGGCATCGTCGAACAGAGATATGTGGTGGTGACAGCAGAGATTTTTTTATTTGCTCAGACGGCTAGGATTTCGTGCTGATAACGTGTTATGAACAAAGAGCAGAGATAAGAGAGAATATAGGTGTGTCTTATTCCAATAAGAGAGAACATATATATATGGATACAAGATAGGGTTTTAGCTTGGTCACCAAGTCATCTAGAACATTCCTAATACTAATGGGCTTTATAATGGGCATCCATATAGTTATTCATAACACTCCCTCTTGGATGTACACTATAATAAAATACTCTCTAATGCGCACAAGATGTTGCCTCATTAAAAATCTTACCAGAAAAACCCAATTGGGACAAAACCATGGTTAAGGGAAAAAGAATGCAATGCGCTTTACTCTCCCTGATGAGTGCATAACTTGAGATCTTTATGACAACGCACCTAAATGATGAACTTGTTTCTTGAAAGTAGCAGTTGGAAGTGTCTTGGAAAAGTCTGCCAAAGTTTCGCTTGAATGAATTTGTAGAATATGTAAATCACCATTCTTCTACAGCTCATGGGTCTTTGAGATGATTCATCTTGATCATTCTCTTTGTCTCTCTTGATATCATTAATGTATGACATTCCTTTGGGAGATTGATAGACCTTTATATATCATTGTAATTATAACATCCTCCTTAATTGTCTATTATTTGCGTGTTCTTTGTTGCCTCGTTAAAAACCTTATCATGGAAAACCCAATGGGAAAAAACCATGATAAGGGGAAAATAGTACAACCACGCACATCATCATATTTCTCCCCCTCGGAAACATCTTCTCCAGGAGATGAATTCCGATCATATATACTATCTTTTGGAATTATTATAAACATAACCATAATGAACAAACTCGTATGATTGTCATATGATCTCTCAGATCATTGGACTTCTGGTCCATAGCATCCTTTCTCATAGAATATCATATCTTGGTATATTTGAACTTCAGGCCTAAATTTCTTTTACATACAATCTTCTAAACATTCATCTTGTACATGCGAGTTATTCATGCTCTTCTTATGAAAGTTACTATTTTGGGCTTTCTTTCTTGTCATATGAAAGCTCATCTTTCAATCATGAAAGAGATCGGTAAATTTCCCAAACATCAATTTAAGTATGGTACTTCTAGACCGACAATATGTGAGCCTTTTTATCTAGAATCCTAAGGATCTCTCAATATCTCATCTCTTTCGCTAGATGCTCAATTTGTAATTCCAAGCAAAATTTATCTTTCCAAGATCTTTCATCTTGGATTCTTTCTTCAAATATTTCACTATATACAAAATCTCTTAAGGAGTTCCAATGATGTTCAAATCATCAAATCATTTCCCAAATCTTCTTATAAATATGCATGGACTAATAAGATCATTCTTATAGTCTTCTCTATATCAAGTACTTTCATGCAGTAATATTCAGGTTTCAAGAAATTCGCACGAAAAGGATTCTGCCAGAAATTCGCACGAAAAAAGATTATACCCGAAATTTGCACGAACTGATTTTGCCCGAGATTCATACGAATCTGATTCTTCACATAAATCTGGTGATGCCCAAAATTTGTACGAAATGAATTTGCTTCTAATAGTTTATATCCTTATGGGACTTTCATATAAATATCATTATACAATGGTCCTTTTTCGTATATGTCATCGTACTGTTTGTGATTACTCTACCGGAGTTTCAATGATGTTTAAATTATGAATCCTTTCAAACAATATCTTTTGATAAATCTACATGGGTACATATTTACATGATTACACCCACATACTACATATTTTCTTTTCATTCGTTCGAGTAGAGTTCCCGGGAACATAATTCTTAATCTTGTTTGGTACTTTTCTTACATCTTTGCATTGGTTTACTTAGGTTGCTATAATTGGTTACAAAACATCTCTTGAATTTGGCTTAGCTTCGATAGGATCTTGCATTCCTATTGTCTCAACATACTCCTTGTGGAAGAATGGCCCTTAAATGCTACAATGACATTGGCCATGCACTTGTGGTTTGCACTTAAAGATTAAAGCTAGGTTGAAGTTGCATTTAGAATTGTTTGAATTCAAAATTGCAATCTCACACCGCATCACGGAGCAGAGCTAAGGCGAGACCCGATGACGATTTGGTCAGTCTTTCACTGGTATCAAGGTTTGGTCAGGATGAGGACACACTTGATGATGCAATTAGTCATCCTCATCCATGTGATCATGAGGAGCACACACACATTGAGTTTGGACAGCAGAGTCAAGGATTTGGTGCTGATTCCGGTGAGACAAAGATTATTGAGTACGAGTCTGATGGAGACAGGCTCCCATTATACTTTCTAGATTCACCAGCGTCAGTTTCTCCGACATTCTGATCCCAGTGTATCGACTACTATTTATCCCTATCTCTATTTTATTTTATTTTAATTTATTTTTATTGAGTTTGTTTATTCTCTTCTATTGTCTGCTTTCACTCTAGGACGGTGTGAAGTAAGTATGTGGAATTTTATCGTTTACTGATGCATTTTTTTTTACTTTTTTATGTCTTGAGTCATTTTAATTATTTTTATTGAGTCAAAACTATATGTTGGGAATTATGACATTTTCTAATAATGTATGCTTTGATTTTGCGATTTAGTGACCATTGTTACATTATGTTCAGGACATACGATTCAAAAACCCCATGACTGGACTTCCCCCTTAAAATTTTTGTTCTGGATATATCATAATGGATATGATTTTGACTCTAATTTATTTGACTACTAATCTTATTTTTAATTATTTCTCATTAAGGTGTTAGATCAGGGAAATGAATCACACATTCATGACATCTTATTCTTTTTACCACTCTTGTTGTTCCTGAATGGCCAGCTCATTTTTAGTTGGTACCCCACCTATAACCCTTACCTCTTTTCAGACCTCATGCACTCTTGTTTTTCATTGACATAAGTGCATATATGTGCAAAAACGTCGGAGAGAAAGAGGATCGATGCAGTTTTCTAACCACTACACATGCGGAAATTGGAAAACATGGGGGAGTATTAAGATGAGATTCAAGAGTTTGGCTATTCCTTGAGATTCGTGAATCATGGTAAAATTTCGAACCTCTTATGACTCATATCAATAAAGACCATTTTCCCCTTTCTATAAAAAAAATGCATATACGAAAAAAAAAAATCAAAAGGAAAGGAAAACGTGTCTATAAAAGGAGTCTAAGGGTTTAGAAAAATTCCAAGAAATCATATGGAGCAATTCAAAGAGTTGGAGCAAGTTGCAGTGATTCCCGGAGAAAAATCTGTCTGGGGGAATAAAGCATCGATGATTGGAAAATTGTGGGCATAACAGATCTGTTCTCTCTTGCAATTTTACATAATATCTATCATCCTCCGGAGCATCTGGTAACCCTAAACATTTTAACCTCGCCACTTAAACAGCCTTTTAAACTCCTAACATCGTCTACTCTGAATGATATCCTTGATGAGAAATTCACCCAAACTTAATGAATGTAGAGAGTCGAATGATTTGAAGTTAAGATTTTGCAGGATTGGAATTTGGATGGACAAGGGTTGAGAAGGTATTGGTGGTAGTAAGTTGACAATGTCCCTGAGCTAATTTTATTTACATGTGGATTACAGGTTAAGATCTCAAAGCTACGTTCCCAATGATTTATGAGTTCCTTCATTTTCAAACCTCTTTTCAATCCTAGGATCTTTTGTTTTCCTTGAGGACAAGAAAAAGCTAAGTCTGGGGGAGTTGATATACTCTATAATTTACGGTTTTTACTATGGTTTTTATTATATTATATATGCATTTTATTACGGTTTTACGCTTTTAGAGGTAGTTTTTATCGTATTTGTAGTTTTAGAAGTCAAAGAAGTCATCCAAGTCACAATATTCACAAGTTATGCAATTTTTCAATTTAGACAGAACATATGCACCATAAGTTTACCCTTTGATGGAGGCCTTAATTGGAATTGGATGAAATTTGGTGATGAGATAGATAATTGAGTATCTTTCCAATGAAGATAGTTTCAAGTCATTTGGAGCCATGGTTGAAGAGTTACACCCAGTTTACTGAAGACATGTCCGTCTGGCTCGAAACTGAAGCATGTGCAGAATTGTCCCAGCACCGGTCACGGGATTTTGACCAATGCTCAGACTGGTGCAGCCTATTTGGTCTAGATTTCCAGCCCAATTCAACCCTATTCAAGCATTGAAAGTCTCTTTTGCCCTAAAGCTTAAATCCTAATGATCCTAGATCTACATATATTTGTTTTAGCCACTTGTTAGGCATAAGCCTCCATAAGCTATCATAAGCCCCATATTTTCTTTACCCTAAACACAGCAGCCACGTTTTCTTTGTGTTCTTCATTAGATTTTGAGTTTTAAGATCTTCAAGAAAAAGATCTCGTTTTGTATATAGAGAAGAATCATAAACATTATCTCTTTTAATTCCAGTTTATTCATCATGTTCTCTACCTATTCTTCATGTTTTGATTCCATAAACATGTCTGAGTAGTCATCTTGTTTGTTTTTAGGGATTCAATGAGTTTCATAATTCGATATTTATTGATGATTATTTAGGGATATCATTAGAGTCTTCATCTTTACTTATTCTCAATGCATGATTGCTTGACCGTGCATCTTGTGATCTGATCTGAGGACATTAGAACCTTGAAATAACTTGCGAGAGTTGGCTCTATTAAGTTGTTAAAGCATAGTGGTTGGAGCAAAGGAGTGGAAAGACCATACCCTCTGTGTTCTAGACGGTTTTTATCCAAATCTCTGAAATCAATCTATCTTATCCTTGCATGATTTTCTGCGAATATCCTAATGCCTAACGCTTTTCTCCCATTGAATTTACATCTTATTTATTTTACTTTCTTACTTTCTAGCTTGATTTGAATCATTACAATTCGTAGTGTGATTGACAAGTCTCTGTGGATTCGATCCCTTATATATAGTAATTGTGGTTGTTGTGCACTTGCAGGAAGTCTAGTTGAGTGGTAAAACTCGACACTACATCAAGTTCAAAGGATAATTCAAGAGAAAAAGTGAAATTTCATAATCCAGCTAAAAATGCTCCAATAAGAATATATGTCCCTAAAAGACGATCTATTGAGTCTATGGCATTTAAAAAATGTGATAGACTATTTTGGTTCCAAAGATAAATAAAATCCTCGAAAAGAAAAAGGGCAAATAATGATTGAAAATAGGATTAAACTCCTGAAGCGGATCAAATAGACCGTTGACATGGTTAATAATGAAATTAGGTACCTGAATGAAATCAATGATAAAGAGATCTCGATTAACCATGTCATTACGGGAAAAGAAGGAACCAAAGACAAAATGAGTGTCGACAAAATAAATAATATAGTGCACGATGTGATTAATGAAGATCATTAATCTCCGCTCTGTGGATGAGTGTAGAGAGAATAATTATTGGCCAATAAGTGAAAAAGGACAATCAAGTCTGTATTAAACTCGTTTGAAGAACGAGAAATTTTTGGACCAACAGTCCAAACATAAAAAAGGATATGTCCATGAAAAGAACTAGACAAAATGACTCGGATTGCGCCTCGGCATCTTTATATGAATAATCCCTTCAGGATTAATGATATCATAATTATGTTTCCGGAAACTCTTGTTATTCGATTGAAATAAGGAAAATATGTTGCATGTGGTATAATCATGAAAATAAATAGAGTATTTGCATTGGCAAACAAAAAATTATAGTGAAATTAGGTAACTAACCAAAAGCTTTGCAAACCCACCTATAGTTTTTCAAAGGTATCCGAAATCTATTGGTTATTTTCCTAATTTTCCTATAATTCTTGGTTATCTAGCTAATTAACTCAAGTAAATATTATAAGGTCAACCTATATACTCATGCATATTTATCTAAAGAGTATGGATCAAAGGGATCCTTAATATAAAACATCGTCGAAACTCTTGAAGAGTTATCGAAAGTAGTATAATTAATGAAAATATTTTGGAATTAAGGACCTTGGAAGGACAACATTGTCCTCGGGGATTTCAAAATTGAACATCTAGTTAAAGAGATGTTATATAAAAATCCTAATAGGATTTTGCATAAAGCTCACATTTTAAGCACTTCAAAAGAAAATGTTATTTGGTCCTGAAGTTCAAAATTTTAAAATGTCATGTTAGAAATTTATGTTTGTATACCTCATGCATAAAAGATATGGAGGTATATAATGTGTTTTCGTATAAAAGATTGTACGGAAATGAAAGTTTGAGCCATAAGCCCAAATAGACAAAGAAATTCTCTTCTTTGTGAACAGAATGGACCAAAAGTCCAATGACCCGAGAGATTATATGACGATCATACGAGACTATTCATTAAGGCTATGCTCATAGAATTTTCCAAAAAGAGAGTATATATGGTTGGAATGCATCTCTTGAAGATGATGTTTCCAGGGGGAGAAATATGATGATAAGCGTGGTTGTACTATTTTTCCCTTATCGTAGTTTTTTTCCCACTAGAGTTTCCATGACAAGTTTTTTAACGAGGCAGCAAAAAACACGCAAAAAATAGACATCAAAAGGGAATGTTATAATCCCAATGATAAATGTATATCACTCTTCTAAACGCTTTGTCATAATCATCACCAAAAAAGACAAGACTCATCTATTCGAGAGAGAGATTGCGTCATCTGCGAGATTTATGAAGTGAAGATTAAATCTATATTTTCCAAGGGGAGACTGTACTCTCTTTTTTGCCATGGTTTTTGTCCCTGTGGACTTTTCCATGAGAAGGTTTTTAACGAGGCAGTCTAGAACACATCACTAAACCGTTAATATTGATGGATAATCAAGGGGGAGTGTTATGAAATGGATAATGATTATCCATCAAATTTTTATTAATTACTTTGTTTCTAACTTAACTTCACCGACTCATGATCTTCCTTGTATATAAGGGATGGTAACAAAGTCAAAAAAAAAAATTGTCAACGAGCCTCATAGATTAAATTAATTGAAAGCGGTATGGTGATTGCCTCGTGGAGCAAGCCATTTCGGATCTGTCTGACTTACATGGGAAAAAGATAACCACGTACTCACGCTCCTTTTGCAAGGGCATCGGCACATATATTTTCACTCCGAGGGAGAAAAGACAAACTGAAAACCTCGAAAGACCTCCTAAAAAAATAAAAATGGTCTAACTCCAAATGGAAGGCTGGCCAATCAAAAGGGTTCTCCGTCATTTGTATCAAGCTTGTGCAGTCCGTCTCGAACCTAACCGAAGAGACTCGTCTTTCTCCAAGGCTGGCCATCGCCCAAAGTAGCCCTTCCAGTTCTGCGTGTAGCGCCGATATGCTCCTACGACACCATCTCGCTCCTAGTGTGGTATGACCCATGTTGTCCTAGAAAAACCACCCTAGTCCACTTACCGATCCATGATCGATCAAAGAGGCATCGATTGACAAATCGGGATTTGGGGTTCCTCAAGGGTAACAAAGTTAATTTAAAGAGTTAAAAAAAGATAATAAACTTACTTTCTCCTCTCTGCTCACGTTTCTCCTCCACATTTTTTTTTTTTCATCTGAATTTTTGCTTATAAACTTGGCCCAAGGCCCAGATAGTGTGAAATTTACAACCCAAAAACCAAGCAGATATCAAAAAAACACTAACTATTACACTTCCAAAAATCAAAGCCATAAGCTTATGCAGAGGAAACCATATTCTCACTCCCAAGCCTAATCTTGAGCCAATTAGGAATACCAATCGCAACATAAGACTGCAGACTTCCTTCCATTGGCACACTCCAAACTATGAGAAACACTCCTCGACTAGCTTCCTTTCTTTGAACTTCTAAAATCCAGTTTCTAAAATTTTCAAGAGCCTTAAGAAGATTCCACACTTGAAACTGGTAAGCCGGCCATCTCTTAGGATTTAAAACAGCTCCTACCAAATCCTGATCACTACAGGCAAAAACAACATGATCAAACCTATGCTGCTTCATACTCTCAGTGGCCCAAAACAAACTGTGAAAGTTTGCATCTTCTTTACTTGAAACTACTTCAAAAGTTTTTCTACTATGGAGAAGAACTGTACCTGCTGAATATTAAATACTATCCATATATATACAAATATATATGATACACATATACATATTATAATATATAATTTATTACATAGAATAGTTTATAAATAAAAACCTCTTATTCGAGCTATTTGCTTGAGCAGTTGCAGCCTTTCCTCCACCATATCTCTTGTTAAAATCATCATTTACTCATTCCAAAAAGGCCATCAAATTCTGCCTCCCAGCAGAATCAACCGCAACAAGACAGTAGATTGCATATAAAAAAACAAAGACGGTAGGCTGCGCAACAAGAAGAAAAGTAATCTCATATTCAATTTTCTAGTTTCGAAATTAATTGATTCTAATTTAGCGAAGAATTTTCTGGTTTCGAAATTCAAATCGTGATGGGAAAGGACAGAAGAGGAAGGAACACCGGAAGGTTGGTCCGAGAAGGGTAAAGAAGTGAGCGAAGACCCAAAACAGAAGGGGTTGTTTGGTTGCGACTCTATTAAAAACACGGCTGAGGTTATAACTGATCCGATTTTCCAACAAGGGGGGGACTCAACTTTGCTCGCGCTTCTTTCTTCTTCTCACATGTTTCTTTCTGTCAGCGCGGCTTTGACTCTGGGGATTGGTCGGATAGATCTATTGCGTGAATTTTCTTGTCTGAATTGATTTGATTACTGTTTTGATTAGATGCTCTACTCTTGCTGTTCTTGATTAAAATGTCTGCTTTGTACTGTTTGATCCAATATTGAGTAGACACTGGTAACAGTGGCTAGGGATGATATGATATGTGTCTGTCGCAAAATTTTGCCTACACTTGAAAGATATTGAAGCTCTGTTCTGTGTTTCGATTGTTGAAACCCAACCGAGGTTTATGGATCCGAGTCCTAGGGTTTTGAGTTTCAAATTTGGCAACCATACCATGGAATAACTTCTTGTATGTGTAGATTCATGTAACAAGGAAACTGTAACAGATAAGCATGATTTGTTACTGACTAGACACATAACTTCCAAACACCGTGCTTGTGTTTCGTAATTGAACACATTGTTTTTGATGAAAACAGATGTATTAGTTTCAGATACTACTTGTGCTTACAAGTTCTTCATGGGAATATTTGCAAGTTTAAGTGAAAAGGCCTCCAGATACACATCTTGTTGATTTGCTGTTTCAACGTTGGCACACGTAATGGATGCGAAATTGATTTTGTAGAGTCGATGATCTCTCTCTGTCTGAGTTAGTCACTGCAGAGTGAAAACTCTGCAACATTTACTTCATTTCCTTGTTAGAAATGCCTTTAGATAGATGCACCTCTCTAGTTCGTCATTCTGGAGGGGTCACTTTTTCGATGCCAAAGTAGAAACTGCAAAGCCACATTGCTTTTTTGTCCTAGTGAAACAGGGAAGCACAAATGTGCTCTGCAACATCTTTAGAGATCAAATCTCATCCTCAAATACTCAAAAGATATGTTCAAAACCCGTCTTCTTTACCATATTTGTTAATCCATGATCATTTCTCCTGTATCAAATCATTTTCTCGATACATTCGGTTCAAATATTTAATCGCAGCTTTTAGCGACACTGGACTTGCTGAAACTATGTGTTACCAGCTTCAATCCAAGAGATGTAACACCAGAGACAGCAAAGAAGTGATCTAGACTGACATTTCTGGCCTTTCTCTTCTTCATGATTAGAGGTCGACCATACCTCTTCTTGGTCTTGGACTCTTGGGTGATTGTTTACTCCTATGTCTTGTTAAAAGACTAATGAGAGTATTTGTGGCAATGGTTGCTGCTTTCTCAGCTAAATAATGAGAGTATTTGATTGCACAAGATCAATAATCCATCCTCAAAGATATAGACAACATTGTAATCGGAAATGCACGGTGTTGAATAGGATGAAGCATCCGGTCAACATACTGGTAAGTCTTTCTCAAAGAAAGGTGTGATCCCAAGAACTGGGTTTGATTCGAAGAAATTAACCGGCTTAAGCTCAAAGCTAGCTGCTATAGTTGGCATAACCGGAAAGTCTTCTTGGCAAGGTACATGATGGAACCCTAGTGTATACCACAACACTATGTCCTTGTTCTCAATCGAACGATCTCTGTACATTCATTACACAAACAACAGTTAAGATAGAGCTTTTAGTCGACCATTTACTAAGACAGTAGGAGCAATTCAATATGGTTTACTGCTTAAGTGCGTACCGGTCGGACCAAACTTGTAGTGTGTCTTCACCGCGGCTCTGGTACATCAAAAGTCCTCCAGCCCACTGCTCTGACCGGTTATACCGAGTCACCCATATCTAAACCAATATCCAATTTCATCGATTATACATCAAGTTTGTTGAACTGGCCAAACCGAGCGAAAACCGAGTACCTGATTGTTTGTAAAAGCGCCTCTAATTTGAGGCGGATCATCATGATCAAGCAAACTCGCAGCATTACCACCGGGTACGAGCTTGTAACCGGCTGGGTTCCCTAGCCGAGACCGCCGGGTAGGGTTCACAAGATGGAATTCGTAGGGGTCGTATATGCTCAACTTGATCTGGGCATCTTTCTCAGTCTTGGCTACATATTTTTTGACCTTCAAGTAACTCTTTCTCCTTGATTTTCCGGGCGGAAGTCTCTGCTTCTCGAGATGCACCTTAACGAAGGAGTTGTTGTCCGAACCGTCGATGTCAATGTCTAGATGAAACGATATGAAATGATCGTGGACGACTCCTATGACGTTTTCTGAGATCAACGGTCCAGAATCATCCTCTTTCTCACCCAAGTCCTGTACGTTGTCGTAAGCCGTCCCTTTCACCATCAACATCCCTGAGGCTGCGACCTATTTATAAATGTTTTTCATTATAACAACTTTTAGAGAAAATTTAAATGAAAAAGCATAAACAAAATCATACCGTAACGCGAATCAAACCATCCATTTGAAACTCCCAATCAAAAATATAATCATAGTTCCCAACCGAACTCGCCATTCTAGCTACTAGTGTCACCTTTGGCCTTGACTCCCTTATCTGTCGACATTCAAATTAAACGACCGTTCCTCGTATCTCATCATATAATGAAAATTGTGATGAGAGATGGAGATGGGTACAACATTACTTCTTGACCAGGGAGAAGAATCTCAGAGTGTCGCCAGCTAATGTCCCCGGCGTAGCGTTCGAACAAGCAGATCATGTTAGGCTGAAGGATGGGATTGCCTTGGGGAGATGCGAAGAGACCGTCAATGTAATAAGCGTTTCGAGGACAGTCGTTGAGCGGCACAAGCGGCATTGAAGAAGGTCCTAAACCAAACTCTCCAGCATCCATGTAAGCTTTGGAGTACCAACCTTCCTCTGGGTCCATGTACGGCACGAACAACTCCGACGCAAAACCTTTGTACATCACACTTCTTGCTTCACCTGCTTCCACCTCAAACAACTTGGGTTTCATTGGAACTCGGAATACTATTCTCGTCAGTTTGTCACAATTACTAAATTCAAGGGGCTTCTTTGTGATCTTCTTTTCTTTATTTTTATTTTTATTTTTTTGTCAGGCAATAATGATACAAAATTCGGCACCAGTGGATTGTGAATTCCAATTTTACCTACTTCTTCTGTACATACATTCCTTGGATTTTTTTTTTAAGTATTTTGGTGACGTTACCTGTCTCGGAATCACGAACGGTAGCCTGTGAGATGATCATACCGGCTCGTTGGTCCGGTTTAATATGGAAAACCCAATTCGCCCACTTAACCAAGTATCCATCTTCGACCCGGAAACTTGGACCGTCCGGCTGCTCCATCGAAATTGGGTTGACGCGGTCCATATGTACCGGTTTATCGAGAAATCCATACCGATATTCCGTACCGGTAGAATTGGGAACGAGTACCGGGCCTTTGTCTACAATCTTGATGACCTCTAATTTGTCCACATCGACCGTTAGATAAAGCCCTTCGATGGGTCTCATGTAGAAATTGACTGTGTCTTGCTTTGAGAAACATTGGATCTTTATGACTCGTCGTCCTTCTTCGTCCGGTCCGAACCAACCGGCAAAAGGTGTTATGCATATTAGGCCGGAGAACGGAATCCCACGCGCCTCGATTGAGCGGTTGAACTCCACGCTCTTGAAAGGAACCTACAGGTTGAGATTGTCGAAATTATTAAACCAGATAGATAGCCGGTTAACTCAAATTTGGTTCGAAAATAAACCACCTGCGAGACCGCGATGATGTCATTCATGGTAAGCATCGGGTACCCGGAAGTCGGGCTGGTCAAATCGGAAACTACCCGACCCGAATTTAGATCCACCGTGAGCACGCGACTCTCGCCGTTTGTCATCGCGAGAACCACCACTCTTCGCGGCGGGATACGATCGCCCTTCTTCCACCGGACGACACGTTGCTTCTCCGGCTCGTCGAGGGCCATGGCGTGAATGATCGCTGACCCAGACCCGAAACCCGGATCATGAACCGAGAGGATGGCTCGGACTCTCTCCATCTCGGGTGCCGTTAGTGGGTCAAGCGGGTGGTGAGGCTTCTCTAACGAATAATCGAACCGGGTCCTGGAACATGACCCGGGTAAGAAGTCTGGGTCGGATCGATAGATGGAAGAGCAGGTCGTGAAGAGAAAGAGAAAGCCCGAAAATAAGAGGGGGACTCGAGGGAACGAAGGTTCCGCCATTGTTAATTGATAATTGAGAGTAGAGCTTCAATTCCGACGTCAAGATAAGTCTTATAAGTGGAGCTGAGACTGAGAGAAACAAGATGTCTACATTATTGTAAATAAAACCAAACGTGCTATATATATATATATATATATATATTTTTTTTTTTATCAATTTTATTATTATAAAATATAAATAACTAGGAACCAAGAAAATTGTACTGCTGGCCGGTTTAGTACTTCATCACCATTTACAAAACTGTACGGTGCGGTTATATTAGAGTTTATCAAACTGTTTGTCATGAAATGATTGTTGTCAAAAAAATTTAACAAAGCGCCAATGTGTAAAAAAAAAAAATTTGCAGGTACAAAAGATAATCTAAATATAATTTATTTTCTAAACCACTAAAAATATAAAAACAATTTATTTTGTCATGAAAACTTTGATTATGTTCTATTTTTTCAACAATGTATGTGTTTGTTTCACTATGCAAGGAATACTAAAAATAATTTTCTAAAAGTTAAGCCGACGCTCAACAAAATTAATTAGAAATTAACAAAATTTTATCATAAGAGAAGTTTTAAATTCATATTGCCTTAAATATATTATTTCAATGGAAGGGTTAACAACGTTAACTAAAGAATCATTATATTATTTGGACTTGCACTACAAATAAAGATATCTAACCAGTGACCAACAACATGGACAGTAAAACTTCTATAAATTAATAATGTTAGGGTTCTGAAAAATTTATTAATTTATAGAGTTACTAATTAATCGATAAATTAATATTTATTAATTTATAGAGTGATTTTTCTAGTCCATGATTTTTTGAAAATTTTCATTTATTTAAAATAAAAACTTTAACTAAAAGTTCATACAAATTCTTTTAAAATTATTTTTAATTTAAAATTTATTTTATATTGTTTACATATTCATCTTATTCCATATTATGTTATTAATCTCGGTTATCATAATTAGATGGATGCTAATAGCCTATTTAACTATCCATATGAAAATGAAAAGAAATTGCGGCTACAATTTTTGGTATTAATGATGAAGTTAAAAACGAGATAACAATACTTTTGGAAGTATTTAATCATAAGAAAAAAATTATCACGTCTATAACTCTTCAACTGGATGCAGATCAATATGACAACACCATGAATTTGATGCAATAAGAAAAATGAGAGAATAGTTCCAATGAGATTCCAACTTTAAGAAGAAAATATACAACACTAGAGTCATACATTACTAAATTATTTTATATATATATATGCGCATAAGATTTATAATGATTAATTTATGCTATTATTGGAACCATATTTTACATAGAAGTTTCAAAAAAATTATTATCTTATCGAATTTCGTCAATTTTTACATTGATCCAACTTGGGACCGAAATAATTTATTAATTTATAGTGATTATTAATTTATAGAGTATTAATTTATAGATGTTTTACTGTATAATCATTACTTGTGGCGATTTCTTCTGTAGATGAAAATTTTATACAGCTTTGCATCATACATCAAACTATTGCGCCTTCTACCCATGAATGTTTACCCTTAGACCATTAAATAGCTGGCTTCTACATTAAAAACTTTACCAAGAGGCATATCATCTATTGGATTGGAGCTGCTAGATCTTCTTGTAGGAGTACTATCATGTTTTTGTTTGTTTGTGAACTTATGAGAAAGCAGCCACTGCTATTCCTCTCTATGACTCCCAACTCTTTCTCGCTGGCTTCGGTGGAGGTGTTTTGCTGATGGTAAGAATAAAATGACAAAGCATCTACCACTTCAACCCTTTCTATTTTTTTTGATCTGTCCTCGTTCCATAGGCTTTCCAAGTTAGCAATTAAGAACATGGAACAACAGTAGATGCAACTTGCTAAACATGACATAACTACTTTGAACAAAAAATGAAACTACATTTTCCTCCTCCTTTTCTCTGTTGTATGAAGTTTGCTAATTAAGCCTCACAAAAAATTCCACAAACCTAGCTGCAAGTTTACACAAAATTCGAATATCTGCATTTATTTCTCAAAAGTATCAATCAAGACAAAACCTATACAAAACAAGCAATTGAATATAAATATGATATGGCGAGACTTGTGTTGTGTATCGGTCTTAGTCGATTGCTGTTAAAAAGAAATAATCTAATATTACAAGCAAATGAAAAACTGTGGATTAGCATATAGGCAGAGGGATCTAAATAAACCTACATGGAGAGAAGGTTTTTTGTGGCCAAAAATATTTAGCTAAGGAAACTATCTCTTAAACCATACGCAAATGTCAGAAAAAATGAGATGTAGTATCGCCAATTCGTTTCAGTTGGCTGCGTAATTACCTCCACAACGTGGTTTGTGTCAAACAACAACGTTGAATTCTTCTGGAATAAAATTTCTTTAACTGTATCAAGATTCAGAAATAAACTTAAATTTAAGCATGAGTTCCAAAAAACAAGCATAAGAAGTGTAAATTTAAGCACAAAGCATTAGCAAAGGAAAAGATTCCACCACACAAATGCTTAATGGTTTTAACACACATAAAAATACAGTAAAATAGACAGAGAACGGCAGTACTCGACTCCAAAACAGAGTGACTTACCGGATAGATGAAGATGGCACTAATTCGACTGTGATTGAAAAATGGTTAAGAACCATGCATGACGTCTTTTTGATACATGATTCAACGGGAGAAGACTGATGATAAACAGTGTCAATGCGACATTAGTGTAGAAACCCATCGGCGCTTAAGATGCAAATGGAGAATGGTGAACAAAGGGACCATGAGAATCCGCATATGGCATACAAATGGTTCTTAGGCGCTTAAGAATGCAAAGCAAGTTGGAGAAGAGAGGGACTGATGATAAACGGTGACTCGACTGCATTCAGAGATTAGAAGAGACAAAAAGAAATATCCATCACGATTTTAGAAAAGACTTTCACTATTTCTGATTTGTGCCTGATTTTTCCAATAAAAATGAAGGAAGAAACACAATTATTCACCTGGAAATTTCAGTTGTGAATTGTGAAACGGTATAAGAGACCAAAAAAAGTTTCTCAACGACATATGGGTTGCCTTGAAGGAAGAAACCTTTCACTAAATAAACAAAAGTAATAAAACGTAATATTCTATTCCATCAATCTTCACCGTCCGTTCATAATTTACAAGCAATACGAACCGTCGGATGAGTTTTTTTTTTCCTATAAAAAAAGTGTGATGTTAGCCGTTCCCAAAAAAGGGTTTCCTATTATATATAGATTTGATCAAAAACTTACATTTCTCACTTTGTTAATAACAACCCATGAGTATAGTCTCCGACTCAACTAATAAACGAAAGTATAAATATGCTCTCATTAGAAATTAGAAACTACAAGAACATGTTCCAAAACTAAAAAAACAAGAGAAATTTCAACAATTCTTCAAGAGATATGGTCTCAATACCAACAATAGAAGAAGAAAAGCATCATGAAACATATACAAGTCAAGTGAGATTATTGAAAAGTAGGAGGGACACAATTTTCTAAAAATTATGAAATCTTAAATCCTAAAAATCATCCCCTTCAAAGTTTGGATCAATTAGTGTTTTATAAAATCTACAATCCAAAATATCATCTCCTTCAAAGTTTGGATCAATTATCTTTTTAATCTTTCTACAATATAGATAAGCCGTAATGACATAACAAACGAGTAAAATTAAATTAACTTTTAAAAACAAGCATAATGCAATTTCTGAATCATCATCTCAATCAATGTAGATATAACGAAAGTTTGAGAATCCCCTTGAGTTGCATAGTCACATAGAGATATATAGTACAATACATCAAAAAAAGTCAGGGATTCACTCAGATATGGGGAACTACGGAATCTATATACGACAAATAATAAAAATATCTTAAGACGTCACATAATCCTTTAATGCCTCAATTTCTGGACGGTTTAAACAAATATACTGAGTCTTATATTGTGAATCGATAAAACTTCTACAAAAAAATTAAGTCAACAGGTTTCGCTGGATAAAGAAACAAAAAATTTGTGTAGCCCCGTAAGAGTTCGTCCAACGATTGCAACCAAGACAATGAGCAGAGATTAGCAACACATAGATTACAATCTAAAGATTACAAAACAGGACTTGACTAAGAACAAAAACGTGTCTATTCATGAAGCGATTCCAATTCAAACATAAAGAACAAAACATCAACACTTACCAGATTCATGATTGCTAATATTAAGAATAAAGAGACAAATACAGGGATTAAGAATTTTATGTTCTAGTATTATGCTTTCTCTCAAACAGTCCAACAGTTTAGCCAACTAAATTAACATCCAATACTATCACTAAACTTACATTCTCACAAAAAAATGTAAGTTTAGGTTTTCAGAAAACCCAAAAACCTATATATAGCGAAAGAGGGAGAGATGTCAAAAGAGAAATAAGACCAGAGTAAATCGGCAAATAGTTTACCTGTGAATCAGTGGTGGTGAATGGTCGACAAAGAGAATTGACGGCGGCGGTGAAGTCGGAGGGAACAAACCTAACCCTTGCCTTCGTAAACAATTAATGATGACATTTCTCGAGGGTCTTGCGAATAAAACACTCACTTACCGAGAATCAATTCAACAAAATAGAAGGGAGACGTACCCGATCGAATGAATTGAAGATACTGAAATTGATTTAGTGTTGACGGCAATTCGATTGTGATCTAGAGATGGTGAAGAAAAAGCAGGGAGAAGGAATCCTCATGAGATCGGACGGCGGCGAAACACGCTTTTGAAACGAATCAAGGGCGATCAATTTTTAAAAATATCAGTTTTCGATTATCAAAAACATCATTATCGAAACCAATCACGAATCTTCTGAAATTGAAACCAAAATCAACAAAAAATCTGGGAATTGGCCTAACCTTGATTAAGATATCTTTAAGAATCTCGTGGTTTTGAGAGAAAAATGAAAAACATTATGAAACGGTTTAAGGTTTTTTAATAAATAAAAATAAACAATCACAACTCTTCATCAGTGAAAAAGATAATGTCTACGACCCCTATTCGCTAAAGGAGAAGCAACTTTTCATCCATACCGATTTTGACCCTCCATTAGATTTAAAGAAGTTATATCAACCGTCGGATGAGTTTTTTTTTTCCTATAAAAAAAGATGACGTCATCAATTTAAAAAAAGAGGTTTGCTATTATATATGTCATCAATTTAAAAAAAGAGGTTTGCTATTATATATAGATTGAAGAACTTCAATCGCTTACATATAACTCGCACAAGTTTAAACGAAGCAGCTCATTCTAACTAATTCGCTTCCATACTTTGTTTCTAACACAACAGAAGTCCGATTTTGTGCATGTGTTGGGATTTTATTTGTAGAGGGTTCATCCAAAAAAAAAAAAATTACCTAAAATTCAGAAAATAGGACCCAAATTTTTTTTTCCTTTTTTTTTAAACATAGTAAATGAAAGTCCATTTTTTCAGCTCTGTGTCCTCCAAATCATTGAGTTGGGCCTGTAATACAATTGAGTTAACGAGCTCCTAACTAATTTTATTCACATTCAACATGTGAGTTTATGTAGGTGCGGTTTAAATGTGGAACCGTTCATTTTTAACTGTATTTGGACCATACACAAACCTTCACAATATGATGGTTCAAGTACGGTTCAAAAAATTTCATCATTAATATATATATTTTTTGTTTGCAACGAAATTGCATGTTTTTTTTTGGGATAATGGCAATGCAAGACAAGTTAATTCAGTGGAAGCAAATCAATCTAATTAAGGTTCACATTATCTCTAATTAATTATAGTGTGCGGTTTGTGGAGATTGTTGGATTTTTGTCTGTTCTAATCGTATATGAAATAAGGTGTTCAAATGGAGTGCTTGATTAAGAATCGCATTGCGTTGTTTTTTAAGGGTCTGGTTGGTTTAAACGTAGTGATTACAGATGCAGGTGTGGGAATTTGCGGAAGCGAGTGATTGCGGTTTTATGCGTTATTAAGCGATTTATGTGACTGATGTAACGGTTAGAAACGATTGTGTTTACGGGATATTTATGATATGTTGACAGCAAATGTGATAGCGATTAAGAATACATAAAAAATATAAAAAATCATATTATTACAATAGAAAAAAATTGCTTAAATATCAAAAACTATAAATAAATCACTAAATGATTATTCACAAATATACATATAAAATTTTAATCAAATGTTAGTAGAATGATATATAAGAGAAATATGGAATATAAACCTTAGATTTAGAACTAAAACGCAGAAAAATCGATAGGTAACTATTGAATGTATAAGTCCATAAAAAACAATATGTTTATGATACGTACGGTCATTTCTTAATTTTCTTTACCTTGGGTGAAAGTAGTGATTTAAATGGAGCAGTTTTTTTTTGTGGAGATTAAATTTAGATATAACACTGTAAGATTCCCACAAAGTCAAACTCTGAGAAGCTGCCACATGTCTCTCTCAATTTCAACATTTGTCTACTCCTATATTAATTTGACAATTAATTTTGACCATTAATTATAATGTTACAGTTTTTATATGAGAGAAAACATGAAAGCATGAAAATAACAGTTTTTGACAAAATATATGTCATTTATTTCTGTTTTGGAGAAAACGAATTCAACAATTAAAACAATTTAGGTTAGGGAAAGTAACGGTGCAACCCAAACTCTTATAAAGTAAAGCCTCTGATGGAAAACCATTGTGATCATCGCATTGCATTGAAAAGAAAAACCAAATAAATTATCATCAATGGCTCTCAACATCACTCATGGAAGTTAAGGAAAAATTCAAGATGGAATTGTAATATCAGGAACGAAGCTTCATTTTGATGTTTTCTATGCTAGCATGAAAGCACAACATGAACTTTGCTCAAAGAGGTAATTCCATGAAGACCAAATGCGAATAAATCACATATGCAGAGATGTTTGGTTTTAGATAATGAAGAAGGTGTTGGAACTTATTTTTGAATGAAAAATATTTGTCCTAAGTTTGTTGCTTAAAAAGCATGAAATGAGTATAGCAGATATTGTGGAGAAGTCCTAACAAGTTTAAAGATCTTAGGACAATTGTAGAGATGAGTGAACTCATACTAAACCATGTGCGCGTGCCAAGCTGAGCCAAAATAGACTCGGGCTTAGATTGGGTTTAGGTGCGGATTCGGGTATATGGACATTGGTCCAATAACCTATCTTTTTACATCAAATTTTTGGTTGTGTAATTGACCACTACATAAAATAGACTTGGTAAAAAAATAAATAATTCTCTTAGAGAATTAATATTGGTCAAAAGTTAAATAATTCTCTAAATCAAATAGAGAATTAACTTGGTCAAAATTAAGCTCTCCTCTTCAAATAAATAATTGATTATAATCAATCAATTGCATAACCTCCACTATCACCATAATGCCTCATATTAACTGTGTTTTAATTGAGCATTATGCAGACATTATTTTTGAGACGATAAAATGTCTCTTGCTCATTCATAAAAAAAATGGACAATAACAACAACAATTCTCTACAACTTTTTCTTCTTCTTTTTGATTTTTTTCCATGAGAGTACAATACAGAAAAAGGTTCGTAAGCTTATGATCTTGAGTTATGCAAGTCATAAGAATCATGCAGTTGTATCCTAGGATTCGGAACGCCATGCAACTATCACACTACGTGGCGTTTTTAGAATTAAGGAAAGAGCGTCTCGCCTCTGTAAATCCGTTCTTTTCCAAATTCTTGTATTGGTATTTTTATTGTATTATCGATTTATTTATGTAATTTCTTCACAATTATTCAGTTTACCCATATTGTAGAAATAGCGTTTCTACAATCTTAATTCTGGAAAAAAATTCGTTTATGCATTATTGCACTAACGAAAACCGATATTGTGTGAAGTGTTTTTGTCATGAAAACAGGAATGAGAGAATTCATTGTGATCGATAATCAATTCCTTTTCATCAGATTATTCTCGGTCATTTTTTAATAATTCTGCAATTTTTCAATTAATTGTTGAATTATTTAGATAATTCTTTGATTTTCTGCAATTTATTCTAATTATTTTGCAGATTTTTCTAGAATTTTTATGTGTTAATACTCTTTTAAATGGTTCATGTTTGGAACTAACGATTCTAACATTGTTAATGTTTCACAAGAACATGTGTTCATCCTTCGTTCTAATCTTTGATAGAAACTGAAAAATGAGAACTCTCTGCATATTGGTTATTGCAATAATTAATTTCTGAATTTATTAATTCTGGAAATTTGCAATATTTATGAATTTATTAATTCTGGGATTTTTAATTTAATTATTTATTGTAATTTATTCATATTTGTTTAAATTGCTTCATATATATTAGATTGAATTTCTAATTTTTTTATGTTAGTGTACTAATTTGATCTTGGTTCTGTTAAACATATTTTATTTTAAGTACAACTATCAACGAGTTAGCAGCTTAAATCGGACATATGTATATGAATATACATTTGCGTTTCCGACTCGTTTCATAAACCTGCCTTAAAAAAAAACATTTAGACAAACGTTAGATGGCAACATGTATGGTGAGTCGACAACCCATATTGGGAATGGTCTGCCACCTATGACCTTGTGTGTCATACGGACTATGTTTATCGGAATGTTCAGATCTAATTTACACCGATAGTGGTGGAGGTGTTATGGTTACAAGTCTAGTGAGTCGACGCGCCAAATTTAATTTGGTAGTGGTCTGCCACATATGACTGTGCCAAATTCTGATTTTATCAGATTGTCATATTAGTGCCTAATGTTGTAAACATAGGACTAATAGTAGACAAATTCGATGGAACTCGATTCATTACGTGGCAGGATAAGATGTTTATCTCTCTGACCATGCTAAAACTAGAGAAGTAACTCAAGGAGGATAGTTGGTGCTTCATCTTGAGAATACTAATGTGAGAACTCTAGTCAGTGTTGAATCTTGTACCATTGAGAATGTCTTATGTAAGGTTGGATAAATACCGCATGGGCAACTGCTGTATAAATCTACAGTGAGTTTAATACTTCTAAGGAACTCATGTTTCCTTGAGATAAAGTACAAGTCTAAGAACACACGTTCTAAGAAATTCGTAGTGACGAAATTCCTGGACTTTAAATTGGTGGGCTCTAAGTTCATCATATCAAAGTCAAAGTGCTATGATTGCTGATGCATGAGATAGCGACCGCATGGATGTCAATTACTTTGACATAATAGGTCTGTTGTTTAATTGAATTTTTTTCCACTAGCTTAGAAATATTTCAAAAATTAACCCTGGCATAAGCGAAAGGCTAAAAGCCATTAAGACTTGATTGTTAGGCAGCGGATTGTGTCTACAAACCACAAAGAATATGGTGTTCACATATGTGAACACAAGAACAAAGAGAAACATAAGGTTTCTATGAAAACCCTTACTAGCTTCATAAAGCATAATGTTTAAAAGAAATTCAATGGAAAAAATGTCCCAAATGTGCATTATGGGTGGTCAAAAGGCTTACGCATATCATAGCAATGCTAATGAATGTCGTACCATGATTGACCATGCAGAGACAATGGAAAAATTCCAGACCAATTTGACTAAAACAAACACGTGTAGTGTAGTTTCAGAAGTCAACCAGGTTGGAAACAATCGAATGGAATGGTGGCATTACGCTGCTACCACCATCAACATCTATTTTAATAGATATGTATACTTGCTAAGAAGCAAGAATATACCTTTTAAAAAGTTCAAAGAATACAAGATGTAAATTCAAAACCAACTTGAGAAAACTATGAAAATAGTTATACATGATAAAGGAGGAGAGTTTGATGAAAATGAAATGCGTTTCTTAGAGAAAAATGACATTATTCATAAAAAAAAATGCTCCTTATTCACTTGAAACTATTGGAGGTGTGAAAAAAAAAAATTTGAACTCTTAAAGAGATGATGAATGCACACATCCATGATTTTGAGTTATCTCAAGAAATATGGGGGGGGGGGGGGGGAAGCGTTGCTTATCACATAAAGTCATTGGCAAAATGTTATATGAACTTTTGAAAAGGTAAAGTCCTGAAAGTGTGGGGGTGCCTGGCAAAAGTCGCAGTGCCACCTCCTAAGAAGGTTGCATTCAGACCAAAAATGGCAGATTGTATTTTATTGGATATACACATAAAATATTGCTTATCGATTTCTAATTTATAAATCAGACATATCAGATATCCATGTAAATACAATCATCAAATCAAGAAATGCATATTTCTTGGAACACGTGTTTCGATGTAAAGATTAACAAAATCCAAAACGATTTGAGGCGAGTACTTCAGGCACATTGTAAGATGATGCAGAAGAATCTGTAGATCTTTTGGTAAAAGATTTGTAATGGTCTTTGTCCGAGAGAATGCACCGTAAATTTTCACTAAAGCCATGTCTACATTAGACAATCTTTCGCGGAGTGAAAACGTCATTAGTGAGATCGATTCCATTATACAAAACCATATATGGGAGATAATCTATTTGTCACAAGGGCTTAAAGTCCTCAGATGTAAATAGATTTTCAAAACCGAAAATTGATGGCTTAGTCGAAATAGGCACAAAGTCTATAGACTTGTGAAGTCTCTGTTTGGGCTTCAAAAAACTCTGAAACAGTAGCATGAAATATTTGACATTGTCAAATAGTTTTAACATCAATAAATGTGATAAGTTTATATACATCAAAAGTACTCCGCACGGATACATTTTGCTTTGTTTGTATATAAATCACATTATTTGAAGAAATAAATACATGGTCGAACAAACTAATATTGTTCAAGATCTACTTAAGTTTGATCGGAAGTCTAAAGTACTTTATCTTGGTCAAAACTTAAATAATTCTCTAAATCACATAGAGAATTAACTTGGTCAAAATTAAACTCTCCTCTTCAAATAAATAATTGATTATAATCAATCAATTTCATAACATTTACTATCACCATAATGCCTCATATTAATTGTGTTTTAATTGAGCATTATGTAGACATTGTTTTTGAGACTTGATAAAATGGTCTTGCTCATTCATAAAAAAAATGGACAATAACAACAACAATTCTCTACAACTTTTTTTCTTCTTTTTGATTTTTCTCCATGAGAGTACAACACAGAAAAAAGGTTCGTAAGCTTATGATCTTGAGTGATGCAAGTCATAAGAATCATGTAGTTGTATCCTGAGATTCGGAACGCCATGCAACCGTCACACTATGGGGTATTTTCAGAATTAAGGAAAGAGCGTCTCGCCTCTGCAAATCCATTCTTATCCAAATTCTGGTATCGGTATTTTTATTGTATTATCGATTTATTTATGCAATTTTTTCATAATTATTCAGTTTGCCCATATTGTTGAAATAACGTTCCTACAGAAAGGATGCTTTCTTTTACTAGATAATAAAAATCATACAAATTTGGCATTCTTATTTGAATTTTGACTTAAATGATTTCTAAAGGGGTGATCTTTGTGTGTAGGATTACAGAGAGGTTCATTGAGATTACAGGTTTCCACTTACATTTACACTTCCAAATGGCACTAATTTTCACGTCTATGTGCTTCTTTTTTTTGTATAATCACGTCTCTGTCTCCGTGTTGTTTAAGAAGTTAAGCATAGGATTGCGGGTTAAAATGAATTTAAGCATCTTTAAAGGGAGACTGAGTACAAGCTGCATGAAAATGTGTAAGGGTGATGATATACAAGGTACGTCAGATTGTCTTCATGCATGTTTTCATTTTAGATTCATGAAAGGTAGTTGTCGTTTATCAAACACGTATCGGTTTTTTGGCACCATCAAGCCTGTATTGTTAAGCTCAAAATTTATTTTATGAAAATGTGTACGGATAACTGGAATTGATACAGATTCAGAACCCCGACTCCCATTAGTGGTGGTGTGACCCTCTCAACGACAATTTCATCAAGGAGATAAACATCTCTAGATGTAATTGGTGTTCTTTGAGAAAGGTCATTACTATGATTTTTTCAATTTTTATTTTTGTGTTTGATGGGTTTTGTTCATAACTTATGTGTGCATGTGTAAATGGTAGGTAAACTTTAATTTTGAAGAGCCGACGATCAGAGAGCTAATCCAAAATAGAGAAGCATCACCAAACCATTGTAAAGAGCGTTTGCGGAATAAATTGTGAAGAAATAGTTTCATATGATTGGAAGACTCTTAGATTTTGGAGAAAACTTTTTTTTGGATGGTAAAATCTTTTTAAACAAATTAAAAAGTAAAAATCAATATATTACCCTTAACAATTGTTTAGATAAATGATAAGATTGTTTAGCTATCCTGAAGGCAATGCACTAGATCAATTTGTAATGTATTTGGATTAGATATCATTTTGTTGGGCTAGAAAAATTCTATAAACCTCATCATTTATTTCATATTTATTTCCGTACATTATAGTCAATGAATGGCCAATGGTCCGATACATATCAATCTATTAATATGCAAGATAGATGCTAAATTGATTTCGACCAAAAAAAAAAAAAAGATGCTAAATTGATTTACTAAAAAATAACTACAAAACTGATTTAGAATATTCCTTCTTATGTGTTAAACTGAGAGATAGTGCCATATTAATGTTAATAAATTACGTTTTAGGTGGGCCAAGGAGAAAATAAATTGCAAGTTTTGTTAAAGAATATACAAATTGGTAAATGATTTATTTAAATCTGTTAATTTATATTATGCTGTGTTAAATTTTGTTAATTTTAATTAGTTCCAATTTTGAAAATTCGCACTTCACATGTTTAATTATTTAACTCAAATATAATGGTCTGAATTCTATATAATTGAATAAATTAATATTTTTTTATTATACAATTATATTAGCTCTCGAAATAATAATCTAGAAATAGAAAACTAAAATGTTCACATTAATTATAATAAAAATATAGTGATATATGATTTTTTATTAAAAATCTTGTGGATCATACAATAATTTTAAATATTCAGTTAACTACTAATTTATAGTCTATGCAATATTTAAAGATGTGTGTCAATCTTATTCAATATTTACAGTCTATGTAATATTGTGTTTTTGTGAAAAAAAATTATAAGAAAATCAAAAAAATCAAATCTAAATCAAGATTGTGTTAAGTACAAATTCAAAACTAACACATAAATTAGTTTCATAGACAAAAATCTGACAATCTATTATATTATTAGAGAGGTAACTATGTACCATAATGAAAGTTGAGTTTTTATTACATTGTATTTTTATGTTATCTTTAATTTTTTTTTTAACGGATATATTCGATATTTGTTTTATAGTTTTCTAAATCGTATTTATCTAATAGATATGTTCGATCGATTGTTTTATAATTATATATATTCTAGATATATAACTATCGAAGATATCATTGGTAAACCCTAACTTGATGATATGATCTCATTTATGCTTACATATATACATTCCTCCTGATTTCATAGCACCTAAACAAATCATTCCTTTTCTGTTTTTTTTTTCCATCGTACGTTTCTCTTTTTCTTATAATTGTTCTTCTTTTGGAGTTTCTTTTGTATATTCGTAGTTACCACTTATCGTTTGGTTGATGTTGTGTTATAATCGAAAATTGGACTGATTTCCTTTTTGATGTTTAATGCGGGAGCAGATGTACAAGTCAAGGAAACAACTCAAGGAAAAGAGAAGCAAAATGGGTTGGCTATCACATTGTTGTTTCTGGTTCAGTAATCATCAGTTTGCTATTGGTCTGCCATTGGTCTGCTAGATATTTATCTGCCATTGCTCTGCCAATTATCTGCTAGATATTTATCTGCCATTGCTCTGCTAATTTTCTGCTGATAATCTGCCAAAAAACAACACATGAAGAGTTATTTTCGTCCACAGTCAACACATCATTTATTTCAGTCTGTTTCTCTCTCTTTCATGCAGATTAGAGTTTGAATTTATTTCTTCTATATTTTCTGCATGTAGAGTAGCTTTTATGAATGTTTTTATTGTATTTCCTCTATATATTGAGGCTCATATTGATCAATGAAAATAAGAGAAAACGAGTTTAAGAAATTGGAGTGTCTTTGTGACCTCTTGGATCTCTTTAGATATTTTACCTTTATCCTTTGATTTCTGGAAGAGTCATTGGTGGTGGTTTTGAGCGTCTTTATCACTTGCTGGTGGCAAATTTATCCAGGTGTGGTGCTAGCTCAGCGGGTTTCTTTATCAGCTCTGGTGCTTCGGCTTTACGAGTTGTGGTCATCCCGTATCTTCCTATCTATCCGGTTATGTTCGTCTTGTGTTCAGACTGGTTTCAGGAACCTTCGCAGCCCAAAACACGCGTTAATTCGGTGTCAAAGCTGTCCTGTTACAGTCTCATCTTATTTCACTCCTAACGCTTCCTGCTACACGCATCAAAGTGGTATCAGAGCGACCCAGGTTGCTGGAGTGAAAGGTTATCATTATCCTCTGTTTTATATTTTATCATGGATGCTCCTAGAGGATTGACTCTCGACCAAGCATACGCTGAGCGTATTGGCAGAGAGATGGCGGATTTAAGGTAGCAGATGCGGGAGATGGTTCAGGCCTTCAACGGCGTCAATATGCAAGAGCAGCTAAGGAGACAAAGGGTTGTAGAAGATATTTCGTCTTCTGATGAAGGTGGGGGTTCTTCTCATGGTTCTGATTATGATGATGGTATTCAGATAGAATGTGGGAGAAGGAGAAGAGACAACCGTCTGCAGCAGCAGCAGCATCGTCGTGAAGAAG
Source organism: Pseudoturritis turrita (assembly GCA_900406555.1). Lineage (NCBI taxonomy): Eukaryota > Viridiplantae > Streptophyta > Magnoliopsida > Brassicales > Brassicaceae > Pseudoturritis > Pseudoturritis turrita. The sequence goes on along the minus strand of OVBL01000427.1, from coordinate 558,468 downwards.
ACTTCAAAGTGGATTTCCCTGATTTTGAAGGTAATCTGAATCCAGAATCTTTCTTGATTGGTTGAGATCTATGGAGAGGGCGTTTGAATATAACACATATGACGATGAGAAGAATTTTAAAGTGGCTACCTTGAGGTTTAAAGGTTATGCTAGCCTTTGGTGGGATACTCTTAAGTCTCAGCGTGTTAGAGAAGGCAAGACTCATATCAGGTCTTGGGAGAAACTAAAGAGGCTTTTGAAGAGGAGATTCTTACCTGATGATTACAAGCAAGATCTGTACCTAAAACTTACACACTTGCAGCAAGAGAAGCGTACTGTTGAAGAGTATACAAGGGAGTTTGATCTTCTGCAGTTAAGGTGTGATGTTCAAGAGCCACCAGAAAAAACCATTATGCGTTTTGTGCATGGTTTAAATGAAGAGATTGCATCTAAGGTGGAGCTGCAACCTTTCTGGACTCTTGATGATGTTAAGAAGCTTGCTATCAAGGTGGAGAAGCAGATTAAGATGGGAAAGAAACCATACACCAGATCATACAATTCTGGTTCTTCTTTCAATCCAAAGGTGAATGTTAAGGGTGAAGCTAGCAGCAGCAGTAAGAAGGGTGATTCAAAGGCTACAGCAGCACCTACAGACCTTAATATGAAGAAGAAGTGCTTTAAGTGTCAAGGTTTTGGGCATTTCCAGGCTGAGTGTCCTAATCGAAGAGTTATGACAATTCAAGAAATTTAGGAGATTGAAGAAGAGATGAAGCATGAATCTCTTGATTTGGCAGCGGTATATCAGAAAGTTCAAGATGAAGAGGAAGAGGTCGTTGAACAACCTGATCATGGAGAACTGTTGGTGATTCAAAGGGCTTTGCATTCTGTTCCTGTTATTGAAAAAGCACAACGAGAGAATATATTCCAGTCTCGTTGCACAGTTCAAGGGAAGGTTTGCAATCTGATAATTGACAGTGGGAGTTGTGCAAATGTGGCGTCTAGTACTCTAGTGGAAAGGCTGAGTTTACCTACAACAAAGCATAAGCAGCCATACAAGCTGAAGTGGTTGAATGACAGCAAACTGCAGGTATTAAAACAAGTTATGGTTTCATTTTCTATTGGAAAGAACTATGAAGATAAGGTACTCTGCGATGTTATTCCAATGGATGCTTGTCATCGTTACTTGGGAGGCCTTGGGAGTTTGATAGGAGAGCTATGCATGATGGGTACAAGAACACTTATTCTTTTTACAAGGATAAGAAGCATATCACGTTGGCACCATTGGTACCTACTCTGTTTGACAAAATAGAACCAGAAAAGAGCTGTAGGGAAAGTCTTTTCTTTGGAGAATCACGGGTTGTGAGGAAGCTTGACGCGGGAAAGGAGGATTTTGCACTTCTGGTGGTTGAGAAAAATGACAAAGTAGAAGTGATGAGTACACATCCAATGATGCAGCAGTTGATAAAAGAATACATCGATGTGTTTCCTGAAGATTTACCACCTGGTTTGCCTCCTATTAGAGGTATTGAGCACCAAATTGATTTGTTGCCTGGTGCACCTTTACCAAACCGTCCAGCTTATAGATGTAACCCAGAGGAAGCTAAAGAATTGCATAAACAAGTTCAGGAACTGATTGCTAGAGGTTATGTAAAGAAAAGCATGAGCCCTTGTTCTGTTCCAGCTCTGCTTGTTCCAAAGAAGGATGGCTCAATGAGGATGTGTGTGGACAATCGAGCTATCAACAAGATAACCATCAAGTATCGTTATCCTATTCCAAGATTGGATGATATGCTGGATGAGCTTAATGGATCAAAGATATTTTCAAAGATTGATTTAAGAAGTGGTTATCACCAGATCAGAATGAAGGAAGGAGATGAATGGAAGACTGCATTCAAGACGAAGAATGAGCTATTTGAATGGTTAGTCATGCCATTTGGTTGATCTAATGCACCTAGCACCTTCATGAGGCTGATGAATCAGGTACTACAAAACTTTATTGGGAAGTTTGTGGTAGTGTACTTGGATGATATACTGGTGTACAGCAAAAACGAAGAAGATCATTCACAGCATCTACGGGAGGTTTTTGAGGTATTACGCAGAAACCAACTCTATGCTAAGCCTGAGAAGTGTTCATTCTTCACTTCTAGTGTTGTGTTTTTGGGATATATTGTTTTTGGTGAAGGAATTACAGTGGATGAAAGCAAAGTGGAAGCAATGAAGAGTTGGCCAGTTCCAACTACACAATCTGATGTGAGAAGCTTTCATGGCCTTGCTTCTTTTTATAGACAGTTTGTGAAGAATTTCAGTACTATCATGGCTCCAATAACTGAGTGTTTGAAGAAGGATAAATTTGAATGGAGCGTGGCTGCACAAAAGGCATCTGAAGTGGTGAAACAGAAACTGTGTGAAGCACCTGTTTTGGCACTTCCAGATTTTAATCAGGTGTTTGAGGTGGAATGTGATGCTAGTGGAGTTGGGATAGGGGCTTTTCTTGTCCAAGGGAAACGTCCTATTGCTTATTTTAGTGAGAAGCTTACGGGAGCTAGAAAGAATTACTCAACATATGATAAGGAGTTTTATGCGATTGTGAGAGCTCTTGGTCATTGGGAACATTACTTGAGGCCAGGACAGTTTGTTCTCCATTATGATCACGAGGCGTTGAAGTTCATCAACAACCAGCACAAACTTAACAGTAGGCATGCTAAATGGGTGGAGTTTCTACAATCTTTCTCATTTGTGTCAAAATACAAAGCTGGAAAAGTAAATGTGGTGGCAGATGCACTCTCAAGGAGGTATTCTTTGATCTCTATTCTGGATTCTCGGATTATGGGTTTTGAGTTGATAAAGGAACTATACGATGGAGATCTGGACTTTACACAAGTCTATAATAAGTGCAAGAAGGGAGTTTCAAATCAGTACCAGTTGCAAGATGGGTTTCTTTTCAAAGAAAACAAGCTGTGTGTTCCTAAGAGTTCTATAAGGGAGTTGTTGATTCGTGAGGCACATGGTGGAGGCTTATCTGGTCATTTTGGAATTAATAAGACGTTGGACATACTGCATGAGCATTTCTTTTGGTCGAAGATGGCAAAGGATGTTCATACTATTGTGGAGATGTGTGCAACTTGTCAAAAGATGAAAAGTCATTTTCAACCTGGACTTTACACTCCTTTGCCTGTTCCTGAACAACCTTGGGATGATGTAAGCATGGATTTCATTGTTGGATTGCCAAGAACTCAGAGGAGAAAAGATTCTATCATGGTAGTGGTTGATCGTTTCAGTAAGATGGCACATTTTATACCTTGCCACAAGACGGATGATGCAAGTCAGGTTGCTGATTTGTATTTCAAAGAGGTTGTGCGTCTTCATGGAGTTCCAAAGACCATTGTTTCTGATCGTGTTTCAAAGTTTCAAAGTTATTTTTGGAAGACTTTGTGGAGATTACTTGGTACTAAGCTGCTATTTAGTACTTCTTGTCATCCACAAACTGATGGACAAACTGAGGTAACCAACAGAACTTTGACTACACTTTTGAGGGGTTTAATTAAGAAAAACTTGAAGGAATGGGATCTGAAGTTGGCTCAGGCGGAGTTTGCTTACAATCGTTCAGCTAGTTACACTACAAAACATTCACCTTTTGAGGTAGTGTATGGTATGAATCCTCTTACTCCTATTGATCTGATTCCATTGCCTTGTGAGTTCAAAGCAAATTTTAAAACAGAAGAATGTGTTAAGACTATGAAAAAGCTGCACGAGAATGTTCGGGTTGAGATTGAGAAGGCAAATGAGAAGTATAAGAAGAAAGCCAATAAGAATCGCCGTACTAAGTCATTTGAACCAGGGGATCTGGTCTGGTTGCATTTAAGAAAAGAAAGGTTTCCAGGAAAATGCAAGTCAAAGCTCATGCCGAGATCAGAAGGTCCTTATATGGTACTTGAAATTTTTGGTGAAAATGCTTGTAAACTTGAACTTCCAGATGATTATGGAGTTTCAGCTACTTTCAATGTGGGAGATCTTTCTCCATACTTTGAGGATAAAGAGTTGCTAGATTTAAGGACAAATCCTTTTGAACCCGGAGGGAATGATGCGGGAGCAGATGTGCAAGTCAAGGAAACAACCCAAGGAAAAGAGAAGCAAAATGGGTTGGCTGTCACATTGTTGTTTCTGGTTCAGTAATCATCAGTTTGCTATTGGTCTGCCATTGGTCTGCTGGATATTTATCTGCCATTGCTCTGCCAATTATCTGTTGGATATTTATCTGCCATTGCTCTGCTAATTTTCTGCTGATAATCTGCCAAAAAACAACACATGAAGAGTTATTTTCGTCCACAGTCAACACATCATTTATTTCAGTCTGTTTCTCTCTCTTTCATGCAGATTAGAGTTTGAATTTATTTCTTCTATGTCTTCTGCATGTAGAGTAGCTTTTATGAACGTTTTAAGAAATTGGAGTGTCTTTGTGACCCCTTGGATCTCTTTAGATCTTTTACCTTTATACTTTGATTTCTGGAAGAGTCATTGGTGGTCGTTTTGAGCGTCTTTATCACTTGGTGGTGGCAACTTTATCCAGGTGTGGTGCTAGCTCAGCGGGTTTCTTTATCAGCTCCGGTGCTTCGGCTTTACGAGTTGTGGTGATCCCGTATCTTCCTATCTATTTGGTTACGTTCGTCTTGTGTTCAGACTTGTTTCAGGAACCTTCGCAGCCCAAAACACGCGTTAATTCGGTGTCAAAACTGTCCTGTTACAATCTCATCTTATTTCACTCCTAACGCTTCCTACTACACGCATCCATGTTTTAGAGGTTTTGAGGATTTTAACTACGATTAACAAGGAGATTTTTTATATAAAGTTCTCTTATGGTTTGATTGATGTTCTATTATAATCGAATATTGGTCTGATTTCCTTTTTGATGTTTTATAGGTTTCGTGATTCATACTACGATTAACAAGGTAGGTTTCCAATTTAGTTTTCTTTTTGTATCGTTCTCCCAGTTCTTAATGTTCACGATCGTGTGTTTTTTTTTATTATTTAACGTAGCTCAATTTATCCGTATGATATGATAAAAAGATAATGAATTTACAATATTTGATTTAATTTTCCGCAGAGTTTACGCTGTCGCGAGGAACAACACCGATGCATCACAAATTCTGTGACCAAACTACTAAAGCAGAGGAGACAAAAACATAAAGAAGAAGCACCGTCTCCGACCGACAACAAGAAGAGACTCATCGAACTCTTCAAAGAGACACAAGACGAGGATGAAAAAGAAGAAGAAGATGATGACGTGGCAATGCATGTTTTTGGCTAAGAATACCGATTAGATCTTCTGCGCCGGCGACTCTTTATAATAACGATAGAGAGAGACAACGACTCAAGTGAGTGAGATCGGCGGCTCACGGCGGATGCGTTCGGCGTTTAGTTTCATGTAGGAGTTTTACTGAATAGCTTGGCTATGTTACCGTGACTATGACTGTAATTTTAACTCCGACATATTTGTTGAGTACAAATATTGCTCACCAACAATGGTGGATGGTCCACGACATGTCACAGGTATAAGACATCACACGACGACATCTTTTTTTGAAACCTTTCGCATTTACATAAGTGCTTGTCATTCAACTTAATGTGTGATGATGTTTTGCAGAACCTTCACCAATTCTGTTACTTGCCTTCCAAGTAAAAGGCACAGTTGGAATATGATCACCGGCAAGTCGAGGCCGCGAATTATGCCGACGGACATTTGAAGATGAGAGTAAATAAAGGACCGGAGATTCAAGATTTGCATCGATGAATTGAGTAACTGGAAAAATATGTTGCGGCATTGGAGGCGAATCAAGTTGGACTGCCTGCGAGTCTTTTGTTCTGACCCCACCGACCATCACCACCGTCCGGAGATCCTTACTTGAGTCTTGGTGACATAGATGATCTGACTCTTGGGCCACTCTTTTCTATAGACCTAAATTAGTTAGTTCGTACTTTTATATTTTGTTGAACCAATTAGTTGACTTGATTTTCTTTAAAGTCGAATAGATATAGATTCGAAGATCCTAATATAAAATGATTATGTTGTGTTATATGTTTCCCATTACGATTTATTTGTTTAATAGAAATTTACATATACAAAAGGAAAAGTCAACTTTATAATTAGAAAAAATAATATTTAAAAAAAATTGTTAGATAAAAGCAAAGAAAAAAATGGGAATTTTCGATTTTCTAATTTATGATTTAATGAGAAGATTGAGATTGGGATAAACATTGCCCATAAAAATAGATTTTTTTTATAAACACTGGTTTTAAATAATAATAGATATTTTATGATAAAGATGAACGGCTAATTCGGTTGAACTTATTGTGTTTTTTCTTGTGTTCTTTCTTGTGTTCTTTTATGTCTTTTTTCCTTCCCTATTTGATAGTTATGTATGTTCTTATACCAACCAATCATTTTTGTGTATAGGTAAAATTTCTTGTGCACCTTAAGATGTAATTTTTCTTTTATCTAACTTAAAAAAGAAAAAAGGTTCCAAACACCATATAACAGATGATCCGTTTTAATTAAGTTTTACCTCTTTCCTTGTGTAATTTTTTTGTATAGGTAAAGCTTTCTGTCATAATAGTAACTTTATTTTAGAAAAACAATATTTTCATTATCTACCTATGAAATTGCTAAAGAAATGCTAGATAGTTTTTGATGTTCGTTGGATTTGTTGTTACTTTTGTTCATGGTATATTATTTAAAAGGAGTGATAAGTCTGGAACCCTGAATTTAAGGCAATTACGAAATTTTGGAGAGAGCTAATTTTGTTAATTCGGCTAAGAACATAAGTCTCTGTTTTTTCTACTTTTATGTTAATAGATTCATATTAAAGATTTAATATTTTTTCTTGCAAATTGCTATATTTACTAGTTTCAGATATTATACTTGTGCTCTAGGTAATGAATTTTATGCTCTTCTCTTTAGTTTTTTCTTTCTTGGTATCAATTTTGTTCTAGGTAATAAATATAAATGTTCTAATATTTTTCTTCTATTGGCCATCCTTTTTACGGGAATGCTCTCTCCAATACTATTTAAGCATTTTTGTGTTTTGTATTAAAATGTGGACTGTTTTGAAATTGTTTTTTAGGATCTGAGAGGCTAATGCAAAAATTCGTCAACTCGAATCTTTTACACTTCTAATCCGTTGAAAAAGTGCATTCTTACGCGACCAAGTCATGGACACAACAAATATAACCGCCAGAATAACTATGGGCACTTCTCTCTGAACCGCTAGCTAAACAAGATTTCGTCTAATGCTTGCTATTTCTCTCGAGCGGTCATGGTTGCTTGTGCTCTATTGTATCTGTTCAGAGCCGCATGTGTTTTATGTTATAAATATTTTGGAGTTGTTTGGGTATAAATTTTGGGTTTGAAGAAGAATGATTGGCGAGAAGCAAAATCGGCATCCAACAAACTTTTTATTTTTGTTGTCCAGAAAGAAATGTCAAAGCTTTTATGAAGTCTTTTATTCTTCGTTTACTATTTTTAGGGTCAAAGTGTGAGACATATGTTGATTTGGATCTATATTTTATAGTCTTGATTGGTGTCAATAAAATAATACGAACTTAAGACTCTTGAAATAATACGAACTTAAGACTCTTAAAATAATACGAACTTAAAACATAAGAAAAAAAAACTCGGATAAGACAAAGAAGACGAAGACTCGTGTTTACATTTATAAGAGATCTATTGCACGGATCTTTTGGTTACAACATCTTCACGTTACCATATAAAGTCTACTTTCTCACATACATTGCAGAGAAACCCATTCAAAGAAACAAATTTTGTCTATGGTAACAATGAATTACGCGTTGTGTCCTATATAGTTAACAATGAAATGTCGCAAACAATTGAAAATTTATAAAATCATATTTATACTCTCATCAAATCATTTGTATATATACGAATATAATTTAAACCTATAAGACTTTGTATAATTTTTATTTTCAAAACTTTAATGCTCGCGCTGGACGCGGATACCTTTACTAGGCAACATTAACCGACACTAGCTGAAATTAACTAGATTGATCACAATTAACCGAACTACCCACAGTTAACCTAGATATTTGACTAAAAACCAAATCGAATTAACACTTTAGTTTTATTCGACAACATTACATACGAACCGAACTTTTCCATAATCGAACTAAACGAAATCATAGTTTTATTCAGTCTGTTTTAGTTAGTTTCAGTAGACTGTTTCCAACCCAAAAAAACAAAAAACCAACAAATCGAATCAAACCGACCATAACTAGCAAAGTATATATAAATCAGTCAATATTTTACATGCATTTTTGATGGTTTAGGCTCACCAATTAGGGTTTAGTACCATTTATTTTAAAATATAAATTATTTTCACTATTTTACGTGAATTTGTGAGGGTTTAGACTCACATATTAGAGTTTCATACCCCTTAATTTGATAAAAATGTAAAAGATATATTTATATACAACAAAAACAGAAGTTATTTATATAAAATAAAAATTTATTCATAAAACATCTATTATAAATCTTAATGCCCGCACTGGGCGCGGATACAAAACCGAATCTAATTAATATATATTTATGCCTTTATTTTAGCTTCGTGAGATCACTGGACCGTTTAGTATATAACAACTAAATGCAATTTCTTTCTTATTTTCTAACAAAGCAACGCACGATCATAAATGGATAACATTTGGGTCTACAAGTTATAATATTCTCATAATTCCATATTAACGGATAATATTCACATAATTGCACGTTAACGGATTACTATAGGATCATAACCCATTCAAAGAGACGAACATACATTGCATAGATTTTTAAAATCATATTTATATTCCCGTCAAACCGACTGATCAAAATTAACTAACTACCCACAATTAATTGAGATTTATTTACTAAAAATCAAGTCGAATTAACATTTTAGTTTTATTCGGCAACATTATATACGGACCGAAATTTTACATAATCTAATTGAACCGAATCATAGTTTTATTTTGTTTGTTTAGGTAAGTTTCAATAGAATATTTTTAATACGAAAAAATACAAAAAACCTACATACTGAATCAAACCGATCATAACTAATACAATATATCTAAATGGTTCACTATTTTATGTGCATTTGTAAGGGCTTAGGCTTACCTATTAGGTTTCAGTACCCCCTTAATTTGCAACAAAAAAATAGTTTTTACTATTTTACGTGCATTTGTGAAGGTTTATGCTCCCATATAAGGGTTTAAATCTACCCTTTAATTTGCTAAAAACTTAATGGTAGATTTATATACAATAGAATTCTTAAAACTTTAATGCCCGCGCTGGATGCCGGTACCTCTCTAGCTGCTAAAACTATCGTAAAAGAAGTTGTAGATCCGACAATATCTTTTGCAAACGATGCTGCTAAAATTGTTGCAAGAGAAGTTGTAGATCCGACATTATCCTTTGTAGGAAAAGTGCTTAATCCAATGGTATTGTTCATCGAAAGCCAGATCCAGCGGCCACGGGACGTCATTGAGCAACAACACGTCAGACCATACACGTCCCGTGGCCGCTGGATTCTTGGAGATTGAGTCAGATCGATCGTTTTAAATCATTCAATATTTTATGTGCATTTGTTAGGGTTTAGACTCACCTATTAGGGTTTAGTACGCCTTAAGTTGCGAGAAATATAAATTGTTCAATATTTAACGTGCATTTGTGAGGGTTTATGCTCACCTATTAGGGTTTAGTACCCCTTAATTTGCGAAAAATATAAATTGTTCAGTATTTTACGTGCATTTGTGAGGGTTTAGGCTCATCTATTAGGGATTAGTACCCCTTAATTTGCAAGAAATATAAATAGTTCAATATTTTACGTGCATTTGTGAGAGTTTATTACCTTTTAATTTTTTTAATAAATTAATGATAGATTTATATATAATATAATTTACTAAATATGGTATAGGATTTAGTATACGTTATTTTAGTTTTCTATAATTTTATATACATATAACAAGTAGACATATATACAACCATAAAATAGTAATTTATACAAAACAAAAAATTATTCATAAAATATCTATTATAAATTGTAATGTAGACATAGTATTCTATTAGACAAAAATGCACTTCTTCATGAATACCAAAATTGTCCTAACCTATGAAAGTACATCTAAAAAGACATTATCTACAATTTTTTCGCTCAACGCATGTGTGTAACTACCTTTTTTTTTTTTGTCAAATGAAGATATATTAGCATGATAGAAATCACAGGCAAAAACCCAACGAAATACAAAACCGAAAAAAGAATTGGACCAAGGCAAACAAATTTTAGAACTAACAACTCGTTACAGTTACTAGGGTAAGAAACCAACACACGAATCCTCCTATGATGAATCAAATATACTTCTGCAAGAGAAGACCAAGGCTTCATACTTTGGCAAGGAGGATATACTATCAAGTACTCCAAACAAACTTCCAAAGATGGCGGAGACAAGTAACAACTGTCAGATCTCGAACTGATCTGGAATATAGATATAAGGAGCGAACCAAACACTACCCTAGCTAGCTGAAACCAAGCACGAGAAAACGAACCGACAACATAATCGAAACCGGATAGAACCCAAATGACCAAAAGCGAAGAGGAGAGCCCTGCAAATAAGATAGAAACACCCAAAACCATAACCAAATCCAGTCTCGAACCATCACAACTAACACTAACCGATGAAACTAATTCAACTAGCACCAAAGAACCCAAACGGATCTGGAAAGCCACTCGATCCAGTGGAAATTGTTACAAATAGTCAAGATCGAAGATAGCACCCACTCCATTAACGTGAAACAAAAGATCCATCAAAGCCGACATTGTCAACTAACCTCCGATCCGACTAAGCCTAGGGTCAGACCCCACACAAACTTCCAAAGATGGCGGAGATAAGTAACAACTGTCAGATCTCGAACTGATCTGGAATATAGATACAAGGAGCGAACCAAACACTACCCTAGCTAGCTGAAACCAAGCACGAGAAAACGAACCGACAACATAATCGAAACCGGATAGAAGCCAAATGACCAAAAGCGAAGAGGAGAGCCCTGCAAAATAAGATAGAAACACCCAAAACCATAACCAAATCCAGTCTCAAACCATCACAACTGACACTAACCGATGAAACTAATTTAACCAGCACCAAAGAACCCAAACGGGTCTGGAAAGCCACTCGATCCAGCGGAAATTGCTACAAAATAGTCAAGATCGAAGACAGCACCCACTCCATTAACGTGAAACAAAAGATCCATCAAAGCCGACATTGTCAACTAACCTCCGATCCGACTAAGCCTATGGTCAGATCCCACACAGGGAAACCAAAACATCCACCAATGGTGGGCTTAAGGGAAGAAAAACCCTCACCTTGCGACCACCGAGAACGAATCCACCGAGAGAAACTTGCGAGAGAAAGGAGAACCAAACCTTCCACTCAACCTGAAGGGAGCAGAGAACCGAGGAGATGAAACCTACAGAACACAAGCCGAAGAAGTCAAACCAAAACCTGAGATCCGTCGATGTCCTTTGGCAGACATAAACTCGGGGCGGTTACAACCTCCAGCCTCACCAAGACTCCAATACTCCTTGTCTCAAAGCCGCAACAGACCAAAACCACAGCGGAGACGCCAGCATAATGAATCGACTCTCCATAAGCCTCAATGAGACCCACCACCAGATCTGAACTGATTGCTCATCCCGTCCTCAAGGATCCGTACCCAACGAGACAGATCTGCCGAAGATCCGCCAAAAAACTACCAGGAACCGCCGGAGCAATTCGGCAACGATGCCGAGAGACCCTAACCTAGCCATCAATCTCCATCGAAATCGAGTAAACAAACCGTAAGAGCAACGCGAGTGGTGATGAACAAATCAAAAGAAAGCAAAGAAAGGGAAAACCCTTCCCACGGTGACGTCGAAGAACTCCGACCACCGGAGAGGGAAAACGGAGGGATCGGATTTACAGCTGCTAGGGCAAACTCTCTTGGAAGAATAGAGGCCGCTCAAAGGCCAGGAAAACGCGATCTGTGTGTAATTCTACTAATGCTTAATATTTCTAATAATAATTTTCAGAAAACGAAAAAGAAAACACGTTTACTAACAAAATATTTTAATAATTGACTCAAGGCTCAAACAAAATGTGTCAACCCTCAATACGTTGTCTTAAATATTACATCGTACATGTGAATAGTTTGCTACGTTAGTCTTAGAAAAGAAATAGTTACTAAAAGTAAAAAGATTAAAAAATGTGTTATAAAAAACACATGAAACAAAATTTTATTCTACAAAATGTATAAATAAAAACTCCAAAGCAACTAACATATATCAAAAAATATATATATTAATTTCAATTTGGTATATATCTGATTTATTTTGTTGCACATTTGGTATATTAATTTTAAGATTGATTGAGAGAATTTAAGTTTATGAATCTTATAATTTGTTTTTGTCAACAGCAAATTAACTAAAACGGCTTAGAAATCAAAATCGGACGAGAATAGTTTACATACGAAATATCATACGGGTAACAACGAGCGCTGCACCCTAGGTTATCAGTTTGGACATTTGATCTCCGTGGGGTGTGCGATAGTGAGAAGTGAGTGAACACCTTCTTGTTTCACTTCAAATCTTCCAGCTGGACTGCAAACGTCGACCAATCATGTGGATTAGACATCATGTTGACCAATTTGGTGCAATATGTGAGGAAGTTGACCGTCATCTTCTGATGTGTGAGCAAACAATGCATGGTCCAGGTAAGAGTTTACAATTCGGCATGTAGGGGAGATAGACTTCATCTCAAATTCCTTGCGCCCATTAAGAGATATGCATCTGAAAGGGAAGAGTAAATCCATCCCGTTCCTGAAATGTCCTCTGTATCATTCTAGGATCCGTCAATGAAACACCTAGGTCCCACAAAAGGCGCCAACATTGGCTGAGAGGCAGGTGACATTAAGTCTACCCCATTCACATCCGGTGTGGCCAATTGAGCCGCTACCCAAAGTCGCGCCTCAGTTTCTCGCTTTCCATATATACAAGATTATCCACGGGAATTCCGGGCTATCTATCGGGAGCCGCCAGAAAAGATAGACCAAGTTGGTAAATATTGATGACCGTGGGAAGATTCCCGGAGCTGATGGAACCTATGATAGTCCCCAAAATTTGTAAAGCCGGGGGACATTCGAACAACACATGGTTGATACAACTTGCCATAAGAAATATTTTAACTTTGGCGGTCATTTCAGTTTCCAAATGTGAGCCTTGAGTGGCCGAATATCTGGACCTTGAAAACTGATCTCCGAGACTGCACGAGCAGTTTGGCGCTCTAGATTGTACCCTGATTTAACCGTATACCGATCCAATTTAATGCAGTGTCAACTTAAGGCATCTAGATGATAAGTATGACCTATCAGAATACTCCTAAGAATTATAATATCTTGCGGGACGATAATTGCGTTTATCAGATCCTAGTTCCAAGTTTTTGACATCGGATCAGCTAAATGAAGGGTAATAATTAGTAGCCTTGCAGGTGGCTGGTCTCGGGCAAGAACGGGGAATCCAATGATCATTCCAAACTGAAATGGACTCTCCTGACCCAACTCTTTTAATCAGTCTTTTTCTATCCAGAGATATAGCCGATATAATGCTCTTCCACCCATAGGATGGAGAGTAAGACTTAATTTGTTCCAGGGGGTGTGACTTACGATAATACCTAACCCGAAAAACTTTCGCGAATAGGGACTCTGGATGTTCTATCAAACGCCACAACCATTTTGCAAGCAATGCAGTGTTGAAATCATCAATCATCCTGAAACCCAGTCCACCGTCCGCTTTATCCCGGCATAATTTTTTCCATGATTGCCAATGTAGCCCATTTTAAGACCCGTTTGAACTCCAACAAAACTTTTCCACCGCGCTCGTGAGTTTGGATGTTACGGTTTTGGGGAGTCTGAAACATGACATCACATAAGTAGGTAATGCTGCCGCTACCGATTTTATTAAAATTTCCTTTCCAGCCTTTGACGAAAATTTGGATGTCCATCCATTAATCCTGTCTTTTAACCTCTCATTTATAAAGTGAAAAATCTTCGACTTTGCCCCTGCCGAACTCTTTGGAATGTCCAAATATGTTCCCAAACCTCTGAGCGTTGTAATTCCTAAGGTCTGCTTTAGCTCTTCACGGACCGAATCCGGCACCAGGTTCCCGAATTGTACCGAGGATTTGGCAAAATTTATCTGCTGCCCTGATACCAAACCATATTTTTTAGAATTTGTAAAATTATGTGACATTTCAAGGAGTTTGCCTTACATAAAAACAAACTGTCGTCTGCAAAAAGTAAATGCGATACTGGTGAGCTTGCCCGCGCAACCTTAAGCCCAGTTAGGTGCTTGTCCCGTTCTTCTTATTGGCAATAAAAGCTTCCGTGCAGAGGATAAAAAGGTAGGGTGAAAATGGGTCGCCTTGCCTTAGCCCCCTCTGAGGAATGATCTTCCCGTACGGACTACCATTAAACAAAACCTGGTACTCAGCCGATTTGATACATCACATTATCCACCCAATCCAATCCTCTGCGAATCCTAGTTTCCGAAGAAGACTTTCAATAAAAGACCATTCCACACGCTCATAAGCCTTACTCATATCAGTCTATAGCCATAAATTTATCCTTGCACGATTTGTTTGTCCGTAAGCCATGAAACATTTCCTGGGTAATAAGAATATTGTCGAAAATTAGTCGGCCTGCGACAAAAGCCCAATTATCCGATTGAGTGATCGTCGTTGTTTCGTCTGACCATGAAAATAATTAGAATTTTGATACCCCTCATTCATCCAAGTAGCCATACTTTTTTGTTGCCAGAATAACTCTTCCTCCCGATATGCCTCGTTTAACTTTCTTGTAGCCTCGGTAAACTCATCTTGTATCCTTGTATCATCATTTTTTATCGCCTCCAACTACCTTTGAAGTTGTGGAATTATTTCCTTACCCACTGGAAAATTGTTTTTCCTCCATTTCGACATTTCACGTCTACAAATTTTTATTATGTCCGCGAAAAGTGGGATAGATGTGCCTGAATTTTCCTTCCATCCGTTAATTAGTGCTTCCATGAATCCCTCCCGACCCAACCATCGTTTATCAAACCGAAATTGTTTCTTTCCCTCGGTATCCGATCTTGAATCGTAGCCATTATTGGTCAATGATCTGATCCTCTCACACATTCTTTTGTTGAGTATTACCAAGGCACATAATCTCTCCCAAATTTGTTCATGGTATTCTGGTACTGGGTCCCCATAAATGAATGATAAATAAACTTTTTTTTGTTAACCACCGTTTGCACATCAATGATCCAATTATTTGAGAATAAAACATTAACTTGAAATTCATTATTATAAAAAAGTACGAGACCTCTGCCTGCACCACACGGATCCACCGTGAACAATCTATTATAACCAAAATAAAATTGTAATTTTCGCATAAAATTAAAATCTTGTTTAGTTTCCGAAAGAAAGAGAAACTATGGCTTATTCTTCTTCCATAACTCCCTTAAATAGCTTATCGTCAGACGATTGACGAGACCTTGACAATTCCAACTTAGAACCTGCATTAATCGATGATCGGTTTAAGTACGAGCGGCATTCCTTGGGTCCCGGGACCTTTCTTGTTTTTCCCCGGATAGAGTCCATCCCCAAACTGGACCATGTTCTTATTTCCCAATTTTTTCCGTGGCGAAACCAAAGTTTGTACAATCCGCTTCTTGGAGCTTATCCCACGCATAACCGTTGTCGTCTTTGTTTGATTTTTCCGATTCAATGGTGCCCCTGGCGCTGCCAAGCTCTCCTCCTTCTGGTCGTCTTTATCTTCAACTATGGTCTGTTCCTGTCCCTCCAGCGTGACCAGAGATTGATCCTCTGTATCCAACAGACCATCACTGCCTTACAGCCCAAGTACAACACCATCGGACCCCTCTTTTACCTCATGTTCTGTTACGATCCCATAATTCTCCAATCCTTCATCAGCAAGCTCCTCGAGTGTAAAGTCCCACATGTCCTTTGCTTCGACATCCTCCTCCATATCCACTGTATGACGTTGTCATCTTTCTCGTCAAAGTCTACTATTTCCTCCCGTAACAGCTCCTTCATTGAGTCCTCTGTCCGCGTACCCATCACCATCGAACCAGCCTCTGACAGTATCTCCTTTACCTCTCATTCTTCTATCAAATTCTCCTCCTTTGTTACCCATTTCTCATCAGAAGGAAACAATTCCTTTCTAACTTTTTTCCCTGGTCCCGTTATCTTCCCTGGCCCATCTCCTTGATAGGCGGCAAGCATGAGATTTTCTGGATCCATCATTCTTGAATCCCGCACTATTCCGACCACATTATCCTCTTTAATATGTACATCCTCTGCCCCTGGCTTTTGAGATGGCATGTATTGTGCCAACAACGCCCGCGGCCTAGAGGTCTCTCCACCATACCGAAACCCAGCCCCATTTCCCCGAGCTCTCTGAACCGGAGCTCAACTCTTCTGCTCATAAGCATCTGGTGCTCCATCTACCTTACCTTTACCCGTAAACCGATCGTGATGCTCCATCTTTTGACTATCACCCTTTCCATCACCACTTATTTTCTTCTCATGTATTGCACCCTTATAGCTCTTGTAATTAGCGCCACTTTCCAGATCGTCCCTAGGTCTAGGGTTATCTCCATTGACAGCCATGTTATTTTCGGACAGCGTGTTATGTCTTGACACAAGCTGTAGCAACGACGACAATAGCCAAACATTTTCTTGTACCTTAACGATACGACCACCTCCTCACCATTTTGGAATTCAACTGCACTCTCAAAACGAAGAGGAGCGAAGCCATTCACGACCACTTGAACCATCCCATAGTCTAGATCCACCGCCTTGACTTCTCCAAGACCCATGCCGATGCTTCGAAAAGTCAGGTCAGCCCAGTAGTGTAACGAGACATTAATGACTCGAATCCAGAATGTGATATCGTAAGGATAAGTGGCTTCAACTCTTGGCTCTCATCGAACCAAAGAGACCATCAAATGATCGAAATGGAAAGTTTCCATCTTCAAGATTTCGACAATGTCCTTTTCATTGTCAAAATCGAACTGAAACCTCCCAAGTCCAAGATCCGCAGCCGCAACACGCCCTTCGATGTTCCAAATATGGGACATCATGAACAAGAGGTTGCTAACGCTCTGAGCCCCATGATTCATACACCGACCAATTAACATTTTTGCATATCCCTGCGCCAAGATAGAGTTATCAAAGTGTGGAACTTTGATTCTCAGTTTGGTGGTGACTGCCAGCAGCGATTTCTTGATCGACTCCTTCGTTAGCATGTTGCTTTGTGCCATCAGAGACCAGAAAAGACCGAAAATTTTAGACAGCAAAGAGAACCAAGTACACTGCCAAAGGTAGAACCGAAGGACAAACAAAGCACCCAAGAGAGAAAAAGTGTTAATAAGCTTTGTTTTGCGATATTCCTGAGAGGTCTCTGACATTCCTTTATATAATCATAATACGAGATTATTCTCATTGATGTATCGTCCTTGAGATATCTTCATCTCTGATTGTGATCTCAATCAGATTTGTGCCACCGTTGATATATTCCAGAGATCGTATCCTTAGTTCCGTGCAAATTGTGGAAATGGAAAGTTCATCTTCCTTAGAAGAGATATATATTCCCTAATCCATGATATTCATTTGTCCCTGGAATCCAATTGAAGCCCAAAAATCCCGGTTTGATATCTATGCTCTGTGTACTTCACGATGATACGAATCATAGTCGATCGCCATATCCACCACAATAAAGTTTCCAATTATCCATAGAGAGATCCATCTCACACTACAAAAAAAAGTGGATTGTATCACTTAAATTGTATCACAAAACTAAATGATACTATTTTAAATTACTTATTTATAAATGAAACAAATATATATCGCTTAGTATCAATTATTATAATTGATGTTGATAATAACTAGTTTGACATCACTTTAATTAAATTGATACAATTTATATTAATTTGTATGACTTTAATAAAATTGATGCTAAAATATGAATTTAAATCAATTATATAATCGATATTTTTAATATTTTTTGTTAACATCATTTCTAAAAAATAATACAAAAATTACATCAATTAAAACTGATGCTAATAAAAATTATACTAATAACGTAAAATTAATTGTGTAAGGTAGTTTTGATTGTTAAAACTGATGTAATTATTTTCTATTTTAACATCAATTTAATACAAAATGATGTTAGTTTACCTTAATTTACATCAATTAATACATTTGATACTAAATAACTAATTTACATAAACCCAAAATCCTCTATCTCCTCAAATTCGATCTCACCAAGCCGTCTCTCTTCTCAAGCGACTCCTTCTTCATTCTTCTTATACTCTTCCTACGCAACTTTTTTCTTCTTCTCTCCTTCCTATCAGCTTTCTTCTTATTTTCTTTATTGGAGGTCACGTTTGAGAAGCTTTGCTGCAGCCACCACCGTCCGTATTAGCTTTGTTGCCGCTGTCGTTCCTCTATTTTTTGTGTTTGAGTGTGATTCGATCTACCCAATCTATCAATCTTTTTTGATATACGTACGTATACTTTTTTCCTAATCTCGTAAAGTTTCGATTCTGTTTTTGTTTTTGTGCTTTTTGTGAATTATTCATATGGAGAAGATTTGTGTCTCTTGAGGCATCTGTTTGATAATTTAATTGATCTACCTCGATTTTTTTTCTTTCAAATTTCACTAGTCTAGGCTTTGTTCAGATGCTGGAATATGTCGATTTCTCGTGTAGTTGTAAATTTTATTATTTCTTTATGGATCTTATAAAGAATCTCAACGTTTTATCTAAAAATTTTCGAATCTCATCTTTGATTTTTGTATTTGAGACTTGAGTTTTATATTTGTGCTAGTGCTTGATTCGCTTTGATTAGCTTGGTATGTTTTATCATTGTGTTGGTGGTTACTAATTTTTATTTTCTTACATTGATTAGCGCAGGTTTAAGACTCCTCCTTGGTTTTATTGGATTTAAGATATCAAAATCCTTGAATCTGACACTTGAAAAAATCCGCTCCTCCTTGGTATTATTTTCTCGGTCTCCATCTCAACAATTTTTGTATTCAGAAAAGAAAGCTATGGTTTCTCAGGTACGTTACCTTTCTATTGCTTCTCCAATTGTCAATACTAGTAATAGTATTAAAGTCTCCAATTCTCAATACAATAACTTATTGTGTCAACTTTTTCTTCAAAACCAAAGGTACTGGCTACAACACAATACTCACCTCTGTCAAAGTTTTTGAGCCTTTGATCTTTCGAAGCAGAGCATGACTCTGATTATTTTAAGAGGCAAGATTTAAGTTTTTGCGGTGTTACAGGCAAGATCCTGTGATTGCATCTGATAGGTAGGAGAGTGCTTACTGTTGTTGTTGTGATCCCTTTGTTCGTGGTTTTTCTTCTGGTTTTAAGTGAGTGAGATTGGAATCAAGTAATTATATTTATTTTTGGGAATGAAAAGTTTAAGAAAACTTGAATGAATGATTACTGGTTTCTATATATTGTTTTCCTAATTATTTTATTGATTTGAATTATTGTGAATTTTGAAATGTAACGTTTGTTTTGTGAATTTCTGAAATATACAGATTGTCTAAATCGGGTTTTCAGGTTTTGATGGATAAGTGGATAAACAAACCACGGTTATCTCAAGATTACAGATTAGGAGTGAAAAGTTTCTTGGATTTTGTATTTGGTAAATCAAATGCACACATGATGAAATGTCCATGTAACCGTTGTTATCTAGCGAAAACTAAGTCAAGAGAAGATATTGAAGGTGATTTGATGTGTTTTGGCTTTTTAAGGACTTATACACGTTGGTTACTACATGGAGAGGATATATCCGTCACAATGAATGCAAGAGTACCTTCTGATACTGCTCCGGTTGAATTAGATTCAACTTTGAATCTCTTGGATGATCTTTTTCCTGATATTAATACGAATATGCATGGGGGATATGGACATGCATCGACCGAGAAACCTATGGACACTGATAGACCATCAACTTCAAGTGGAAATTGTGGAAAAGGAGATGGTTTTGATGAGTTGCTTGCTGATTTTAATCAAGAGCTATATCAGGATGCACTAAGTTCACGAAGCTGTCTTTTATATTGAAGTTGTACCATATCAAGTGTGTGTGGGATTAGTGACAAGGGGATATCCATGATGCTTGATTCGCTGAAAGATGCATTTACACATGTCAAATTGCCGGATTCATTTAATGATATGAAAAGGGTTATTCGAAAATTAGGATTGACTTATGAGTCAATTCATGCTTGTCCAAATGATTGCATGTTATATTGGGATGCAGATGCAGAAAGGAAAAGTTGCAAATTTTGTGAAGCTTCTCGTTGGAAAATAATATTTCTGCAAAGAATACAGCCTCTGGATCAGAGAATAGGAAAAAACAAGCTCCTGCAAAGGTTTTGCGTTATTTTCCTCTAAAGCCACGACTGCAAAGGTTTTGCGTTATTTTCCTCTAAAGCCACGACTGCAACGTTTATTCATGTCATCAAAAACTGCTATCCACATGAGATGGCATGCAACTACTAGTAACAATGATGGTAAGCTTCGACATCCAAGACACGAAGAGGCTTGGAAGGCATTCGATCAAAAATATCCTGAATTTGCATCTGATCCAAGAAATGTCAGACTCGGCTTGGCGACTAATGGTTTTAACCCATTTGGTACAATGAGTAGTAGTTATAGTATCTGGCCAGTGATATTATTCCCTTATAACCTTCCACCATGGATGTCGATGAAGCAGACATCAATGATCCTCTCTATGGTTATCCCTGGAAAGCAAATGCCTGGTAATGATATTGATGTCTACTTGGAACCACTTACCAAAGAGTTGAAGGAGTTATGTTTGATGGTATCGAAACGCTAGATGCTTCCACAAAACGAACATTTGACATGCGAGCAGACATCATGTGGACCGTTAGTGATTTTCCTGGTTTTGGAAATTTGTCAGGTTGGAACATGTATACAACATCAGCTTGTCCAAGCTGCAATTTTGATGGCACCGGACAACGTTTACGCCATGGGAAAAAAAATTGTTTTATGGGTCATCGGCGTTTTCTTCCTCAAGATCATGGTTTTCGTCAAAATAAAATTAATTTTGACGGAAAAACAGAAACCAGATCTCCACCAGTCACGTTATCAGGTTCTACAATTATTCGTCAACTGGAACAAGTTAATGTTACTCTTGGTAAGAAACATGGAGCTGGAGTTGGAAAAAAGAGAGATCGAAGTGATGCAGTAAGATGTAGTACTCAGCAGTGAAAAAAAAGAAGTATATTTTATAAGTTGCCTTATTGGGAATTTGCTATGCTGCAACATAATTTGGATGTCATGCACATAGAGAAGAATGTGTTTGACAATCTAGTCTACACATTATTGGATGACAAAAAAAAATCGAAAGATAATCTGAGTGCTAGAAAAGATCTTTGTGAGCTGGGTATACGTTCTGACTTGTTGCCTGATGATAATGGGAAGTATCAAGCAGCATATTTTACTCTGAATAATGACGGGAAAGACACTTTTTTAAGTGTCTTAAAGTAGGCCTGCACATTTTGGGTCGGGTACCCTGACCCAACCCTTACCCGCCTCAAATTACCCTAAGTTTTCGGGTAAGGGTAAGCGACAAAACCCGTTTGGGTAGTGATAATTTGTTTTGACGGGTAAGGGTAAGGGTCGGGTAATTATTTAGGTACCCAATTACCAGTTTGGATAATTGAAATTTTTAAAAATTAAAATTTAATATAATTAGTTAAATATTAGCTAAATTTCTTAAAGCTAAATCAACTTAGGTACCTAAATTATGCAGGAGTTTTGTAAAAATCAGCTTATATATGTATCTGCAACTTTGGCGTTACGAAGACTGTTTTTTAGTTTTTATTGTGTTTGTTTTAAAAATATTAATCTAAATACTAAATTATCCAGATTACTCGAATTACCCGAATATTACCGTTTTATTGAAAGTTCGGGTATTAATCGGGTAGTGATTTTAGGTACCCAAATTACCCTTACCCTACCCGATACCCGAATTACCCGACCCTTATTTTTACGGGTACACTTTGGGTAATAGTTTTAGATATCCGAACTACCCGTACCCGATCCTTACCCGCTATTATCCGACCCAATACCCTTAATGTTCAGGCCTATCTTAAAGGATGTAAAATTCCCTGATGGTTATGCTTTTAACTTATCGAGTTGTGTTGATGTTCATAGCCGAAAGCTATCAGGCTTAAAAAGCCACGACTGTCACGTGATAATGAGAGATTAATTTCCAATCGCAATTCGGAATATGCTGCCAACAGATGTGACATCAGCCATTTTTGAGATTTGTCAAAAAAATTTAGATATATCTGCAAAGGTCCTCGATATCAATGCGCTTGATAAACTACAAGACCGTATTGTAGTGACTTTATGTCATATGGAGATGTTTTTTCCTCCATCATTTTTCACAGTGATGGTACATTTAATAGTACATCTCACCGAAGAGGCAAAATTTGGTGGACCAGTTCCATTTCGTTGGATGTATCCGATTAAGAGGTGCTTTTTTCCCATTCGATGTTTATATATATATATATATATATATATATATATCTATATATAACACAACTAGAAACTAACTTGATTAAATTATCTACAGGACTCTAGGACATTTCAAATCATATGTTCGAAATCGTACTAAGCCTGAAGGTTCTATATGTGAGCAGTATTTAGCTGATGAGTGTGTAACATTTTGCTCCATGTATCTCAGTGATATAGAGACACGGTTTACTCGGGTTGGTCGCGTTGATGATCGACCTCTAGTTGAGACTAGCATAAGAACAAATTCAGAACTTCCACTTAGTTTTCCAAACCTTGGAAGATTTGTTGGAGCGGGTCAGGTTTATACTCTTAGTCATGTGGAGAGTCAGCAAGCACATTGGCATATATTGGTCAATTGTCAACTACTTGATCACTTACGAGAGTAAGTTTATCTCATCTAAGAACAACTTTTTTTAATTATGTTTTATTGAACTTAATTCTCTAATATATAAGTTCTGCTAATTTTTTGTGTAGGAAATATAAAAATGAGTTGTGGAGAAAACAATCTCATCAGAGCAAGAGGAATCGTGCCATCGACATTGACCGAGAAATGCATCTTAATTTTGGAAAATGGATCAAAGATAAAGTAGAGATAAATGAGTTTGATGGGATAACTGATGATTTACGATGCTTAGCTTTGGGTCCATCTGAAAAGGTTGTGAAGTATACAGCTTTCAATGTCAATGGTTTCAAATTCCAGGCAACAGAAAGAGAGGCAGACCTTAAAACACAAATAGTGGTGTTTATGTGGCTGCAAATACTATGAGTTATACTAGTTCTCGTGATCCTAACCCAAGAACAGGAAATGTAGCGTACTATGGAAATCTGGTTGAAGTTATGGAGTTAAAGTACTACGAGGTTTTCAAAGTTGACACTCGTACGGAACGAGGATATAAAATGGTTGAAGTTATGTAGCAAGTGGGCTGACACTCGTACGGAACGAGGATATAAAATGGATGCATATGGTCATCATATGGTAAATTTTTCACGCTTGTTACACACTGGAGATAATGAGGAGGATGAGCCATATGTATTGGCGTCTCAGGCAAGAATGGTATATTATGTAAAAGATCCTTGCAATGTAGAATGGAATATCGCAGTTCATGCCTAGAGACGTATATAATATGGGTGATCCAAATGATTCAGAACAGTTTGATGGTGAATCTAACCCTGACGTCTCCGTTGCTTCGTAGGGCGATGTAACAATCCACTGGTCCGGTCTAATGTATGTTTTCACGGTAAGCTGCTTACCGTAATTCCAGTGACTTACAAAGATGTAATGATGTTAATACCATGCTTATGTATTTTTCCTGCAGTTTGGAACAGACCTTTGATTGTCTCTAATAATGTTGATTCGTAGTTTGTACCAACAACTGCAGTTTTTGGTGCATCATGGACAGATTGGCATGTGTATTCGCTTCGATGAAGTATAGAATTGTAGGAATTTAGAGAATAGATTATGAAGATCAGAGAGTATAGAGAGAGAGTGAAGAGAGAGTATCTGAATATTTCTTTTATTTCTATATCTTTTCCTTTACATAAGAATACACTTATATAGACAGTTAACTAATATATTTTCGTGCCTTAAGTCTTGTAGGAGAAGCTTTGTTGAATCTTCTCTAGGAAGCTAGTTTTTTACTCTGCTAGAAGTCTGCTGAAACTTTACTCTGCCAGAAGTCTGCTGAAGCTTTACTCTGCCAGAAGTCTGCTGAAGCTTTACTCTGCCAGAAGTCTGCTTCATATCAGCCTTCTCTTCAACATTCCCCCTCAAGATTGGCTGGTGGAGATCCAATAATCCAATCTTGCCATGAATATTATGGCATACCTTGGACGTGGTTGTCTTTGTGAAAATATCTGCCAATTGATCAGAACTCTTAATAAAGGAAGGAGCAATGATACCTTCTTGCACCTTCTCACGAATGAAGTGGCAATCAACTTCAATGTGCTTTATCCTTTCATGGAAGACTGAGTTGGATGCAATGTAGATGGCAGCCTGATTATCACAATGTAGTGTAATAGGCACAGTCCTGTTGAGTCCAAGATCTTTAAGAAGATCCTTCGCCAAATCAATTCTTTTGTGACATCCTTCATTGCTCTATACTCAGCTTTAGCATTTGAAAGTGATACCACTTTCTGTTTCTTGCTTCTCCAAGTGACAAGATTTCCTCCCACAAATGTACAATATCCAGTTGTGGATTTCCTGTCCATCTTATCTCCTGTCCAATCAGCATCGCAAAACCCAACAATCTCTGTATTGTTATTGCAGCCCATCCATATACCTCTTCCCGGATTACTCTTCAAGTATCTGAGAATTCTTTCCACCATACTCCAATGATGTTTAGTGGGAGCTTGCATGTGTTGGCTTGCTTGGTTCACAACAAAACAAATATCAGGTCTAGTGATTGTAAGCTAGATTAGTTTACCTACAAGCCTCTGATATTGTTTGATATCAACCAATGGTTTCCCCTCACGAAAGTTCTTATAACTTTCTTCAATGGGTGTCTTGGCTGGCTTTGAACCCAATTTTCATGTTTCAGCTAACAGGTCCAAAGTGTACTTTCTCTGAGAGACGAATATTCCTTCATCAAACCGAGATATCTCTATACCTAGGAAGTACTTCAACTCTCCCAAGTCCTTGATGTCAAACGAAGATTTGAGTAGGTCTTTTGTCTTCTTAACTCCAGCAACATTATCACCTGTAATGATAATATCATCAACATATATGAGGACAGCAACAATACCTTCTTCCCCCTGAGTTGTGAACAAGGAGTGATCAGCTTCAGACCGACGAATGCTTTCTCAAGTAGACAGCTACTCAACCGCTGGTACCAAGCTCGAGGAGATTGTTTAAGACCATAGATAGCTTTCTTGAGTTTGCACACTCTGCTACTGTTGGTTGTATCATGGAAACCCTGAGGTGGCACCATGTATACTTCTTCTTCCAAATCTCCTTGGAGGAATGCATTCTTAACATCCATCTGCCACAAATCCTAAGAGAGGTTAGTAGCTACAGAGAGGAGGACACAAACCGAGTGAAGTTTTGCTACCAGTGCAAATGTTTCTGTGTAATCCTCTCCATAGACCTGAGTATATCCCTTGGCAACTAGTCGAGCTTTATACCTCTCAACTTCTCCGTTGCTTGTATACTTAATTGTATACACCCATCTACTACCAACCATCTTCCTATCCTCGGGTAGATCAACCATATCCCAAGTATCATTCCTCTTCATAGAATCAATTTCCTTATTCATGGTTTGAACCCAAACTTTGCTCTTGCACGCTTCTTCATAGGTAGTTGGCACAAATTCCTTGTCAATCTTACTAAGGAATCCTTGGTGCTCTTCTGGAAGATGTGCAACAGAACAATATACTTGAATGGGATGAGCTACCGCTTGACTATTGTAATAAACTCGAGTGTTCTTCCAGTGATCCGGACCAGATTTTAGTCTCTCACTCCTTCGAAGAGGGGGGACACTACTATCCAAGGGAGAATCATCTTTTTCAGAATCTCCAACAACAGCATCATCCAAGGGAGAATCATCTTCTTCAGAATCTTCAACAACAAAATCATCTAAAGATTCTGAAGTTGAACCATCCGTTTGAGTTTCTCCCCCTTTAGCATCTACATATGCTTGAGTTTATCCCCCTTCAGCATCTACATCTGATTCTTGTGTAGAGATCTCTTCATTATTACCAGAATCACTCTGGTTTATTCCTTCAGGCTCAGCCGGCGGTGTCTCATTCCTTCCTACCAGCTCATTTAGACCGTTGAGTATAAACCTCCAAGTAGAGGCACGATCCTCTGAGGATGCCAAATCCTTCAAACTTTCCCAATTTTTCTCACCAAAGTAGCCTTTCTCCTCATTAAATTTTACATCTCGGGAGACATACACTCGCTTTGTTTCTGGATTGTAACACTTGTACCCTTTTTGTGTTGAGGAGTAGCCAATAAACATACACTTGGTACTTTTTGGCTCTAGCTTGTTCATCTGAGCTTCTGGTACAAACACATAGCATACACATCCAAAAACTCTCAAATGATCAATACTTGGCTTAGTATTATTTAATACCTCATATGGAGACACATCTCCAAGGAGTCTTGTTGGCAGCCTGTTGATAAAATAACATGATGTCATTACTGCATCTCCCCAATAGGACTTTGGGATATTTCTATCAAACATCATTGTCCTTGCAACCTCCATTAAGTGCCTGTTCTTGCGCTCAGCAACTCCATTTTGCTGAGGAGTGTAGGCACATGATGTTTGGTGAATGATCCGTTGCTTTCCCAAGTACTCTTTGAACCGAGTACTCAGGTACTCTCCTCATTATCACTCCTTAATATTTTGATCTTTGCCCCAAACTGTGTAGAGACATAGCTGTGGAACTTTGAGAAGGCTTCAAACACATTACTTTTTGAAGATATAAGAGTGACCCACGTGTACTTGGACTTTTCATCAATGAATGAAACAAAGTACTTGTATTGATCACGAGAAGCACATGGAGCAGTCCATACATCAGAGTGAACAAGACCAAAGCAGTCTTCATAGACAGTGGATGATTCTGAAAAAACAGTTCTACAATGTTTTCCAAGAATGCTTCACATTCTTGATGATCTTGAGTCAGTTTTGGTAAAGTGAGATGGAGAGTCTTGGAGTGAGGATGACCAAGACGAGCGTGCCAAATAGAGCTGGAGCAGGCTGAGCTAAGAGTAGAATGAGAAACACCAACCGTGTCATTTTTATTCAGAACATATAGACCATCTTTTGTGCTTCCATCACCAATGGTCTTTCCCGACTTAATGTTCTGAAACCGCACATCATTAGGACTGAAAAAAACCAAGCAATCAAGGTCCTTTGTTACTTTCTTAACTGATATCAGGTTTGAACTGAATTCAGGCTTAAACAGAGCTTTAGAATTCTTTTCAAAAAGTTCCAGATTCCCAATGCCTCTAATTGGGACGTCCTGCCCATTTGCAATGGTAACATTGCCATAATGAGGTTTAATGTTGGAGATGAGTTCAGCATCACTAATCATATGATGAGTGACACCTGAATCAACTACGATATACTTCTTTAATGAAGGAAGTGAGAGCTTTACCAGATCTAGTTAGCTTGGCGATGCTTTTTATGAGAGTTTCCAAATCTGATTTCCTCACAACATCATCATCTCCTGGTGTTGCTGCCATGGCAACATTTTTGGGACTTTGAACCAATCCTCTTAGTTTCATTGGCTTCAAATGAGGATGGAGAGTCCAACACTTTTCTTTGGTGTGCCCCTTCATCTTGCAGTGGTCACACCATACATTCCTCCTTTCTGCCTGCTGATGAGTATTACGGCTCATATGGGCAGTTTTACTTGTCCCTTAAAAGAGACTCTTTGACCCTTCTTCCTTCTGGATCATGATACACACCTCATTCAAGGTGGGTAGCTTCTCAAATCTGAAGATATAATGGATCAGTCCTTTGAACGACCCATTGAGAGTGAGTAGGAGTCCAAAGACCTAATCCTGTTCACGCCTTTCATTTAGCTCTTTCATGTTAGTGGTTGGAGGACGCAGCATCTCCATTTCTGCCCACAATGCTCTGAAGTCTCCAAACAGAACTTTGAATGACTTCTCCTCTTGTTGGAGATCATTCAACGCCCTCTTAACCTCAAATATTCTACTGATATTTGAGGTATTACCATACACACTCATGAGAGTGTCCCATAATTCCTTTGCAGTTTCAGCATATGAGTAAGCTGCAAGGATTGCTTGCTCCAAGGAGCTCTGAAGAACAGCCAGAACAAGCTGATCTTCCTGGATCCACTTGGGATCCTCTTTGCTGGTTATAAATCTGATAGGAGACTTCACTACTCCCTTATCTGCTACAGCTTCTTTTTTGTCAATAGACACTTCTTGAGAACCAATAATGTGCTCCCATAACCCACGACTTCTTAGAGCCGTCCTTGTGATCCTTGACCACAATATATAGTTGTCCCCTTTAAGAACAACAGGTAGAACAATCTGCTTCTGGTTTTCCATTTTCGACAAAAGATAGTTTGCGCAAATCAGGTCTCAATGAGCGACTTGCTCTGATACCATGTAGGAATTTAGAGAATAGATTATGAAGATCAGAGAGTATAGAGAAAGAGTGAAGAGAGAGTATCTGAATATTTCTTTTATTTCTGTATCTTTTCCTTTACATGAGAATACACTTATATAGACAGTTAACTAATCTATTTTCGTGCCTTAAGTCTTGTAGGAGAAGCTTTGTTGAACCTTCTCTAGGAAGCTAGTTTTTTACTCTGCCAGAAGTCTGCTGAAGCTTTACTCTGCCAGAAGTCTGCTGAAACTTTACTCTACCAGCAGTCTGCTGAAACTTTACTCTGCCAGAAGTCTGCTGAAACTTTACTCTGCCAGAAGTCTGCTGAAGCTTTACTCTGCCAGAAGTCTGCTTCATGTCAGCCTTCTCTTCAACACCAATCTCTATTTGAATTATGATAGATGCACAAACTTATCGTCTCACTTATGTCTTATCCCTCTCATCTGTCAAATACCTCTGAAATTATAACACAACTTACAATCAAGAGCTTGTTTCTTGTTCTTGGTCATGGTCCTGAAACTTATTACTCCCTTTCCTATCCCTTTTCAAGCGTCAGCGATAGAAGTCAGTTTACAAGATGTTACGCCGCCGCATAAATGGAGCTATAGGAGGCTACATTGTTGGACATATTGTCTCCTTGGGTTTGATGTTTTTCATCAGGAAACACAAGAATTGAAGCTAGCTTAGAATTAGATTGATGTTCACTGGATCTGCAAGAGTGAGTTTCATTTTATTTTGACTTTATTGCTAGATTAAAAGACAACAATCTGTCAAAAACCAATATACTCCAAAAACCACACTACTGACAGAGAAGCTACTCACTGGCAACATGACTCTAATTTAAATTGTGTAGGTCACGTCTCTAACTCTTGGTCATGTGTGGGTCACGTGTTAGGACACATGACATATAACTTCTTGAGAGACTCTAGTCCAACTAGAGTCTTTACTAGATTTGGGTCAATTCCAGTCTCCTTCTTTCGATGTCTTCTCTTCAAGGTCTCCAATTTTACCCCATTTATCTCCGCTGCCACCACCATCGCCACCACCACCACCACCACCAGTTTACTCTCCTCCACCGCCACCCGTCTCCTCTCCCCCACCGCCACCGCCTCCACCACCGCCACCGCCGCCACCACCGCCACCTCCACCAGTCTACTCTTCTTTCGGGCCCAATTCCATCCTCTTTAAAACTTCCTTCAAAGTCGAATCATATCCAACACGGTCCCAAGTCAATTTATCTAATTTTGATGAAGCAAAGGATGTTAAATTTGAAGATTGGAGGTACGGATTTGATTTTTGGCGTGAATTTCTCACACAATTTACAAAACCGGTAAAACAAAATACATATGTATTTGGCGAAAACAATTCTTCAATAATTTTTTTTTCAGATCCCGCTAAATTTATTATCCAAGCGGGAATTAATTTCATCACTACAAGAAACCACGGCCATTTGCGACCACGTTTTGTGGTCGCAAATTTGCGAGGTTTTTGCTACTAGTTTGCGATTTTGGTCGCAAATGAGTCGCAAATTTGCGGAGAAAACGTTCGTCGCAATTATCTGCAAATTTGTGACTAATTTGCGAGGCAAATATTATTCATAGCAAATGCCTCGCAAAATTGCGACAAAAAGGTGGTAGCAAATATCCTCAAATTTGCGACTAATTTACGACAAAAAGATAGTTCGTAGCAAACACGTTGCAAATTTGCGAGAAATTTGCGGGGAAAGATATTTTCTAAGTTTTGCGATTGATTTGCGAGGATATTTAGCAAGTAGATACACACGTTTTCAATGATTTCCAACTGCTTTTTGCAACTGAAATTTTGGTCGCAAATGGGTAGCAAATTACTAGCAAAGGCCTTACAAATATTTTTTCCTAGCAAATTAGTAACAAAGGTTGGTCACAAATGAGTAGCAAAAATGGCTGACCCTCTATAAATAGCAAGCGATGGGGGAGACGAAAATCATATCACAAACATCCCAAATCTACTCACAAAAGGATTTTATTCCGCAAAAACACTATAAATCCGATATTTTGTGTGGAGAGGTCGATAATCGATCATGTCTTGGCATCATGAGATATACACGGTTCGGGCATGGATGTACAACCGACGAGATCCAGATACCGGTGAAGTGACGAGAAAATTTAGAGATGGTCTTGATCAATTTTTGACCCACGCGACACATCAGTCATTTGCGGGAGAGAACGGTAACAAAATTTTTTGTCCTTGTGTTAAGTGCGAGAACATTGATCATCATGATGCAAACACTGTTTGGAAGCATTTATATACGAGGGGGGGGGTTTAGCTAACTATTATGTCTGGTTTGCGCACGGGGAAGATTTTGTAGTTAATGTTCCGGGTAGTTCAAGTACGAGTTATCATGGCAATCAAGATGGCACTAGTAGTTTTGATAATAACTATGATCAGCATGCTCATCATCAAGATTTTAATGAATATGGATATGGTAATAGTGATGGGAATAGGTTTCATGACATGGTTACTGATGCATTTCATGAAACTACTGCCTCGTTTAATGATAATACTTTTGAAGAACCAAACCCGAGTGCTAAAAAGTTTTACGATATGTTAGACGCTGCTAATGAACCCATATACGAAGGATGTAGAGAAGGGCTTTCAAAATTGTCACTAGCATCTAGGATGATGACAATTAAAAGCGAAGATAACATTAGTGAAAATTGCATGGATAAATGGACTGCATTGTTTAACGAGTATTTGCCGGAGGGAAATAACTAGGCAGAGTTACTATGAAATACAGAGACTGGTAGGGCCCCGATTCCTATATTTTGGCTGCATCAGACGAGAAGAATAGTTTGTTAAGTGGGTTAAGGATGATGTCAAGTTTCCAGATGGATATGTGTCAACATTCTCAAGGTGTGTCGAGCAAGGGCAAAAAAATTCTGGAATGAAGAGCCATGATTGTCATGTATTCATACAATGACTACTGCCATTTGCATTGCAGGAGCTTCTACCAAATCACGTCCACGAGGCACTAGCAGGTATTTTTTTTGTATGTAGATATATATATATATATATATATATTTGTAGTTTGTTAACTCATACGTGGTACATAATTTCAGGTATCGGAGGATTTTTCAGAGACTTATGTGCTCGAACATTAACTGCGGACGATATCTTGCCGTTGAAATCAGACATCGCAGTTATTCTTTGCAACTTGGAGAAGATATTTCCTCCCTCATTTTTTGACGTGATGGAACATCTGGTAGTCCACTTACAGCATGAGTTAGATCTTGGTGGACCAGTCCAATTTTGATTGATGTACCCGTTCGAAAGGTTCTTCAAACATCTGAAGATGAAAGCAAAAAATCTCGCAAAGGTTGAGGGATCGATCGTGGCAGGAAGTTTGACCGAGGAGACATCTAACTTCTCGAGTTACTACTTTAGCCCAACCGTGAAAACAAAGAAACGGGTCGTAAACGATACGATGATGGTGGGGTTGGGCGAACATATCCTGATGTGGGAGTAGCCGATGTCTTCTCGGATGTAGGCCAAATGGATGGTAAAGTAATTGCAAACCGAGTGGTGTGATTACCAGCATTGTCACGCAGCTCATACATATATCTTGCTTAACTGTGACTACTTTCAACCGTATGAGAGGTATAGTAAAAACGAGTCGTTTGATATTTATACATATACAATTAATTATAATCATCCTTTATTATGTTGTGCACAGGATGCTCGAACAGCAAATACGGTAAGCATTTCCGAAACTTGACGACTAAGAAGTGAGAACATACGTTGACCGTGATTTCGCAGGATGGATAAGAGAAAAGGTAAATAACCATATATATATATATATGATATATATAAATTACTAATCAAGTAATTGCATTTGGCCATGTAGGTGACCAATAGGAGGACTTGACTAGGAACTTGGCCTATGTGGGTGCATGAGTTTGTGATGGGACCTATAGCAAATATAAGAACCGCTAAGATGTATTGTACGCGGGGATTTATTTTCCATACATTTGCACATGGACAACGAAAAGCCACTGCAAATTATGGTATCCATGTCCCAGGCGATACCAACCTCTACGATATCTTGAAAAAATTTGTAGAAGTCGAGTATGCTGGTATGATGAATCTTAAATGCGTACTATTTCGATGTGATTTTTCTGATCCAACTATTGGGGTTGGCGTAAGATCAAGCAAATTCGGAGTCGTGGATGTCCAGGAACACAGGAGTTACACTGCTAAGTTCGAGCCGTTCATTTTAGCATCTCAGGCGGAGCAAGAAGTTTTCATTCCTTACCCTCGGACTCGGATCCGACGTGATCAGAATTGGTTGTCCGTTATTAAAGTTAATCCACGGGGTCGAATTATCGGGGGGTTAGTTGATGCTGATGATGATCTACCGCCTGTTCAACCTGAAACGACAGAAGAAGTTTCCATCCCCGTCGATTCAAGAAATGATATGACTAGAATTGACCCGCTTTATAGGGGACTTGAAGTCATATGTGAGGAGTCCGATGGTCAAGTGGAGTCCGACAGTTTGATGAAGGGGACGAAGTTGACGATGACGACGAAAATGGACGAACTTATGTTTCCGATCCTGATGACGATGAGTAGTTTTTAGTATCGTGTGTTTTAGTAAGTTTTTGCATTCATGAATTATATATGTATCGTGTTTTTTTTTTAAATAAAAAAGTCCAATTTGCGACTAATTTGCGACTTTGCCTCGCAAATTGTAAAATTTTGCGACTCATTTGAGAGGCAACGTAGCAAATTAGTCGCAAAAATAGAACCTAAATAATACCCTAGACCCTAATTATACCCTAAACCCTAATTAGACCTAACACAAATTATACCCTAAACACAACATATATAAATGTTCATATATTGTTACACATAATTTAGTTTTTTTCTTTTGCCGGGTGTTGAATATGTATCGTGTTTTAAAAAAAAAGTCCAATTTGCGACTTTGCCTCGCAAATTAGTCGCAAAAACAGAACCTTAATAATACCGTGAACCCTAATTATATCCTAAACTGTAATTAGACCTAACACTAAATATACCCTAAACACTAAAGATATAAATGTTCATATATTGTTACATATATGAATTTTTTAATTTCTCGAACAACATATCTACTTTTTGATTAAACCTTAAGAGATTACATATGTAACTATATATGCTTCATGCATGATGAATTGATTACTTTACGACCGAGGGTCGAATGAGTTATATAATTGTCCAAAACCATAAATCAAAACCCTAATGTATATTTATTGTATGTTTATATGTATGACCTATGAGTTTAAACCCTAAACCATATGTTTGATTGGTTAAGCCGTAAATGCCTCGCAAATTTGGCCATTTTTGCGAGGCATTTTCCACGAGCGTCGTAAATGCCTCGCAAATTATGTTTTCTACAAATAATTATGTTTTTTTTCTTTACCCGTGTTTTGAAATTTTGACCAATTTTGCGAGGCATTTGCCACGTGGCATCGCAAATGCCTCGCAAAACCTGGCGGTAAATAAAAAAAAAAATTTTGCATGTTTGCTGCGTGGTAAATTTTTGACCAGATTTGCAAGGCATTTGCGACGTGACGTCGCTAATACCTCGCAAATCTGGTCAAAAATTTACTATTGGGTGAAAAATCGGTGCCCATTTGCGACGAATTTGCGACCCTATAAAATTCTATATAAGCAGCGGAAATCTGGTTGTTTTGGCCTCACAAACTCCTCACCACTTCTCTCTCTACACGATTCTCTCTCTAAAAAACAAGGTAATACTCTCTTTTTAAAAAAATTAAATTTTTAATATTTGTTTTAGAATGGTTAAGAATATAGATGTAGGTTTTTGGAATAAATATTAGTTTACATATGGAATTTTAGATATTTAGGTGGATAATATTAGTTTACGTATAGAATGTTAGTTTTAAGTTAAACATATTAGTTTTTACATTTAAATGTATTATTAATCATTCTTTTATTGTCAATATATAGAATATAATTTTTTTTTTAAATTATATTGCAGATGTCTGATAATGAGTATACTGGTTTTCTATCCGCCTCCGGTACACCTGTACAGCGACGTGGCGGATCTCACTCACGACACAGAGGTCTTCCTACTACATCCACTTCTCATATCCCGGAATATGTTCCGGAGACGCAGCAATATTAGCATGCTCCACCACCGGATGAGCCGTTCGGGGCTCCAGACTTCCAGCATATGATGCTGGAGCAGCTTTTCGTTAGTCCTGCACGAGGTGTGCTACCGAGATTGGATCTGCATCTATCGCCTAACACGACATGGTAAATTTATTTTTTTCCAATTAATTAAATAATAAACAATTAATTTTTAATATTATTTTAAAACTAATTTTTTCATATTTTTGTTTTCAGGTTCTCGAAAAATGAAGTTGGGAAGGCTGTTAGGAAGTTGATCGAGCGGGATTCCCCGCTCCCGAATTGGAGGAAGGTTCCTCAAGAGACAAGGGATATATGGTTCACACTTTTGCGGTAATTTAATTTTTAATGTTATTTTTAATTACTAATTTATTTTATATTTCATACATAATTTTAATTCATACTAATTTTAAAAAAAATTGTAGCAAAAATACAACTGGGATCCCGAGATCACGACACTGGTCCGGGAACATTTCGACGACAAGACGATGCATCGCCTTGTCGATCAGGTCGGCCGCTGGAAAAAGAAATGACAGAATAACCCAGAGCATGCCATGCCGGAGTGGTTCAACCCGGCAATTTGGGAGGGTCTCATCAGCTACTGGCAGTTGGAGACTTCGAAAGACACGAGCAACAAATGTCGGGTCTCCCGTTACACGAAAGTCGACGGTGAGGAGATCTCGAAGCATGTATCGGGCCAGTTGTCTTTTCTGGAACAAACGCGCCGTATTGTAAGTTGATTTAAATTTATATAGTATTAATTTTAAAATAACTTTAAGTCATAACATTGTCTGAATTAACATAATGTTATCATTTTTCAGGCACAAGAGAAAGGTGCTCCGGCTACCATGCCCGAGCTCTGGGAGAAGATCCGCCGACGTAAGGGCGGGACGTGGGTTGATCGACGGGTGGAGCAGCTTCACGACAATGTGATTGCCCGAGTGGAAGAAATCACATCGCAGCCCTCTCCCGATGGTCAATCCACTCAGGTTACCCCAGTAGACGTAAACTGCATCACTTCTTAGGTAACATAATTCTCAAACAAATTTTAAATACTAATTTATTATATATACATTGTTTAATTACTAATTTTTCCTCTATTCAATTTTGAATTACAGCTTGCTCCCCGTAACAGAAAGGAGAAGCTTGCTTTCATGGGATCGATTCCGACGGATACTGATAGAGTTCCTTATTGCCCAGTTTCAACGTACGCTTCAGATCCGCTTAAAGATCAGAAGCTAGCGAACGTGGAACAGGAGATCAGATCGCTCAAGGAGGAGCAAAGATCGATGAGGGAGGAGCAGAATGCCTTCAATTTAATGTTTGAGTTGCTTGGGGATACGAATCCCGCGATTCGGGAGATGATGAGGAAGAAGAGGGAAGCCGCTACTGCAGGTGCAGGGACATCCCGCGATGTTCCCTCGGATTATGAAGATATCGAATAGCTAGATTTTATTTTATTTTATTTTCGTTCTAAAAAAACTCGGTTTGATGTATAATATTAATTAAATTTTTATTTATTTTTAATTTTATTTTTATTTATGAAAAATAAAAAAATTGATTTTTAATAAATAAATTAAATATTTTATTTTTTATTTATTTACGAAAAATAAAAAAATGATTTTTATTAAATCAAAATACCTTTTTGCAAGGCATTTGCGGCTTAAAAAAACCACGCAAAGGCCTCGCAAAAAATACTTTGGTCGCAAAATGGCCGCAAAAAAATCCACACAAACGCCTCGCAAAAGTACTTCCTCATAAATTGGTCGCAAATCATATCCACGCAAATGTCTCGCAAAAATACTTCCTCGCAAATTGGTCGCAAATAATATCCCCACAATTGCCTCGCAAAACATATTCCTCGCAAATTTCTTGCAAAATATTTGCGACCAATTTGCGACGAGCTTTTCTTTTCTCGCAAATTTGCGACGCTTTTGCGGGGATTTTACATTTGCGACCAGCTAGTTGCGACGATACCAAATTCCTTGCAAATGCCTCGCAATATACCATTTGCGAGGCATTTGCGACCAAAACATGAGTCGCAAAAAGACATGTATTCTTGTAGTGCATGTTTAGTTCCAATTATTTTCATATAAATTTACACAACTAAATTATTGGATTTAGGGTTTCTAATCACGTTTCTTTGGAGAAACCGCCGGAGAGCTATCTCAGACACAATTAAGGTAACTTGACTCTCTGCTTCAATTGTTTTGACATATTGTTTTGTTTTGGGTTCTGAACGAATGAGAATGTAATCTTACCTCTGGATTATAAAGGTTTAAGAAAATTTGAATGGTTTCTAGTGTGTTTTTATTACCTTATCGATTTAAGCTATTGTGATTTCGAGTTTTAACTTATAAAGTTGGTTTTGTGAATTTCTGAAACTTACAGCTTCTGCAAATTGATTTCTTAGTCTCTAAATCTTGTCTTTCTAAAAAAAATATAAGAAGAAGTCGATTGTGTTGTTCCTTTTCATTATCTTAAAAAGTTATGACGCTTGCAAATCTGACTGCAACTTATTTTGTTTATAATATCAGAAGAAAATGCATGAAGTATTATGCAAAGAGTATTATTTTATCCAACAAGTGGAAGAAAAAATTCACACCGAAAGTAGAAAGTAGATGCTGAGATTGAAAAAAAATAGGCAGAAAGCTACATATTGCAAATAATACATGACCACTGGAAACTTACATTAGATTGACTTTCATGATGATGCTTACCGTGTTGATTTAGATTAAAAAATTATGATTGTGGTTACTGGAAATTGAATGGCATAGTTTGTATGCATGTTATATGTGTCATCACGACAACAAAGTTAGTTGTTCATAATTATGTCCCAGACTACACCGATTCAAAGTGGCGCCAGTTATATTCTCACAGAATTAAGCAGTGCAAGGAATGAAGTTGTGGCCACAGTTAGGTCGGTTACTTGTTTTACCACCGCCATCTAGATTTAACTGTGGAAGATCTAATGATTATGCTATGCGTAAAGCTCTTCATGAGTCTTCCTCTACCAAAGAAATGTTAACACGAGATAAACATGTCATAAGATGTTCAAACTGTCTAAAAAAACATAATAAGACAAGATGTCATAATGCAAATGTACTTCCTCAGGAAAAATGACCGGTCACCTAATGAAATATCAGGTTTAGTTAATTGCTTTTGTTTTACATGTTTTCATAATCTCTGTTGTTTGCTTTTTGATTTGGTTTTCAATAAGTTTTTTTTTTGCTTATAAGGAGCTTCTCTTCTCAAGATGGACCATCTCATGGAACATCTTAGGGAGCATCACAAGGAGTATTCGAATTCTCTTGTTAATCTAAGTGAACTTATATTTTTTTGAATCCAAGTGAACTTCTGTTTCTTGGAACCTCTTTTTGTTTTAATTTGCCACTCTTGTTGTGTCATTTATTTTTGTTGCAAATTCAAAACCTGTTTTAGACCTGGAATTTTATTTATTTTCTGTTAATGTACTATGAAAATTTTCCATTAAATCATAAAATAATGACTATTCAAATTTTTTTTATTTCTTTTATCATATCCAAAGTTAGATTTTCATATTTTTTGTTGTTTATTGAGAGAGATTGAGATTTTATCATCAACAAACCAAATATATGTTTATATTACTTATGTACATTTTGGTATGCTCATTCAGAATTGCGATAGACATACATTAATAGGCTGTAAACATACGTTCATAACGATAGACATAATATAAGCAGTGGACTCTGAGACATTAACAAAGACTTTTATTAATAATACATCCATATATCATTACCTCCAAAAATGCACCGTCTTACATTCATAACTTCAAAACTACCTTATGTTTCATAATTGTGGAGGAAAACAAACTTGTATTTGGTAATTAATTTGATTTAAAAATGACTAAAATAGCCAAAACGCAAAAAAAAAAAAAAAAAAAAATAGGACTTAAAAAAAAAAAAAAATATATATATATATATATATATACAATATACCTTAGATTTTACCGATTTTTTCTTATATTTTTTTAGTTGTTAATAAAAAATTATTTGATTTTGGCACTTTATCGCTGCTTTTAGTGTTTTGTAGTTTTCAGAGTTTTTTGTAGAAAATTGAAGCAATTTGGACCAAAAAAATGCAAAACAAGGATTTTGGACATTTGACAGCTTTTGAGCATCAAATATTTTGCATCAGATGGAGACCTTCCCATTGTTGGATCAACCTCAAATTTTATCACAATATATCTAGGAGTGTTAGCTTTCATTTTCATATCAGATCGGGCAAATCCAAAGGTACGATCTCAAGATATGCTCTGGTCGCTAAAGACTGGTCGTTCTGGGTTCGAGCTGACACTACAAGAAAACAGGAGATGAGTGACTCCCAAAAAGATCATAAAATGGTCGCAAAATCGCAATTTGCGACTATTTAGAGACTAAAATAAGTAGTCGCAAATTTTTTGTCGCAAAATACAATAGTCGCAAAGTAGTCACTTATTTCAGACTATTTTGTTACTACTAAACTTAGTCGTACATAAGCGACTACTTTGTGACAACATTTAGTAGTCGTATATTAAAGACTAAATTGTGACAACGTGAATTTAGTTACAAAACTGTCATGTATTAGCAACTTCTTTGCAACTATCTTAATTAATATATATATTTAAATTAAAAAGCTGAAATTAAAACGTTGAAAATATTAAAGCAAAAAAATCACGAAATATAAGATCCATAACAATGAATAAAGAGAGTGATGTCTCACATATATTTTGCTACCAAAGGAAGACATAGACTAAGGTCCAAAAGAGGAAGAAGTAAAAACCTAGGATATAAGAAACTTGAGCCTTCAGATCCGTTCATATAATCCTTGAGCAGCTGTGGATGGTATTCTAAACGCCGAAAAAGCTAGACTTCACGAAGGATACGAAGAGCATCATAGACATGTTCAAATACATCATTAATCTTCTTTATGGCGACTTTCTATCCCGCTGCAAAAACAACTCCGTAGCTTCCTTTCCCAATGACTTCAAGAATCTGATAACGGTTGGCATCACCATACTCAGTGAAAAAATCCATCTCTTTCATGTTCTGTTCAATCACCAAAGTATAGATATAACACAAAATTAGGCCAAGAAAAAGGAATCATCAATTCAGTAAGGTACTCAGATTCAACAAAGGGAAAAAACAAAGATGGCATTTTCTATTTTGCACAGAAAGAAAGGTTCCTAAACTTCTTCCCCGACCTTTGGATTTCAGCTAGTAATTAGTGAACGAATTGAGCTTCAAATGATATAGACGATAACTGAGCTTTAAAAGAAATTTGGATTTCAGCTAGTAACTAGTGAACGAACTCCAAAGATTGGGGATAAAGAGTAGCACTCATTTAACATTTCAGCTTCAACTTTACCCAGATTTTTCAATTCCAGCAACTCAGTTTTTACCATAAATGAAACAGACTTTCAATACCCAACAATTTAAGCCACATTCATAAGACTCGATTAAGCTCAGCAAGTAAAATTCAAACAAATATACTTCGAAATTGAAATGCTAAAAAGGGGAAAATCTCAGGTACCTGTCTGAATCAGGAACGAGTCCTTCCAAAGCTGAATCGACCTTACAGGCAACTTCACGGCGAATGGGACCGATGAAAACATGATCAGCATCTGTAACAGAGCGAGAATCGACGAACACAAATGGGTAAGAAAAAAGATAAACGGAGACTGATTTTCTCAGCCACCAACAAGTAGAAAGGTAACCAAGTTCGACAAAATCTTCACACCAGATAACGCAAATTCTTCAAATTCACAAAACCCAAATTAAAAAAAAATCCCAGAAACCAAAACCCGATCGAGAAACCCTAGATTCTTCAAAGAACTCTCAAAGCAGACGAAGCTACACCCGAGTCCGTGAACAAAGCTATAGAGAGAGAGAAAATGAGAAAACTCAACACCCGAGTCCGTGAACAGAGCGACAAAGAGAGCCAGGACCCAAATCCGAACCCAGGTCAGAGGAGAAGCACTGACATCGAACCCAAAGCGAATCGGATCTAAAACTCAACACCGGATTGGACCCTAGAAACCCGAGATCCGATAACCGAAAAAGAGAAAAAAAAGAAGCGCAAAGGAAGATCAGAGAAAAATGATGAGCGGCGGTAGGGTTAGAGTTTAGGAGAGAATCGCTTTTTGATGGGTTTGGTTTTCGAGCTAGAGTATTCTTATCTTATGATAAGAGTCCCAAATTGGTCTCAAGTTAATTTGGGGATAAAACACCGCCCAAAATTTCAGCTCAAAACTTTTAAAAATTTTTTAGCAAAATAGTTTTTTTTTCCCTAACTTAGCAAAATAGTTCAAATTAAGTTAGTAGCAAATTAGTCGCAAATTTGGACGATAGTAGCAAAGTAGTCACAAATTAGTGACATTTTGTGACATTATTTTTGAGTCACAAAGCTATACCATAAACCCTAACAATTTAGAACCATATAAGTAGTGCATATGATTAACCAATCAGCCTTTTCTTATATGAAGTATATGCGAAGATTAAACACTAAACTAATACTAATTAACTAAATTTTGAAGAAAAAAAAAACTTAAACAAACCTTACCATAGAAAACATATGTAATATATGTTAAGATGTTTTGTAAGATGCAAAGCTGTTTCATCAAATCCAAAGTCTTAAATATATGTTTCAGTATATAATGTTAACTAATACTAATTAAGTAAATTTTGAAAAAAAATAAACTTTAACAAACAGAAGATTGCAAACACATGTAGTTTATCTTAAGACATGTTATGGATGATACAAAGATTATTGAAAGTGTAACAAGTAGTTAAAATCTATGTAGATACTTAAAACTAATATATTTATCATTATATTTTGTTGAATTTTATAAAATCATACGGATGAGTTGGTAATCAGAGGCAAAGCAGTCACACTTTCAAAATACCATCGCGAATTAGTCACAAATTAGTCACAATTTTGGGACTATTTTGCTACTACGTTTTCTGACTAATACAAGAGTCGCCATTTGGGACTATTTTGCTACTACATTTTCTCATAACAGTAGCAAAGTAGTCACAAAATGTAACTATTTTTTGACATTATTTTGTGAGTCACAAATCTATACCCTAAACCCCTAACCATTTCGAGCAAAAAACTTATACATATGCCTTTCCAATCAATCTTTGTTCTATTTTTTAAGTATATATTTCAGTATATAGACAAAACTAATACAAATTAAATACAATTTTGAAAAAAATCATCTTGAACAAACATTAGATTGAAAACTTATGTAATATATCTAAAAACATGTTATGTAAAATGCAACAATAGTTCACCAAATTGAAAGTTCAAAGATTTCACTATTATATAATATATTTAGTGTTAAAAGTTGTTCAAATCAGTCTACATACTTACAAATAATATTTTTACAACTATCTTTGTTGAATTTCCAAAAATCATACGGATGAGTTGGTAAACGGTAGCAAAATAGTCACAATTTTGGGACTGATTTGCGACTATATTTACTGACTAAAAATAGAGTCGCAAAAGAGTCTCACTTTGCGACTTTTTTGCGACTATATTTAAACAGTCGAATAATAGTCTCCATTCAGTCGCTAATTTAGGACTACTAAACGACTGAACAATTCGGTCGTAAATATGCGACTGATTTGCTTCTCTATCTTCGGTAGTCATTCATTAGTCGCAAAGTGGTCCCAAAACAGTCGCAAAATTTTGCGACAAAAAAAACAGTCACAAAATGTAGTACTCATTAGCTGTTTTCTTGTAGTGTGAAGCAAGCATAGCAATGGAGCTTTGGTCGACCAATCAGCACTAGGATGATCGGTCGACTGAACATCTGCAAATTTGGCTAGACTTAAGATTAAGAGGCAATCGATTGATTACCTTTCCTGAAAAAGAGAATTTTCTTTTTTCGATGTTATCTCCAAACCCTTAAAGGAATATGTCCTAGATTCGACCTCTACCCTATATAAACACTACAACATCCATAAAAATATCAAGCTTGACATAAGTCTTCAACAACC
The DNA here is from genome assembly GCA_900406555.1 of Pseudoturritis turrita. Taxonomy (NCBI): domain Eukaryota; kingdom Viridiplantae; phylum Streptophyta; class Magnoliopsida; order Brassicales; family Brassicaceae; genus Pseudoturritis; species Pseudoturritis turrita. Next base: position 515,517 of record OVBL01000427.1, on the reverse strand, counting down.
ATTCTTCACCAAAAGTTTTTAGTTTCTTTTACTTTGTTCTTCAAGTTTGTTCGATAAGGGAGACAGATTTCACTTATTGTACGTCTACTGAGAAGATTTCTAAACCATTTTCTATTGTTCTTAATGATTATGAGTTTATCTATTGCTTTTGCTTTGATTTACTTTGTCATGAGTGAGTATATCTCTTGTTGGGACTAAGGGTTATTCAAAGGAGGTTTTCATGGTTCGATAGATATGTTTCTAGGATTAGAGTGACGCTTTTGATAAGTTATATTAGTTCTTCATCTAGATATAAAATTTAATGCATGTTTCTATTCACTTATAACTTGATATTACAACGATTTTGGCTTGCACATTACTTGAGTTATCGTTTGGATCTAATATTTGATGGGTCTGGCGCTTTAACATGCGAGATGAGTTACTGAGTTACATGAAAAATTGAACTTGTGCTTGAATGCTTGTTTATCTATGCTATCGACTGCGAGAGCTGATCATTTACTCTCTCTTTGCTAATTTGAACGTCGAAAAATACCTCACCATCGTGTTTTTTCGGCCTTCACGCTTTTGTTGATTACGCAAGAGACTTGATCCCCAGTGGTTGGATCCACAGATGAAAAATTCCCTAAATAACGACTATTCCTGAAGGTACATTGTAGTCATCACTAACGGGGAACACATGTTTTTGACGTTTTAATGCCACAATTACTGTTATAATTCAAATATTATTGAATATTCCAAAAAGTGTTCTTAACATCAAACAACTTTACATTAAGAATACTATCAAACTGACCATAAAAACACCATCATAGAAAACACAATTTTGTTAGGCCGTTTACAGTTGGCATGGGCATGAGCTTTGACAATCTCAAGGTAAGTATCACCAAACCCTTGTATATCCTTTTTATGATGAGGTTGGGATTGACTATAGCTGCATAATGGCTAGCTTCATGTCAGTTTAGAATGCCAACTACAACAGTAATCGACGGACTCCTCTTGCCACAATTAAAAAAAGAAATAAGCTCTACGTTGCTTCCATTAACCTTTATCTTAAATTATGAGGGCGAGATTCACCGGTATTATTCACCTTTATTCATGCCATTAAAACAAACATCGAGTCATCTGACCAAGTTTGGTTTCACATATCCATTTTCAAAGTCTTGTAGCCATTGTCTTTCCAAGACATAACACATCCTGAAAAGCCTCGTCAATAAAATCAAAACAACATTTTTTGTGGTGTATAAAATATCATTTTTGAGCTATGAGTGGCATAAATGGGGGAAAATCAGACAGAGAAACGACAGAAGAGGAAAAAAAAAAGATATAAATTAACACAAATCTCATATATGTGATACTCTCTCACTAGGGATTGTGCATCATAAATACATGGGATTGACCAAACAACAAAACAAAAGAAGAAACAATCTGAAAGCAAGGCAAACTGTTCAAGAGGTCAATCAAAATAGTTCCACCCAAAACGTCATAATCAAACTTAGATTAGACTCTCGTCAACACCAGTAAAAAAATTATGGTTCATGAAACCCCAAACACCTAGCAGCAATAACTAGAATGTAGATAAGATCACAAATCACAATATCTGAGAAATCTTCAAGTCTTTTGGGATAGGCTAACAAATGAACCAACTTACATCATAATTAAATTACCCAATAGTAATAATTAAAATGCAGATAATATCACAAAGCACAATATCTGTGAAAAGTTATCAGTATCTAGACCCTAGTGCATCCCCAAAATTATTTCGTTCACTATTAATCTGACAGATCTACAAAAGCTTAAAGAGAATATCCAATTCGAGGATCTCTATATCAATATGATAGGATCCAATATTAGAAGAATGGGTCTAGTTGGGCCTATGGACCCTATCTCTATAATTTATGTTTATGCATTTTTTTTTTTGCTATATATAGTTAACCTTGAAACTCTATTGTAGAACTTATCACATGGTTGATCAATTTACAGAAAAATAGCTTCTCGAATTTGCTAAATCTTCCTCCTTTTTCTTCATCTTCTTCCTCTAATTTTGTCTATCTTCTTCTCCTTTATGTTCTTAAGATAAACCCAACAATGGGCTTATCAAAATACCATAGTAAATTCAACTACGTAATCCTAGCATTCAATCACGTCAAAATCCGACTCAACCAGATCCTAAACATGCAATTCCACGTATAGCAAAAAAATCAATTGAACGAAAATGATATCCAAACACAAAAACACTAGACAACAACAAAACAAATAGATAATTAAAATCTCATTAATATAAATATCAAGAGACGAAGATATGCGATAACATAAGAGTCCACCGGTATAACCTCTCTCGCCGACGACAAGAAGAGATAGAATCCAAAGCTTTATCTCTTCACCTTCAAATCTTCGATCTGATCCAACAAATAACAAACTCCTTTCCTCCATCTCTCTATCTTTCTCTTTCTATCTCTTGATATGTATGAAATAAGTTTTACCTTAAAACTAACAATGGAGAGCAGCAAATGCACAATATTTAAGGATCGAATCCACAGAGATTTGAGTACACAATAATTAACAAATAAATAAAAATAAAGCTACGTAAAAAACATATTTGGTTTATTATGCAAATAATTAAAAAGCTGGAAAATTCAATCGATTATAAAAAAGATAGTTAAAACGTTGGACATTCAGGATATTCGCAGGGATTCAAAGTTTAAATTATCCAAGTTATATTTTTAGAGGCACTTGACATCATTTTTCTTTCGTTCTAGAACTTAAAGAATTAATGAATTTATGACTAACCCACTCTTGTGTCAGTTAACCAACTAAGTTTAAACTCTCTATCAATTAACTCTCTCAGTCGATAGCATAGATAAACAAGCATTCAAGCACAAGTTCAATTTTTTTCATGTAACTCAATAATTCATCTCTCGCATGTTAAAGCGCCAGACCCATCAAACATTAGATCCAAACAATAACTCAAGTAATGTGCAAGCCAAAATCGTTGTAATATCAAGTTCTAAGTGATCAAAATAGAAACATGCATTAAATTTTATATCTAGCTGAAGAAGTAATATAACTTATCAAAAGCATCACTTTAATCCTAGAAACATATCCATCGAATCATGAATAACCCTTAGTCCCAACAAGAGATATACTCACTCATGACAAAGTAAATCAAAGCAAAAGCAATAGATAAACTCATAATCATTAAGAACAATAGAAAATGGTTTAGAAATCTTCTCAGTAGACGTACAAGAAGTGAAATCTGTCTCCCTTATCAAACAAATTTGAAGAACAAAGTAAAAGAAACTAAAAACTTTTGGTGAAGAATGGTTCACTACAAGAAAACAAGACGGATCCGACGGGCAAAACCGTCGGATATCCGTCGGAAAGAGCCAATTCCGACGGAAAATCAACGCGAAAATCCGTCGGATCCGTGTGGTCGGAAAAAAAAAATCCGTCGGTTTTCTGTCGGAATTTCCGACGGATTACCGAGGTTTTATTTCCGTCGGAAAAACCGACGGAAAACCGAGGCTTTACATCCGACGGAATACCGACAACTATTTGGGTCGGAAATTCCGACGGAAAACCGACAACAATTTTGGTCGAATTTTCCGACGGTTATCCGACGATCTTATCGGTCGGAAAATAAATCCGACGGATTACCGACGGTTTCGAAAAAATATATATTAATTAAATTGAAAAATAATAATTTAAATATAATTTTGAAATCAAAAATAAAAATAAAATGCAATTGAAATTTAATTATAATAATACCATTAAAATTAAAATTAAAATTTGTCTTAAAAAAGTAATGAAATTTAGTTTTGAAATTATAAAAACACAAAGCGAATTTAAAATAATCTCATATGTCTAAAACTTGTGTCCCGGGAAAGTTGACTCGAGAAACGCCTTCATCCTCTCGAAACATGCTCGGGTTTCTTCATTTTCCTTATCCTCCTTTCTCGCTCTGCCCGCTCCTCGTTGAGTCGCTCGGTCAACCTTTCGATTTCATCCACAAGATGCATAGAGCCGTAACTGCTAGAAGAAGACGTCGCTTGGTCTCGATCCGGAAGTCGACCAACCCCAAACTTACGCCCTTTTTTGTTGGAACATGCTACAAAAGAATTAGTTTTGCAAAACTTAGAAATTTAGGAGAAAAAAACTAAATAAATTGAATACTTACGCTCATTACGATACGGTTCATCTCGTTGTGAGGTAAGTCTTCCGCGTTTGACCCAGCTTGAGAGAGCTGAGTCAACTGGGTATGGCGCTCTTCCTCTATCGCGTCGAGGGTCTCTGTAGCCAACTAATCTTGAACAACCATGGTCTTTCGATTAGTGTGCGTGTCTCTCAGCAAGACCCCATAATGCGGTGGCACACCATCATTAGCGATTGTCTGCAAAAGACAAAACATATGTTAGTAGTATTTAAGTGATAAATATTAGAAATAACACTTATATGAAATTAATAAATCTTACCATAGCTCCCTCTCGGCTTTCGATTGTCTTCGGGCCACCGTTCTGAGTAGCGATCCCTTTTCCACCTCGGTTGCTCTTCCGGTTCCTTGAGTTTATCTCTGATAGCGCCTTTGTCTCGGGCTTCATCCAGTAACATATGAGGCCCTCCCAAACGTGCAGTGGCAAGTCTGTTGGCTTGTCTGCCGGGTTCTTTAGCCACTTCTGCTTCCACTCAAACTTATGGTTCTTGTATGACTCTCGAACCTGCTCTCCGAAACACTTTCGAACCTGGGAGGTCAACGCTGGGTCACACGTGAACTGTTGCTGAAAATATGTAAAACGAAAAAAAGAATTATTAATATTCAATAATATGAAAAACACATATAAATACAGATGCTTGAAATAATATAACTTACCGAGAAAGTACGCAACCATTTTTCTATCTCGGTCTCGGGGATCTTAGAGGTCTTCTCGTACGGGTGGGAGAGCTGCGTCTTGAAAATAGAAAGAATTGCCTTACTGATTTTCCCCTGCGGATCACATCTAAACCTGAAAACATAAAAAATAAAAAAAATATCAAATTACAATATTTGGTAAACAAAGTAATAAAATATGAATTTGTTATACTTACCAAATGTGTCCTCCATCTAGCCGGGTAGGATGCAGCGGAAAGCAATGCTCACGTCCGGGTAGTAGGACAATTTCCTCGAGTGACAATGGACGTCGAGTACCGGACGTCTGTGACTCCGGCCCCTCGAATCGGAAACCGCCTCTAATGGATCTACTAGAATGAGACCTACAAAAAAATATTGACATTAGTAATATAAAAATTAACAAAGGCATCTAAAACGATTTAAAATAAAATAAAAAAAAACATTTTATATTTATCAATCTCAAAGTAATTAAAAAAAATTTTCAAAGGCATCTAAAACGATTTAAAAAAAAATTGTTATATAAAAAATTTTCACGAGTTAATATTATTTTAAAAACAGTGACGAAAATTTTTATATCAAACATTTCATACATATAAATTATATACAAAAAACGTTTTTATATACCAAAATCCAATAAACTACAAATTGTTAAAATCAACAACAATAAAAACTAAAAATATAGACATTAGTAACAAAAACTAAAAATCAACAACAATAAAAACGTTTTTATTGTCCAAAATTCCATATGAAAAAAATACAAATTATTAAAATCAACAAAAATAAAATCTAAAAAGCATAATAATTCATAAAATTTTGTTATCCAAAGATTTCAATTAAAATTTTGAGTTGTCTTAACATATCAACACTATATAACAATCTAAAATTCCTCAACAAATCCAACTAATCCTCCTACTCATCACTAACCAATAGATTTGAAGAAGTTATCCTAAATCTATGGAACTAATACTAAATCTACCAAACTAAAACTAAATCTATCAAACTAACAATGAAATCATAGAGATAAAGAAGACTTACATGGGTTTGTTCGCCGGATTGAAGAGAGAGTGGAGAGAGAAATCGAATTAGAGTGAGAGAGAAAGTTTCGGTTGTGGGGGAAGAAGAAGATTGTGTGGATTTTATTTTTTTTACAAAACCGACGGCCATAACCGTCGGTTTTCCGTCGGTTCCAAAAAATATTGACCATAAATTTACCGTCGAAATAAAAAATAAGGTGGCAAATTGTTAACCGACGGATTTAATTATTCTATGCATGCAATGCGATTGGTCGGTCAACATAAAGGATTATATAGTATCCGTCGGAAATCCGTCGGTTTTTAGGAAAAAAACGACGGATTTCCGACGGCCACCACTCAATTTGGTGTTTACGGATTGCGATTCTCGCATCGAACATGTTTAAACCACTTACAACATTTCTTTTGTGTAATAGATTCAACCTATAATCAATTTTATAACAATTAATTATTTGATTTCATCACACTTTCTAATCCTAGTAAACATACATGTAAACTTTATGATTTATATTCAAATATGTACATATGTTATGAAAATTACAAACATGTTTTAAAAAGTGTTTGAATAACTTTGTCAACAACCTAATTTGTTAATATTTGGGAGACGTAGGTCGTAAACTACCAAATTTGTGACAAAAATAAAACAAAAACATATATCCGTTGGAAATCCGTCGGAATTTCAAGAAAAAACCCGACGGATTTCCGACGGAATCAATAAAAAAAAAAACCATAAATCCGTAGGAAATCCGTCGGAATTTCAAGAAAAAAACCGACGGATTTATGATGGAATCAATAAAAAAAAAGCCATAAATCCGTTGGAAATCTGTCGGAATTTCAAGAAAAAAACCGACGGATTTCCGACGGAATCAACAAAAAAAAACCAATAAATCCGTCGGAAATCCGTCGGTTTTTTTCTTGAAACCCTAAACCCTAATTCTCCTAACTCTTCCTCAGATTCGGAAAACACCTCCTCCTCTAGTCCGATTGTAAAATCGACAACCAGCTCCACGTTGAGAGAAAGATCAATAGTACATAATCCACCTTCTGCGTCTTGTTGCAAAGGATCGTGCTCAGGTACCCCAACAAGCGTTCCTCTGGGATGAATTTTTGTGACTGTGATCCATGGGTCGGGAACAAACATTGACACTGTAGGGGGGCGAATGTAGCAAACCTGATCTGCCTGTGATGCTAGGACAAACGGATCATACTTCTCGAGATTCCTTCCAGAATGGACCTATGTAACACCAAATTCGTCATGTCGTACTCCATAGCCGTCTTCTGGGTTATACCAATCGCAATTAAATGCAATGAACCTTAAGTCTAATATGCCTGGAAAATGGATTTCCAATATCTCACGAAGTACGCCGTAGTAAACCATGTCACTTGATTGCGATGAAACACCCGAATTAATTGTTGATCTGGTACTTCCTTCTTGAAACACCTTAAACTTATATCCATGTGTAAAATATGTCGGGTACGAATGTGCAACATATAGGGGGGGGGGGGGTTTAGCAACTCTTCGAACCATGTGGGAAATGTATGTCCTCTAGTCATCATGTCCTGAACCTGTGGTCATTGCATGAGTGAAGAACTTGTATACATAAGGAAGATATGAAAATGAATTCATTAACTTACATAAGAACTATCCATCCCGCGAACTGATTTTCCTTAAGCTCTTCAATTTGGTCCTCTGTTATTGCAGGGTATTTGTGCCGTTGTATAGCTTTGTAAATCCTGATGTCATTAACCATTGTAAAAAAATTATATACTAAAAAAATGTATATATCCAAAGATTGAAGTTAAATACCTCTCGTACTCCAAGACTTCTTCACAGATTGTAAGGATATACAAGTGTAGATGACCTCGTTCCTCCTGTGTAAGCCTTCTCTTACGGCTTCTTCCACTAAGACGTCCAATTTGGGCGAATTCATTTGGGACATTAGCAGAGTAAGATGGGGCTACGCCACCATCATCATTTCTCGTGGGTTTGCGACTCTTTGCTTGCCTTTCAGGTGGGAAGTAAAATCCGGCAAAGTTAGCACTTTCTTCATTGATGTTTTGCGCAACGATAGAACCTTCGACTCTGCTCAAATTCTTCACCTTCTTCTTTAGATGGAACATATACCGCTCAAATGGATACATCCATCGGTAATGAACAGGCCCACCAAGTGCTGTTTCCCGAGGGAGATGAATCGGGAGATGCTCCATAACATCAAAGAAGGACGGTGGAAATATTTTCTCTAAATTGCAAAGGATCTCGGGTATCTTCTCTTCCAAATTCTGAATACCTTCTTATGTAAGTGTTCTAGAACTTAAATCCCGAAAGAACGAAGCAATCCCTGCAATATAAAAAATCTATGTTATCAAATGAATCGCAAAGATTAAAGAACATGGACATAATAAGACAGAACATACAAAAGAAATAGAGAATATACCTGCGATAGCTATGTGTACTTGTTGGGGTAAAATTCCTCGTAAAGCGAATGGCAGGAGGCATTGCATAACAACATGACAATCATGACTCTTCATCCCTGTGAATTTGCCTTCTCTTTTATCAACACAATGCCGCAAATTTGACACGTATCCATCCGAAAATTTTACGTTGTTCAATATCCACTCGAAGAACTCTTGTTTTGCAAGCCTGTCCAACCGGAAAGCAGGGATCGGAGCTTTCCCTTGGGAATTAACGTGAAGCTGCGTTCGAGAACAGTGCTCCTTAAGGTCCAACCTCGACTTCAAATTATCCTTCGTCTTTTTTTGCACATTGAGGATGGTGTTCATGATGTTATCGAAAATATTCTTCTCAATGTGCATAACATCCAGATTATGCCTCAGAAGATGATCCTTCCAATAAGGCAAATCCCAAAAGATACTATGTTTCTGCCAGTTATGGTACTCTCCAGCACCATCTACACGGACATGTCCATTACCACCACATTCAACAGTCCGATCCGCTCCAAAATCTCGTAACTGATCCAACATAAACTGCCCACCTAACACAGGCGGTGGACCATGTAAAACTTTTACATCCTTCCTGAACAGAGTGGTGCTCTGCCGATAGGGATGGTCATGGGGGAGAAACCGCCGATGGCAATCAAACCAACACGTCTTCCTTCCGTGCTTCAACTGGAATGCATCAGTGCTTTCTCCACAGGACGGACACGCCAATTTCCCATGCGTTGACCAACCGGAAAGCATCCCGTAGGCCGGGAAGTCGCTTATCGTCCACATTAAAACTGCATGCATATCAAAATTCTCCTTCAGTGAGACATCCCACGTCTCAATGCCGTGGTGCCATAGCATCTGCAACTCCTCGATCAATGGCTGTAGGAAAATATCAAGTGATTTCTTAGGATGGGATGGCCCGGGGACTAGGATACTCATGAACAAAAACTCTCTCTTCATGCAAAGAGATGGCGGCAAATTGTAAGGTGTCACGATTACATGCCATAGTGAATATTGCCTCCCATGCTTCCCAAAAGGGTTGAAGCCATCAGTGCTCAATCCGAGGTATACATTCCTTTGTTCTGCCGCAAACGTGGGATAGACTGAATTAAAATATTTCCACGCTTCTGCATCTGATGGATGCCCTATTTTTCCTTCTCTTCTATGCTCTGCATGCCATCTCATTGCGGTCGCAGTTCGCTCAGATTGGTATAACCGCTTTAACCTCGCTGTCAATGGTAAGTACCACATCCGCTTAAATGGGACTGGAACTTTTCCTCCTGTATCCTTATACCTAGGATGACCGCAAAATTGGCAAGACAGAAGGCCCTCGGTCGCTTTCCAATACAACATGCAGTTCTCCTCGCAAATGTCTATCATCTGAAATGGCAAACCAAGACCAGCAACCAATTTTTGTATCTCATAGTACGAAGCTGGTGCAAGGTTATCCTGCGGCAAAAGACCTTTAACGAAATCCGCAATCACATCCACAACCTCCTCGCTCAGATTGTAATTCGACTTAATGGTCATTAACTTAGTCGCGGTTGACAAAGGAGAATCACCCTCTCTACAACCTTCGTATAACGGCTGTTTCGCTGCATCCAACATATCAAAAAATCTTCTATCATCTAAATTAGGCACATGTACCCTTTCAACATCCTCCCCGAATACCCTTTCAACATCCTCTCCGAATCCTGATAAATTTTCCTGAAATGCATCATTGACCATCTGCACCATACCTATGCTAGGAGGTTCCGTTGCCATTTCTTCTATCATATCAGTTGCATAAAGTTCACTAAAACTACCATAATCTACCATTTCCTGCGTTTCTCCATGTGAATACCAAATTTTGTAACCCGGCATAAATCCATGATTATACAAATGCCCATATACACCTTTATACGTTCCTCTCCTACGATTCAAACAATCCGTACAAGGACAAGGAAATTTACCATTACGAATGGCTTGCGGATTTTGCCCAACAAATTCCATAAATTCCTTAATCCCAGCCTCGTACTCCTCTGTTACCAATCCGCTCGCTTGATCTCGCATCGGCTTGCCATCCACGATCGAAAATAATTAAACGGATTTGAAGAAGAAGAACACATATTTTACTCTCTCTTTTTTTTATAAAATGTTGTTGCATAAGAATGAATGAATGGAAGAAGATGTCTGATGTAGGATATATACCTAAAAAACCGACGGATTTCCGACGGATTTCCAACGGATTTCTGACGGATTTTCGACGGATTTTCGACGGATATTTAAATTTCAAACAGATCTATTAAAAGGCTATTTTGAAATTACGATCCGTCGGAAATCCATCGGAAATAAACCGACGGATTTCCGATGGGTGTTTAAATTTCAAACGGATCTATTAAAAGGCTATTTTGAAATTACGATCCTTCGGAAATCTGTCGGTTTATTTCCGACGGATTTCCGACAGATGTTTAAATCTTACGAACCGTCGAAAAGCCGTCGGATATCCGTCGGAATTTCCTACGGATTTCTTGCGGTCGGTAATCCGTCGGAAAAACCGACGGATATCCTACGGTATTTGGTTTGTCGAAAACTCGTCGGAAATACGTCGAAAAATTACCGACGGATGGAATCCGTCGGAAATTTCCGTCGGATTTTGTCTTGTTTTCTTGTAGTGGTTGTTGAAGACTTATGTCAAGCTTAATATTTTTATGGATGTTGTAGTGTTTATATAGGGTAGAGGTCGAATCTAGGACATATTCCTTGAAGGGTTTGGAGATAATGTCGAACAAAAGAAAATTCTGCTTGCTTTACCTCGAACCCAGAACGACCAGTTTTTAGGAATCAGAGCATATCTTGAGATCGCACCTTTGGATTCGTCCGATCTAATATGGAAATGAAAGCTAACACTCCTCGATATATTGTGATAAAATTTGAGGTTGATCCAACAATGGGAAGGTCTCCATCTGATGCAAAATATTTGATGCTCAAAAACTGTCCAATGTCCAAAATCCTTGTTTTGCTTTTTCTTGGCCCAAATTGCTTCAATTTCCTACCAAAAAAATCTGAAAACTACAAAACACTAAAAGCAGCGATAAAGTGCCAAAATCAAATTTTTTTATTAACAACTAAAAAATATAAGAAAAAATCGGTAAAATCTAAGGTATATCATATATATATATTTTAAGTCCAATTTTTTTTTTTTTTTTTTGCATTTTGGCTATTTTAATCATTTTTAAATCAAATTAATTACCAAATACAAGTTGGTTTTCATCCACAATTATGAAACATAAGGCAGTTTTGAAGTTATGAATGTAAGACAGTGCATTTTTGGATGTAATGATATATGGATGTATTATTAATAAAAGTCTTTGATAATGTCCCAGAGTCCACTGCTTATGCATGTATGTCTATCGTTATGAACGTATGTTTACAGCCTATTAATGTATGTCTATAGCAATTCTGAATGAGCATACCAAAATGTACATAAGTAATATAAACATATATTTGGTTTGTTGATGATAAAATCTCAATCTCTCTCAATAAACAACAACAAATATGAAAATCTAACTTTGGATATGATAAGAGAAATAAGAAAAATTTGAAAAGTCTTATTATTTTATGATTTAATGGAAAATTTTCATAGTACATTAATAGAAAATAAATAAAACTCCAGGTCTAAAACAGGTTTTGAGTTTGCAACAAAGATAAATGACACAACAAGAGTGGCAAATTAAAATAAAAAGAGGTTCCAAAAAACAGAAGTTCACTTGGATTTAAAAGAACATAAGTTCACTTAGATTAACAAGAGAATTCGAATATTCCTTGTGATGCTCCCTAAGATGCTCCATGAGATGGTCCATCTTGAGAAGAGAAGCTCACTGTAAGCAAAAAAAAACTTATTGAAAACCAAATCAAAAAGCAAGCAACAAAAGATTATGAAAACATGCAAAACAAAAGCAATTAAGTAAACCTGATAAGTGACCTCTTGGTCATTTTCCCGAGGAAATACACTTGCATTATGAAATCTTGTCTTATTATGTTCTTTTGTAGACAGTTTGAACATCTTATGACATGTTTATCTCGTGTTAACATTTCTTTTGTAGAGGAAGACTCATGAAGAGCTTTACGCATTGCATAATCATTAGATCTTCCACAGTTAAATATAGATGGCGGTGGTAAAACAAGTAACCGACCTAACTGTGGCCACAACTTCATTCTTTGCACTGGCTTAATTATGTGAGAATATAACTGGCGCCACTTTGAATCGGTGTAGTCTGGGACATAATTATCAACAACTAACTTTGTTGTCGTGATGACACATATAACATGCATACAAAGTATACCATTCAATTTCTAGTAACCACAACCACAATTTTTTAATCTAAATCAACACGGTAAGCATCATCATGAAAGTCAATCTAATGTAAGTTTACAGTGGTCATGTATTTTTTGCAATATGTAGCTTTCTGCCTATTTTTTCAATCTCAGCATCTACTTTCGGTGTGAACTTTTTCTTCCACTTGTTGGATAAAATAGTACTCTTTGCATTATACTTCATGCATTTTCTTCTAATTTCATCTATTATATCAAACAATGACTTCCTCATTGACTCCCTAATGTTTTTTATTGAAAGACTCTGATATGTTGTTAAAGTCATCGTTGCATCAAGATCCAAGTTTAAAGAAGACTCAAGAGCATGTAGTTGGTCTAGTGCATTGTAGCGAATAATACGCACCTTGTTGTATTTCCTCATTGCTTCTAAGTTATCAGCAAATTCTCCTGCTGTATAAATCGTGTATTCTCCAAAACAAATGCTCAAGCTCTATGTCCTTGTTTTCTTCTTCCAATTTTCAAAATGTGTCTAACAAACATTTGATGTTCAGCTTTGAGAAGCTAATTCGGAATTGCATTTATCAACCCATGTAGCAAAAATCAACAAAATAAGAAATCATGACAAGGAAAACAACCGTCAAACTTTCATAGTGAGACAAACCTTTTGCTTATCCAGAGATGATTATAATGTCTACTCCATCTCCAAGTGTCAAATATTTTTTTCACAAGTTGTACGAACCACAACCAATTATCTTTATCCTCCACCTCAACCACTGCCCAAGCAATATGAAATATTATGTTATCTCCATCTCTACCAGTTGCAGCGAGCAATTGGCATTTGATATCCCATTTCAGAAACGCACAATCTAATCCCATGATTGATCTTCATGACCGCCTCCAAGACTCTATAATTGCTTCAAAACAAAGATAAAGGCGGAAAATCTTTGTTTTCTTCCTGGCTGCCTTATAATTGTCTCGATCTCTGATATACCTCATATTTTTTAACTTTTAATATGTTATGAATAAAGAAACTACTTGGTTTTGGCATTTTATTGGTGTTTTTATTTTTTTTGTAGTTTTTATAGTCTTTACAGAAAATTGGAGTAATTTGGGTCAAAAAGGATGCAAAACAAGTATTTTGGAGATTGGACAGATTATGAGAATCAAATATTTCGCATTATATGGAGATATTCCCACCGTTGGATCAAGCTCAAATTAGATCGTGAAACTTCAACGGTGCGATCTCAAGATATGTTTGAGTTACTCAAGACTGGTCGATGAATGTTCGAGGTTCTTTCTATAAAATAAAAAGATAGTCTTTTATCCTGCAATTCTCACCAATAGCTCTCAATGTATAACAATTTACAATGGAGGGAAACTGACTTTGGACAATGGAGACGACATGGAGAGACTCCAAAACATTCATAGAAAAGAGCCTCTCATCACATTTAAGAAAGTGGTTAAACCGACGAAGTCTTATTGCAAAACTATGTCAGATCTTTTCTACCTGAAGACACATCCTATAACACTTTCAAAACCAGTACCATCAGATTCTCCTTGGTACAAGCACATCGCCAACTACATTGCTGCGAAAGTTGAGCCTCCTCAATTCACATGATACAAGAAGAAAAAGTTCTTACCAGAAGTTAGAAGGTATTTTTGGGATGAGCCATACCTATACAAGCATTGCTCATATGGTATGTTAAGACGATACATTCCAGAGGAAGAAGTTCCAAGTAATCTCTTTGCTTGTCATGGATCTAACTATGCTGGACACTTTCAAGACTGTCTCTAAGGTTTTACAAGTTGGTTTTTGGTGGCCTACCGTGTTTAAGGACGCCCATTCATTTTATCTCTAAGTGTGATGCTTGCCAAAAACAAGGGAATATCAGCAAGCGGAATGAGATGCCACAAAACTTCATCCGAGAAAGTTGAAGTTTTTGATGTTTGGGAAAAATATTTTATGGGTCTTTTTCCTTCGTCCTATGGAAACAAATACATCCTTGTTGATGTTGACTACGTGTCTAAGTGGGTGGAAGCCATAACCAGCCCCACAAATGATGTAAAAGTAGTGATTAAGATGTTCAAATTGATCATCTTCCCAAAATTCGGAGTTCCACAGGTCGTAGTGATGGAGGTTCTCACTTCATTAATAAAAAGTATTTGAGAATTTATTATAGAAGAATGGCGTGAAACACAAGGTTGCTACACTTCATCACCCTCAGACAAGTTGACAACTGGAGATCTTTAACAGAGAAATCAAAAGAATATTGGAGAAGACAGTGGGAATGACGAAGAAAGATTGGTCAGTAAAACTTGATGATGCTCTTTGCGCATATAGAACTGTATTCATAACTCCTCTTGGAATAACGCCTTTTCATATTGTCTATGGAAAGGCATGTCATCTTCCTGTTGAGATTGAGTACAAAGTAGAATGGACAGTGAAGAAGTTGAATCTTGACATCAAAATAGCTGCAGAAAAACGATTGATTCAGCTGAATAAATTGGGTGAGATTCGCCACAATGCGTATGAGAATTCAATGATCTAAAGGGAAAATACTAAAGAATACCATGACAAGAAGATAGTCCCTAGGACATTTTCACCAAATGACCAAGTTCTACTCTTCAACTCAAGTCTGAAACTCTTTCCTGATAAGCCTAGATCACGATGGTCTGGACCGTTTAAAATAAAAGAGGTTGAACCTTACGGTGTTGTGGTGCTTTAGAACCGCAATGGAGGCAACTTCACTATCAATGGACAAGATCTCAAGCCATATCTCGCATATGTCGAAGAAGATGAGAGGGATGAAATTCTCTTAGATGATCCATCTCACGCCTAAAAGGCAACCAAAGTCGAGCTAAATGACTTTAAATAGAAGCGCTTAGTGGGAGGCAATCCACTGGTAAGAGTCTAGTTTTTGTTTAATTTCTTTGGTTCGAAAATGCGAAACTCCAGGCTTTGGAATCGATCGATCGACCTAGCAATCGATCGATCGCAGTGTTGATCGACCGGTACCCCAAATTGATCGATCGCTCATCCAACAAAATTCAGGGCTTGCAATCACTGATCAATCGAATGCCCTATGCAATCGATCGATCACTCCTACAAGTATGAAATTCGAATTTTTCCGATTCCAAAAAAAAATAATCTGAAAATCCATAAAAAAGAGTCACTCAATTGGAATGCAATCTTCCAATGATGTTCTACCAATTTCTATCTATTCTCTTCATATTTATCATTTAATTATGACTTTCTCCAATTTATTTCACACCGAGACGGTGTGATTTAAGTATGGGAGAACACCGGCTCCTCGATATCTGATGATGTTTGCTTTCTTTGGTTTGTTTTTGGCTTTTATCAAGTATTTGAAAAAAAAAAAATCTAGGACGATTATTTTATGCAGTCAAATTTAGTAGGGAATTATGATATTTTCTAGGAACAGATGCTTTGATTTTGAGACTCAGTGACCATTGAAGCAGGGTTATTCAGGACAAACGATTCGAAAACCCCATAATTGGACTCCCCCAGAATATTTTAGCTTGCATTGATCTTGGTGAATCTGATTTTGACTCTATTATATTGACTTCTAACTTGACTTTATTTTTCTCTTTAAAGGTGTTAGATCAGGGAAACGAATCAAACATTTAAGACTTCTTATTCTCTTTACCACTCTATGTTGATCCTGAATGGCCAGCTCATTTTTAGTTGGTACCCCATCTTAAAACCCTTACCTCTTTTCATACCTCATGCATTCTTGTCTTCATTGTCATATGTGCATATATGTGTAAAAACATCAAGAGAAAGTGATCAACACAGTTTTCTAGTCACTGCAGATGCAGAGATTGAGGATTCTTAGTTGAGTACATGGATTGTGATTCGAGAGCTTGGTTCTTTCCTAGGATTTACATATATCATGGTAATTTTCGTGCCTTTGAGACTCCATGTTTCAATAAGATCAATTTCCCCATTTTCAAAAAAAAAAAAAGGAAAAAAATGAAAAACGGAAAGAAAATTGATCAATATAGGAGTCTCAAAGCCAACAAATATCCCAAGGAAAGACATGGATCGATTGAGAGAGACTTGGAGTGATTTGAAGTGATTCCCGGAGAAAAATATAAGTTTGGGGGAGTTAGGCATTTGGTGATTGGAAAATGGTGGGCATCAACAAGTATGTTCTCTCTTGTGGTTTTGCATAATATTGTGCATCCTCCGGAGAGGCTGGCAACCCTAAACACTTTTAACAGCACACTAAATAGCCTATTTAACTCGTAGCACCGTCTACCTTGAATGGCATTCTTAAAAGAAAAAGCTCACGCAATAGTTAATGAATGTAGATAGTCAAATGATGTGAAGTTGAGGTTTTTACATGCTTGGAATTTAGAGTATGGATAAGGCTTGCGAAGATCATGGTGGGATAAGATAATAATGTCTTGAACTAACTTTGTTGCATGTGAATTACAGGTCAATGAATCAACGCTATGATCTCAAGAATATGTGAGTTCCCGCGATTTTCAAACCTCTTTTCTAAACTTGAGCTGTTGTTTGTTTGAGGACAAACAAAGTTTTAAGTCTGGGGGAGTTGATATACCTCATATTGCCGCTTTTTAATATAAAAAAATACTTGGTTTTGGCAATTTATTTTGTATAGTCTTTACAAGAAATTAGAGCAATTTGGGCCAAAAAGATGCAAAACAAGTATTTTGGAGATTGGACAAATTCTGAGCATCAAATGTTCGCATTAGATGGAGACCTTTCCACTGTTGGATCAAGCTTAAATTTTACTATTAAGTTATATGGGCTTCCAACTCAAAACCAATTGGCAATTAGTAGATTGGTCCATATCCCTTATATATTACTTAAGATCCCTTCCAACTTTCGATGTGGGATATTATTCCCAAATATGCCCCTCGAGATGATTGGTTTTTAGCCATTGATCTCCGTATATTTGGGCATGGATCGACATGACCAATTTTGGATCGGATAGATTATGGATCGGATTGGATAGCGTGGATCGGGCTCTGATACCATATTAAGTTATATGGGCTTCCAACTCAAAACCAATTGGCAATGAGTAGATTGGTCCATATTCCTTATATATTACTTAAGATCCCTTCCAACTTCCGATGTGGGATATTATTCCCTAATACGCCCCTCGAGATGATTGGTTTTTAGCCATTGATCTCGGTATATTTGGGCTATTTGGGCATGGATCGATGGGACCAATTATGGATCGGATAGATTATGGATCGGATTGGATAGCGTGGATCGGGCTCTGATACCATATTAAGTTATATGGGCTTCCAACTCAAAACCAATTGGCAATTAGTGGATTGGTCTATATCCCTTATATATTACTTAAGATCCTTTCCAACTTCCGATGTGGGATATTATTCCCTAATATTTACCACCATATATATGGGAGTGTTAGCTTCGATTTCCACATTAGATCGTGAAAATCCAACGGTGCGATCTCAAGATATGCTCGATTTACTAAAGACTGGTCGATGAAGGTTCGAGGAGAAGCAAGCCCAGAGCATGAAGCATGATCGATCGATAACGATCGATCGATCGCAGGGCCCGAAAAAAAGGAAAATTTTTTTTCTTCAATTTTATCTCCTAAAACCCAAAGGAATAAACCTAATTCGACCCCTACCCTATATAAAGAGCACAACATCCACGAAAATACCAAGTCTTCATCATTCTCTTGAAGATTAATATTGTTCTTTTCATCACCAAAGCTTTTTAGTTTCTTTTACTTTTGTTCGATAAGGGCGAAGATCTCACATCTTGTACCTCTACGGAGAAGTTTTCTAAACCATTTGCTCTTAATGAATATATTTTCTACTGCTTTTGATTTGGTTTGCATACTCATGTCTGAGTAGTTTTATTGTTGGGTAATAGGAGATTTTCGAAAGGAAACATCATGGTTCGATATATAGGGTTTAATAATTCGAGTGGCCCTCTTGATAAGTCATAGTAGTTCTTCATCTATGTATGATTTTACTGCATATTCTTTTACTGATCATATAGAAAATGATTTTAGAACGATTTTGGCTTGAACATCACTTGAGTTATTGTTTTGATCTAATATTTGATGAGTCTAACCCTTTAGCCTACGAGAGTTGAGTTATTGCGTTAGATGAACAATCGAACCTAATAATAATTGCATGTTTATCTATGTTATTGACTGCGAGAGTTGATTAATATGACATATTTGACATAGATGGTTTTCGCTGCGAGAGTAGGTTAGCCTTAAAATAGTGATTTGAGTTCTAGAAAGAAAGAAAGATGATGCCATTTGCCTCTAGGAATTAACCATGAATAATTCAAATTATGAATCCTTGAGAAATTCCTGAAAACCCAACGCTTTCCTCTTATTGCTTACATCGATTTTATTTATTTATTTTTAGTTATTTGCATTCAAAAATCCCATAAAAATCTGAGTTGGCTTAGTTTGATTCTTAATTCGTATTTCTATTGTGAATTCAAAATCTCTGTGGGAACGAGTCCTAAAGTACTACAACTGATTTGCTGTGCACTTGCAGCTTTGCATTTTAGGTCTTAGGGTGAAACCTGACATACATCAATTTCCAAGGTAGAACCTATATTAGATGTAATTATCTCTTCTTGATAATCTCATATTCTAGCAAAATGAACTTCATGACTGGGCTTTCCTTTTGTCTGCAAGCAACTTCTTTGCTCTCCTATACTGATGCACACTAAAAATCATATTCTACTCCCTCTTGATTTTATCTATCATCTCCTATGATTTGATTTAACGATTAAACCTAAGTATTTCCTCAAACAGTTGCGTAATAGTTGCACTCTTCAAAAGCTTAGTGTACCATGATCGAATACAAGTATGCTCGCTGATATATAATATTGTCAGCTTGTTTCTCCTCTTCTCAAAGGAGCAATAAAACTCTCCATGTATATTTTTTGTGCACCTTGCACCAAGGTTGTCAGGTGAAGATTTGTTCAATTTAATATCATATTGCGTCTTCAAAGAATACATGAGAAGTGCATAATCTGAACTACTAAATGTCTTTCCCAATGCTATAAGCTCATCAAAATCTATTCCATAAGTGAATGATCTACCATCTACTTCCTCTTCATCTTCTGAAAATGGATATGGGATATTATCATCGTTCCAAATATCATCCCCACTTTCAGCATCATCATCATCATCAGCATTACCATCTTTATCATCATGAGCAACATCCCCAAAACGTTCTTCTAAAATTTTTCAGATTTTTACAACAGCAAACACATCATCCACAAACTCAAACCCTGTATTTCCAGCCACATCTTCGCAAACAACTTCACAATGATCTCCCTCAACACCTACACTATCATCAGATTCCATTATATTTTCTTCATTCAAACTTTTTCACCATCAGATTTCACCATCTCTTTTTCACCCATATTCTTATCACTACGGAAAAAATCAATAAACAATCAAAAGAGAACAACCACGAAAAAATTAAATCAATGGAAAAGAAAACAATCATGTTGTTTAACCAGTTTGAATATAATTACTTTCATTAATGGTTGAATTCAAACCTTCATATGAAAGTCAAATTCAATGAGAATCAAAGCCTACAAATCATGAAAGAACAAAACTGAAGAAACACCAAAAACTTGTAATCGGAAATTCATAACCATGAACTCATAAATGAAGAAGCACCAACAATACCACAAAATTTCACTAACTAGAATTTCACAAGCCAAGTTCTTTTACCTTTGTGTTTCTGGCCACTTTCGAATTGGAAGCTTACGTCTTCTTTCAGTTATGGTAATCGTCGAAAATCTCCTTTCGTCGCCGTCGATTTCGTCTTAGGGTTATAAGATTTCGAATTGGAAATTTATGGAAAAGAAGGTAAAATGAAAAATCACAATTTTTGTAAGTTAATGTTTATATTGTGTAGTTAACATTGATCTTTTCCAAGCCAAATTTTGCGTAGTTAACGCAAATTTGGAGAATTAGTCTGCCAACACACAAGTTGAAGAATACAATTGAGAAATTGAAAAAGTTGGGGGGGATAAATTGGTAATTTTTATTATATTCATGTAAATCACATAAGAAACAACTATTATTTTTAGAAACATATTTAAAATTCATTCCATGCGCGCATAGCACATATCAATCATACTTAAATGTTTGAGGATGTTTAGGTTTGGAATGAGGACTGACCGTTCTATACCGTCTTACACTGAATAGTAATAAAAATTTATACTTATATATATATATATATTTTTATTACTATTCGGATCGTCCTCCACCACCGCATAGTAACTATTTTATTTTTATGAACAAGTGGGCTTGTGAATTATCTCTCAAGGAAATGACCCATTGGGCCATATCTTGATAGAGATTCAAAATGCGTCCTTTTCCGGTGGGAGACGAAATGATTGCTCGTTGAGTCTGTGTGAGCTCATAATCAATCACTTTTGTTAGTCGTGCATTTTGTTAATTGTTCAGTATCGGGTTTACACTCAGTTTCAACTATCGAAATCGCCATTGCCATCGAGCGAGAGAGAAATAATGGCGGTGGCGACGAGCCTCGCTTCGCTTCTGGAGAAGCTCAAAGTGGAGGAGCCATACCTTCCGCCGCGAAATTGGGAATTATTACATTCTGAGAGCGGCCGATTTCCTCTTCCAACTAGCGCTTCTGCTTCTCCTCCGTCTTCTTCCTCTGTTTCGGTAAGTTTAGTGCCGCAACGACCTTTGTTATTCCTTTTGTGTCTAGACTAAAGGTACCCTTTTGGAAAGAGGAACTTGCATTTCGCTCATATCTGTTTGTTGATCGGAAACCTAATAGGGGAAATTGGTAAAGTATCAATTTTAGTGAGTGGTTTTATTGATTGACTTCTATTAGGATCAATCTAGGGTTTTGGAAAACCCAGTAAGATGATAGTGTGTCATTTGCTACTTCTCGATATCTGGGTGGATCTCTACTACTATGAATTGGGGCCAAATAATTTTCTAGACTACTTATCCTTTATCCCACATTTCTGACATTTTGTTGCTTGTAATAGGAATCGAGCTTGGTCAGGTTGGCGCTGAATGCTCTGCAAGGTGTTGAGTCTTCTCTTATTAGCATAGAGAAGCTCTCTTCTGCATTGTGCTCTGCGCCAGCTGACAGGACCCTCCACCAAATTCCCAGCTTGTGGCATCGGTTGTCAAGCACTGATGCGTTGGGACAGATTCTTAGAACCATAGGCTGCTTTAGTTCTTTGGTCTTTCTTCTCCATAAGTTCGTTGACCATTTCACAAGCTTCAAGTTGGATGTCGAAACAGCTGTTGAGGGACAGGAGAGCTGTAAAATAGGTGAAAATGAAGATAATTCTTCTGGTAAAGCCACTAACAAGACCTGCTACACTCTTGTTAATCAGGCTTTTGCTATTGCTGTGAGAAAGGTCCTAGAAGGCTATATATCTGGACTGGATACACTATGTGCATCTATAGAACAGAGGCGTTCATCTAACATTGTGGATGGGTCTGACCATGGTTCCTCTTGGTTAGGCTGCCTTACAAACGTAGTTCATGCAGAGATAACATTATTGGAAGTTTTTCTGCATACTAGAGAGTTACGAACACAGATTGAAGCTCTTGCGAACATATGTGATTTGTATGATATATCACTATCGTATTGTGACTCTCCTTGGAAATGTCTGATTACTGAAGCGACCGTGCGGTTTCATGGGTTCTACAGAGGAAGCGACCTGCTTACTTACTTATATTCACAACTAAAGGTCAGGCTAAGTTATGTTCCTCATTTAGTATCCATCCTCTTTTCTTTTTCTTTCATGACGCACATAGTTATCAGTTAATGTAGCCTAGAGGCACCTTCGATTACAGTTGTTTCCCATTCACATTTCAGTGATGGTTAGTTTGTATCATTAAATTTTGCATCTGTGTACTCTCTACGCTGGCAATAATATTAAATCCTGGATTTACAGTTTTAAAGAAATTTGAAAATATTAGTTCATGGCATTTAAATAATTCTATGCACCTTTTGATGTGGACCACTTGATATGGTGATTGAATTCGCATGTTATGCTTAAAGTAAGTGATATACATAGCCTGAAAAGTCTGAGATTCGCACTCACTTAAATTATTTATACTGAGCCAGGAGCTTGTACCACTTAAATATTTTGTTCTGACTATCTTTTCCCAACATCTTTTGATGTAGGTTTCTGATCCTGCTCACAGTGCTATGCTTAAGTTTTTGTTCCTCAAAACATGTGAGCCATATTGTGAGTTTATAAGATCTTGGATATTTAAAGCCGAGCTTAATGATCCTCATAAGGAGTTCATTGTGGAATGTGTCAGTGACTCGACATATTTTTCTCAGAATAAGCAGGGCATCTCCCCATTGAAGAGGGTTATGGTAATATTATCTTCTCGTTTTTTCTCCGTCTTTGATTTTAGTTTAAACCATTGGTATCAGACTGCTTCCATTTTTGCACTCTAGGAGCGAGAAGGAGGGCTTGTTCCATGTTTCTTGAAGGGCTTCTTGGTACCTATACTAAGGGCTGGTCAACAGCTCCAAGTTATTACAAAACTTCTTGAATTGTGTAATCTTCCTGCATCTGGACACAAAAATTACACAGATCTTCTTCCCTGTTGGACGTATTATTCTACCAGTCCAGGGTACCCATCTCCAATAACTTTCAGCAAACTACGTATAGAAGTGATGATAAAGGAAAGAGACGATTACTACAGAAGAATGCAAAAAAAACTTGGTGACTTTTCAAAAAAGTTTGAACTGTTCCCTGGGCAGGTATCGTGCTTCTTTTGATTTTTATTACCAGTCATTAGCTCTTGACCTCTTGTTTTTATTTCCGAAGCTTTGGTCTTTTTGGTTTATTTGTCCGGTGATACTCTCTCATTGCTATGCTAGCTCTGACTCTACTCGTTTTATAGGCCATAGGTGGTTTTACTCTGTTGTGAAATAAATTTTGTCCTAGGTAATTTGATATCTAATAAGACCAGTTAAACTCGTGTTGGTACCTATGTTGTAGTTTCTTTTTCTGTATCAAATATCTATTTTTGATCCTACATTATAAACTAGATATCAAAATCATTATTATTGGGAATCTCTCTGATACAGTAGCTTGCAGATGTCTTGGTTAAACAAGATCTTAAAGCGCATGTACGTGCGATCTTAAATGCATGCTCCATCGTCAGTGTCAGTTTCGTGTTGGTAAATCTAATAAAACTATTCAGCATTATGGTAAAGATAAATTGTACTCCGTTGTAGCATTATATACCATATGCATTTAGTATATAATGCATGAGATTCCTTCATATCTCACTATTCAGCATTATAGAAGCGTCTCATTCTCTGGTTTTCTGGACTGTGAGCTGACGGTGGAAGTGATTAATATAGGGACCCTAAATGCTATGCCCTTTTTTTTTATTGTATTTAAAGCTATTGAGAAGTTATTTATGCACTAATTTTTTCAGTTCTATCTTGTATTGACATTTTAATTTTAGGTTCCTGGAGCAATATCTTTACCAATGACCTATGGTGACAGAGAAAAAATCAAGAAAAGTTCCGATAATTTCGCACTGGATGAGAGTTTACTAATTCCTTCAACAGTGGCAATGGACTTGACCAGGTGTTCTTCCTGATTCTATGTATCATTTACCCCCAGCCTTCTGAACGTGATATGATGACATTTTCTTGGGATTTCAGGGACCAGAGTGGTTCGGATTCTGATGACCAGAATACAGAAGACAGATGGTTTTCAGAAATAGATGCGTCATGCTCATCTGAGTGTTCATCAACTAGGGACTCTTTGGAAGCATCGGATGTTGGACTCCTTGATTCACAAAGTATATTAGTGGGACCTTCACAAAATTATTTATCAACTCTACGTTTCTCTGTTGCCTCTATTGGGAATTGTAATCAGGATCTGGTTCAGCATAGTAAATCAGTTTATATAGACAATAATTTTGTGAGGAAAGGTGAGAAGGAAGATGCTCATCGCCAGTGGATGGATACTGAGCCAAAAGAGTCAACTGAACTATGCGAGGATGATAAATTTAAGGGGCCTCTTTCTATTAAGTCATGGCCCCTTGGTGGATTACCTAGAAATCCATTTTGTGTTGATAAGAAGTATGCTGAAGATGACAGAGAATATCCACAAATTGATTCAGGAGCTAGGATGGAACAGAGGAACATAATGAATACTGATGAAAGCACACTGTTTTTAAATGAAAATCCCACTGGTGGTAGTTGTTCGAAGCACGAGAGAAAGCAAGAGTTGCTGGGAAACTGTTCCTCATCAAAATTATATATGTTGAAAGACACAAAGGTAAACTATCCTTATGAGGTGCTCAGTATGAATCCTGTGCTGAGATGTGATTTCTTGCGCAAGCATGGAAACACAAACAGGAGGGACCAGGGAAAATCTTTGCCTTGGTTTGATTTTTCTGCGGTGGATGACCCTTCCAAAACATGTCTTGCCAGGATACCTGCAGGTTTCCCTATTGATTTTCACGTGGAATCTCATAGTTCTCTGACTGATAGAAAGAGTCATCGCCATGCCAACCAAGGATGTGGCATAGATAGGTTTGATGTTGAAGATCCTAAAGTTTCTTGCAGTCATTTATCTTCGGGTTTAAAAGGTTGCGCTGAAGGAAAAAAATTAAATGCATTTGGTGGAAGTAAATGGGAGGGTATGCTTCTCAGATCAAATAACCCTGAAACCAGTGCATTTCGTGATTGCAGACAGAACTTCTCTGGCACATTTGAACTGCCGCTTGATTTTGTTATAGACAAGTGTCTACTGCAGGAAATACGTCTTCAGTATCCTTCTCGATGCTTTTATTTGCTATAAATAATACATATTTAGGTTTATAATTTGACATTTGGCTGTCATTTTCTTTTTAGGAGTGTTTTTTCAGGTAAACATGTCATGACTATTCATATATCACTTTTCCCTTAACAAACAAAAGATATAACTTTGTCAGTAAGCTAGCTATCAAGTTGCTCGAAGAAGGATTTGGATTGCAAGAACATCTGCTAGCTCTACGCAGATATCATTTTATGGAGCTAGCAGATTGGGCAGATGTATTTGTAGTGTCCCTTTGGCATCATGTAAGTCGGGTATAAATCTATTTTATTGTGATGATTCTTTTCTAGATGATGCTTAAATATATTTTCTCTCATTTGGATTCCCAGAAATGGCTTGTTACAGAGGCAGATAAGAGAATTGCAGAAATCCAAGGGTTTCTAGAATCATCAATTCAGAGATCATCATGTGAACGAGACACTTGCAAGGACAGGTTATTTTTGTACAAAAGACAAGACACGATGCATCTCCCACCATCAACCATTGGTATGGTCTTGCACTTAGCAAATTAATTACTACTGTGCGTCAAGTTTTAATCTGATACTGAGGTGTGAAAATTTGCAGGAGTGCGTTCCTTTGGTTTCCTAGGGTTGGGTTATCGAGTTGACTGGCCAATCAGTATAATTTTAACATGTGATGCGCTGAAAGCATATGCTGATGTATTTAGTTTTCTGGTTCAAGTGAAACTAGCAGCGTATGCAGTAACTGATGTCTGGTGTTCACTGAAGGTAAAGGTTCAACTTTGTTGACTTGCTGCTTGTGACCTAGCACCTCTTATCATAAATTTTTGCTGCAATTTTCTAAATTCTTCGTGGAAAATGTTATTTGAAAAATTGTTTTGAATGTTCTGCCTGAGATATTCATCTTCTGGGATTTTGATGACTCAATGACTACACTGTCCATTTAGGATGTAAGACATAAGATGCATGAGGGTAAAGAGGAGATAGCGAAGCAAGAACTTCGGTGGTTAAACATATTGATGAAACTAAGGTAAATTCAAAATATACGCTTCACACGTTCATAATTTCCTGGTGACTCATTGAGCTAAGTGTCTATTAGGCCATGCGACTGCATGAGCTTAGGTATGGTGATCATATTTCTTCTGGCATGACCATTTATAAGAGTAACAGAAAGCATTGATATCAATCCATGCAATATCTGTGAAAATGCTAAATGTCTTTTGATAAACATTTGTATTGTTTCTTCATCATTGTGCTTGTACGATACACAATTCATTTTTCAGATCATGGAGTCTCTATGTTCTCCTTGGTATCTTTGACGTCTTTCTACTATGTGCCAGGCAGCAGGTCAACCATTTTGTATCAACACTACAGCAATATGTACATTCGGAATTGTCTCACGTATCATGGTCCAAGTTCCTTCATTCCCTGAAGCATAAGGTCTGGGCACACTTAAACTCTACATTATATTTGGTCAAAATATAAATATGCTTCTATGATGGCCTGCTGAAATGTTATGTTACCTAAAAGGCAAGATTCTTTCTTTGATTGTTGAGTATGAGCGCCTCAAGCAAACTTCTGTTACTAAAGCTTATTGGTACTGGTTTAACATCATTGCCTAGCTACTCTGAAACCAAAGTGCATAGTGTATACTTTTATTGCGATTTGCAGTCGCGGTTTTCTTTTTAATTTGTTTCCTGCACAAGAATTACACGTCCCACTTCCTCTGGCCTTTCAGGTCAAGGATATGATGGATCTTGAGTCTGTGCATATGGCTTATCTAAGTGAAGCTCTGCGCATGTAAGTCTTGTTTTCTATCGGTTTCAGAAGCCATAATTCAGTTGTAAAGCAAAATTTTTGCTTCCGACCTTTTGTGGCACTGTAATTTGACTGACCTGATCTAATGCTCTTTGGAAATACATCATATAATCTAACTGCCCGTTATCAAACAAACAATTGCAGATGTTTCCTATCTGACGAAACCAGAGTCGTATCTAACATGATAGAGAACATCCTGCAATGTGCACTGGACTTCCGGTCTTGTCTTCCCAGAGGCATTCAGAGTACAGGTGGAATTCCAAACGATGCATGGACAAAAACGCTAGGCATAAACACATCTCAGGTAAAAGAAGAAGATATCAAATCCTTTTTTTCGGGGGTGTTTTGAGTTTTGTTGCGAGAGCTTGAGTTATAGATTCACATTAAACAGGTGATGATGGTGAAGCAGAAGTTTGAGAAAGAGTTGAAGGAGCTGCATTTGTGTCACCTGAGATCACCAAAACATGGGAGGTTTGGGCTCCCACGCTTCTGGGACTGCCTCAATTTCAACCTTTATTATTCAGATATCCTTGATGACTCTAATAACATCTTCGCTCTTGTTACTTGAGACCAACCAATATATTATCCTCTTGTGTTGTATTGTAAAATATGATTCATCTCCATATTTTTATTGTTTTAATTCAATACTGTTTCCCACGAATAATTGAGCTCTCTATTATTTGATTGTTTTCCCCGGCAGCCATCTTTTTGCAACTAGGCAATTTGTTATTATATATTTTTCTTTTTGTGGACATCACTCCTTGACCATTTAGAGACATAAACAAGAGTAGGCATAATATATGTAGCAACGTCAAGAGTCCCAATTTAGTGGTGAAAGCGAGATCCACTGTCCCCTCGCGATCTCGAATCCTGGTAAATAATAATACGTGGACTAGAGATATTCCGAATACGTGTGCTCTTGCGTACGATAAGTTATTACTTAGGGATATATATATATATATATATATATAGAGAGAGAGAGGGAGAGGATTAAGGAGAGGAATCATGAGCTTGGTTTTGGCCATTAATGGGCAAAGGTTCGAGCTTGACCTTTCTTCCTTGGACCCATCAACAACATTGTTGGAGTTCCTTCGTTATCAGACTTGTTTCAAGAGCGTTAAGCTCAGCTGCGGCGAAGGTGATTGCTTGCTTCATTATCCTTTCTTCTTCATTTTCTTCTTTATCTGACATTGCTTCTTCTTCTTCTTCTTCTTCTTGGGTCAGGAGGATGTGGTGCTTGTGTTGTTCTTCTCTCAAAGTACGATCCTGTTCTACACAAAGTCGAAGATTTCACAGTCAGCTCTTGCCTCACCCTCCTCTGCAGCGTAAACCACTGTAGCATCACGACCTCAGAGGGGCTTGGGAACAGCAGAGATGGTTTCCACCCGATTCACAGCCGATTCTCCGGTTTCCATGCCTCTCAATGCGGTTTCTGCACTCCTGGAATGTCTGTTTCTCTCTTCTCTGCTCTCTTAGACGCTCGCAAGTCTAAATCTTCCGACTTTACGCTTCTTGAGGCAGAGAAGGCTGTCTCGGGGAACCTATGTCGCTGTACTGGATACCGTCCCATTGTTGATGCTTGCAAGAGCTTTGCTTCCGATGTCGACATGGAGGATCTTGGATTCAACTCTCTCTGTAAGAAAGGTGCTTCTAGTAAGAGTTTACCTCGGTTTGATAGTGAGAAGCGTATCTGTACTTTTCCAGAGTTTCTGATGGATGAGATCAAGTCTATGGATCAAGGAATGTACCGATGGTGCAGCCCGGCGAGTGTTGAGGAACTTCAATGCTTATTGGAAGCTTGCAAGGCTAATACTCATGGAGTCTCTATCAAATTGGTTGCTGGTAATACAGGTACAGGATACTATAAGGATGAAAGAGAGCGGAATTACGACAAATACATAGATCTAACTCGAATCCCGGAGCTTCAAGAGATAAGAGAATACCAAAATGGGGTTGAGATAGGAGCTGTTGTAACAATATCTAAAGTTATTACCGCTTTAAAAGAGATTCGGGTCTCAGCGGGAGTTGAGAAGATGCTTGGGAAACTTGCTACTCATATGGAAAAGATCGCTGCGAGATTCATCAGAAACTTTGGTAGCATTGGGGGAAATCTTGTAATGGCTCAGAGGAAACAGTTTCCTTCTGACATGGCCACAATACTTCTTGCAGCTGGTGCATTTGTTAACATAATGAGCTTGCCAAGAGGGCTCGAAAAGCTTACACTGGAAGAATTCCTTCAGCGATCTCCTCTTGAGGCTCATGATCTGGTTCTGAGTATCGAAATTCCATTTTCGCATTATCAATCTTCTGAAACAAACTCTGAATTGCTTTTTGAAACCTATCGAGCTGCACCGCTTCCACAGGGAAGCGCTCTGGCTTATCTGAATGCTGCTTTCTTGGCTGAAGTGAAGGAGACAATGGTTATTAACTGTAGATTGGCTTTCGGGGCTTACGGGACCAAACACGCCATTAGGTGTAAGGAAGTTGAAGAGTTTCTGGCTGGGAAAGTAATCACTGAAAATGTTCTATATGAAGCTATTACCTTACTTGGCAATATCGTGGTGCCTCAGGACGGTACAAGCAATCCCGCTTACAGGTCAAGCTTGGCGCCCGGATTCCTTTTCCAGTTCTTTCACACCTTAACTCATCATCCTACAGAAAAACCTTCAAATGGTTACCTTTTGGATCCGCCAAAACCGTTACCAATGTTGTCTTCTTCGCAACATGTTCCTGTAAACAATGAATATTATCCGATTGGTGAGCCTGTTACTAAATCTGGAGCTTCCCTTCAGGCTTCTGGTGAGGCTGTTTATGTGGACGATATTCCATCGCCCACAAACTGCCTCTGTGGAGCTTTCGTCTATAGCATAAAGCCATCCGCACGGATAAAAGGTATTCATTTCAAGGAAAACTCGGTCCCTGATGGAGTTCTTGCAGTCATTTCTTGCAAGGATATTCCTAAAGGTGGACAGAATGTGGGTATGAAGTTTGGATTTGGCCCTGAGCCCTTATTTGCAGAGGAGTTCACCATTAGTGTAGGCC
This sequence comes from Pseudoturritis turrita, assembly GCA_900406555.1. NCBI lineage: Eukaryota > Viridiplantae > Streptophyta > Magnoliopsida > Brassicales > Brassicaceae > Pseudoturritis > Pseudoturritis turrita. The sequence goes on along the minus strand of OVBL01000427.1, from coordinate 485,160 downwards.
AATGCATCGCCCTCGTGGTAAGTCCAATCATAAATGTCCACGAGTTTTAGTTTCATCACCAGCAGTTTTAGCAGCACATAAATTTTGCAGGTTGCAGATACACAGAGACATGCGGATACTGCAGCCAATCTTGCAGTAGTTGAATACGAAACAGACGATTTGGAGCCACCGATCTTATCTGTCGAAGACGCGGTCAAGAAATCTAGCCTGTTCGAGATTTTCCCTTTCTTATACCCACAACAAGTTGGCGACACATCAAAAGGAATGGCTGAAGCTGATCATCGAATTCTCAGCTCGGAAGTATGTACTTCACATTTTTAAAGTAAAACTTGGACATAAATGTTCAATCTTTATAACTTTGATGTGAAACAGATTAGACTCGGGTCGCAGTACTTCTTCTACATGGAGACGCAAACAGCTCTTGCAGTGCCAGATGAAGACAACTCTATTGTAGTCTATAGTTCAAGTCAGACCCCTCAGTACGTACACTCCACGGTCGCTGCTTGCCTAGGCATCCCTGAAAACAACGTCCGTGTCATAACCAGACGTGTTGGTGGAGGTTTTGGAGGAAAAGCTGTCAAGGCAATGCCAGTAAGTTTTCAAAAACTGTCCTCTTTTTTCCTCACTTTCTGCAAGGAAACCTCAAAGCTTTCCATTGTCTCAGGTTGCAACGGCTTGCGCTGTTGCTGCTAATAAACTGCAGCGTCCTGTGAGGACCTATGTAAACCGTAAGACCGATATGATCATGACTGGTGGGAGGCATCCCATGAAGATAACCTACAGTGTGGGATTCAAATCCACAGGGAAGATCACAGCTTTGGAGCTAGAAGTACTAATTGATGCGGGGGCAACTCTTGGTCTAAGTATGTTAATTCCATCAAATTTCATAGGGGCGCTAAAGAAGTACAACTGGGGCGCCTTATCTTTCGATTTAAAACTTTGTAAAACAAATCTTCTAAGCAAAGCAATCATGAGAGCCCCCGGGGATGTGCAGGGTACGTATATCGCTGAAGCCATTATTGAAAATGTAGCCTGTAGTCTCTCCTTGGAGGTTGATACCATAAGAAAGATTAATCTCCATACATATGAGAGCTTAGCTCTGTTCTACAAGGATGGTGCTGGTGAACCACATGAGTATACTTTGTCTTCGATGTGGGATAAAGTGGGCGTATCTTCAAACTTTGAAGACCGGGTTTCGGTTGTCAGAGAGTTCAACGAGTCTAACATATGGAGAAAACGAGGGATATCTCGAGTACCCATCACTTATCAGGTTTCCATGTTTGCAACGCCAGGGAGAGTAAGTGTTTTGGGAGATGGCACGATCGTTGTTGAGGTTGGTGGAATTGAGCTAGGACAAGGGCTTTGGACAAAGGTGAAGCAAATGACTGGTTATGCTCTTGGTTTGCTGCAATGCGATGGAGCTGAAGAGCTATTGGAGAAGATACGAGTCGTACAATCAGATACATTGAGCATGGTCCAAGGAAACTTTACAGGAGGTAGCACAACATCTGAAGGAAGCTGTGTGGCTGTTCGTCTCTGCTGTGAAACCTTAGTCGAAAGATTAAAACCTTTAATGGAGAAATCGGGTGGTCCCATCAGCTGGAATAAGTTGATTTCACAGGTTTTCTTCCTTGACTCGCTGCTTATTACTGGTGTCAACCAAGTAAAGATTGAGCTACTTGATTTTGATTCTAAATTCTTTTTTCCAAACGCAGGCCTATGCTCAATCTGTGAACTTATCAGCTAGTGATTTGTATACTCCGGAAGACACTCCAACACGGTACCTGAACTATGGTGTTGCAGTTAGCGAGGCAAGTTCTGATTTCTATTCTCAGTAGCCTTCTGTCCTTTAAAATCTGAATTTGAGTGGTGGAAATGAAGTAACTCTGGTGTTTCGTTTCAATGGTGTTAATATAGGTTGAAGTAGACCTTGTGACGGGACAAACCACGGTTCTGCAGACAGATATCTTATATGACTGTGGGAAAAGCCTCAATCCGGCTGTCGATTTAGGACAGGTAAATACGAATAAAGAGAGCACACGAATTAAAGCAAATGATTCCTTTACCAACAAATCATTTTTCTGATGTATGTTTTCTTCTTTAGATTGAAGGAGCTTTTGTGCAAGGACTTGGGTTTTTCATGCTTGAAGAGTACATAACAGATCAAGAAGGACTCGTTGTGACAGACAGCACATGGACATACAAAATCCCGACCGTTGACACCATTCCTAGACAGTTCAACGTCGAGATACTAAACAGTGGATGCCATGAAAAACGCCTACTCTCTTCTAAAGGCCAGTCCTCGTCCGTACAAAATAAAAAAAAACATTTCAACTAGAGTTTACTTGGAATCAACTTATTGATCATATTGTTTTCTTTTGGGGTAACTGCAGCTTCAGGAGAGCCTCCGTTGCTACTGGCAGCTTCGGTGCACTGTGCCACCAGAGAGGCTGTTAAGGAAGCGCGGAAACAGCTAAGGATGTGGAAAGGTGAGGATGGTTCGGGTTCAACGTTTCAGTTGCCGGTTCCAGCTACAATGCCCGTTGTGAAGGAGCTATGTGGCCTAGATATCGTTGAAAGCTATTTGGAGTGGAAATTACGCTTTAACTCTAGATTATGAGTAACAAGAAATTTTTAACATTCTACATTAAAAGTGTATTTGTTTCTTACTCCCTTCGTTTTGTTTCGTTATATAAGATGTTTTGGGTGAATGTGCGGAGATTATATAAATAATCTCTACATTTTTTATTTTAAAACATTTGTTTACAATACTTGCTATGGTTATGCATGAAGGACATCAGTCTCTTTTTTGGGCTTAAAAGCCTCTCCCTCTTTCAGAGTCTTTGTTCTTTAAATATGAGAGATATTGCCAGGAAAACATTTCCCTTTTTGAGAAATTAAAGTATTTAACCTAAGTTTATTACCTTAATTGGATAAGGTCCTCTTTAAACTTAGGTTTTAGTGAAATTTGCTTTGGTGGTTTATGAGTGCGGAAATTAATAAGGTGATGATGGCGATGTCTTTGGGAAAAGAAGATGAATCCTTCAATATGCCCAATCTTCCGGAATATTTGTTCTAACGAGAAGAATACTATGAATATCATAAGTAGGATCCGGAATGTCAAAAAATGAAAGAGCTAATCTTGGATATGTCCAGAAAATGGAGAATCTATGATCTTGTTAGAGGCGTTGCTTTATCAAAAGAGATGTTTCACTTTATTTTCAAATTTGAACAAGATTTCGAAGAAGTGCTTTCGAAATCGGTATGAACTTACAACAATTGGACTCTTGTAATTGAGAGATGGGTAGAATATCCGCATGTTCCTCGCCATTTGGGTCCAAATCCAGAATATTCTGGTAAACTCTTGGTGAGATCTTTGGTCACATCTTCCTTCGTCCCTACAAAGGCTCAAGACAAAGATCTATGTTAAGATTGGAACCTACTCCCATTATAACTCATGATCTGGACAAAGGCAAAGGACTGGTTTTTGACTTTTACTCTCGTGGTGTGGTACATAAAGGCCACGAAAAAAGCAATGATTAAAAACTTTTAGCTCCAGCCATTCACGCAGGATTAGCTATAAAAAGAGTCATGAATGCTATTGATACTATGTATGAAGGTGCTATTGCCAGCTTCTCCTAATCTAGTATGCCATTTCAAATATGTTCAATGTTTATAAATATGGCTTATGAAGCCACCTCTTCCGAGACAAGGATGAAAAAGGCAAACGAGAAGAGAAGACCTTCTAAGAGTATAAGGAAAGTAAAAAGAAAGGAAGAAGATGATTCAATCACGATGGATATGACAAGGAAAGAGGAAACAATGGGACTTGTGTCTAAGAGGAAAGGAAGAGCGGAGACTGAAAGTGCTTCAAAGTGTGCTAAACACACCTTCAACGAGGTGATCCCAAGGGAGGGATCACCGAATCCACAATGAGCGTTATGAGATGGAATTGCAAAGGTTTAGGATGGCCTTAAGACTTGACGATTCAATATCTCAAGGAGATGCGTAAAACACATGTCACGAAGATGCTCTTTTTGATGGAAACAATGAACTATAGAAATGTTTTGGTGGTCATATAGAATGGCTTGGCTATGATTATGTATATACGGTTGAGCCATTAGGTAAGAGTGGTGGTCTAGCCTTTTTTTGGGGAAAAAGTGTCGATATTGGCTTTTTTATATCTTGTGTATATGGTAACCCAGCTGCTGGTAAGAGGCATATGGCTTGGGAAAGATTGATCAGGATTGGGCTTCAAAGGAAGGAAAGTTGGTGTATGGTTGGGGACTTCAATGAAATCCTGAATAATGGAGAGAAAATGGGAGGACCCCGTAGAAGTCAAGATTCTTTCTTGGACTTTGCTAATATGATCAGTGTATGTGGCATGACAGAAATAGCAAGCACATGAAATGGATTCACCTGGGGTGGTATGTGACATAAATTGTGGATCCAATGTCAGTTGGACCGTTGTTTTGGTAATGTTGAGTGGCGAAAGCAATATCTAGCCTCAAATCAAGCCATTTTGGCTAAAAGGGGCTCTCATCACATGTCAGTTTTGACTATACTCTCAGCTCAAGACTCATATAGAGGATCATTTTAGTTTGATAAGATATTCTTGTATAAGCCCTTAAGTAAAAAAACAATAGTTCATGCTTGAAACTCTCAACACAGTATTGTTGGTGGAAGAGTAGCTGATAAATTGAGGACTTGCCGCAAAACTTTAAGTAAATGGAAAAGATGCAACAATATGAAGTATCTTGATAGGATTAAAATGCTACTTATAGTTGGAGTTGGAGGTTGTACAGTCTTCCTCATACATGTGTTTTAAACAGATGGTGTATCTGAAAAATGAATTGGTTGAAGCTTACAAAGAGGAAGAAGGTTTTTGAAAACATAAATGTAGGGAGAAATTGCTGAAGGAAGGTGATAACAACAATAAGTGTTTTCATGACTCAGTTAAGTCTAACCGTTTGAGAAATGGCTTGGAAAAACTATTAAATACAAATGGAATCATTCAAAGATCTAAGATATCTAAAGGAGAAGTGGCAGTCTCGTATTTTAAAGATCTTTTCAAGTCATCTCATCCAGGAGATGTCAATAATCTATTTGAAGGTTTTCAACAAAGAATATCAGACATAACTAATGATCAGTTGATATGAGTGGTTGCCAGAGAGAAAGTGAAAGATACAGTCTTTGTCACCAAAGCTTCAAGTACTCATGGTGCTGATGCCATGACATGACTTTTCTTTCCAACAGTGTGGGATGTCATTGGGAACCACGTGACAACTGAGGTTCAAGAGTTCTTTTGAGTAATTCCCGACTGAGTGAAACTATACTCAATTGTGTTTGATCCCTAAGAAGGTAAACTCTCCTCTGATAACTGACTTTCGCCCTATAAGTCTTTGTTCGAGTACTTTACAAAGTGGTGTCAAAGATCATTGTCTCTAGGATTCAACCTTTTCGTCAGGAGATAGTGTCCCCAAACTAATAAGCTTTCATCTTAGAAAGACTCATCTCTGAATACATTATGATAGCACATGAAATGGTGCATGGCTTAAGAACCCACCCTCGTATATCAAAGAACCTCATAGCCATCAAAACAGATATGTCAAAGGCTTATGACAGAGTAGAGTGGAATTTCCTGTAATCACTTCTAGCAGCCATGGGTTTCCACAATCATTGGGTATAGAGGGTTATGTTCTGTGTAAGAACTGTAACTTACTCCGTGTTGATTAATGGGGGCATCCCAATGGAATGATTGTCCCTGAAAGGGGATTAAGCCAGGGTAATCCCTTATCTCTGTTTCTATTTGTTTTATATACTGAGGGTCTTACCCATTTGATGAATGAAGCAGAGCAAATGGGGTTGATAGATAGCATTCAATTTTCCCCAAATGGCCCAACTATATATCATTTAGTATTTGCAGATGATAGTTTGTTCTTATGCACGGCTAAGGAAAGCCAGAGCTGAATTTTACAGCAGCTCCTAAAAGTCTATGGAGATTACACTGGACATATCATAAATCTAAATAAATCTTCGATGACATTTGGAGCTTTGGTGGAAGAAGAAGAAAGGCTTAAGATCATAGATAAGCTTGGCATCTACAATGAAAGAGAAGCTGCTACTTATCTAGGTCTACCTGAGTGTTTCAGTGGCTCCAAAAAGGATATGCTTGCCTACATCCATGAAAAACTGAAAGATAGACTATCTGGATGGTTTGCAAGATCTTTAACTCAGGGAGGAAATAAAATTCGTCTTAAGACAGTGGCTATAGCTATGCTAGTCTATGCCATGTCTTGTTTCAAACTTCCAAAGTCCACTTGTTATGCTCTAACTAGTGTTATGGCCCATTTTTGGTGGAGTTCAATGGAACATTAAAGGAAGGTTCAGTGGGTTGCGTGGGACATATTATGCCTATCAAAGTCTCAGGGAGGGCTTGACTTTATAGAAATTGAAAGCTTTAATCAAGTTTTGCTAGCCAAACAGGCATGAAGACTTCTTCAGATTTCCAACAGCCTATTCTCTCGTGTGATAAAAAGTAGGTATTATGACCAAGGTGATTTTCTCCACTCTGAGCTAACAAACTGATAATCACAAAGCAAACTATTTGTTTGTTGCAGGATGACATTTATAAAAAATATTGTGGTAAATGAGCCCAAGCCAATACGCACGATAATTTACACCTTCATCTGGAAATGGATATTGAGATTGCTTTTAGTCAAAGTTTTCCCTGAAGCTTGGAATCATGTTTGTCAATCGCTGCTGGGAATTATTGTAGAGTTCATAATTTTGATTTACATTTGAATACGACACTGGTCCATTATCTCTTAACCAACCAGTTGGAGTGTAATAAAAATGAGGTATGGTCCTTGCTCGGTGGGAAGCATGCAGGTTCTCGCTACTTAAATGGGCTAAAATCACATGAATGAATTGTGGTGTCATTACGATGGATATGCAGCCTAAGGTAGATCAGAAGAGGCCGATCGATTTTGTATGTTAAAGCTGACAGATAATCGCGTTTGCCCGTCAGCTGAGGACCTAAGGAAACTATATGATGAATGTGGATCTTGGTCGAGAGAAGACCATATGAGGATATTTTATTTATGTATTTTGGGTACTGCTCTCGTATGCGCTGATCAAAGGATGTCTATTCCCTTGGATATAGCTAAAAGGGTGATGAATTTGGACCAGTTTGAGCAGTATCCCTGGGGTAGGATTAGTTACTTGGTGATGTGTGTGTCAGTAGCCTTCGTGCCTAAGTGGATTCATATCAGGTTTTACCCTAATCTAACATCGTTTTTTTTCGTCCTATAACTCAAAGCACTATTATATGATTAACCCAATCTCGTTGCTGATAATCAATCCAGTCTAAACTATCCTATTAATCAACTCTCCTAGTCAATATCATAGATCAAAAATGATGAGGTCATCGAACCAAGCTGCATTATACCCTAGGTCAAGGAAACTCCAATGACACATTATTCGGGTCATAATCCACCCAGCTGTGATCAATGGGAAATGGCTATGTATGGAAATACGAAGAATCGGATAAGGCCAAAGTCATGGCCTAAGTCGCTTTTATACGAATCCACTTAGGCACAATACGCGCTCACTTCGGCCGTGATGCAAATCCGCTTAGGCACGATACGAGCTCGCTTCGGCCGTGATACGAAGCCACATCGGCACGGCCACTTCGGCAGCTCCACTTTGGCAGCTCCACTTCAGCAGCCCCACTTCGGCAGCCCCACTTCGGCAGCTCCACTTCGGCAGCTCCACTTCGGCATCGGCAGCTCCACTTCGGCAGCTCCATTTCGTCAACGGAGACTTCGGCACGGAGAGCCGACATCGGCAACAGAGAATTCGACATTGAGAGCCCACATCAGCAACGGAGACTTCGGCACGGAGAGCCCACATCGGCAAGGTCACTTCAGCACGGAGAGCCCACTTCGGCGAGAGAGGAAACTTCGGCAATGGCTCCACTTCGGCTGAAGGCCATTTTGGCAACGGCTCCAGTTCGGCCGAAGGCCATTTCGGCCAGCAAGTCCACTTTGGCTGAAGGCCCCTTCGGCCAACAAGCACCGCTTCGGCCAACGGCTTCGGCCAACAAGCTTCACTCCGGCCAACGAGCTCACTTCGGCCGTGATATGAATCCACTTAGGCATGATACGAACTCGCTTCGGTCGAAGTCAATTCTATACGAAGCTGTCTGGCCGAAGTCAATTCTGTACAAAGCTGTCTGGCCGAAATCAATTATGTACGAAGCTGTCTGGCCGAAGTCAATTCTAAACGAAACTGTCTGGCCGAAGTCAATTCTACGAAGCTGTCTGCCCGAAGTCAAGTCTATACGAAGCTGTCTTGCCGAAGTCAAGTTTATACGAAGCTGTCTGGGCGAAGTCATTTCCATATGAAGCTGTCTGGCCGAAGTCAAATCTATATGGAGCTGTCTGGCCGAAGTCAATTCCATACGAAGCTGTCTGGCCGAAGTCATTTCTACACGAAGCTGTTGGGCCAAAGTCATTTCGATACGAGGACAGTTTGGCCGAAGTCATTTCCATACAAAAATAGTTTGGCCGAAGTCATTTCTATACGAAGACAGTTTTGGCCGAAGTCATTTCTGTACGATGTCAACAAGCCCATCTTCGGCCTATAACAATACAAAGGCCCATGAAGTCAAACCGACTTAGCTAAACGGAAATCCCGAAGGATTAGGAAGTTTTCCCTTATCCCTTTGGGATTGACCTGGCCGACTCAAACTAGTATATATATCGATGTACATCTCTTAAAAAAGGGATCCGCAATTTACTTAGCAAAACCCTAGACTTTTTGCTCTCAAACTCTTGTACGCAAAAGCTTTTCGAAACAACTCAATAAAAACCATCTTTGGATCTTCGCTTTCGTGGTTCATACGCAGAAATTTCTTTCCTCTTAACAAACCTCCGACAAATCTAATTGTGTTGATTTCGACTCCCACACACATTCAAAGACAAGGAGACTTAGCGAAGACTTAGAAGTAGAGGCCATCATAAAAACATTGGAGCTAAGAGACTCACATAGAATCACTCCATAACTCATCAATCTTTAAGAAAGCCGATTGCATCCGATGAATACCTATTGTAGGAATTCGGCCATTTGAGCATCAAAGAAGCTCCTTCCATCAAATAACAAGGTATGTCTATTTACTTGACATGACAAGGAGCTCAGAACACCAAGAATGCCCCATGAAATGCACCAAAACTGCAAGATACCTCCATTACACGTTGTGAAGCCGACAGTGATCAAATTCAACTCCATCTAAGCCCATTACACACGAAAACTAGGTATTTTCAATTTATCAAATTTGTTTAGGTACAATGGATTAGTCCAGTGGTTATTAAGGCTCCATGAGAAGAAGTGTGAAGCTTCTCAAGAATTTTTTTTTTTTTTTTGGTTTAGTTGAACTATTCTGTTTTAGGTTTATCCTTTTCTTGTGCGATTTTCAGTTTCCTTTTTATGATTTCGGCTGTAGGAGTAGTTGATGAACTTATTAATAAGGTGCTCCTGCAGTTTTGTAACACAACTTTTAATTATCCTATCAATAAAATAACGCCGTTATCTTTTTCAAGCTTGTCTTGCTTAGAAAACCTTTTTGCTTCTGTTCTTTGTGCGATTTTCCTAAAGAACTGAGCAAGCTTTGCAGTATCAGAGACCCTCTCATCATCTTTGTGGTGCTATTCGATCCACCAGCCTAACCATCTTCTGATCCAACAAGAGAGAGCGTTAAAGCCATCTTGTTAGATCCCATCTCTTCACATTCATCTACTGAGCAATAAGAGAGAGCGTTAAATGTAGCTTATTGTTCACTTCACGCCATCTCTATAAGTCTATGAAACGAGTCTTATATTATCTGGTATCAGAGCTAAAAGCTTCTAAACCCAGGTTTAATCAATCCATCCTTTCTATCTTTGTTTGCAATTTTTTTTGTTTCCTTTTGTTTCCAATAGAACAACTCATAAAACTGCATATAATGCACTTGTCTTGTCCAAGAGAAACTGAAACAGGTTTAAGCACCAAAGAAAAAAAATACAAATGAAGAATTCCGATTTGGACCAGCTGCAAACCAAGAGCCCAACCACTAGCTTGCTGCCAAAAGAAGAAGCTAAGAACAAAGTAAGCACACCTCTGCCGAAACCTGCATTTATATGCCACAAAGAACATAACTCACATTTGGTTTTGTCAAGAGAGTTTAAAATTAGTTTTGTAGGTATTAAGGAGCAAACGGGAAAACCAGCACAACAAGATGAGCTCAAGCTTGAGAAGCCACCATTTCTAGATCAGAAACCACAAGGAACCATCTACAACCTTCTGATAAAGGAGTCACCAATCCACCAGTTTGAACCGAGCCAAATAAGCTCAAAGGGTAACTCCCTAAACCTTTATACTAAGTCTGATTCTATCTTGCTTTATCTTGGTGCATATAAAATGGTTTCGAGGACGAAACCTTTTCAAGAGAAAGGGAATGATGTGGACATCAGGTCAAACCCCATCCAAGAAGAGGAAGATAAGGTGATCCAAGAAGTACCAATGCTGGAACACACCAAGACACGTTCCAACAAACTGTTTACGGGAGACAGTTTTGGCGCTAAGGAGTTTCAAGCACATTTCTGGTCTTATTTCAACCAGCTACTTGGAGAATTCTTTATGGCTGAATTATGGACATCTCCAAGAGTTCAAGAATCCCAAAAACGGACTCAAGATCTGCCTTAATCCAGTTTAAATTTCGTGTCTCCAACGGCTCTATTTGGAACTTTCCATAAATGGAATGATGCAGAATCATGTCTGGCACCCAGGAGACTCTCCACTTGATATAGAGGCTTTAAAAGGTTCTCCTAGCTGCACCATATCACCAAGGATTAGGAGGATCTACCCCAAACGCAACTTACCATATCCAGACCTATTTGGTGATTTAATTTCCCAACAACTATATGCCCTTATACAACAACAAATCAAATCAGGACGTCTAAAGGGTTGATAAATCATGGATTTTTCACAAAGATTTCAAGATACAAGCTGCACATTTCAATGGCTAGTTTTAGTTTTAATTCATATGATTTTTTTCCTTATTTCAGCTTCTAGTTACCATTAGCTTTGATTCTTCTTTGAGCTCTTTATAAGCTCGTGTTTTTCATCATTTGTAGTCACCCTTGAATTTATAAAATAGTATTTTCTAGCAAAGAAAACGTGTTCTTTGTGTTCTTGTTTCTTTTACGTTTCAATTTAGCTTCGCGTTAGCTAATTGTTTCGTGTGATCCTTAAACTGTTGTGAGGATAGTCTCTTGAGTTTATTGATCAGTTGAGTTGTATCAAAGGACTTACACATCCTTTGCGGTGCTCTTCATTCCATCCCAGTACATATTTACCTTCGAATCCACAAGTTTCCGCATCCAAAGCTCTTTATCTTTGATTTCTAGGTGTTTATAAGCTTTGAACATCTCAAGCTTATATCATTAGCTGTCCAAGTAGAGAAACAAATCAAGCACAAGACTGCCCTCTCAAACCATACTAGAATATCACAACCATGGGCATCTAATAGAAACAAACCAATAGACAAGGGAAAGGCATTGAAGATAGACTCTAGAGTCAAGAGCAAGCCCACTGCACAATATAAGTTCACAAGACCAGAGCAAGGTAAGTTGAATAATCCTCAAAGAACTCATGATTTAACTTGCTTTAAGTGTTAGGGAAGAGGACATATGTCAAGGGAGTGCCCTAATCAGAGAGTGATGGTCCTCACACCATGTGGAGACTATTAGTCTCAAGATGAACAAGACGATGACCCCACTGAGCAAGAAGAAGATGTGGAGTATCCTGATAATTGCAATTTGCTAGTAACCAGATGAGTGCTAAGTGTTTTCATTGATCCAGAAGAGAAAGCTCAAAGAGAGAATCTCTTTCACACTCGTTGCACCATCAAAGACAAGATATGTAATCTGGTCATATATAGTGGTTCTTGTACTAACGTGGCTAGAAAGTATATGGTAGACATGTTAGGTCTTGAGAAGATCAAACACCCTAGACCATACAAACTGCAATGGCTCAATGATAGGACATAACTAAAGGTCACATAACAAGTAACCATACCATTCATTGTGGACAAGTACCATGACCAAGTCATATGTGATGTGGTACCAATGCAAGCATGCCATCTACTACTTGGTAAGCCTTGGTAGTTTGATCGAGCTACATACCACAATGGATGCACTAATTACTACTCATTCACATACAAGAACCGTAGGTACAATCTAGCACATCTTAGTCCTTCAGAAGTGATAAGCTTCAAGCACGTATGAACAAAGAGGCCAAGGTAAGTAAGTCTAGCCTCTATATTACTTCTGGTGCTATTTGTAAAACCATAAGTGCCAAAGGCGCTGTGCTACTAATGGTTGCAAAGATTGTCTAATACATGTCACAAAGAGCTAGAGCTTCCACGATAAGTAAAAGCTATTTAGAAAGGTTCTAAGATGTTTTTACAAATAAGATACCAGGCAGCTTACCTCCCATCAGAGGCATAGAATACCAGATTGATCTAGTTCCCGGTTCAGCCTTACCAAACAAACTAGCTTATAGAATGAATCCGGAGGAGACTAAAGAGTTGGAGAAACAAGTGCAAGAGCTAATGGCTAAGGGATACATTCGAGAGAGCCTTAGTCCTTGTGATGTGCCAACTCTTTTAGTGCCCAAGAAGATGGCACATGGAGGATGTGTGTGGACTGCCGTTCAATCAACAACATCACCATTAAGTATAGGCATCTCATTCCACATTTAGAAGACATGCTGGATGAACTAAGTGGAGCAACCATTTTATCAAAAGTAGACTTGAAGAGTGGATACAATCAAGTCAGAATGTATGAAGGAGATGAGTGAAAATCCCCATTTAAGACCAAGCATGGGCTATGTGAGTGGTTAGTCATGACATTTGGACTGACTGATGCACCAAGCACTTTCATGCATCTCATGAACCAGGTTTTAAGGACTTATATCAGTAAATTTATTGTGGTTTAATTTGATGATATCCTCATTTACAAAAATGTTTTTTCTGATCAACTTATGCATCTAGAACTTGTGTTAACGACACTTCGAAAGGAAGGCCTTTATGCTAACCTTACGAAGTGCACCTATGTACTAATTAACTTGTTTTCTTAGGTTTGTTGTAAGTGAACAGGGCCTACAGGTTGATGAGGAGAAGATTAAAGCCATACAAGAGTGGCCTACACTAACTACCATTGGAAATGTTCGAAGCTTTCATGGTATAACAAGCTTCTATAAACGCTTTGTTAAATATTTTAGCACAGTAACTACACCACTTACTGTTGTGATAAAGAAGAACGTTGTAATGACCCTGTCGCGTGACCGGAATAATCGAGGAATTAATCGGGCAAAAATCAAACATGATGGGTTTAGAAGCACGAGGTGTTGCGGAAGCAGGAGGTGGCGAAAAGCACGAGGTGTCCCAGAAGCACGAGGTGGCAAAAAGCACGAGGTGTCCCGGAAGCACGAGGTGGCGAGAAGCACGAGGTGTCTCGGAAGCACGAGGTGTCGCGACTGTGCACGACGAGTCATTCATAAGCACGACAAATCAGGAGCACGACAAATCCGTAAGCACAACAAATCCATAAGCACGACAAATCCGTAAGCACGAGGTGTCGCGACCGTGCGCGATGAGTCATCGACAAGCACGACACATCTCGGAAGCTTCTGGACGAAATTGTTTTCTATAAAACCAGCCAAGCACCTCCCATAATCTGCAGAGAAACCTTACCAAACCTCTGACAAAATTGTCCTAGAAAATACGAACCTTGGTCCGCGATCGTGATATAGTTTTCAGTCCGTTATCGTGAACCACAAAGTAGTGTCGGAAAAAATTTATAGGGAAGGAAGCTTATAGTTTGTGGAATAGTCGAGGAACCTCGGTCCGGTCTAGACCCTAAGTTCGAATCTGCCGTAACTGTTCAGAAAGCAAATGTGAGTCTTGGTGATGCTTGCCGTGTGTTGATGAGTTGAACACACATTGTTTGTTTATTGTTATGCTTTATAGCGGTTGAGGTTCATGCTAGAATTTTAGGAATTTGGTTTAAGTGTTTTCATTGATTGTTTGTGCATGATGTTTGGTTGTGTATTGAGTGCTGCATGAGTCATGGGATGATTGTGTATGCACTTGCCACTAACCTTTGTTGAAGCAGGGTTTCAAGAGAAAGCTTGATTCGCATGTGATCTGTAGAGATACATGCGGATCTAAGGTAAATTTTTGTGTTGTAAGGGGTGTTAGGCTTTACAAGTGATCAAGAGGATCATGTAACATCCTAACCATAATAGAGAGCGGTTGACACTTCCTAGATCGGGGGTCACGGAGAGATGGGATTGCAGCCTTTGGCCATGACTCTGGCGATTGTAATCCATGGAGGGACGGGATTGCAGCCTCTGGCCGTGGTATTACATGTCGGATTGATGACCTTATAGCCTTTGTGGTTAGGGACGAGTAAGGTAAAAGGGACAATAGAAGGAAGTTGTCAATTCGTGGTATAGGGTTTTTGTTGTTAACAAGAATGCAGGAAAAGGGGATTGCAGTAAGAAGGCCTCTGGATGTGTTGTGTTTGAGTTATCTTTTCCGCATGTGCATTCTCTGATTGTTGTGTGATTGCTTGATGATTGTTATTTTGGGTTTGGGTTGGGAATGATTATTATATGTTAGAGGAGCCGGACTCATTGGGTAACTAGTACTCAAGACTCCATTTTGTTTTGCAGGTAACCAATAGTGGGATCTTAGACGGGCTGAAGGAGCTTAGGAAGGTTGATGTAGATTATATGCTTTTTGTAAACCAAGTATGTTTTATTATGGAAGAATCATGTTTTGAGCACTTAGGCTCATAGCCGCGGCATGTATATGTGGTTTGGTATCTTATTGTAAAACCTAAGTATATGTATAAAAAGGAGGTTTGTTTAAATTTGGGTTACATATGATACTAGTCCTAGTCCAGGACGAACTAACTATCTAACATAACTCGGGTTGAAAAGCCTTGAGTTTTTTTCGGTAGGATATGTGTGCTTGGACGTTTGGTCTAGGTTTCCCGAATTTGTTTTTGGAACTCATAACGAACGGCTAAGTGTGCATTGTAGCATCTTCGGTCTGGTTGAGGTTCGGCAGGTTGGCTGTGCATGTTCTTGTTTGATTGTTGCACGGCCGATCGAGTCAACTTTGACTATCTATGATTGGGGGTGTTACAAAAGGGGCTCGGTGTCACCCAAGCAAAAGAAAATCCGAGCCAAAATTTGGTCAGAAGATAGATGATTGAGTTAGATTTCATACAAAAGAAGTTTGAAATTATTTGGATCAACGATAAGACAGTTACACCAATTATCGTGGAGATGTATCAATTTTGGCCCGCGCATCCCCGATCCAAAAGGGCTCAGTGTCACTCGAGAAGAAGGAAACCCGAGCCAAAATTTGGTCACAAGATAGATGATTGAGTTAGCTTTCATCCAAAAGAAGTTTGAAGTCATTTGGATCAACGATCATAAAGTTACACCAATTATCGTGGAGATATATCAATTTCGGTCCGCGCGTCCCCGATCACAAAAGGCTCGGTATCACCATAGCAGAAGGCTACCCGAGCCGAAATTTAGACATAAGATAGATAATTGAGTTATCTTTCATCTAAAAGAAGTTTGAAGTCATTTGGATCAACGATCAGAAAGTTACACAAATTATGATCGAGATGTATCAATTTCAGCCCGCGCGTCCCCGATCCAAAAAGGGCTCGGTGTCACCGTAGCAGAAGGCAAACCGAGCCAAAATTTGGTCAAAAGATAAATAATTGAGTTATCTTTCATCCAAAATAAGTTTGAAGTCATTTCGATCAACGATCAAAAAGTTACACCAATTATCGTGGAAATATATCAATTTTGGTCTGCGCGTCCCCGATCCGTAACAAAGCAAAATGGATCGGGTGTCACGACCCGCGGTGGAAGAGTGTGGGTCGTGTACCCCGATCCGTGACAAAGCAAAAGGGATCGGGTGTCACAACCCAGGGTACGACAGAGTGGATCGGGTGTCACGACCCAGGGTACGGCAGAGTGGATCGGATGTCACGACCCACGGTACAACAGAGTGGATCGGGTGTCACGACCCAGGGTATGGCAGAGTGGATTGGGTGTCACGACCCATGGTACGGCAGAGTGGATCGGGTGTCACAACCCAGGGTACGGCAGAGTGGATCGGGTGTCACAACCCACGGTACGGCAGAGTGGATCGGGTGTCACGACCCATGGTACGGCAGAATGGATCGGGAGTCACGACCCGCGGTGAAGCCACCCGAACCATGAACCACGATTCCACCCGAACCATGAATCACGATGCCACCCGAACCATGAACCACGATGCCACCCGAACCATGAACCACGACGCCACCCGATCCATGAACCATGACGCCACCCAATCCATGAACCACGACGCCACCCGAACCATGATATCTAATGCCATCCGAGCCGAATGTGATGGTTTCAACAAAACCAAGCCAGGCCCAAGACAAAAAGGAATTCATAACAAGCCCACAAACATAAGTGGACCAAACCTGGACAAGAAGCCCTGCAGGCCGAGCCGACTTAAGAAAGAAAAACACCTGAAGAAATAGGAAATTTTTCTTATCTCTTAGGAATAGGTTTGGCCGACTCTGGCTTGTATATATACTCATGTATGCCCTCAGAAAAGGGGATCCACAATTTTACCTAGCAAAACTCTGTACTTTTGCTCTCATACGAAAAACTTTCTAAACAGCTTAATAAAACACCATCTTTGGATATCTGTTTGTGTGTTTGGTGGTTTTAATCTCAGAAATTTTAGATCCTTCTAAAACTCTTGACAAATTCGATTGTGTGGATTTACACCCCCATAATTTGGCGCCGTTTGAGGGGACATAAATTTTCTTACACTAAAAAGCCACCGCAAAATCGATCCGAAGACGATGGCCAACGACAGAGACGATAACGCTGCTGACACCAGAAACACCGGCGTGGAGGATCAGACGAACCAATCCAAGGATGCTGGGGAGACTTCGACAACACTCACGGAGATGCTGGAGACACTGCTCAAGAAGGCGGAGGAACAAGACACGTTGAACAGTACGATGACAGGCGAGCTAAAGGCCTTGGCAACGACGAGTCAAACCGAAGGCGTGGGATTAGGTCTGGATCCAGCGAGACGAATCGGAAGGCACCTCAACCCAACGGCCCTGGATTTCTCAACCCCGCTCAACCCGCCAGGGATCCGTGGAAGACTGCCACTACTCCATCAAAGCTCAGCAAACCCGACCTCTAGAGCCCAAGGAGCAGGCGATATGCCGACGGAGGACGAGCCGGCCCCCATCATCCATCTAGAGGATGAAAACCAGATGGTGCGCATCACGGAGAGCCGCGATGACCCCAAACTCCCAGCAGCTGACCAAACCCGAACCGAAAGATGCGAGGCCATTCCAGAAGAAGATCAAGAGCTAACTGAGGAGGAAGAGAACATCCTCTGGGCCGAGCAAGTACAGATCGATGGGGAGCGAAGAGCAGGGATCCAAGCCCAGAGGGAGGAGATGGCTGCGATGCGCGCGAATATGGACCGAGCAGCTGCTGACATAATGGCGGTCTGATCCATGATGCACAAGGCAAGTAGCAAGGTGCCCGAAATAGATCGCATTTTGGAGGAAGCACAGAATACTCCATTCACGGTATGGATCACCAGTGCGAGAATTCCCGATCCAGGGATGTTGAAGGTGCCGATCTGCGAAGGAAAAACTGACCGAAAGGAGCATCTAATGGCTTTCGCCATAGTCATGGGTCGCTCAAATTTCAAAGAAAGCGACAGAGATGTCGGGCAATGCCTCCTCTTCGTAGAACACCTCAAGAGCCTGGCACTCCAATGGTTTTCTAGGCTTAAGAGAAATTCCATCGATAACTACAATCAACTGTCCACAGCGTTCTTGAAACATTACTCAATATTCATGGATCCTAGAACGTCAGATGCTGATCTGTGGACCCTTTCCCAAGGGCAGAACGAAACCCTCTGAAGCTTCATTGGAAGATCCAAAGCCGTCATCTCCAAAGTAGAAGGCTTAAGCGACAAGGCGGCCCTGCTAGCCTTAAAACGAGCACTTTGGTTTAACTCCGACTTCCGCAAAGAGATTGCACTAAACGCCCCCACAACAATACAAGACGCAATGCACCGAGCTGCAGATTTCATAACCGAAGAAGAGGAGATGAAGATCCTCACTAAAAAGTATGGAAAAGCAAGACCACCGAGCCCCCTCCCTAGGCTTCGAATTCTTCAAACAGCAAGAGAAACAACCAAGGTTCCGGTTACGTCCAACACGAGGGAGGCTTTTGAGGAGCTCATAACTATCAAATTGACGCCCCTGGATTCGGTCGAGGAAGAGGCCGAGGCCGTGGAAGAAGTTCATGGCGCACGTGGACCAAAAGTGACAGTTCTTATGACGAAATGGCCTACTGCGAATACCATCATTACTACGGACACTCAACCGGGAATTATCAGAGTCTGGGCAAAAAACTCACGGCGAAACTAATGGCGGGAGAGATCGGTGACACTATCAGCCTCAAAGATCTCGAACAAGAAGACGAAGAAGACCAGCCTGATCAGACTGTCCAAACTAGAGACGCGATTAAGAGAGGTAGGCAAACCAACGAGGAAACACAACAGGATTCCCGAAAAAGAATTAACATAATAATGGGAGGATCCCAGTACTGCATAGATACGGTGTCCGCAATCAAGGCATTCCTATGCAAGGCGGATGTTAGCACCAACAGGTCGGCGCCCGCCAATTTTCCAAATGACGTGATTTCGTTCGAGCAAAGCGAAACAGTCAGCATTGACCAGGCTCATAGCAATCCTCTCGTTATCGAGTTGATCATAGGAACCCACGGCATTGCCAAAGTGCTGATTGATACGGGAAGTTCTGTCGATGTTATTTTTCGAGAAACATTAAGGCATATGGAGATCAATCTATCCAAAGTTACAAAAACGCCGGAGCCACTAAGGATTTTCAGGAGAATCAACGGTGACAGTTGGAACGATCAGGCTACCCGTTCGAGCCGAAGGAGTAACAAAGATCGTAGAATTTTCGGTGGCAGATCATCCCGTGATATACAACGTTATCATGGGAACCCCTTGGATAAATTCTATGAGAACTGTCCCATCAACATACCACATGCGCATAAAGTTTTCGACACCGAACGGAATCAAAACCATTCGTGGAAATCAGAAGGAGTTCCGAAGTTGTATTATGGCTGAGCATAAGCTCAGGATTCCTATAGCAGAACTTAACACGAAGACGAAAAAGAAAGCCAAGCCGAACCAGCAACCTAAGAACGAGCTATCTAACTTCAATTCGACCGGGAGTGTATAAGCTCGCTAACATTACTGACATTCCAGTACCAGGATCTCAGAATGCAATGCATCTCAAGAAATACTATCACTAAGGTATTTTACATGAACTACGAGGTGGTTTGATCCCTGTAAAGGGTACGTAGGCAGCTCGTCTTCGGATGAGTTCAGCTGCCCCCTTCCTTAAAAAAAGGGGGGGGGAGTGGGTACGTATAGTCGTATACTCCCATCTTTGTAATAGACTCTATGTCTAATTAAAGCAAACTTTTCGAAGCTAAGATCTTCAAATCACATCTTTTACGGATTACTACAGCCTTAACAAAACAGGCATCCCACTCACATCCTCTACGGATTACCAGTCTCAACTAAACAGACATTTCATATCACCTCATTACTGTTGGCCACAACAACAGGACATTACATCCTTCTCAGGATTAAAAGCGCGCTATACAAATATTTATTCATTGTCGGAGCGGATATGTTTACGGTAACGTATCTGTAAACTGAAATATTCATCCTAAACTATACAAGCATATGTCCATTTTCGGAGCGGATATGTTTATGGTAACATATCCGTAAACTGAAATGTTCAAACTAAACTATGCAAACATATGTTCATTATCGAAGCAGATATGTTTATGGTGACGTATCTGTAAGCCGAAATATTCATCTAAAACCCAGCAACTGATTGCAGGTCGCAACATCTTGAAAACATAGCGCTAAATGTATATTGTTAGCGTGAGATACCTAAATATGTTTCGTCTAAACCCAGCAACTGATCGCTGGTCGCAACATCTTAGAAACATAATACTAAGCGTATATCATTAGCGTGAGATACATAAACATGTTTCGTCTAAACCAAGATATCACACGCTAGTCTTTAACATCTCAAAAACAGAGTACTAAATGTATGTCGTTTAGTCTGAGATACTTAAGCATGTTTTATCAAAACGGCCACGTAAGTCGATGGTACACCATAGACCCTAAAACCGAAGGCAATAACCAAAACCCAGCAATCACTCGCTCCTTAGCACGCTGGTCTTTAACTTCTTAAACCCCAGTGGACATCGCTTCATAGCACACTGGAACTTAGTCACTCTCCGCATAGGTGCCCGTTGGAATTTGGCCCTTGAAAAAGTCTCGCAAAGCAACAAAATAGTTTTGGTGCATCGCATTCTCATGATAATCTCAACACTTCATGTTTTCCTTGGTAAAACGCCTCGTCACATTTTCCTCGGTAAAACGGCTCGTCATATTTTCCCCGGCCTAAACGCCTCGTCAAGTACTCTTACGATAAAACTTATCGGTGATTTGATCGAAGACACAGCTCGACAATTTGATCGAAGATACAACCCGGCAAAGTGATCAAAGAAACGGTTCGGCACGTCATAAACGCCAATTTTAGCTCGGCATGTTGATCTCAGTAACGACTACTTTCACCTCGGCATCACCATCACTGATACTGCCGAGTTGGGAGGCTAACTGTTGGAGTCGATTTTTACGCCACTGAGATCAACAAAAATTTAACAAAGTATAGAAAATGGACGACCATGACAAGCTCAACTTATCACGAATCGAGCCCAATAACCCTTGATGGACCAAACCCATAACAGATTTGGAAAACCGAGCCGTTGAGCTAACGAGTTCAGATCGGTTCGGCAACATACTAAAGAGATCGGTGTGGGAGTTGAAACTCGCACAACCAAAACTTGTAAGGAGAATTTAGGGATTCAACAAACTTCTATGCAAAGAAACCAAGAATAGAGATCCAAAGATGGAGATTTTATTCAAGCTGTTTCGAAAGCTGTTTGTAAAGTAATAAGTGTTTTTCCTAGGTCAATTTTTGGATCCCCTTTTTCAAAGGGGTACAATTCTTATTTATACAAGAGTAAGTCGGCTATGCCTGTTTCCTAAAGGTATTTGGAAAACTTCCTTTCTCTGGCTCGGATGTGGGCTTCTTTCTTAGGCTCGTCATCTTGCCCACCAATCTCTTATGGCTCGTTACCTCGGCCCGATAAAATATTGGGTTCGTTGCTTCGCTGGGTCATCGGTGATCTGGCTCGTCATTTGTCTCGCCTGATTCTCCCAATTCCGAGCCAGGTAGTTGGCTCGTCGCCTGACTTCCCTTGATGCCGAGCCAGGAAGTTGGTTTGCCAACATGTTGGCTCGTCACCGTTTTTTGGTTTGCCAACATGTTGGCTCGTCACCGTTCGTTGGTTTGCCAAGATGTTGGCTCGTCATTCCTTTCTTTTCATGCTGCCGAGCCAAGATGTTGGCTCGTCTCCTGCTTTTTCCACTGCCTAGCCAGGATGTTGGCTCGTCATTCCTTTCTTTTCATGCTGCCGAACCAAGATGTTGGCTCGTCTCCTGCTTCTTCCACTGCCTAGCCAAGATGTTGGCTCGTCATTCCTTTCTTTTCATGCTGCCGAGCCAAGATGTTGGCTCATCTCCTGCTTCTTCCGCTGCCTAGCCAAGATGTTGGCTCGTCATTCCTTTCTCCTTGCTACCTAGCCAAGATGTTGGCTCGTCACTCCTTTCTCCTTGCTGCCTAGCCAAGATGTTGGCTCGTCACTCCTTTCTCCCATCGCCGAGCCGGAGGAGTGTTGCTTCCCCCTGATGCCTAGCCAAGAGTTGGCTCGTCGCCTAGCCAAACATTGGCTCGTTAATGCTTGCTTCTGCCGCCGAGCCAAGAGTTTGTGCTTGCTTGGCTAGACTTTTCTCCATACTTAGTCTTATCGGCAGTTGATCTCGATGAGGTGAAAACCGACCCCAACAGTTAGCCCCCCAGCTCGGTAGTATTATTAATAATAGTGACGAGGTGAGAAGTCAAGATCGAGATCAACTCTCTTTGGGCTACCGAGCCAGCTTTGTGGTGAAGTTGTCATCCGGACATTGACACATGCCGAGCCAAACTGAGTGCTACCGAGGAGTTTTATTTCCGAGCCAACACTGGAATATCTTATCGCCGAGCCATCCCCTTGACGTGCTGCTGATTCGTCTTCAATTGCATTGCCGAGCCGCTTTGGCTCGTTATATTAATTTGAGTTGTCATTTCGCCGAACCGGCACCTTTGTCATGTTGCCGAGCCCACTTATCACTCGTACGACCGAGCCATTTTGGCTCGTCATCTTTCGGTATTGCTTAGATTGCCGTTCCGCCGAGCCATCTTCTTCTGATATGCTGACGAACCATCCCAATAAGTGATTCGTTTTCGGCTCGGCAGTAATGTTGACTTGAAGTATCTCTATTCATGATTACAACTTTATTGGGAACTGCAAACATTTTCGCGTGTATCCGAGGCCGCGTGGCGTCACGCGCTTTACTTTTGTGCGTCTTTATATTCAGATCCTTGTTTCACTCCTCATAACTCACTTCTCTTCATTTCCAAAAAATCAGGTATCTCTCTTCTCTCTCTTCTTCTTCTCTCTCTATTTGTTTAAGTTGTTGGCTAGGTTTTTTTTTTTATTCTTTTCTTCCGCCGTCAAACTTGAGTTTTCCGATCCATCTTCATACGTGGCTCGGCGGTTCTATGTATTCTCCGATCCATCTTCATCCGTCTACAGCGAGTGTCTGAATTTCCCGATCCATCATCATCCAGACCGCGTCATTACCCTGATTTCTTGTCGCCGAACCGGGATTCTTCACATCAAGGGTGTTTTTCGAGCCGAGATTGCTCCATTTTCTGCTAAGTACCAATTCGACTCCGAGCCAGAAACATCAATGTCTCACATCGCCGAGCTGGAAGACTCTGTGGGCTCGGCAAATTCTGCCTCGTTGCTTGGACGCAAGATGGTGTTGTCTCCGCAAATTACCGAGCCGGATGAACCCAATTCTCCGCCAGGTCAGCTGCAAATCATCGCCCAACCTTTATTTGACGAGGCTTTTGATGCCGAGGCAGATGCCGAGGCGATGCTAATACAGAAAGCTCTCGAAGAATTCAAAGCCGAGCCGACGGAGTATGTTATCGACGAGGCAGAAAAGATACGGTTGGAGAGATTATTTGCGAGCCATCAAGCCAGTACGTCGACGAGGCGAAACCCAAGAGGAAAACGCCCAAGAGACGACCTGACCCACCTGGTTCGTCTTTGTGCACTGCGGAGTCCTTGGAGGCACTGAGGCATCGATTTCATATTTCAGAAGGCGTCGAGCTGGTTGTCCCTGCTCCAACTGTCCGAGCTGAATCTCCGCCTCCTGGGTATTTCACTCTCTATGAGAGTTTCTTCTATGGTTGCCTACTCTGGTTTCCGATTCCCAGCTTGATCATCCGTTTCCTATACAAACACGGGTTAGCGCCGAGCCAAATTACACCTCGTGGGATGCGTCACTTAGTTGGGATCCTGGTTCGGAGCTACGACTGTGATGTGACTGTTCGCATCTCCCATCTTCGGCAGTTCCTTGAGTTCCGAAAGATCAAGAACTCCCGAGCCTACTATATTTCCAATAAAAAGCAAAGAAAAATAATCGAAGGCTTCCGAAGCAAAGACGGCGATTGGGGGTACTATTTCTTCTTTGTTCCTATCAATGATGCTACGGTAGAAGCCGAAAGCATCCATTACGTCAAGTCGGAGTGGGGAGATATTGGTGGGCGAGCCGTAGACTCTTCAGGAGATTCGCTAAGTTTTGCTTTGTAGCGAGCTGACCACTATTTTTTCCTGTATTTTTGCAGTTCGGCAGATTCTCCCACGCTACCCAGAAGACACGCTTACGCTTCGGAGCACACTCGTCGCTAGGAAGTGCCATTGGGAAAAACATTTTTCCCTAAGAAGAGTTGAAAAAGCCCGAGCTACCTTCGCCAGTGTTGAAGTATCCGACAGCTCGGAGTCCGAATCGCCATTCCCCAGTCCAAGAAGAAATATGGGAAAAAGACTAACAATCCGCGACAAACAGGCGCTGAAGGAGAAGGAAGAAAGAGAGGCAGCCGTCCGGGCCGACGAGGCAACTATCGTGATGGAACATAATGCCGAGCCAGTTTTTTCAGACCGTCACCAAGGTGGAGAAACAGCTTCTTCCCGAGCCTCCTGCAACTGATGCAGAAAACAGGGAAACAGTTTCTGCCATTGTTCCCGCCACCAGGCCTTCTAGCTTGGCGCTTGCTCAGCACAAAGATGTCAGGAAGAAACGCGCTGCTGCCGAGCCTGATAAGGAAAAGGCCAACGAAAACCCAAAAAGAAAACGACAAAAACCCGCCGATCCAATTCCTGCCGAGCCAACACTAGCGTCATTTCGACAAGAAGGATCAGCACCAATCTGTAATGACGCTGAAGCTTCAACGACTCTCTTCTCGCAGGTTCGCTGCTCGGGTGATAGACTGCCGCCTGTTGATGTCCTAACCCATGGCGACCTGTATACTGATATGTCGCTCCGAGGCACCAAGGTACGTTCGTAGACAAAAATTGTTGTCAAGTAACAAACCTTGAGAGCTAACTGTTTGTTCTTATGATCAGTTCGTTGCGTCTATCAATAAGATTATCGCTGCTTTCGAGCACGATGTTAGAAAGGATAAACGCCGAATCGAAGATGCCCAGAAAGATGTGTCTTTCTTCAAGGCTAAAGTTGACGAGCTGGAGAGTAATCATACTGCCGAGCTGGCAACCGCGTCTGCTAAAATTGGAGCTCTTAAGAAAGAGAAGGCATATCTTAAGGACGAATGGAACAAGACCGGCGACCTGGCTATGAGGTTGGACCGCTCCAAGCAGAAAAAGGCTGCTGAAATTGAATCCTTGAAGAGGCAACTCACTTCCGTAAATGCTTTGCACGAGGCAGATGTGAAGAAGGCTCAGAAGGCAGCGAGGCGGGAGATGTCTGAAAGATTTCAGGGGCGGCTTGCTAAGATTGAGAAGAAAATTGACGAGCTGAAAGAGGCGAAAGAGAAGGAGCTCGATCTGGCCCAGGTTGACAGCAATCTTCAGTTGCTCGAAATTCTGCAAAAAGAGGATGCGCCTGCCCTCGACTCCGAGGTAGCGAAATTGACGGGTTGGAGAGCTGATCTGGCTGAGGCGGCTGATGAGTTCGAGAAGATTGAGGCCGAGCTGAAGAAAGATCTGACACTTTCTCCTGTTTCTTCAGAGTCCACGGGCACTCTCTTAGGGAGCGAACCAATGGAGAACGCGGCGGCGAACGTTGGTGTTGCAGATTTTTCCGGCTCGAACGCTGGTATGCCTGGGATTTCTGCTCTTGCTGCTGAGAAACCTTCCGAGCCAGATCCTCTCGAATGATCTTTTTCTCTGTTTCTTTAACTTGAAAACTCCTTTGTCTTTTATTCGGTATTTCTTGGAAGACAAGTGCCTGGATGGCTTTATCCACTACTAAGCTTTGTAATGATTGTCGTTTGTCGGCATAACATCTCTTTTGTTTAAGATTATCTGCTTTTGCTTAAGTAATCTTTTACTTCTGCTCTTATGTGATATTGCGAACCATCCCTGGATTTAACAAAAAATGTGGTTAGTCTTTTTAGTGTCAGTTTAGGGTTTGCGGTGTTTCGACTTATACTCCCATTCTTCTGACAATGAAACATGTTTAAAATCTCATACTAACTTTTTTAGGTTTAGTATCATGTTTCAGAGATGTTCATGACCAGTGTACCAAGAGGTGTTTACTGGGTTTCAGAGTTTAGTTTGAGTGTTAAGACTTGCGTGTTTTCGACTTACGGGTCCCTCTCAAAGATAAACTTTGTAAGAATATCGTCCAGGATATACCTTTCGGATATTAGATTAGGATATACCCAACCGGAATTTGTATAGCGCGCTTTTATACCCGTAAGAGGGTGTTGAGAACCTTTATCCCATATAGAGATAATGGTTAAAATCCACAAAGGATGTGGTTGTCCGTCTATTGTGGCCAGCAACGGACGAGGCGATGAATATCCATGAAGGATGTAAAGATGTAACTTGTGTAGACTAAGTGACACGAGTTGTGTTAGAAACTTTTTGAAGTTATTACCTTTAAAGAGTGATGCGAGGTGTGGGAGTATACATGTATACGTACCCACTCCCCCCCCCCTTTTTTGATGAGGGGGACAACTGAACCCATCCGAAGACGAGTTGCCTACGTACCCTTTTCAGGGATCAAGTCGTCCTGTAGTTCATGTGAAGTGATTTAGTGGTAATACCTCTTTAGGTGCATTGCGTTCCAAGATCTTGGTATCGGAACATCAGACATGTTTGAGAGCTCATATACTCCTGGTCGAACTGCCTTGGTGATTTTGTAGGGTCCTTCCCAGTTTGCTCCTAGTTTGCCGGCGTTTGTTTCGGCTGTGTTCTGAAAATTTTTGCGGAGAACCAGATCACCTTCTTTGAACTTGCGACTTCTGACGTTAGTGTTGTAATACTTAGCTGCTGCCTGTTGATAATTTTGAATCCGAACCAGTGCATGATCCCTTCGTTCGTTAACCAAGTCCAACTCATCGAGTAGCATGAGGTGATTCAGTCCTTCCTGCCCAGAAAGAAGTCTGCGGCGGACTCCAGGAAATTGGACCTCGGCTGGGATGACACATTCGGTACCATGGACAAGAGCAAAGGGTGTTTCTCCGGTGGCACGCTGCGGAGTGGTTCGGTGCGACCATAATACTCCTTCGAGTTCATCTGCCCAGCGTCCCTTCTTTGCATCGAGGCATTTTTTCAAGCCATCCAGGATAGTCTTGTTTACCGCTTCTGCTTATCCATTCCCTTGTGTGTAGCGTGGGGTAGACTTGCTGAGTCGTATCTTCCATTTTTCGCAGAAGGCTTCAAACCTTGTAGAGATAAATTGTGAGCCGTTGTCCGTGACAATTTCGTAGGGAACTCCATGTCGGCATAAGATATTTTTCCAGACTTGGGCATCCTTTATGTTGGCGTAAGAATCTGCTTCTACCCATTTTGAGAAGTAATCTGTCAAAACCAGCAGGAACCTCTTTTGTTTGGACCTATGCAGAGGCCCGACGATGTCCATTGACCAGCGCATGAAAGGGTAGGGCGCTGAGATTGATGATAGCAACTCCGTAGGTTGGTGAATCATTGGGGCATGTCATTGGCATTTTTCGCACCTGGCGGAGAACTTTTCACAGTCCTTCACCATCGTTGGCCAATAGTAGCCATGACTCTTGATCTTGACCGCCAAGGCTCTTCCGCCGGAGTGATTGCCACACAAGCCATTATGGACCTCTTCTATGATGTTTCTCACTTCGGCGCCTTCGACGCAAGCCATCAGTGGTCCTGAGAATCTCCACTTGAAGACGTTTCCATCTAAGAGAACATATCGAGCAGCTTGAGCTCTGAGTTTTCTAGCAGCCCACTTATCTGATGGTGTCTCGCCGTCCATGATATATACGCGAATTGCTCCCATCCATTCTTTGTCGCATCCGTAGTCCGTTTCTGTTCGTCGTGGGTCTTCCTCCATCTCCACTGCTTCACCTTCGGCCGGAGGCTCCGTTTCAGGTTCTTCCTCTATCTCAATTGCCTTGTCCTCCACCGATGGTGTCATGTTCTGGTCATCTAGATTGGTGGTGTCGGTGCTGCCCTTTTCTGCAAGACTTGGCCCAGATATTCCTTCGGCTCGAACGGCTTGTTTGGGAGCGAGTGACCGAGTTCACGGTGTCGGAGAGGCTGATACTTGGGTTTTTGATGAATTCCACTGGGATTATTCTTTTGAAATCCGGATCGGAGGTGGATGCGAGTGCTGCTAGCGCGTCTGCCGAAGTGTTTTCCCCGCGTGGTATCCGTGTTAATGTGAACTCTTCGAACTGTGCAGCCAGTCCTTTGACAATCTTTAGATAAGCTTCCATTCGGTCGGCTCTGGCTGTGTACTCGCCGCTGACTTGGTTGACCACCAGCTGTGAATCGCAGTAGGCTAGGATGTGCGAAACCTTGAGTCCAAGAGCAAGTCTCATTCCAGCGATCAAAGCTTCATATTCTGCTTTGTTATTGGATGCACGAAAACCCAGGCAGAATGACTGCTCGAGGATTTCGCCTGCTGGAGAGGTTAACCGTATTCCCACTCCGGATCCTTGTTTTGATGATGATCCATCCGCGTGAAGCCTCCATATTGTGCTCGGAGCCGGCTCTTCTATCACTTCTTCTGGGAGTTCTATCAAAAAGTTGGCTAGGACTTGAGATTTTGCGCAGTTTCTGCTTCAATACTCGATGTCATATTCGCTCAGCTCTATTGCCCACTTTGCCAATCTCCCAGACTGGCTAGGGCTATGCAAGACGGATCGCAGTGGGAAGGTAGTCAAAACTACAATCGAATGTGACTGGAAGTATGGTCTCAGTTTTCGAGCGGACATTACCACAGACAATGCCAGCTTCTCCATCTGTGGATACCGTGTTTCAGCGTCGGTGAGAGTTTGACTAACATAGAAAATTGGCTTCTGCTCGCTGCGCTCTTCCCTGATGAGTACACCACTTACCGCCGTGGCCGAAACAGCCGTGTATAGAAACAGTGGCTCGCCTTCCACCGGTTTCGTAAGTACTGGAGGGCTGGCTAGGTACTCTTTCAACTGTTGAAATGCCTGCTCGCATTTTTCTGTCCATTCAAACTTCTTGTTCCCACATAGCGTATCGTAGAAAGGCAAACATTTATCAGTTGACCGAGAGATGAAATGATTCAGCACGGCGACCCGTCCAGTTAGCCTCGGACTTCGCGCTTTGTCTTCGGTGACACCATCTGTATGAGCGCATCAATCTACTTCGGATTGGCTTCAATTCCATGGTGGGTGACCAGATATCCAAGGAATTCTCCAGACGTGACCGCAAATCTGCACTTGGTTGGGTTCAGCTTCATGTTATGCAGATTCAGTTTCTTGAAACATTCTTCTAGGTGAGCTACGTGATCCTTCTCCTCTAAAGACTTCACCAGCATGTCGTCTATATATACTTCCATCGTCTTCCCAAGTTGGCCAGCGAACATTCGGTTTACTAATCGCTGGTAAGTGGCTCCGGCATTTTTGAGACCGAACGGCATCACTTTGTAGCAGTATATCCCGCGGTCTGTGATGAACACCGTCTTCTCTTGATCGTCTGGGTTCATTAGAATTTGGTTGTATCCGGAGAAAGCGTCCATAAATGAAAGGAGTTTGTTGCCTGCTGTTGCTTCCACCAATCGATCAATATGTGGCAGTGGAAAGCTGTCTTTGGGGCAGGCTTTGTTCAGGTCAGTGAAGTCCACGCATACACGCCATTTCCCATTTTTCTTCTTAACCACCACAGGGTTAGCGAGCCAGTCTGGATACTTTGCTTCGACTATTGATCCCACGCGTAGTAATCTTTCCACCTCGTCATTCACTGCTTGTGCTCTGTCCGGACCAAGTTTTCGCCTTTTCTGTTTGATGGGTTTAAAGGTTGGGTCCACGTGTAGCTCGTGGCACGTTACGTTGATGCTGATTCCGGGCATGTCTTCAGCTTCCCATGCGAAGGTGTGTAGGTTCTTTTTAAGGAAAGAAATCAGCTCTCCCCTTATTGGATCTTTCAGCTCGGCCCCTATTTCGACACAGCGTTCCGGGTGATTGCCATCTATGTTCACCGAGACGACGGGGTCACAAGTTGGTTTGCTTTTCCTCTCACGATCCTCCGTGATCTCTAATTGCTATAAGAGTTTTGCCAACTCCTTCTCGGGTTCCCTGTCAGTCTTCATCTTCTTTCTCCTGGTGGTGGTTTCTGTGACGGGGTTCCTAAGTTTGTGTTCGGCTAGGAAACAAATGCGGGATTCCTTTTGGTTTCCCCAAATTGTTTTGATTCCCCAGGGGTCGGAAATTTGATGCAGAGGTGATAGGTCGATGGTACGGTTTACATCGAGTTTATCCAGGGTGTGCCCATGATCACATTGTAGATCGCGGGATGATCTGCAACCGAAAACTCCACTATCTTGGTTACCTGTTCAGCTCGGACAGGGAGTTTTATTGTTCCAAGGGTCATGGTCGTCTCTCCCGAGAATCCAGTTAAAGGCTTCGGCGCGGCTGTGATTTTGTCCAGGTCTATGTTCATCCTTCTGAGAGTCTCCCGGAAGATCACATCTACGGAGCTTCCTGTGTCTATCAGAACTCGGGCGACGTCGCAATCATCAACAATCAATTCTATCACGAGGGGGTCATTATGTGGTCGGTCGATGCCGGTGGTTTCCCTTTCTTCGAACGAGATAACATCGTTGGGAAGTTTGGAAGGTGCTGACCAGTTTACACTCGCATCGGCTCACCGCTGGAAAGCTTTGATTGAAGACACCGTGTCCGAACAGTATTGTGATCCACCCATTATCATATTTATTCTTCTTCGAGAACCTGACTGCGTTGCCTCGTCATCTCGTCTTCCTCGCTTGGGTGTATCATCATTTTGACTTATCTGGTTCGGCTGATCTTTTTCGCCTTCTTGCTCGAAGTCCTTTAAGTTGACTGCGCTACCGAGCTCCCCGGCTACCAGCTTTGCCGCAAGCTTCATTCCCAAGGTTTGGCAGTTGGCAATTGAATGACCGTGCATGTGATGAAATTCGCAGTAAGCTTTTTCGTCGTACGAATTTTGACTTCGTGTCCAGGTGTTCCATGGTGTTTTGCCTCGGCTCGTTCCCACCTGGTAGTTGTGGGCTCCTCCATAATTGGATTTCTCATGGTGTACATATCCGTTCCCTTGAATACTCTTCTTATGAGGTGGTTGGTTCAGAATTTGGAAGGAACGGTTCGTCGCTTTAGCGACTCCATATTTCTGAGACAAAACCTTCATCTCTTCTTCATTGACTATGAAATCCGAAGCCCGGTGCAGTGCGTCCTGGATTGATAGTGGTGTGTTCAGAGCAATCTCTTTTCGGAATTCGGATTCGTACCACATAGCCCTTTTTAAAGCGAGCACAGCGGCCTTGTCACTTATGTCTTCAACTTTTGACATCACTGCTTTGAATATTCCTATGAAGCTTCGTAATGTCTCCATAGGTCCTTGAGTCAACGTCCATAGGTCGGCATCTGAGGCTCCTCGATCCATAAACATGGAGTAATGCTTCAAGAAGGCGGCAGACAGCTGCTGGAAATCATCAATGGAGTTCCGCTCTAATCTTGAAAACCATTGGAGGGCTGCACCCTTCAGATGCTCCACAAATATGAGGCAGAAACCGGCATCTCTCTCCTTTTCTCTGAAATTGGCTCGGCCCATTGCTATGATAAACGCCGTTATGTGTTCTTTTGGGTCGGTTGTCCCTTCGTAGACTGGGACTTTGATCTTTCCTGGGTCGGAGACCCTTGCCTTGGTAATTCGGGCTGTAAACGGCGTATTATGCGCTTCCTCCAGTACGCGGTCAATCTTCGGGACCTTACTGGTTGCCTTGTGCACCTGGGATCGGACGGCTTTCATTTATGCAGTGGCTCGAATCAAGGAGGCTCGGATTTCGTCCAACTCTTCTCTCTGGGCTCGGCTCGTTGTCCCTGGCTCGTCAGTGTATTGTGCCTGCCGTACCCATTGATGTTTTCTTCCTCTTCTGCTAAGCTCCTGGCTCGGTTCAGATTGATGTTGCCTTCGCTGGCTTGGGCCCGCGTCAGTGTTGATGCAAATCCTTCGTCAACGGGATTTTCCGTACTGTGATCTCCTTCTGCGTGCCCCTCTTCATCAAGGACGATTGTGGCAGCCGAACCATCGTTGATGCGTTGGTCACGCCCATCGCCGGCTTCTCTTGCTCCGCGAACCAGTCGGGGTGGCTCGGTGATACTTGATCAAGTTGCCACGGTGTTTGTTCGTTAGTGGGATATGGTGGTGGCAATCCTCCCAACGTCCTTGGTCATCTCATGGTGTTGAAAAATCCAGGGATGTTGGGTTTAAGCCGAGCCGTCTGGTTATTCCGCTAACAGGTGGGTTCATAGCCGAACCAATTCCTCCGGATCGAATGTTTCTGGTGCGACTCTCCGTTGTCAGTGTCTCGATTCTCTCCGTCAGCGAGCTATTCAGCTTTTCCTGCTCCTCGGCCTTCTTCAGCAACGTGGTCATCATGTTCCTCAACTCTGTCAGCATTTCGGACATTCCTTCTGTGTTTGCTGGCGGCGGATTGATCCTCGCTCCAAGAAGATCCGCATCAATGTTGCTCGCATCTTCCCCGCTTCGGTCTCCGTCGGTAGTCATTGTTTCAGATCTCGTATCCAGTGGTTCTTAGGTGTCAGAAAGCTTGAGACTCCCCACAGACGGCGCCAAATTGTGGGAGTCGAAACTCGCACAACCAAAACTTGTAAGGAGAATTTAGGGATTCGACAAACTTCTATGCAAAGAAACCAAGAATAGAGATCCAAAGATGGAGATTTTATTCAAGCTGTTTCGAAAGCTGTTTGTAAAGTAATAAGTGTTTTTCCTAGGTCAATTTTCGGATCCCCTTTTTCAAAGGGGTACAATTCTTATTTATACAAGAGTAAGTCGGCTATGCCTATTTCTTAAAGGTATTTGGAAAACTTCCTTTCTCTGGCTCGGATGTGGGCTTCTTTCTTAGGCTCGTCATCTTGCCCACCAATCTCTTATGGCTCGTTGCCTCGGCCCGATAAAATATTGGGTTCGTTGCTTCGCTGGGTCATCGGTGAGCTGGCTCGTCGTTTGTCTCGCCTGCTTCTCCCAATTCCGAGCCAGGTAGTTGGCTCGTTGCCTGACTTCCCTTGATGCCGAGCCAGGAAGTTGGTTTGCCAACATGTTGGCTCGTCACCGTTTGTTGGTTTGCCAACATGTTGGCTCGTCACCGTTCGTTGGTTTGCCAAGATGTTGGCTCGTCATTCCTTTCTTTTCATGCTGCCGAGCCAAGATGTTGGCTCGTCTCCTGCTTCTTCCACTGCCTAGCCAGGATGTTGGCTCGTCATTCCTTTCTTTTCATGCTGCCGAACCAAGATGTTGGCTCGTCTCCTGCTTCTTCCACTGCCTAGCCAAGATGTTGGCTCGTCATTCCTTTCTTTTCATGCTGCCGAGCCAAGATGTTGGCTCGTCTCCTGCTTCTTCCGCTGCCTAGCCAAGATGTTGGCTCGGCATTCCCTTCTCCTTGCTGCCTAGCCAAGATGTTGGCTCGTCACTCCTTTCTCCTTGCTGCCTAGCCAAGATGTTGGCTCGTCATTCCTTTCTCCCATCGCCGAGCCGGAGGAGTGTTGCTTCCCCCTGATGCCTAGCCAAACATTGGCTCGTTAATGCTTGCTTCTGCCGCCGAGCCAAGAGTTTGTGCTTGCTTGGCTAGACTTTTCTCCATACTTAGTCTTATCGGCAGTTGATCTCGATGAGGTGAAAACCGACCCCAACAATCAGTTCGCCAACATACTAAAGAGATCAGTTCGGTGATGACAAACAAGATCTTTGAGTCAGCTTTCCAATGGAGTTGGGATCATATCATTTGGAGTTGAGGTTGGCAAGATACACCCGATTTAGAGCTTGATTGGTTCACCCGCTACCACCCGCAAACGCTATGTTTGCGGGCGGTTGCGGTTGGTAACGTTTGACAACAATCACAGAAATCGCTTCATACCGCTCCGTACCACTTTATACCGCTTGGAACCGCTCTAAATCAAAAGCCCCTTCCCACATGCGTTTGCGGTTGCGGGTGGTTGAAAAAAAAAATATTTTTTAAAATATTATCTAAAATAATAAACTAAAATTTACAAAAAAGTTATTTTTAAAAATTTACTTTTTATATCGAATATTATCATATACAATTATATACACTTGATATATATTTTAATTAAATTAAAATAAACTTGTAATTATATAAAAAAAAAGTTATTGTAAAAATACTATTTAATTATTCTATGATTTATTTAAAATATATAATTTAAATTTTTTATAATAATATATTTTTGATTTCAATTTTCATTTTAATAATTATAAAAAATGTTCCGAACATCTTTAAAATTTTTTATTTAATTATTCTATGATTTATTTAAAATATATAATTTTAGTTTTTTATAATAATATATTTTTGATTTTTATATAAATTATATATTATGTGTATTTTGGTAGTTTTATGTAAATCTCCTTTCGCACCCGCTGTAAACCAGTCATAAACGTCCCGCAAATGCACCCGTTTCCAGCCGCTTTACCAGTCGTATAAATTGTCCAATAACGCTAGAAACCGCTACCGCCCGCATCCGCAAACTCCCGCAACCGCACCCGCACCCACTGCGTTTAAACAAGTCAGGCCCTTACTGAAGGCATATCAATATGTGCTCGTCGTACCCGAGCCGTAGAAAAAGGGGCTCGGTGTCACTAAAGCAGAAGGAAACCTGAGCCGAAATTTGGTCAGAAGATAGATGATTGAGTTAGATTTCATCCAAAAGAAGTTTGAAGTCATTTGGATCAACGATAGAAAAGTTACACCAATTATCGTGGAGATGTATCAATTTTGGCCCGCGCATCCCCCATTCAAAAAGGGCTCGGTGTCACCCGAGCAGAAAGAAACCCGAGCCTAAATTTGGTCACAAGATAGATGATTGAGTTAGATTTCATCCAAAAGAATTTTGAAGTCATTTGGATCAACGATAAGAAAGTTACATCAATTATCGTGGAGATGTATCAATTTCGGCCAGCGCGTCCCCGATCCAAAAAGAACTCGGTGTCACCAGAGAAAAAGGCAACCCGAGCCTAAATTTGGTCACAAGATAGATAATTGAGTTATCTTTCATCCAAAAGAAGTTTGAAGTCATTTCGATCAACGATCAGAAAGTTACACCAATTATCGTGGATATGTATCAATTTCGGCCCGCGCGTCCCCGATCCGTAACAAAGCAAAATGGATCGGGTGTCACCAACCGCGGTGGAGGAGTGTGGGTCGTGTACCCCGATCCGTGACAAAGCAAAAGGGACCGGGTGTCATGACCCACGGTACGACAGAGTGGATCGGGTGTCACGACCCAGGGTACGGCAGAGTGGATCGGGTGTCACGACCCAGGGTACGGCAGAGTGGATCGCGTGTCACAATCCACGGTACGGTAGAGTGGATCGGGTGTCACGACCCACGGTACGGCCGAGTGGATCGGGTGTCACGACCCATGGTATGGTAGAATGGATCGTGTGTCACGACCCACGGTGAAGCCACCCGAACCATGAACCACGATGCCACCTGAACCATGTACCACGATGCCACCCGAACCATGAACCACGATGCCACCCGAACCATGAACCACGATGCCACCCGAACCATGAACCACGATGCCACCCGATCCATGAACCACGACGCCACCCAATCCATGAACCACGACTCCAGCCGAACCATGATATCTAATGTCATCTGAGCCAAAGGTGATGGTTTTGACAAAACCAAGCCAGGCCCAAGACAAAAAAGAATTCATAACAAGCCCACAAACAGAAGTAGACCAAACCTGGACAAGAAGCCCAGCAGGCCGAGCCGACTTAAGAAAGGAAAAAACCTGAAGAAACAGGAAATCTTCCTTATCTCTTAGGAATAGGTTTGGCTGACTCTGGTTTGTATATATACTCATGTATGCCCTCAGAAAAGGGGATCCGCAATTTTACCTAGCAAAACTCTGTACTTTTGCTCTCATACGAAAAGCTTTCTAAACAGCTTAATAAAACACCATCTTTAGATCCATGTTTGTGTGTTTGGTGGTTTTAATCTCAGAAATTTCAGATCTCTCTAAAAGTCTTGACAAATTCGATTGTGTGGATTTACACCCCCACAGTCGACCAGTTCTCTAAGATGGCCCATTTCATACCATGTGACAAAACAAACTATGCTACCAAAACAGCTGATCTATTCTTATGTAAGGAGATAATTTTGAAATACTTTGTTTTGAAAATGATGATGAGATTGTTGTTAATGGGTTAGGATATATAGATGTGATGCAAGTGGTTGATTTTATAGGCTAGATGCTCATGAAAGACCTTCTCAAGACGATAAACTCACATACAATGGACTAGTCTGTTACTAGCGTTAAAAGACCCTTAAGCATTAACCACATTCAAAATCTACCGTTAAGCATTACATCCCAATGACTAAGCTAACTTTACAATCAAGTCTATCAAAGCCACAAGGATTCATAGAACTACAATTAAATGGTTATGTGATTCAAGCTCACGAAAGAAGTTTTCAAGCATCTCCCCAAACTTAACTAGGTGAGAGTGAAGCTTAAGATCTAGATCAAGAGTGAAGTCTCAATCTTGCATTAAGAACTCTCTAAGTGATGAGACAAAATAAAGATCTAGCATTTTTAAAACAAGAGATCCTTCTCTAGAGAGCTTTTAGATACAAGATCATGTCCAAAGCTTCCAAGGAGAGCTTTGGGCTAGAACTACATATAGATAAAAGGAATCTCAAAACATTGATCAACCAACAAACATCAACATCTTCCTAACCCAATCACCACAAGTGCGATCTACTCACTCATGAACATGGTGGAAGCAAAATCAAAAGAAAGATATGAGATAAAAGACATAAGTAAATGCATAAAGGTAAAGACTTTAATATAAATGCATAAAGTAAAGACTTAAATTAGAAAGCATAAAAGTAAAGACATAATTAAAATTGCATTAGAAAGTATAAGTTTTTCCCATATCCTATTGGATTTTACATGAGATCCCAAGGATATCTCTAAAGACCAATGGATTAAACAAATGGAGACACTTGTTGTTATTTGACTACATAAGGTTGGTATTTATAGAGAAATGAGATAGGGAAACTAGGGTAAGTTCCATGGGCTTGAGTAGTTTAGTTCTTGAAGTTGTGGGCTTGAGAATGGTAAAAATGGGGCCCTTGATTCGCATGGTCATCCGCCGGCCGTTGAGTGGCTCGACGGATGCTCTTATTCTCTTCCTCTGTAGGTGACCGGCCGGTGAGTGGCTCGACAGATGAGCCACCGGCCGATGAGTTTCTCGATGAGTGTTGTCTTATCTGTTCTTCGTGCTTCCTTTGTTTGTATGCTTCTTCCTTACTTCCCTCTTGCTCCTTTTGGTATTCATTGTCCAAAGCATGCTCCAAGTACCTAGATGAACACTGAAATAGAACAAAAAAGACACATGCATGCTCTAGGACTCTAAAACGCGAAAACTAGCCTAAATGCGATGAATGTATGCAAAATGCAAGGTGAAGCCATAAAAAAATGGTTAAAACCAAGGCTTAAAACATTAAAATATGGACACATCAGTGATCTTGTCTGTTCTTTTGTCATTTCTTCGTCTCGATCCTCCTCCTTTGTTGCCCTCTTGATCTTCTTGATATCATTTGTCCAAAACATCCAAATACCCATATAAAGATTCAAATAAACCAAAAAGACACATGAATGCTCTAGGACTCTAAAATACGGAAATTATCCTAAATGTGATGGAGTTATGCAAAATGCAAGATAAAGCCATATATAATGAAATGGTTAAAACCAAGGTTTAAAATCATAAAATTATGGACACATCACGTCTCCCTTGAAGAACAATAAAAGAAACAAAAAACTTTGGTAATGATGAAAGAGCTTTGAAGAATTGTGTCAAACTTCATATTTTCAGAGCTGATGTAGAGTATTTATTGGGTAGGGATCGAATCTAAGGATAATCGTTACGTCGATTTCCCCTAGGGGAATCGATCGATTGCCTCAAATATTCAAGCTAAACCAAACATGTGGAAGTGCAATCGATCGATTGGTCTTGTGCTGATCGATCGATTGTATTTTCAATCCTAAGCTTGCTTCTGCTTGAACCGAGATGGACCAATCTTCGGTAAATTGAGCATATCTTGATATCTGATCGTTGGATTTACATGATCTGATATGGAATTCGAAACTAACACTCCCATCTATCTTGTGGTAAAATTTCATTTTGATCCAACGGTGGGAAGGTCCACATCTGATGCGAACCATTTGACGCTCAAGATATGTCCAATCTTCAAATTGCTTGTTTTGCATCTTTTTGGTCCAATTTGTTCAAATTTCCTGTAAAGACTTTAAAACCCACAAAACAATAAAAATAGCTATAAAATACAAAATCAAGTAGTTTCTCTATTAAAAACCTATTAAAAACACATTAAAAGCCGGTAAAATCTAAGGTATATCATTGTCCCGAATAAGAAGGCTCGAGAGCATCCTTTGAGTGATTTTCTTATCTACACCAATGGACAAAAGGGAAAGAAGAAGAAACACAAAACATCAAAGAATCTAAGGAAAAACCAATTTCCTTAGATGTTTCACCTCACGCCTAGAAAAATGGCAACCAAGTCGAGCTAAACGACTCAAAATAGAACCCCTTAGTGAGAGGAAACCCACTTGTAAGTGTTTATGATGAGGATATCGGATGAAGCCAAGATTAACCAGAAGTTCCCACGGTCCAAGAAGCTCCAATTACTCGATCTAGAACTAGGAGCGTACGTGAGAAGTTCAACCTAGTAGTGGAAAGAATCATACAATCATGTAATCCAGATGCCACAACCCAATCACTCATAACACCAAAAGACTCAACCGTACCCGAGAAGGATCAAACGGGCATCCCAAACAACTTCAGCTCTATACAAGCTTCCGATGGAGAAAACCAAGGTATGTTAACTCTTTTGGCAGTTCAAGGAGCTGAGAACACTAGAGATCACGAAGATAACACTTCCAGGAAGCAAGAAGCCTCGGATGAAAGCAACTTAGCTTATAGCGACTAGAACGCGTCTACTCAAGGATTGAGAGCTTGAGACACAAAGTTAGAGCAAGATCTCGACTTCAGCAACTCAAGCACTCCCCAATCTAAAGAGAACACAGAGGACCGCTTGGGGAACGCATCAGCACACATCAAGAACAAGTACTTTCAATTCTGGCCACTTTTGCGCGAACACCATGTAAGTTTTATTTATGAGATTTGGTCAGGTATGAAGAACCAGCTCAGTGGTATTTATAGCTACACGAGACCAGAGATCAAGCCTCGCCAGAAACTTAGATAGTTTCTCGTTTATTTTCTTGAACTTTTTTTTTATGTGTTTTTTGCCTTTCTTGTAGTTTTTCTTTAAACATCTTTGCTATTTTTTTAGTCGACCTAATAGGTCAAAACTGAAGGATCTCTTTATAAGATCCCACTACAGCATTATAGCCCCCAACTATTGCCTTGATCAATAAAATGTTACACTTCTTCCTCTCGAGCTTAGCTTGCGAGTTTGAATCTTGTTCTGCCTTTGCGAGTGTGTATCCTCCATTGACAGAGTGTCCTTGTTGTATCAGAGACTTCTAAATACTCTATGTTGTGCCATCGATCCCCCATCACTTCCCATGTCATGATTCAACAAGAGAGAGCGAAGGCCAGCTTATTCAATCCCATCGGTTTCTCTATAAGTCTCAACATCACGTCTGAGTCTTATACCATTTGATATCAGAGCCGAAAGGTTCTTATATTAGGTGATATCTATCCCTATATGTTGTTCTTTAATTTTAGTTTTTGTTTCCCTTTGTTTTAAAATCGAAAACCCTATAAAAATCAATTATGTTCTGTTTGCGTTAATTATTCTGTTTTGTTGTGTTTTGTTGAGCTTTGTCAAGTCTTCCCTGCCAATTGGTTCCCTTTGGTGTTATAGATTGAGTTAGTTCTCTGTTTTATTTGTTTAGAGTAAAAAAATCAGAAAACCCTAAAAGATTTATCGATAGCGTATGTTTCAAGTTTGTTGATTGTTCGCTTTACTTGTTGTGGTTGTTGCGAGTTAGTATGTTGTGTCTTGCTCGTTGGTGCTGTTAAGTTGCTAGCTATCGCTTGTCTTTGTTTTCCATTACTTGTTTGCTCGTTGAAAATCAGAAAAAAACCAAAGAAAAGTTGTTTTTCCTTTTTAGCGATTGCTTTTGCGTTTTTGTTGCTGATTTCCTTTCTGCTTGTTGTAGCGATTTGCCTTTAGTTTGTTTTGCCTTTTTTCTTTTGCCATTTACTTGTTTTGCCTTTCTGTTTGATAAAACGAAAATCTATTAAAAAAAGAAGAAGTTGAGTTAGTTAGTTGTTCTATCGAGTTTGTTCATTCTGTTTATTGTGGTGTTTTGACTCGTTTATTGTTTTTGTCTAGTTCAGGAATTCATGAACAACCAGAGATTCACCATGACTAATGGAGAAACAATACCCCCAGATGCACTCATGCAGATGCTGGCTGCTATGAGAGAAGAGATGAAAAATGTGGGACACTTTTAGGCAGGAGTTTGGTGAACGCATTGGCCGCCTCGCGCAACACCCTCCTCCTAGAGCTGCTGTGAGAAATCTAAACCCAAAACCATCAGAGGATATGCCAGATCTTAAAGATGACATTCCACCCGACCCATTACAACAACAACAACAGAGAGTGCAATATCCTATAAGGAGAAACCACGTGAGAGAAGCTGAGCCGAGGGAAGGTAACTCATATATCAAATTGACCCCTCATACTTTTGCAGGAAAAGCAAATCCAGAAGTGTACATGGATTGGGAGAGACGCTTAGAGTATATCTTTGAGTGTTATGGTTATGGAGACCGCAAGAAGGTAGCATTAGCTGCTGCACAACTCACCGACAATGCTCTAGCATGGTGAGATGGAAGCATAGCTGAGTGTAGAAGGAACCACTTTGCACCAGTAGCCACATGGAGAGACATGGAGTATCTGTTGCGGTTGAGGTATGTACCTAATCATTATCACCGTGACTTACATAAATGTTTTAGAAAGTTAGCGC
Source organism: Pseudoturritis turrita (assembly GCA_900406555.1). NCBI lineage: Eukaryota > Viridiplantae > Streptophyta > Magnoliopsida > Brassicales > Brassicaceae > Pseudoturritis > Pseudoturritis turrita. The sequence continues at coordinate 444,196 of OVBL01000427.1, read as the reverse complement.
ATGCAATAGAATGGTTGATGAATACTTCGAGGAATTCGAGAAGCTCATAAACTCCTTAGAGCTAGAAGAATCCGAAGAAGCAATCATGGCTCAGTTCATTGATGGCTTGCAAGAAAGCATAGCCCGGAAGGCTGAGAGAGTACAATACAATGGCATACATGAGCTACTACATCTAGTTGTGCAAGTGGAGCAGCAGATCAAGCATAAGATCACCTTGTCAAACCAAACCAGAACATCCCAACCATGAAATGCAAGTAGTTCCAAGCCTATAGACAAGGGAAATGCAGTGGAGAATGAGTCACGCTTCAAGAGCAAGCCCACTGATCCTCCTAAGCCGATATGACCAGAGCAAGGTAAGTTCCCTAATGCTCCTAGAACTCATGAGATCATCTGATTTAAATGTCAAGGAAGGGGCCATATAGCAAGAGAATGTCCCAACCAATGAGTGATGATCATTACACCGGGAGGAGACTACGAGTCTCAAGATGAACAAGAAGATGAGCCAGATGATCCATACGAGGATGTGGAGTATTCTGATGTTGGTTTTCTGCTAGTGACAAGATGAGTTCTAAGCGTCTTGTTAACCCCGACAAGAAGCTCCAACGCGAGAACCTATTCCATACTCATTGCACCATCAAAGAAAAGGTATGTAACTTGGTCATATATGGTAGATCTTGTGCTAACGTGGCTAGCAAGTTTATGGTAGACATGTTAGTTCTTGAGACAATCAAGCACCCGAGGCCTTACAAGCTGCAATGGCTCAACAATACAACCGAGCTAAAGGTCACAGAGCAAGTAACTATTACCTTTAGGGTAGGCAAGTATCAAGCCTAAATCTTGTGTGATGTGGTGCCAATGCAAGTCGGACACCTTCTATTAGGTAGACCATGGCAGTTTGATCAAGCCACCATTTACAATAGATGCACCAACTTCTACTCATCCACAGACAAGGACCATAAGTACAACCTAGCACTACTTAGTCCTTCTGAAGTTCATGAACTACAAACCAGAATGAGAAAGGAGACTAAGGTAAGTAAGTCTAGCTTATACATTACTTTTGGTGCTATTTATAAAACCATGAGTGCCAAGGGCACCGTGCTACTAATAGTTTACAAAGAGTGTTTAGACATAGGGATCAAAGAACTAGAGATTCCTTGTGAAGTACAAGCTGTTCTAGACAGGTTCAAAGACATCTTTCTAGAAGAGATCCCAGCTGGCTTGCCTCCCATCTGTGGCATAGAACATCAAATAGATCTTGTTCCTGGATCGGCATTTCCCAACAAGCCTGCCTATAGGAGAATCCGGAAGAGAGCAAATAGCTTAAGAAGCAAGTAAGAAAGCTGATGGACAAAGCCTACGAGAGGCTTAGCCCATGCGCAGTATCGGTTTTGTTAGTTCCCAAGAAGTACAGTACATGGAGAATATGTGTTGACTGCCAAGCAATCAACAACATGACCATAAAGTATAGACATCCCATTCAATGCCTAGATGACATGCTTGATGAGCGGAGTGGCCCGACAATCTTCTCAAAAGCGGCTACCATCAAGTGGGGATGCGTGAGGGAGATGAGTGGAAGACAACCTTCAAGACCAAGCAAGGCCTATATGAGAGGCCGGTGATGCCGTTTGGCTAACCAACGCCCAAGCACATTCATGCGACTTATGAATCAGGTATATATGCTAACCTTAAGAAATGTTCTTTTTGTACTAACAAGCTTGTCTTTTTAGGATTTGTTGTTAGTGAACAGGGATTACAAGTGGATGAGGAGAAGATCATAGCCATTGATACGCACTATTTTACCTTTGCTATGGAGCGAAGATCCAATAAGAGATCAAACTTTTAAAATTTGTAAAACCTCAAATAAAACCACAAGTGCATGGTGCACCGAGATAGTATTTAAGGGTCGAATCCAAGGGACTAAAGCTTGCAAACTATAGATGCGAGAAACAAACTAAGCTATCGTAAATATTTTTGGGGGTTTTTAACGGTTTAAAAGATGAGAAATGCAAGAAATCAAAATGCAAGAAGATAAACAATAAAAGCATTGGACCATGGGCAAAACTATCATAACAATGGATTAACAATCAATCAATAGTGCAAAAGATTGGATGAAACACCATCCTAGAACATGGAACTCAATACTATGACTAATCCACTTTCGTGGTGCTAACCACTTCATTTGATCACCTAATTATCATAAACTTTCGCTTTGCAATTAGATAATAAATGAGCATTAACGAGCAAGTCCAATTAGTTCACTAAACACCCTAAACATCAATGATTAATTGGCTAGGATATGTAAAGCTCACAAAAAGTTTGGTTCAAATATTTCCACAAACATCTTTCGGGTGTGGAAATGTCTAAGGTCTAGATTTTAAGTGATCAAGTCAAAACTAGCTTTAATCTCAACCTAAGTGGAGGATCCAAAAATAATCAACCCTAATAATCATCATCTAACCATCAAAGTATCATAATCTAGCATAACTCATAGTCCAATAAAAGAGAAAATATGGATCATGGGCATAGGTAATTGACTAAGGATGATTAACAAGTAAGTAGTGATGCTAGGACAAGCAATCAAGTTCAATTCTAAGAAATTGGATCTAATAAAGAGACTAATCCATTCAATAATCATCTAATTAAGCTAATTTCTCAATTGCAATTAAAATGATTAATGATCTTTAATTCATATGTCCAATAAGTCAACAAACCACCTTAATCATCAAGTGTTAATTGGCTAAGATGTGGAAAGCATGTTTAGAGTTGGTCTAGACATTTTCACACACACCTTTTGGGTATGAAAAGTCCATGATCAAGTATTTGATTAGCAAAGTCAATCCTAGCATGTGGTTCACTCTAAACATAGGAAATCACAAGAATCTAAACCTAAACATCATTAATCAACCTTAATCTAATCTAACTCATAATCCACAAAAAGGCTAGATCCTAAACATGATGAAAAACAAAGAAAAAAACATAAACATAATGAAAATGCATAAATAAAAGATAAGGGGTGGAGAAATCCTTCACTAAGTGGCATAAAATGTTGAAGATCTTCATCCAAAATGTAAGAACATATTGTGGATCTAAAAACCCACTTAGAGAGAAAAAAAACTTAGGGTTTTTAATGTGCTAACACACACACACACACACACACACACATATATATATAGTAAAAGGGGAAGATACCAGGTCAAACCCGGATATGTGCTGAAAATATGTCTGCCATCGACCACTCCCATCGACCAGTTGAAGAGGGGTCATCGATGCACGCTGCACCAGAATCTCCTTAATTTATGTTGCTGCTCCCATTGACCAGTTGAAGATAGTTGGTCGATGCAGGCTGCATCCGACGCTCTTTGGCTCATCTTCATTCCCCTTGGTTCTCCTTCATTTTCCAATTGATTCTCCTTGATACTAGGCCTCCATGGTACATGAAATAGACTCCAAATGCAATGGAAATGCAACATAATGGACCTAGAACTCTAAGACTAAACATAAACAAAATGGAACCTAATATGAAGAGAAAGATGCATTATGTAATCTAAATGAATGCAAAAACTAAGAAAAATGCATGTTAAGAAGTGATAAAATATGAACACATCAGCTATTTAAGAACGGCATACTCCATCTCCCATCGGCCATGTTAGAAGCTTCCACGGTCTAGCTAGCTTCTACTGACGGTTTGTTAGATATTTCAGCACAGTAGTTGCTCACTTATTGTTGTTATCAAGAAGAATGTACCATTCTCATGGAAAGAAGAACAAGAAGTAGCCTTCAACACTCTTAAGGATCGCCTTACACAAGCACATGTTCTAGCTTTGCCAAACTTTGAAGTCATGTTTGAAGTTGAATGTGATGCTTCAGGCTTTGGGATTGGAGTTGTACTACATCAAAAGGGAAGACCCGTGGCTTATTTCAGTGAGAAGCTAAGTGGAGGCTCCCTAAACTACCAATACTTATGACAAGGAGTTATATGCATTGGTGAGAGCGTTGGACACTTGGTAGCACTACTTGTTGTCAAAAGAGTTTGTCAGCCAAACTGATCATGAGACCCTTAAGCACTTGAGAGGCCAAACATCTCTTAAGAGGAGGCATGCCAAGTGGTTGGAGTTTATACAGACGTTTCCCTACATCATCAAGTACATGAAGGGAAAGGAGAATGTTGTTGCGGATGCCTTGTCAAGGAGGCACACCCTGATCGTGACCATGGAAGCCAAAGTCTTATGATTTGAGCACATAAAGGATCTATACGGAAAAGATCCAGATTTTGGATAAAGTTACAAAGAGAGTGGGAAAGGAGCCTTCAGTGCATTCTACGTACGAGATGGATTCTTGCGGCTATGCATACCACAAGGCTCACTGCGAGAGTTGCTACTTAGGGAAGCACACGGTGGAGGATTAATGGGACACTTTTTTGTAGATAAGATCCTAGCAGTTCTGGTGGATCCTTTCTTTTGGTCACACATGAAGAAAGATGTGGAGAAGTTCTGTTCTCGTTGCATCACATGCCGCAAGGAAAAGTCCATGTTACATCCTCACGGTTTATATATTCCATTACATATTCCTAATCCCCTTTGGTGGATATTTCGATGGACTTTGTGCTAGGTTTGCCCAAGATCAGACACAAGGATTCAATCTTTGTGGTGGTGGACATATTCTCTAAGATGGCACCCGTCATACCATGTGCTAAAGAGAATGATGCTACACAAACATCTGACTTGTTCTTCAAGGAGGTGGTACGTTTGCATGGAGTCCCAAGGACCATTGTACAAGATCGTGACACCAAGTTCCTCAGCCATTTCTAGAAAACACTTTGGAGGAAATTGGGTACAAAGTTGCTGTTCTCTACAACTTGTCATCCTCAAACGGATGGAAAAACTAAAGTGGTAAACCGTACTCTTTCCACTTTACTTAGAGCTACACTTGGTAGAAACATGAAAACTTGGCTGGATTGTTTACCATTTATTGAATTTGTATATAATCGTGCTACTCACTCTGCTACTAAGTTGTCCCCTTTTGAAATTGTTTTCGGATTTAACCCATTGACGCCACTAGATCTTTCACTTCTGCCTCAAGCTGAACAAGTAAACTTAGATGGGCTGAACAAAGGAGAGTTTGTAAAGAAGCTTCACCAAAAAGTTAAGGAAAACATAGAGAAGAAGACGAATGAGTACAAAATAAGGGCGGACAAAGAACGCAAGAAGCTTGTCTTCGAACCAAGAGAATGCGTGTGGTTGCATATGAGGCCAAAAAGGTTCCCACAGAAGAGGAGCTCCAAGCTTGCACCTCGAGGAGACGGCCCATTCCGAGTCTTAGAGAGGATCAACGACAACGCATACCGACTTGAACTTCCAAGCGATTTTAACAACTCACACAATTTTAATGTTTCTGACTTAGCTCCATTTGATGCTGGTGAAACAGTTTTGAGGACAAAAACTTCTAAAGAGGGTGAGAATGATGAGGACATCGGATCAAACCAAGATCAACTAGAAGTTCCCACGGTCCAAAAAGCTCCAATTAATCGATCTAGAACAAGGAGCCAATGTGAGAATTTTAACCTAGTAGTGGAAATCATCATACAATCATGTGATCCAGAGGCCACAGCCCAATCACTCATAACACCAAGAGACTCAACCGTACCAGAGAAGGATCAACCGGGCGTCCCAAATAACTTCAGCTCCATACAAGCTTCAGATGGAGAAAACCAAGGTATGTTAATATTTTGGCATGTCAAGGAGCTGAGAACACTAGAGATCATGAAGAGAACATTTCCAGAAAACAAGAAACCTCTGATGCAAGCAACTTAGCCTATAGCGACCAGGACGTGTCTACTCAAGGATTGGAGCTGAAGACACCAAGTTACAACAAAATCTCCACTTCAGCAACTCAAGCACTCCCTAAGCTAAAGAGAACACAGAGGACCGCTTGAGGAATGCATCATCACATGTCAAGAAAAAACACTTTCAATTCTTGCCACTTTTGCGCGAACACCAGGTAAGTTTTATTTATGAAATTTGTGCAGGTATGAAGAACCAGCTCAGTGGTATTTAGAGCTGCATGAGATCAGAGATCAAGCCTCGCCAGAAGCTTATATATTTTCTCTTTTATTTTGTTGAACTTTCCTTTTTGTGTTTTTTTACCTTTCTTGTAGTTTTTCCGAGTCTTTGCGGTTTTTTTAGTTGACCTAATAGGCCAGAGCTGAAGGATATCTTTATAAGATCCCACTGCAGCATTATAGCCCCTAACTTTTTCCTTGATCAATAAAATATCGAACTTCTTCCTCTTGAGTTTAGCTTGCGAGTTTGAGTCTTGTTCTGCTTTTGCGATTGTGTATCCTCCATTGACAGAGCATACTTGTTGTATCAAATACTTCTCCACACTCTCTGTGGTGCCATCGATCCGCCATCACTTCCCCTGTCATGATTCCACAAGAGAGAGCGAAGGCCGGCTTGTTCAATCCCATCGGTTTCTCTATAAGTCTCAACATCACGATTGAGTCTTATACCAGTTAAAGATTATTTATTTTCTTTGGTTTTTTACATATTTAACTTAGCGTTTCAGAAAATGATCGAAAGAGCAGACTACATACCTGCAATCGATTGCACCGTTCTGGAAGTTCAATCGATTGCAAGAAAATATGTAATCGATCCATTGATCGATTGCCTTTACAGTGAAATTCGAAAGCTGTAGATCATCGTTGATCGATCGATCAGGCCCCTTCTGATCGATCGATCCCCACACATGTATATTTTGAATTTTTCTGAGCCAAATATAATGCAACGTTCCAAAGATCATCTAGGTAACATCTTTGATCCATTCTTTTCATATTCTTCATTTTATTTAATTATGATTTTCTATGGTTTAATTTCACATCAAGACGGTGTGATTTAAGTATGGGGAAAGGTTCCTCGGTATCTGAAGATGTTTGCTTTGTTTTGGTTTGTTTTGGTTTTTATCGAGTAATTTAAAAAATTTCTAAGTTAAAACTGTTTATTGGGTTAAATTTCGTTGAGAATTATGAAATTTTCGGGGAACAAATGCTTTGATTTTGAGGTTCAATGACCATTGTAGCAGGGTTATTTAGGACAGACGATTCAGAAGCCCCATGACTGGACTCACCCTAGAAAATTTCAGTTTGCATTAGTCTTAATGAATCTGATTTTGACTCTATCTCTATTTGGACTATTAATCTGATTTAATTTTTCTCTTTAAAGGTGTTAAATCAGGGAAATGAATCATACATTCATGACTTCTTAACAATTTTTACCATTCTTTGTTGATTCTGAATGGTCAGCTCATTTTTAGTTGGTACCACACCTTAAACTCTATCAACTTTTGAGACCTCATGCACTCTTATTTTCATTGTCATATGTGCAGATAGGTGAAAAAAATTTCGGAGGGAAAGGGATCGACGCAGTTTTCCATCCACTGCAGATGCAGGGTTTAAGAGGCTTGGTGGAGTACAGAGATTGTTATTCAAAAGCTTGGTTTTCTTTGGGATTTACAAAAATCATGATAAATTTTGTGTCTATGGGATTCTTTCATAATAATGATCATTTTCCCTTTTTCAAAAAAAAAAACGTGGAAAATAAAAAAAGGGAAAAGAAAATGATCAATAAAAAGAGTCTCGAGGCCAAGAAACAACCCCCTCCCCCAAGGAATGTCATTGATTGATTGAGAGAGATTTGGGGTGATTTACAGTGACTTGCAGTGATTCGTAGAGAAAAATCTATGTCTAGGGGAGTTAGGCATCTGGTGGTTGGAAAATTGTAGACATCGACAAGTCCATTCTCTCTTGCGGTTATGCATAATATATTGCATCTTCGGGAGCATCTTGTAACCTAAACACTTTTAACTCCACCACTAAATTAGCCTTTCTACTTCTAAGCGCCGTCTACCCTAAGTGACATTTTTATTGAGAAAGCTCACGCAAAACTTAATGAATGTAGAGAGTCAAATGATGTGCAATTGAGATTTTTACAGGTTTGGGATTTAGAGTACGGACAAGGCTTGCGAAGTTCATGGTGGGATAAGATGACAATGTCTTGAACTAACTTTGTTGCATGTGGATTACAAGTTAACGAATCAAACGTATGATCTCAAGGCTTGCATTCTGAAACCTCTTTTCTGAACTTTATTAATGTTTTGTTTGAGGACAAACAAATGACTAAGTTCTGGGGAGTTGGTATACCTTAGATTTTACCAGGTTTACTATGTTTTAATAGGTTTTTAATAAAGAAACTACTTGGTTTTGGTGTTTTATTGTTGCGTTTAGTGTTTTTGTAGTTTTCGAAATCTTTTCAGGAAATTAGAGTAGTTTGGGCAAAAAAGGATGCAAAACAAGCATTTTAGATATTAGACAGTGTGGGAGTATAAATCCACGCCAATTGAATTCGTTATGTCTTTTAGCGAGATCTGAAACTTCTGAGTAAAAACCACCAAAACACACAAACGAAGATCCAAAGATGGTTTTCTTTATTAAGCTGTTTAGAAAGCTTTTTCGTATAAGAGCAAAAGTACAGAGTTCTGCTATGTCAATTGCGGATCCCCTTTTCAGAGGGTTTACATCAGTATATATATAAGTCTAAGTCGGCTAAGTTAATGTCTAAAGAGATAAGGAAGATTTCCTAATTCCTCGGGATTTCCTTTTAGCAAAGTCGGCTTATAACCATGGACTTTGATTTCATCATATCTCCATGTGGATTCGAACTTGTTACTTCGTCATCATGGATTCTAGCATTTGGGCTTGTCATCTCGTTCCACATGTTCACTTGCAGCTCGGCCCAACTTTCTGTCTTTGAGCTTGGTATTGTTCTTGAACGATGAGTTCGGCCTTGTTTTGAATGATGAACTCGGCCTATCTCCTCATGGCGAGCTCGGGCTCATTGAACTCGTCACTTTTCAGCTAACGAGCTCGGCCATCTTCGCGATGAGCTCCGGCTCATTGAACTCGTCGCTTCGTAGATAATGAGCTCGGCTAGGTGGGTATGTCTCCACGATAATTGATGTAACTTTCTGTCCATTGATCCAAATGACTTGAGTTTTCTTTCGGATGAAAGCTTACTCAATTTTCCATCTTCTATCCAAATTTCAGCTCGATCTATCGACTTAAAGGTATCTTTCCGAGCTCATCTCTTCAGCTCGGCAGACCCAAGCTCATCCCTGCAGCTCGGCATGTCTTCACTATAATTGAGGTAACTTTCTGTCCATTGATCCAACTGACTTGACCTCTACTTAGGATGAAATCTTACTCAATTATCTATCTCCTGTCCAAATTTCAGATCAATCTACTGTGGGCTTGAATTTGTGGGCTCGTCGTCTCGGCCCATTCTCTAACCATGGTTCGCGGCTCGGGTGACGCCATGGTTCACGGCTCGGGTGACGCCATGGTTCACGGCTCGGGTGACACCACAGTTCACGGTTCGGATGACGCACTATGGATCGTGACCCCCGATCCGTCTGTCGTACCATGGATCGGGGTATACGTCCCAGCTTCTTCGCCGTGGGTCGTGACCCCCGATCCGTCTGTCATCCCATGGATCGGGGTACACGACCCTGTTTGCCTTGTCATGGTTCGGGACCCCGATCCAACTCTTCACGGTTAGGGATCCCGATCCAACTCCTTCAGTCAGGGATCCCGATCCAACTCCTTGTCACGGTTAGGGATCCCGATCCAACTCTTTACTCACGGTTCAGGGTACCTGATCCAACTTGTCTTGGTTCGGGACCCCGATCCAACTCTTCACGGTTAGGGATCCCGATCCAACTCCTTCACAGTCAGGGATCCCGATCCAACTCCTTGTCACGGTTAGGGATCCCGATCCAACTCTTAACTCACGGTTCGGGGTACCTGATCCAACTCTTTACTCATGATTCGGGATACCTGATCCAACTCTTCTTGGTTCGAGATCCCGATCCAACTCTTCACGGTTAGGGATCCCAATCCAACTCCTCTGTGGTTAGGGATCCCGATCCAACTTCATAGTTAGGGACCCCGATCCAACACCTTCACGGTTAGGGATCCTAACCCAATATCTTCACAGCTAGGGATCCTGATCCGACTCCATCAATCACGGTTAGGGGAACCGAGCCGCGGTTAGGGATCTAGTTGCCAATGCTCTTTCATAGTCATTTTCAATCGTTGATTCTCAAGGGGTGAAATCTGACCCCAACAGTTAGCCCCCCAGCTTGGCAGTGTCAGTGATGTTACTGCCGAGCTGTTAATGGTCGAGTCTGAGATCAACGATTCGAACCGTTCCTTCTAACTAACCCGAACTGTCTGTTTGGTGACGATCCCGAACCGTTATACGTGGGTGATCCCGAACCATCATAGATTGGTATTGCTGTACCTTTATCGGGGAGTGCAAGCATTTTTGCTGATTCCCGAGGCGAATGACATCATCATTTGCCTATATAACTCGCGATACTTCTCATTTCTTCACTACTTCATTTCTCCGAAAATTCTTCAAAGCAGGTAGCCTCTCTCTTCTTTCTCTCTCTAATTTTTTTCTTAAGTTATTTTCAAGTCGGAACTCCGTTGTTCTTCCTTCGCCACCGATCCACTTGAATTTCCGTATCCATATTCAACTGGCTCCGCCGCTATCTTCGAGTTTTTCCGGTAGTCTGCCTAAAAATTTGGATCTGGCAAAATTTTTTAGAAGATCCTAAGTCGTTCTTCGATTCTTCTGAGAGCTTCGATCTGTTTTGATTCCTGTTGACAGTCCCGATCTGTTTTCCAAATCTCAGAGAGCCTGGATCTTCTCTGCTGAGCTTCTGGGGATCCTAACTTGTTTGTCTGTCTTTCAAAGGACCCGATCCGTCTTTTTTTTTTTTAAATTCAAAAGATGTCCCAGTTGTCCGGTTATGCGTCCACCGAACCGTATGCCCGTCTGTTTGGCATTTCAGGGCAGTCTTCGTCTCCCGAACCATCTCTTTCTCCCGAACTACCTCTCGCCCAAAGCTGTAGCAGGGAAGATTCCTCGGGTGCACGCGTTTCAGAAGATCTCAATGATTCAAGTGATTCGGGGGTAGGGCCTTCTATCCTTGGTAGGAAAATGGTGCTCTCCGATTCTTCAAGAGCTAACAGTAACTCCGGCGACCCATTGAAATTTGAAGTGCCTCATCTTCACGACTCTCCTTTCGACGAGGCGGCGAACCCTTATACTGATACAGCGGATCCCGATCCGCCGAAAATTGAACCAGAGGATTGGCTCTTTGATCCAGCCGTAGCCAGGCAGGAACTGAAACGTTTGATGGGCCCTAACTGTCGAGCTCCGAAGAAGAAAACCCGGAAACGACCCGATCCACCTGGTTCAACCCTCTCGACCCTGGATTCGCTGACGGCTCTAAGACATAGATTTAGCATTTCAGAGGAAGTTGAGCTTGTTCTTCCGTTGCCGTCCGATCGGGCCGACAACCCTCCTCCTCATCACTTCACTCTCTATGAAAGCTTCTTCTACCGCTGTTTGTTGTGGTTCCCGATCCCTGAAGTTATTTTGCGGTTTTTATGGAAGCACAACTTGGCCATTGCTCAAATCAATGCTCGGGGAATCAGGCATATGGTCGGTATTCTGGTTAGGAGCTACGAATGCGACGTCGAAGTTGGTGTAGAACATCTTAGCAACTTTTTGAATTCAGACGTCGCAACAAAAGAGAATTAAAATACTATGTGTCGGGTAAAGCCATGAAAAACATTATAAAGGGTTTCCCGACCAAGGATGATAATTGGGAAAACTACTTCTTTTTGTCCCTATCACCGATGCGTCTGTGGGCCCGAACTGTCTTCGCTTTATCAAGTCGAACTGGGGAGAAATTGGTAGCCGATCCGTTGCTCGACTTGGGCCACGACTTGGGTTTTCAAATACTTGGTGATTTTCCTTTTTAGGTTTTCTGATCTCGCATATGCTGTGTTTTTTTTTTGTAGTGCGTCATCTCCGCCTTTTGCTTCCCCCCGATCTGTCTAGGATACACGAAACGCTTTCCGCTCGCAAGTGCAATTGGTTAAGGGATTTCAACTTTCAACGAGTAGAGAGAGCCCGAGCCCTTTCGGAAGGACAATCCGTTGATCAATCATCCTCTTCAAATTCTTCGAAAGACACGATGGGAAGACCTACTTTCAGGGATCGGGCTGCCGCGAAAGCCAAAGCGGAGGAAGAGGCAAAAGAGAGAGCAAAACAAGCAAAGTTGTTGAGCCAATCTCGCCCCCCGAACCAACCGACTGCAACTATTCTCGCTCCCGAACCATCCTCCACTGTTAATCTCCCCGAACCGACTCCTTCCTCGTTAGCTCCTCAAGGAGTTGTCTTGGGGCTTCATCCGACTGACTCCCAAATACTGCCGCATAAAAATAAGGGCAAAGGGAAAACCGAGAAAAAGGCCCCGAGCCGCAAACGCCAGTTATCGGCAGTTGATAAAGGTGGAGAAGTGCCGAAGCGTCCAAAACATGCTGGTTTGTCTCGAGTCGTTCCTGACGCAATACCTCTTTCCACCATCCCCCTAACTACTGAAGGCGTCTACAATGATGCTTCAGCGTCTACGGCCATCCTCTCAAAAATTACATGTCCGGGTGATCATTTTCCACCGCCCGACACCCTGCTTAAGGACAAGGCTTACAGTGAGATGTCTCTCAGGGGCGTCAAGGTATATGTGATGTTACTTGTTTCGACCTTGGGGCCCGAACTGTTTAAGTTTGTATAATGACAGTATCCTGGTTGTTTTGTAGTTCATCTCCCATCTTAATAAGATGGTCATTGGGTATGAGTCTGACGCCCGTAAGGATCGCGAGAAGGTCGAAGATGCTAGGCGGAAAGCCATTGAGCTTGATGGGAGGCTCAAAGAAGTCGAGGCAAACCAGGCCGCGGAGCAAGAGAAAGCTATCAAGAGGATCAAGAACCTTGAAGCCGACGCAGAAACATGCAGAAAACACCTTAAAGAAGCCGACGAGCGGATCATACGGCTGGAGTCCGGAAAGGCAAGACGGGATGCTCACATAGCCAGCTTGACGAGGCAGCTGAAAGCCGCGAACGAGCTTCTTGAGAGTAAGGTCGAGCAAGCTGCTCTAGAGGCCAAACGCGAGACTACGATGATGCTCGAGGGCAAATTTTCCCGAGCCGAAAAGCTTCTTGGCCAGATCGACGGTGAACCAAAGGAAAACATGATTGACCTTGCCCAGATCGAAGGCAATCTCCAATTCATTGGGCTGCTCCAAAGCGACGAGCCGCCATCTCTTGATACCGAGGCGAAGAGTTTAGCTGAGCAGAAGGAGGGCTTGATGGGGTCTCATGAGGTATTTGCTCAGCTTGTGGCGGAGATGAGAGGAATCCTGTGACTATCTCCAGTTCGGTCTGACATTCTCAAGGAGCTCAACGATGGTGAGCCCATGGAGACAGCTGCTGAAAGTGTCGGGATCCAGGATTTCTCTGGTTCTAACCAGGGAACGCCTGGTTTGGCTGATCTTAGTCCGGTGGAGGTTGCTAAGGAGATAGTCCCCGAACCACCTTCTGTGAAAGCTCTCGAAGTCGCCCTAGAGAAAAAGGTCACAGAGTTTGCCGAGGCATTGCTCGAGGAGGACAAAGCGCCTGGAACTGATGCAGTTGAGCGGATGGTAGAATCAGGGCAGAAGGCGGTCACGTCTCCTGAGATAGCGGAGGATTACGATCCTCTTTTCTTTGTCTAGTTTTAAAAAACTCTTTTTGCTTAATGCCTGGACGGCTTTATCCAAGTTGTCTAAGAACTTATTATCTTCTTTCTATCACCTGGTTGCTGACTTAGCTAACCCTTGCATTTGAATATATAAGTCTTTCGTTTATCAATAGATTCGAGAATGCCTTGCTTGCATTGTTTTTGTTGAGTAGTTGTTCTGACGAACGAATACAAACTTATGTTTGCGTAGTTATGAGATGATGAGTCTCGAGATGATAATTTCGGTTTACAGATAGATTACCATAAACTTATCTGCTCCGATAATGAACATTTGTTTGCATAGTCTAGGACGAGCATTTCGGTTTACGGATGTGTTACCATAAACGTATCCGCTCCGACAATGAACGAATACTTGTATAGCGCGTTTTTGATCCTGAGACGGATGTGGGAATTCTCTATTGTGGCCAGCAATAGTGAAGATGTGGCGAGTTGCCCGTTGTAGTCTGATTTGCTCAAATATGTCTTTTTTGTTAAGACTTAGTGATCCTTGAAGGATGTTTAGATAGAAATTGCCTTTAAAAGCAAAGCTTCGATAGATAGTAGAAACTGTTACAAAGATGGGAGTATACGAGTATGCGTATACGTACCCACTCCCCCCCTTTTGAAAGGAAGGGGGCAACTGAACCCGTCCGAAGACGAGCTGCCTACGTACCCTTTGCAGGGATCAAGTCGCCCCGTAGTTCATGTAAAGTAGCTTAGTGATAGTACTTTTTGAGATGCATTGCGTTCCATGATCTCGTACTGGAACGTCCGCCATGTTAGCAAGTTTGTAAACGCCAGGTTTGACAACTTCGGTGATCTTGTAGGGTCCTTCCCAATTTGCTCCTAGTTTGCCAGCATTTGTTTCCGCGGTGTTCTGAAAAACCTTCCGCAAAACTAAATCGCCTTCGTAGAATCTTCGTTCTCGAACGTTGGAATTGTAGTATTTTGAGGCCGCGTTTTGATAGTTCTGGATCCTGATCAAGGCTTGGTCCCTTCTTTCGTTGATCAAGTCCAGTTTGTCAAGCATTAATAGGTGATTGAGCCCCTCCTGTTCTGGTAATAGCCTCCGGCGAATCCTTGGAAAATGTATCTCCGGGGGGATGACACACTCTATTCCGTAGACGAGGGCGAACGGGGTTTCTCCTGTCGCTCGTCGTGGGGTGGTGCGGTGAGACCAAAGTACTCCCTCCAGTTCTTCAGCCCAACGTCCCTTCTTCTCATCAAGGCGTTTCTTTAGGCCGTCAAGTATTCTTTTGTTGATTGCTTCGGCCTGTCCGTTCCCTTGTCGATATCTTGGAGTAGACTTGCTGAGTCTGATTTTCCATTTTTCGCAGAAACCTTCAAAACGATTTGAGATGAACTGCGAGCCGTTATCTGTCACGATCTCGTACGGTACTCCATGTCGGCATATGACATTTTTCCAGACGAAGGCCTCCACTTGCGCATCTTTAATGTTAGCATAGGAGTCGGCTTCGACCCATTTTGAGAAATAGTCGGTCAAAACTAGAAGGAAGCGTTTCTGTTTCGACGGATGGAGTGGCCCGACAATGTCCATAGACCATCGCATGAATGGATATGGCGATGAGATTGATGAAAGAACTTCTGTAGGTTGGTGGATCATCGGCGCATGGCGTTGGCATTTTTCGCATTTGGCTGAAAACACCTTGCAATCTTTGATCATTGTTGGCCAATAGTAGCCGTGACGTTTGACTTTTATGGCTAGTGCTCTCCCTCCAGAGTGATTTCCACATGAACCGTTGTGAATTTCCTCCATAACTTTCCTGGCGTCCTTTCCTTCCACGCAGTTTAGCAACGGTCCCGAGAATCTCCACTTGAAGACATTTCCATCAAGTAACACGTAACGTGCTGCCTGGGCTCGAAGCTTGCGAGCTGCCCATTTTTTGGTTGGTAGGACGCCGTCGCATATGTATCCTCGGATTGCGCCGAGCCATTCCTTGTCACAACCATATTCTGGATCATTGTTGACTTCGTTTTCTTCTCCGTTGGGTTCAACGACAGGGTCCTTGCTGCTTGTCGTAGTTGGTGACTCAACGAGATTGTCTTCTTCCATTGGGGCAATATCTGGCTCTGCGGGTGATTGATCGGCCAATTCTTCCTGCATTTCGTCCATCACCTCTTGCCTGGTCGAGACACCTGTCGCTTGTCGAGCCGCTTGTGAACGAGTTATGGCATTCACTGAACCGCTGGAACTGATGCTCGGGTGTTGGATGAAATCTACCGGGATCACTCGCTTTAGATCTCGATCGGAAGTCGATGCAAGGGCTGCAAGTGCGTCGGCTGGGGTGTTCTCCCCTCGCGGAATGCATGTTAGGATGAATTGTTTGAACTGTGCAGCTAATTCTTTGACGATCTTCAAGTAAGCTTCCATTCGATCATCCTTTGCTGCATATTCACCGCTGAACTGATTCGCGACTAGTTGGGAATCGCAAAATGCATGGAGTTTCTTGATCTTTAGGCCGTTAGCAAGTTTCATCCCGGCAATCAAGGCTTCGTACTCCGCTTCGTTGTTAGATGCATGAAACCCCAGGCGGAAAGACTGTTCCAGTAGTTCGCCAGTTGGAGAGGTGAGCCGTATCCCGACTCCTGAACCGTTTTTGGAAGATGAGCCATCAACATGGAGTTTCCAGAGCTGTCCTTGCATTTCGTCGTCAATGCCTTCTTCGGGTAGTTCGATAAGAAAATCTGCAAGAACTTGCGATTTAGCGCACGTGCGTCCGCGATACTCAATGTCGTATTCGCTCAGTTCGATAGCCCAATTTGCTAGCCTTCCTGACTGACTTGGACTGTGCAGAACAGACCTTATCGAAAAGGTGCTCAGAACGACGATTGAGTGAGACTAAAAGTATGGCCTTAGTTTTCTTGCCGACATAACTATGGATAGTGCCAATTTCTCCATCTGTGAGTATCTTGTTTCCGCGTCTGTAAGGGTTTTACTTACGTAAAATATCGGCTTCTGTTTGCCGCGCTCGTCTCGAATCAATACGCCACTTACCGCTGTGGCAGAAATTGCGGTGTACAGAAAAATGGTTCCCCTGCTTCTGGTTTTGTGAGAACTGGGGGAGTGGCTAGATAGTTCTTGAGTTGCTGAAACGCTTCCTCGCAGTTGTCCGTCCACTCGAACTTCTTGTTCCTCGCAAAGTATCGTAGAATGGCAAGCATTTGTCGGTGGATCGTGAGATGAATCGGTTAAGCGCAGCTACCCTCCCGGTAAGACATTGGACTTCCCTTTTCGTCTTTGGTGAAGTCATATTGATGATTGCGTCGATCTGCTTAGGGTTTGCCTCAATGCCGCGGTGAGTTACAAGATAATCAAGGAACTCTCCCGAAGTGACTGCGAATCTGCACTTGGTCGGGTTTAACTTCATGTTGTGAAAGTTCAGCTGCGAGAAACATTCCTTGAGATGAGTGACGTGATCCTGTTCCTTTAGTGATTTCACCAGCATGTCGTCTATGTAAACCTCCATTGTTTTGCCGAGTTGGTCTGCAAACATCTTGTTCACCAGTCGCTGGTATGTTGCTCCCGCATTTTTCAGACCGAATGGCATCACCTTGTAGCAATATATTCCACGATCTGTTATGAAAGCGGTCTTCTCGCGATCGTCGGGGTTCATCAAGATCTGGTTGTAACCTGAGAAGGCATCCATGAAGGATAGGAGTGCGTTTCCTGCCGTCGCTTCGACTAAGCGATCGATATGTGGAAGGGGGAAGCTGTCTTTTGGACAGGCTTTGTTCAGGTCGGTGAAGTCCACGCACACGCGCCATTTGCCGTTCTTCTTCTTGACCACCACTGGGTTAGCTAGCCAGTCCGGGTACTTCACCTCAGTTATTGATCCGACGCGCAGTAGTCTCTCCACCTCGTCATTTACCGCTTTAGCTCTGTCTGGCCCAAGTTTTCTTCTTTTCTGTTTCACTGGTTTGAAAGTCGGGTCGACGTTCAGTTCGTGGCTTGTTATACTGATATCGATGCCAGGCATATCTTCTGCTTCCCATGCGAAGGTGTTGATATTTTTCTTCAAGAATGCCACGAGCTCTTCTTTGATCTTTCCATCTAAATCTGCTCCAATTTCTACACAGCGTTCGGGATGTTTGTTGTCGATGCAAACTGATATGACGGGGTCGCAGGTTGGTTTAGACGCTTCTTTTTCGCGATCCACCGCGATCTGTAACTGCTATAACAGTTTGGAAAGCTCTTTCACCGGTTCTCTGTCGGTCTTTATCTTCTTGCGCTTTGAATTTGCCATTGGGTCAGTCACCGGGTTTCTGAGCTTGTGCGCGGCGAGAAAGCAGACATGAGATTCTTTTTGATTTCCTCGAATAGTTTTCACGCCGTTTGGTGCAGGGAACTTGAGGCAAAGATGGTAGGTCGAAACGGCTGCGCGCATCGAATTTAACCAGGGGGTCCCCACGATGACGTTGTAGATGGCCGGATGGTCAGCTACGGAGAACTCAACGATCTTCGTCACCTCGCCAGCTTGGACAGGCAGTTTGATTGTTCTGGTAGTCATGGTGGTTTCTCCAGAGAATCCTGTTAAGGGTTTGGGAGTAGATATCACTTCAGACAGGTCTACATTCATTCTTCTGAGAGTTTCGAGGAAGATTACGTCCACGGTGCTCCCAGTGTCTACCAATACGCGTGCTACATCGCAGTCGTTGATGACCAACTCGATTACGAGAGGGTCATCATGAGGTCTGTCGATTCCGATCGTTTCTCTTTCCTCGAATGATATCACGTCGTTTGGAAACTTAGATGGTTTAGACCAGTTGATGCTGACGTCTGCCCTTCGCTGGAATGCTTTGATTGACGAGACGGTATCTGAGCAATAGTGGGATCCTCCCATTATCATGCTAATCCTTCTTCTGCTTGATCCAGAGGGTGGCGCTTCGTAATCCCTTCTATCGCGCTTGGTGTGATCTTCTTTTGTCAGGTCGGGTTTGTATGTGTTTACGTCCATCTCGAAGTCTTTGAGGCTGACGTTTCCTCCAAGCTCGCCGGCTGCTAATTTTTTAGCAAGCTTCAAGCCTAGAATTCGGCAGTTCGCGGTTGAATGTACGTAGATGTGGTGGTGTTCGCAGTAGGCCGTCTCGTCATAGGAACTGTCGCTTTTGGTCCATGTGCTCCATGAGCTTCTTCCACGGCCTTGGCCTCTTCCGCGACCGAATCCAGGAGCGTCAATTTGATAGTTATGGGCTCCTCGAAAGCCTCCTTCGTGCTGGATATAGCCGGAGCCTTGATTGTTCTTCCTAGTGTTGGAAGGGGCTGAAACTTGGGGAGAATGGTTCGTTGTTTTGGCCTTCCCGTACTTCTCAGTTAGGATTTTCATCTCTTCTTCTTCGGTGATGAAGTCTGCGGCTCGATGCATAGCGTCCTGTATCGTAGTGGGGGTGTTTAGCGCGATTTCTTTGCGAAAATCGGAATTGAACCAGAGTGCTCGCTTCAGGGCTAGTAGGGCTGCTTTGTCGCTCAGGCCTTCCACTTTTGACATAACAGCTTTGAACCTTCCAATGAAACTCCGGAGTGTTTCGTTCTGCCCTTGAGCTAGGGTCTACAGGTCGGCATCAGACGTTCCGGGATCCATGAAGATGGAATAATGTTTCAAGAATGCCGCGGATAGTTGGTTATAGCTGTTGATGGAATTGCGCTCGAGTCTTGAGAACCACTGGAGCGCCGGTCCCTTAAAATGCTCCACGAAGAGAAGGCATTGTCCGGTGTCTCTCTCATTTTCCTTGAAATTCGAGTGTCCCATGGCAATAGCGAAGGCCGTCAGATGCTCCTTCGGATCGGTCTTTCCTTTATAGATCGGGACTTTCATCTTTCCAGGATCTGGAATTCTCGTGCTAGTTATCCGTGCTGTGAACGGGGTGTTCTGTGCTTCCTCCAGTACACGTTCTATCTCTGGCACCTTGCTAGTTGCTTTGTGCATCATGGATCGGACAGCTCTTATGTCGGCAGCTGCTCGATCCATATCTGCTCGCATCCTAGCCATCTCGTCTTTCTGGGCTCTGACTCCTGCTCGGCGCTCTTCGTTCATCCGTGCTTGCTCAGCCCAGAGTATGTTCTCCTCTTCCTCGGTCAACTCTTGATCTCCCTCGGGGATGGCCTCGCATCTTTCGGTTCGGGTTCGACCAGTTGCTAGGTGTTCAGGATTGTCACGGCTCTCCATGTTTTGCTCCATTCGGTTCTCCTCCTCTAGATTGATGATTGGTGCAGGCTCCTCTTCGATTGGCGTGTCGTCTGCCCCTTGGACTCTTGAGGCTAGGTTTGCTGAGCTTTGGTGTAGTAGTGGCAGTCTTCCTCGGGTCCTCGGTGGGTTGAGCGGAGTTGTGAAGTCCAGGGCCGTTGGGTTGAGACGCCTCCCGACTCGTCTTGCTGGATCCAGACCTGATCCCGTGCCTCGGGTACGACTCGCCGTTGTGAGGGCCTTCAGCTCGCCCGTCATCGTGTTGTTCAGCTTATCTTGCTCCTCCGCCTTTTTGAGCAGTGTCTCCAGCATGGCTTTCATCTCTGTGAGCGTCGTCGAAGTCTCCCCAGCGTCTTTGGATTGGTTCGCTTGATCCTCCACGCCGGCATTTCTGGTGTCAGCAGCGCTATCGTCTTCAGATCGGTTTTGTGGTGGTTCTTCGGTGTAAGAAAATTTCAATCCCCCTCCTTCTAGCGCCAAATTATGGGAGTATAAATCCACGCCAATTGAATTCGTTATGTCTTTTAGCGAGATCTGAAACTTCTGAGTAAAAACCACCAAAACACACAAACGAAGATCCAAAGATGGTTTTCTTTATTAAGCTGTTTAGAAAGCTTTTTCGTATAAGAGCAAAAGTACAGAGTTCTGCTATGTCAATTGCGGATCCCCTTTTCAGAGGGTTTACATCAGTATATATATAAGTCTAAGTCGGCTAAGTTGATGTCTAAAGAGATAAGGAAGATTTCCTAATTCCTCGGGATTTCCTTTTAGCAAAGTCGGCTTATAACCATGGACTTTGATTTCATCATATCTCCATGTGGATTCGAACTTGTTACTTTGTCATCATGGATTCTAGCATTTGGGCTTGTCATCTCGTTCCACATGTTCACTTGCTCAGCTCGGCCCAACTTTCTGTCTTTGAGCTTGGTATTGTTCTTGAACGATGAGTTCGGCCTTGTTTTGAATGATGAACTCGGCCTATCTCCTCATGGCGAGCTCGGGCTCATTGAACTCGTCACTTTTCAGCTAACGAGCTCGGCCATCTTCGCGATGAGCTCCGGCTCATTGAACTCGTCGCTTCGTAGATAATGAGCTCGGCTAGGTGGGTATGTCTCCACGATAATTGATGTAACTTTCTGTCCATTGATCCAAATGACTTGAGTTTTCTTTCGGATGAAAGCTTACTCAATTGTCCATCTTCTATCCAAATTTCAGCTCGATCTATCGACTTAAAGGTATCTTTCCGAGCTCATCTCTTCAGCTCGGCAGACCCGAGCTCATCCCTGCAGCTCGGCATGTCTTCACGATAATTGAGGTAACTTTCTGTCCATTGATCCAACTGACTTGACATCTACTTAGGATGAAATCTTACTCAATTATCTATCTCCTGTCCAAATTTCAGATCCATCTACTGTGGGCTTGAATTTATGGGCTCGTCGTCTCGGCCCATTCTCTAACCATGGTTCGCGGCTCGGGTGACGCCATGGTTCACGGCTCGGGTGACGCCATGGTTCATGGCTCGGGTGACACCACGGTTCACGGTTCGGATGATGCACTATGGATCGTGACCCCCGATCCGTCTGTCGTACCATGGATCGGGGTATACGTCCCAGCTTCTTCGCCGTGGGTCATGACCCCCGATCCGTCTGTCGTCCCATGGATCGGGATACACGACCCAGTTTGCCTTGTCATGGTTCGGGACCCCGATCCAACTCTTCACGGTTAGGGATCCCGATCCAACTCCTTCAGTCAGGGATCCCGATCCAACTCCTTGTCACGGTTAGGGATCCCGATCCAACTCTTTACTCACGGTTCGGGGTACCTGATCCAACTTGTCTTGGTTCGGGACCCCGATCCAACTCTTCACGATTAGGGATCCCGATCCAACTCCTTCACAGTCAGGGATCCCGATCCAACTCCTTGTCACGGTTAGGGATCCCGATCCAACTCTTTACTCACGGTTCGGGGTACCTGATCCAACTCTTTACTCACGGTTCGGGGTACCTGATCCAACTCTTCTTGGTTCGGGACCCCGATCCAACTCTTCACGGTTAGGGATCCCGATCCAACTCCTCTGTGGTTAGGGATCCCGATCCAACTTCATAGTTAGGGACCCCGATCCAACACCTTCACGGTTAGGGATCCTAACCCAATATCTTCACAGCTAGGGATCCTGATCCGATTCCATCAATCACGGTTAGGGGAACCGAGCCACGGTTAGGGATCTAGTTGCCAATGCTCTTTCATACTTAGTCATTTTCAATCGTTGATTCTCAAGGGGTGAAATCTGACCCCAACAGACAGTTTCTAAGCATCAAATATTTCACATCAGAGGGAGACCTTCCCACCATTGGATCATGCTCAAAACTTACCATAAGATAGTTGTGAGTGTTAGCTTTCATTTCCATATCAGATCGTATAAATCCAACGGTGCAATCTTGAGATGTGATGCTTCGATTACTGAAAATTGGTTGATCTGGGTTTAAGCTGAAGCAAGGAGAGGACCGAAGCCCTGATCGACCGATCGCCCCCAAGCTGATCGGTCTATTCTAATTATGATGATTTAGCTGGCTTCAGAGAAACATACCCCATTAAAAAACAATTCTCCTTTTTTCGATGATATCTCCTAAATCTCCAGGGAATATACCTAGACTCGACCCCTACCTTATATAAGCACTACAACAGCCACAAAAATATGAAGCTTGACACAATTCTTCAACAAGCTCTCAACCATTCTTCACCACCAAAGTTTTTAGTTTCTTTTGCTTTTGTTCGATAAGGGAGAAGATCTCGCCTCTTATACCTCTACGGAGAAGTTTTCTAAACCCTTTTCTAATGTTCTAAATGATTATGAGTTTATCTGTTGCTTTTGCTTTGATTTACATTTTCATGAGTGAGTAGATCTCTTGTTGGGACTATGGGTTTTTCATGGCGCTTTTAATAAGTTAAAGTAATTCTTCATCTAGATCTGATCATATTATATGTTTCTTTACTGATCATTTAGAAACTGAATTTAGATTGACTTCGGCTTGCACATCACTTTAGTTGTTGTTTCGATCTGATGTTTGATGGGTCTAGCGCTTTAACCGACGAGAGTTGAGTTACTACGTTATATGAACAATTGAACCTGAATATGAATGCTTCTTTGATATAAGACTCGTTGCAGAGACTTATAGATATGGTGTGATGGCAACAATAAGATAGTTTTAACGCTCTCTCTTATCGCTCAGTGGATGGATGTGAAGAGATGGGATCTAACAAGCTGGCTTTAACGCTCTTTATTGTTGGATCAAAAAATGGTTAGGCTGGTGGATCAAATAGCACCACAGAGATTATGAGAGGGTCACTGATACTGCAAAGCTTTCTCAGTTCTTTAGGGAAATCGCACAAAGAACAGAAGCAAAAAAGGTTTTCTCAGTAAGACAAGGTTGAAAAAGAGAACATTGTTATTTTATTGATAGGGTAAAAAGTTGTGTTACAAAGCTACAGAGGAACCTTATTAATAGGTTCAGCAGCTAGTCCTAGGGCCGAAATCACCAAAAAAATAAACTAAAAAACGCACAAGAAAAGGATAAAACTAAAACAGAAAAGTTCACCTAAAAAGGAAAAAGTACTAAACCAAAAAAAAAAAAAAATTCTTGAGAAGCTTCATACTTCTTTTCAGGCTCAAAATCTGGTCAATTGGAGCCTTAATAACCATTGGACTAACCCATTGTACCTGCACAAATTTGATAAATTGAAAATACATGGTTCCCGTGTGTAATGGGCTTAGATGGAGTTGAATTGATCATCCATGTTGTTTGTTCATCCACCTTGAAATCCTTGATGAATTCTTCTTCTCGAAGTCCTTTTAAGTTGAAATGGTTGAGATTTTCAAGTGACTCCATGTGGTTAGCTCTCAAAACGTCTTCTTCCTCTATTTGATCCTTGTCGGCTTTACGTCTTGTAATGGAGGTATCTTGCAGCTTTGGTGCATTTTTTGAGGCATTCTTGGTGTTCTGAGCTCCTTGTCCTGTCAAGTAAATAGACATATATTGGTCTTTGATGGGAGGAGCTTCTTTGATGCTCAAATGGTTGAATTCCTCCAATAGTTATTCATTGGATGCAATCGAGCTTTCTTGAAGATTGATGAGTTCTCAAGTATACCATGTGAGTCTCTTAGCTCCAATGTGTTTATGATGGCCTATACTGCTAAGTTAAACCCATCTTTAAGTCTCTTAGTCTTTGAACGTGTCATTGGAGTTTCCTTGACCTTGAGTATAATGCAGCTTGGTTTGATGACCTCATCATTCCCTCCCTCTTCTGAAGGTTTTGCCCTCAAAACTGGTTCGTCTGCATCAAAAGGAGATATCAACAACATTAAAGCTGTGTGAGATGTTGAACTCACCTGGAAGTTCCAAACAGTATGAATTGTCGTTGATCCTCTCTAAAACTCTGAAGGACCGTCTCCTCTAAGTGCAAGCTTGGAACTTCTTCTTTGGGGGAATCTCTTTGGTTTCATGTGAAACCACACCCATTCTCTAAGTGTAAAAATTAGCTTCTTGTGTCCTTTGTCAACTCGTCTCTTATACTCTTGAGTCTTCTTCTCAATGTTTTCTTTGGCTTTTTGATGAAGCTTATTCACGAACTCGCCATTGTCAAGCCCATCTAAGTTCACTTGATCAGCTTGTGGAATAGGTGAGAGATCCAGAGCCATCAAAGGATTGAATCCATGAACAACTTCAAAAGGAGACAACTTAGTAGCCGAGTGAGGAGCATGGTTATAAGCAAATTCAATGAATGGAACACAGTCTAACCATGTTTTCAAGTTTTTACCAAGTGTGGCTCTAAGTAAAATGGAAAAAGTAATGTTTACCACTTCTGGTTTTCCATCCGTTTTAGGATGACAAGTCGTAGCGAATAGTAATTTTGTACCCAACTTACTCCAAAGTATTTTCCAAAAATGGCTGAGGAACTTGGTGTCACGGTCATCTAGCTTAAGTATTCTCTACAACGATCTCTTTTCATAAAAACCCAAAAACTCTCTTTGATTTCATCTAGCTTAAGTCCACTTCTTAGTCTTGTTGGCTTTGTCTCTCCTTCCTTTGGGTTTGACCCCTACTTACCGCTATTGTAGCCTTATACTTGGGGCATCTCTAGTAGTAATATAAATTTAAAGCTTGTCACTTGCATAAATGATCGATCTTTACTTGCTAGTAAAAGGTTGATACTTTGCGCGCCATCAACTTTTTTGGCGCCATTGCTGGGGAAGGAATAGCCAAATTAGACTTTGATTTCGCTTAAGACTAGATTTTCGTTTCATTTTAGCTTTAATCTCTTCCAAACTCCAATTCTTTTTTTTTAAACCTTGATTTTGCAAGGAATCATGGAAAACAACATCATCAAGGAGATCATGACAAAAGTTTTCACCATCAAGGTTACCATCCGAGAAACAAGTTTCGAGGGCGGTTTCCTTCCAAAGTCCCACTAAAAAAGGGAATTTCCGTCAAGGTAAGAAACGTTAAACAAGTGCACTTGAGAGGCAATCTCATGTCTATCCTTTATATTTATGCTTATAGTTAATGTTTTTTATGTTCAGTTTTGGTTTAAGTATTGTAGGAATGAAATGGAACAAAAGGAAACACAATCAAGGAAAGAAATCAAAGAAAAGTTGCCCGGAACCATTGGTCGAGCCACTCACCGGCCGGCCAGTGGTGTGAAAAGGAGGAGAGGTAAACTCAGAACCATCCGTCGACCCACTCACCGGCCGGTGAGTGGTGTGACACTCTTCCCTTCTCTTTTGGCTTCAACGGAATTTTAACGAGTAACGGTAACCATTTTTAGCACTCCGTTTTCGTTTTTAACAAAAAAAAAATTATTTTGGGTTATATAAGGACAATAACAACTCTCGTTCTCATTTGCAACTCACTTTTAATCATTAAAAAAAGAGAAAAGAGAGAAAACAAGAGCTTTTTGATGTTCTTGAATTTTTAAGAAATTTTAAAACTCATTTTTGATTTTCTTTACAAACATTCAATTTTCTCTTAGAATCTTTACTCGCTAGGTTCTATATCACTAAAAACATACTCATCCTTCTCGATCTACAAAGTTTGGTCATCTAAATGCTTACTTTTTTATGGTTCTGCTCTCTTATTCAAGAACATGAAAATTTGCTAGAACTTGTGATTTTTTTGCTTTCTTCACATAAAATGTTAGTTCTAGTAGTTTCTACTTATGTGCAACGTGAATTAGTAGATGAGCTACCCTAGATTGAAGTGTTAGTTAGAATTCAAGAACTTGGAGAAGAAGGTTAATAGTAAAATTTTCAAGAATTGAATTTTGATGTTTAAATTGTTTGGGAAATATGGAATTAATTGTTAAATGTGGTATAATGCTAAAATTTGAACTTCTTATACTAGTATTATTAATTTAAATCTTATGAACTAATTTATTTAAAATTTCATGGTTAATTTATTCTTAATTGGTTTCTTGATATTTAATTCAAATGCTTGAATGAGTTTAATGGAGTTGTGTGCATATGTGAAATGCTTAATCAAAACCTTTGGGATTTAATCAAATAAATATTTGATGAGTGATTAGGAGTACTTAAAGTGTGTGTCTTAGAAAAATATGAAGCATTATGGGCTACCTTAATCCAATTTTGTTTTATAAGGTACCACACACACAAAAATGGTTTCAACAAGTGAAGATGAGTGTGAGATAATCGCAAATCTCCCAAGTGTACACAGATGGGATTGATAAGTTCACGGAATGGACACAAAGAGAGTACCACTACTTGAGAAATATTTACCACACACCGGTTGACGACAAGATTTGCATGTAGAAGTACGGTGAAGCTATTGGGGATAGAGGACAATATAGATGTCTTGTTAACAAGAATAAGTCTTCGTCGTTTGGCCACATTCAACTTCGACACCTTCATAGTGCCAACGCTACATTATCTTGCCACGATATACATAAAATGCAAAGATGGAATTGAGAAGGTGGTATTCAAAATAGGAGCAAATAGCTATTCGCTCACCTTCCAAAAGTTTTGCGAAGTATATGGATTTCCCACTCTACCACATGGAGACACACAATGGAGTTTCACCGGAATGGATCGAGTTTACCCAATGATCGCAATCAACAAACGTTATTCCGCACATAGCTCTAGGATCTCCAAAGTTCGGTACACACTCCGGCTCATCAAAAATAGCATATTTGCACGGTGAGAGCCAGCAAACGCCTCTCCTTTGGAACTCATGTTACTCTACTGCGGCATACAAAACCGATTTAACCCAAACACTTCTCCAACGGTCAACAATACATGAGCCATCTTCCTTGATAACCTCATGAGCATTAAATTTCAGATTTCTAGTGGAGAAGAGTCTTCAATAAATGTGGGAGGAATGCTTAGACCACTTTTCGATGAAGTTGGTGTCGATCTTGGCGAGTACACACCATTCTACCTCACTAACCACATGGACCTCTCTCACCGAGCCACGATGAGGATCATCATCGGCACAATGGAACAAAGGAAATTATGTACCGTCTCTTCCGCAACGACGGTACACCTGTATATTTCACTTCACTCCACTTCCCAGGCTTCATCAACTTTGTTATTCCAATACCATTCAACACGGTTCCGCTCCGGCTCCGGGAAACCACTCCCGACATCTACTAGTCCAAGGTACTCTCCAAAACCATTGTAAATACCATTAGTCTTTATTTTCATTATTTTTCTTTACTTCCAACTTATTTTCACACCGAGACGATGTGAATTGAGTTCGGGAGGGGGGGGGGGGGTAACTATGTTTATTATGTCTTATTTTAAGTGTCTTAGTATAACACCCCCGATCATTGTTGACCGAGAATGCCACAATAGATACCCAACCGATGAAGATTACTATAATAAATCTAGTTTCCCCAATCAATCCATCCAAGGTATCTTTACCTCTTGACCATGGTCTAAGGGTTTGCAACCCGTTACATGGTCTCGAGTTGTGTTAGTCCGGACAAGACTAATACCAGATCATCACCCACAATTTAATAAAACATACTTTTATTTATTTGCAAAAACTTTACAAGGTTTAAGTTTGGCCAATGCCTAGAGCCCAAAAGAGTCGTAAAAACATAGCTTTACAAAAGACATCAAAAAACTACTTCCGGTGGTCCTATCGTTCCGCACACCCGCTAGTGGTTCCCTCTATAGGCTTAACTGCAAAACAAAATGGAATCATGAGTACTAAGTACCCAGTGAGCCCTAGCTCCCCCTAACATACAATAATCAATCCGCTGAGCTAGCACCACACCTGGATAAAGTTGCCACCACCAAGTGATAAAGACGCTCAAAACCACCACCAATGACTCTTCCAGAAATCAAAGGATAAAGGTAAAAGATCTAAACAGATCTAAGGGGTCACAAAGACACTCCAATTTCTTAAACTCGTTTTCTGATTTTCATTCATCAATATGAGCTTCAATATATAGAGGAAATACAATAAAAACGTTCATAAAAGCTACTCTACATACAGAAGACATAGAAGAAATAAATTCAAACTCTAATCTGCATGAAGGAGAGAGAAACAGACTGAAATAAATGATGTGTTGACTGTGGACGAAGATAACTCTTCATGTGTTATGGCAGATTATCAGCAGATAATTGGCAGAGCAATGGCAGATAAATATTCACCTGACCAATGGCAGAGCAATGGCAGATAGATATTCAGCAGACCAATAGCGAACTGATGGTTACTGAACCAGAAACAACAATGTGACAGCCAACCCGTTTTGCTTCTCTTTTCCTTGGGTTGTTTCCTTGACTTGCACAACTGCTCCCGCATCACTTCTATTGTCCTTTTTATCTTACTCGGCCCTAACCACAAAGGCTATAAGGTCAGCAATCCGACATGTAATGCCACGGTCAGCAATGAGCGGGGGTATTACAAAAGGTGGTATCAGAGCATGGTTTTGATCATGCAGCAACACTTGTGTTCTCAATGGTTTTATCGAGTCAAAACGAGTCGCAAAAGAAATCTAGGAATCCGGTTACGTTCCGTGCTTTTGGGTTTATGGATTAAGATTGACCTGATCGTTTTGTGCAGATTCATACCAAAGGTTAATTGGAAATCAGTCGTGGGGTGCTTCATCGGGGCATGGAAGTTCGGACACGAGAAGCCCTTATGGGTATTTACAATCATCAAGGGATTCAGGAACACATGAGAATTTTGTTTAGGAAGTGTCGGATGAGAGTTTTTCGTATTCTAGAGAAGTGCCATGTATGGATAGGGATCCATTACCGAGAAGAGGACACAATACTAGTCCAAACCATCCAAGATCTTCTTCTCAGAGGGCGAGCAATTCAGTACATAGTTACCATGAGTCGTATCCACCACATAATGTATTTCAAGAACTGGAACAAGCCAGACAACCACATAATCATGGAGCCGATCCAACTTTGTCTATGCTTCGAGACATGTTATCCCATATGAAGCAACAACAGAACCAAGCGACATCAAGAGCACATCATGGTGCACCAACTCCACCTGATTATCTTAAGAGTGTTTTGATGATGCAATCTCTCAAAACCTACAGTTTCAAGGGAGAAGCAGATACGTTTAAGGCAGACGCATGGTTGCAAAACTTGGAGAAGAACTTTGCAGCAATCAGATGTTTAGAGGGATACAATAGGGATATTGTTGTGTATTACTTAGAGGAAGAAGCAACAAATTGGTGGATTGGAGTGGAGAGACAACATCGCTATCGAGTGACAACATGGTCCGAATTTTGGAGAGAATTTGAAAGGAAGTACTTTCCACCTGAAGCTCGAGATAGATTGGAACTTGAGTTTTTGGAGTTGAAACAAAGAGGAAGAAGTGTGCGGGATTATGAGATAGAATTTACAAGGCTTCGGAGATATGTTTTCTATGGACATGATGATGAACCTACCATGGTTAGAAACTTTCTCAGAGGACTACGTCCAGAGATTCATAGTATACTTCAGGCCGTTGGACATACAAGCTTGACCGAGTTGATTGAAAGAGCGGTGAATATAGAGGAAAGTTTATCTACGGAAAAGAAAGTTGTATCCCAAGGACAAGGAAGTATGAGCAACGATTCACGAGCTGATCATGGTCAAAAACAGAATAACTCGACAAGTCAGGGACAGTCGAGTATACGAGGGAGAGGTCGAGGAAACCGTGGAGGTCGTACTGGAGCAACCTCATACTCTAGTTATGTATGTTACTCGTGTGGTGAGACAGGTCACCGCTTTCGAGAATGTCCTAAGGTTGGACAAAATCTACCTTATGATGTTGCCAATGTGGTATGCTTTATTTATGGAGAAAAAGGTCATTATGCAAATACGTGTCCAACCACACACCCGATGCAAACTGTGATGACCGTTGTTCATCCCCCACCGCCTAGGAAAAGGAAGAACCCCCGACAAAGAGGCCATATATATCAGGGAGAGTTTATCAGTTAGGCTTGCCACCGGCTAAGTCGTCAGGATCCTCGAAAGATCCTATCACATATAAGTATGGGTTCTAACTTTTATCTATGATTGAGTGTTTGTATGATTGCATGTGCATGCATTTATGTGTTATAGTGTACTGTGGAATTGTGGGATAATTGGTAATTGGTATCTCAAGTTGATTGAGTATAGCTAGAGGTTGAGACCCAATCTAAGGAACCGAGAGTTAATGGATAGGGGCCGTAGTTACTTAGGAAAACCTTCCTAAACTGATCTTTCCGAAGGTACAAGGGAGATAAGTGGATGAAGCATTCAACCTTATGAATTCGAGATGAATTCTTTTAAGGAGAGGAGAATGTAATAACCATGGTGAGAGATCAAAATGGCTACGGGGAATGATCGACCCAAAACTTACCGTGGGAATAAAAGTGGTCAACCATGGTGAGTAAGATGATCAAGCATGACGGGTTTAGAAGCACGAGGTGTCCCAGAAGCATGAGGTGGCGAGAAGCACGAGGTGTCCCGGGATCACGAGGTGGCGAGAAGCACGAGGTGTCCTAGAAGCACGAGGTGGCGAACAGCTCGGGATTGACCAGCTCGGGATTCAGCAGCTTGCTTGATTCAGCTGCTTGACCTGCTTCAGGATCTTCCGCCTTATCAAGGACACGTGTCGACGTCCGGACAGTCCACTGCCACCACGTGACACACCCCCGCTGACCCAGCTGCCTGCCTACCTGCTTGCTTAAGTTTATAAATATGACCCAGCAGCTTATATTTTCGCATAGAAACCTTACCAAACCTCTGTTAAAATCACCTTAGAAATTTCGAACCATTGTCCGTGACCGTGATCCAGTCTGCGGACCGTTGTTGTGAACCATCGACTAGCGTCGGGAAAATTTTTGGGTAAGGCGTTTTGATCCAAACTTACCTGTTGGACTTAGTTTCGTCTTCTGAGCTCGAATCCAACCTTCTTTTCAGGTTTTGATGGTTGGAATGGTTGAGAATTAATCCTAAACTCTGTCCATTTTAAGGGAAGGAAGCTTCATTAGTTCGTGAAATAGCGGAGGAACCTAGGTCCGCTTTAGACCTTAAGTTCGAATCTAAGCAGCAACCATTCAGAAAGCAAAGGTGAGTCTTGGTGATGCTTGTCGTGTGTTGATGAGTTGAACACACGTTGTTTGTTTGTTGTATGCTTTATAGCCGTTGAGGTTCATGCTAGAATTCTAGGAACTTGGTTAAGTGTTTTCCTTGATCCTTTGTGCATGATATTTGGTTGTGTGATTGAGTTTTGTATGAGTCATGGGATAATTGTGTATGCACTCGTTACTAATCTTTGTGGATGCAGAGTTTCAAGAGGAAGTTAGATTCACATGTGATCTATAGAGATACATACTGGTCTAAGGTAAACTTTTTTGTTGTAAACAATGTTAGGCTTTACAAGTGATCAAGAGGATCATGTAACATCCTAACAATAGTAGAGAGCGGTTGACACTTCCTTGTATCAGGGTCACGGAGAGACGGGATTATAGCCTTTGGCCGTGGTATTACATGTCGGATTGCTGACCTTATAGCCTTTGTGGTTAGGACCGAGTAAGGTAAAAGGGACAATAGAAGGAAGTTTTTAATTCTTGGTATAGGGTTTTTGTTGTTTAACAGATTGCACGAAAGGGGACTGCAGTAAGAAGGCCTATAGAGTTGTTGTGTTTGAGTTTTTTTTTTGCATGTGCATTCTCCGAAGACTTCTTCCGGAACAAGAATGGCTCAATCACTTACTAATGCTTGATGATTTGGATTTAATCAACGAAAGGCGGGATCAAGCCTTGATCCAAATCCAAAATTACCAAAACGCAGCAGCGAAGTACTACAACTCTCACGTACGTGATCGGAGATTCTATGAAGGAGACCTAGTGCTACGAAAGATCTTTCAAAATACAGCAAAAAAGAACGCTGGCAAACTTGGAGCAAATTGGGAAGGACCTTACAAAATCACCAAAGTAGTCCGCCCTGGGGTTTACGAACTCGCCAACATGTCTGATGCCCCAATACCACGATCGTGGAAAGCAATGCACCTAAAGAGGTACTATCACTGAGTCACTTTACATGAACTATGGGGTGACTTGATCCCTGCAAAGGGTACGTAGGCAGCTCATCTTCGGATGGGTTCAGCTACCCCACCCCCCCCCCCCCCTTCTCTTTAAAAAAGGGAGAGTGGGTACGTATACTCATATACTCCCATCTTTATAATATACTCTACGTCTACTTAATGCAAGCTTTTCGAAGCTAAGATCTTCAAATCACATCCTTTACGGATTACTAAAGCCTTAACAAAACAGGAATCCCATTCACATCCTTTATGGATTACTAAAGCCTTAACAAAACAGGCATCCCATTCACATCCTTTATGGATTACTAAAGCCTTAACAAAAACAGGCATCCCATTCACATCCTTTACGGATTACTCAAAGTCTTAACTAAACAGACATCTCATCCCACTCGCGTTGCTGCTCGCCACAGCAACGAACTACTACATCCTTTACGGATCTAACTATTACATCCTAGCGGATTAAAAGCGCGATATATAAATGTCTATGTCCATTTTCGGAGCGGATATGCTTACGGTAGCGTATCCGTAAACCGAAATGTTCATCTTAAACCCAACAAACAAATCGTTGGTCGAAACAACTATGTTCATTATCGGAGCGGATATGTTTACGGTAATGTATCCATAAACCAAAATATTCATCTTAAACCCAACAAACGAATCGTTGGTATTAACATCAAAGCAAAATACAACGAGGTTTATCGGCGGTTAAGCAGTTTATGATACTTGGCAGCCGAAACAAATTCGTCCACCTCGGATATAAAGCATTCAGCAACAAGATTTGGAAACAAAAAAACAACACTACAATAACAAAAGCCACAAGGCAAAAATAACAAGTCAATATGGATAAAGGCATCCAGGCACCATATTCAAACAAAGTGAAGCACAACGTCATAAAATAGGATAAGCAAAGCTATAGTCTTCGGCACATCCTCAGTAACGGGTTCAGCGATCCCCGTTATCGATAACCTTGGAAGACACATCCTCATCAGACCTCGAAGTGGGCTCGTCGGAGGATTCGATCGTCGTCCTGGATTCAGAAGCCTTCTTCAAACTAAGCAAAGACAAACCAGGAGTACCCATGTTGGATCCAGAGGAAACACGAACCCCAACATTCGCCGCTAACGCTTCGACGGGCTCGTTACCCAGCATAACATTAGCCGAATCCTCAGAAATCGGTGAAACCACCAAGTCACTCTCCAACTCGGTAAATGTATCCCAAACATGAGATATACGATATATATGCTTTTGTACGATCAGAAAGAAAGCCAAGATAATTTTTATAACACTACAAGAAAACAGAGAGTGAGTGACTACTAAAATGGTCACAAAACAGTCACAAAATACCAATTTACGACTAATTAGTGACTAAAATAAGTAGTCGCAAAATTTTCGTCGCAAAATTGTCTCAAATGGGGGACTAAACTGTGACGACTTATTTTAGTCGTACATATACGACTACTTTGGGACGAAATGTAGGAGTCGTATATTAAAGACTAAAAAGTGACGAGGCATATTTTGCGACTGCTGTACGACATAGTTATGTAGTCGTAAATTTGAGACTAATTAGTGACTACCGATGTAGTCGTGCAGTTGCGACGTTTTAAAGACCAATATTTTCGAGGCTTAGTCGCAATTTTGTCGCGTATTAACAACCATAGTGCGACATATTTGTTCCATGTGTCCGCTGTAGCGTCGCAAATCGGTCGTAAATCAGTCACAAATAAGCGACTAGTTAGAAACTAACTTAACCGGAAAAAATATATATATATATATATATATTTCTTTACATTTAATATAAATTAAAAAATGTTCTAAACCTGAAATTAAGAAACAAGTACTGCAAATTAACCCAAACACAAAATATAAAGTTTGAACACATCGCATACACAACATACAAGGTTTTAACACATCCCATACACAAATTATAAAGTTTAACACATCAAAAAGGTTTTAAAACTAGAATAAGGTCATGTGGCAGGTGAGTTGGATGGAACAGTGGGTGTTGCATTGCATGGGGGTGTGGTTGTTGCATTGCCTGGGGCTGGGGCTGGGTCAGTGAGTAGTGGAGAGGGTGTTGCGGTGGCTGGTGTAGTACTTAAGAGCTGAGATTGAGTCATGTAAGCTGCAAGTCCCGGATTAGTGTCTTTAAGGTAAGAGAGAATCATTTCCAAGCTTGTGATCCTATTTTGAGCTTGTCGATGCTCCTTTTCACGTCGAGCATTTTCTAATTCTTGGTCAGCTATCTTGCGACGAGCAGATTGAAGCTGTTCCTGGATCTCCAACAGGTCAGTCGAAGACGAGCTTGCATGACATTCTTTTCTTTTCCCCTTGTTGACCAGTTCTCGGAGTTGGCCAAGTCCAAAAAACTTACCTTTTGGGTCTGTTTCAGTACACTAAAACAAAAAAAAAACAGTATGAGTTACGTTGACATCAAGCCTAAACACATACAATGACATCAAGCCTAAACAGAAAGAATCATAACCAAAAACAGAAAAATTGAAAACAAAAAAACAAGTATAAACTTAAACATCACCACAAAAAAAGCATGGCAGTAGAACAATCTATTCAGAAGACACAAATGATGCATGTACAGTCCATACATTTTGAATAAATCAATCCATATAGAGTATTTCTAACTATCCTAACAAATCGTGCTCACCAAACAAAGACATGAAGTATTCAAGCTCAGAATGGACCAGTTGAGGAGAAAGAGAAACAGAAGAAGAAACAAAAATCAGAACAAAAGAGAAGAGAAACTTATACATAACTCAATACCAGCCATGATAACACAAACACACAGACAATCCTATCATAAAAACAGCAGAAGATAAAGGAGATTACCTCAAGGAAGATCTGATTCTTTTCTTCAAGGGTGAGGGTGGGGTGAGTAGATTGCTCAGACGAAGTCCCTGATGTTTCTGGACCATCGGCATCCTTTAGAGACATTACCTCTGCTAGGCTCTTCTCGTAAGCCTCAGCTACTGCTTTGGCCTTTTGATCAACAAAACTTCCATCCGCCCTTGTATGTGTTCTCATAAAAACTTCTCCAAAAGTAACAGGTCGCCCTAGTTCCTCCTCCTGTAATAATAGAAAACACATATTAAGTAGAGTCAAAATGTAATTCAAAAGGAAGGACAGACTTTTTACCATTTCTTGTTGAATTGTCAAGTATGATTTCTGCCCGGATACGTGCTTGTAGACCCCAAGACCGCCACGATCAGAGTTACGAGACTGTGAAGCAGTAACACTCCTGTCCACTGCATATGGAGTTTTCCAATGAACCCACATTGCTTCCCAAAGCATCTCGCCAATCCAAGGTGGCCTTTCACCACTGTTCTTGGCCTGAGATACTATTCCTTTCATCCTATTTTTTGCAATCTTCAAGAAATGCTGCTTCACAAGGTCTGTAATCCCTATATCCCAATTGTAGCTCCGCTACACAGTACAATAAAGGAATGAGTATTGATGATACTTATGTATTACAAATGAAATATAACACAAATAAAACCAGAAAGCATTACCGCAAACGTTCTGAAGTATCTTTCTTGGATGTGTATCGGCATAACCTTCCAGCTATAGTATGGCCCATCAAACTTTCGCCGAAATATTCCCGCAATGACACGAGTCAATTTACCTTTTTCCCGGGTAAACCTAGTACAGGAATACAAACAAAGAATAAGACATAAGAAATTATAAGAAGCGACTTCAAACAGACCATGCTCAGTTGAGAAGAAGCAGTATGTACCATAATTATATTGACCCGTATCTACAACTTAAGACTTCACAAGAGTACGACTGTGCCTAAAAGAATCAACTTAAACTGATATACGTTGATAACACGAGTGGTGCAAACAGATTCAATGATGGAAACAAATGCAACATATACAAACTCTTAGTTCTAAAACTGACCCTATATGCATATAAAATACAATCACTGACCCTTATGCATATACAATACAGAGATGAAATAAAAATGAAAGCAAACTTACCACGTTGTCTTAACGCCGGGGATAGGATGCTCACTTAAGCGTGGGAGATTTTCCCGGCCAGGAAGAGCCAGCAGATCATCTAATATATGATCGAAGTCCGCCATATCTTCATCGGGATCATTATTCTCTTCTGCATCCTCTTCATCAGGTTCATAATCCGGAAGCTGAACTTGATTGTTTTGTTCCTGGGGAATCTGAAATACTGGAGGCTGTGGTTGAGGATTTGGATAAGGAGGTTGTTGTGGGTAGGGCATGTGTTGAGAGAGATGGGAGGGTCGCGGTTGAGTGGATGGTGCATACTATCGTGGAAGAGAGTTCCTGTTAACCGAGACTGTGGCCTGGGAAGACGGGTTTGAGGAGTAAGAAGAGGCTCCTTGGGATCTACTAACTCCGTCCATCGGCGTACCCGGTCCCCCGTTGGATCTCGCAACTGAGCCTGACGGCGAACCCTCTCCAACATTGGCTCTCGAACCTCCATCTGGGGGTGAACCATTTCCGGCGTTGGGTAGAAGACCTCCGCCTGAGGTTCCACCTTTTCTGGCGTTGGCTAGAAGACCTCTGTCTGAGGTTCCACCTTTTTCGGCGTTGGCTCGATGAGCTCCGTCTGAGGTTCCACCTTTTCCGGCGTTGGCTCGATGAGCTCCGCATGCGGTCGAACCAACTTCGCCGGTTAGTCTACTCCCTCCATGAGAGTTAGCCCCTCGACCTCTACTGGATTTTCTTTTTCCAGCCATGGATTTGTCGAGTTTAGGAAGGAAAGCGAGAGAGATTGAGAGATTAACTGATTATGTCTGTTGAGAGAGATAGAGAGATCGACCCAAATAGAGAGAGAGACAAAGAGATGAACAGATTCTAGGAAGGAAATCTGGTGAGAGAGAGAGAGGGTGAAGATTCAGACCGAAATCGAGAGATAGAGAAAGCGATGAACATAAACTCGATAGAGATAAAAACAGATCTAGGGTTTGGAAAATAGAATGGGGAATCAGATCTATTTGGATACTTGTTTTGACTAAGAGTCCCTGAAGAGTGGGTAATTAGTCGCAAACTAATTTTGGGGGGGATTTCTTCGCGCCCTAAAGCCCAAAAAATTCACCAAAAGCCCAAATAATTTTAAACCCAAACATGTTAGGAAATTAAGTTAGTCACAAATTAGTCGCAAATTTGGGACTAACATAGAAAATAGTCACAGATTGTGACTATTTTGTGACGCTATTGAGTGAGTCACAAGTCTATACCCTAAACCCTAAACTTTTATACCCCTAAAATTGATACACATACTTAATCGATAATTGCTATTATATTTCTTGATTTTATACTTCAGTATATAATGTTAATTAAGCCTAACTAAATAAAATTCGAATTTTTATACACTTTAAGATAATAACTAAGTAAAATGTTAAGATAAGTATGAGTTTATAAAAATTGTTAGTTAGAAGTTTTGACTATTAGATAATATATATAGCGTAACTTGCAATTGAATCTCGGAATAAATACTGAAGACTAATCTTATTTACAATAACCTTTTGGTGAATTTCCAAAAATCATACTGGTTAGTCGCAAATCAGTCACAAAATAGTGACACTTTCCGAATGTAGTCGCAAAGTAGTGTGTAATTCATAACCATTTTGTGACATTCTGTAAAAAGTGTGAAAATGTCCACACCTGCGCTTTGAACTTGAGACCTATAAGTGATATATGTGTTGCAAACCAGCTGAGCTAATGAAACCTTTTTTTTTTATTACATTAAATATATATATATATATGGAAAATAAGTTTACACGGAAGTCCTCTTATTCGAACCTAAGACCTATGGGTCACATGAATGTTGCATTTCCACTGAACCATAGTCACTATTCGGTTTTAGAATACATTATATTTTATATATACCGATATTTATCAAATTGGAAAATAAAAACTTGTTTAAATATTTTTTAACAATACAAATCACACAAATATTTTACAAACTTAAATTTAAAATCTCATACATATTATTCAAATTTCATTATCATCATCATCTGAAGATAATAAATTACAAAGAAATTCATCTTCTGGTTCAGCGTCTTCAATTTCAAAATCAATTTCTTGTACTGGATGATTTTCATCGACTAAACTATCGACAATTATTTCTTCAACCGGATCCGTCATTCCATCATCATCTGTTTGTTGCAAAATGACCAGCTCTTTCTCGTTAAACTTTCCTTGAACACGATTTCTTGGATTTAATTTCAGAACTGTATGCCACAATTTTCAAGGGCGTTTAGTATATGGGTATGGAAGATAACAAACCTGATCCGCTTGAGACCCTGCAACAAATTAAATTTTAAATTAGAAGTTTATATATAAATATATATATTTATATATATACACACAAGTAAAAACATGAAATTCATACCCAAAATAAATGGTTCGTAGTTTTGATATCTCTGTGATGAGAGCACGTCAACAATGCCTCCCTCGCTTTTCCGAGTACCTTTTCCAATCGTCGGGTCAAACCATTGACAGTAGAAAAGTATGATCTTTAAATTCACAAATCCGGGATATTGAAACTGCATGATAGTTTCAACGGTCCAATAGAAATCAACTTCTTCGGATGCTTCAGAATAATTTTGGCCTCGGACACATATCCCATAATTCATTGTTTTTCTCGTCATTCCATGATCACGCGTGTGAAATAAATACCCTCATATAAAATACATGGGCCACGAGGTGACTTTATTTTCAGGATCTTCCACTATTTCATGAACCCAAGTAGGAAAACTTTCTTGACTTTTCATTGCATTCACCTATACAATAGAAAATATGTCACTTATAATTAACATGGTTAATTACTATATAATAATGAAATTCATATGAAATACATACATATTGGCGGACCCATATATGAAAATCTTCATCTCTTTTTGTCGTGACCTCCTCATCAGATAGTCCTGGGTAATCGAATCGAATTTGCGCATCCAACACTCTGTATTGCCAATATTAAGATATATAATTATGACAAAGTGTATAAAATATAGACAAAATTATGTTAAAATAATGTCGAAAGCATAATTACCTTTCAAGCGGCCTAAAATAATCACAATTCCGCAAAACATATGAATGTGCGCACTTATAATCTTTCTCGCTTAACCAAAATTCACTGCTTTTGCCACTTGGACGACCCATTTCAGTAAATATATCTGGTACCGTTAGACTATATACGCGGACTTCACCTTCATCATACCGACTTGTCCTGCAATTGATGACCCTTATGTATTTGAAACAAATCACGCATTAACAATAACTTAACATATATAAGTAAATTATTACCTTCTTCTGCTAGCTGTAGAAATGTGTGACGCAAAATAGTGTTCTGAGAAATAAGATATCTCATCATTCATGTATGATTGAACAGTTGATCGCGCTGGATATCTTTTGTTCTTTGCTTTGCCTTTCAAATGTTTAAAAAACCTTTCGAACGGATACATCCACCTATATTGCACAGGACCACCAAGCTCTGCTTTGTATGATAGATGGATAGGTAGGTGCTCCATCACATCAAAGAAAGAAGGCAGGAAGATTTTTTCCAGATTACACAAAATCATGACAATGTTATCCTTGAGAAGTTGGACGCGAGTTTGATCTAATGATCTACTGCTTAGGTCATGAAAAAATGCTCCAATCCCTACACAAAAATCATGAAGTTATCAATAATAAGATGTAAAGCAGACATATATACTATATATATATATATATATATATATATATATATATATATATATATATACCTGATAATGCTTGGTGCACATTACGCGACAAAAGGTCGGCAAAGACAAATGGAAGCAATCGTTCCATAAATACATGGCAGTAGTGACTTTTCATTCCAGAAAATTTTCCACCATTGATGTCTGCACAACTGGCTAAATCTACTACATAGCCGTCTCGAAATTTAACCTCAGTCTTGACCCATTGTAGTAAGGCTTCTTTCGCTTTTGAAGTCAATCTCCAAATGTGAAATGGAGCTCTCCCTCGATCATCGACATGCAATTCTTTCCGAGAACAAAATCTTGCGATATCTAATCTTGACTTGACTGTGTCTTTTGATCTGTCTTTAATATTCATAACAGTATACATGATGTTGTCGAAAAAATTCTTCTCGATATGCATCACATCAAGATTGTGTCGTAGATTGAGATCGGTCCAGTACGGCAGCTCCCAGAAAATGCTTTCTGTATGCCAATTATGCCAATCCCCATAGCCGGCCGGTTTTTTTGTATGTCCATTTCCGCCACAATCTGATGTTTTAGGTGGTTCGACATGCCGTATACGCTCATATAACACTTGTTCACCAGTCAACGATTGAGGCGGGTAGTCGTTAATTTCGTTATTTCCCTTCAAAAATTTAACTTTATTCTTCCGTAACGGATGATTGTTGGGCAAAAATCTTCTGTGACAGTCAAACCAGCTTGTCTTTCTACCAGCCGGCAATTGAAAAGCATTTGTCTCATCCATACAAATTGGACAAGATAATCTTCCATGTGTCGTCCATCCTGACAACATACCATAAGCCAGAAAATCGTTTATCGTCCACAACAGAACAGCTTTAAGGTTAAAGGTTTGATCTAATGACACATCATACGCCTCAACTCCGTTATTCCATAACTCTTTTAACTCGTCGATCAGTGGTTGGAGGAAGACATCAAGACTGGCTCGTGGATGATTTGGTCCCGAATTCAAAACCGTAAGAAACAAATTCTCACTTTTCATGCACATATCCGAGGGTAAGTTGTAGGGTGTCATGATCACAGGCCACAACGAATGGTTTTTTGACATACCAAAAGTATTAAAACCGTCTGTACATAATCCAAGATAAACGTTTTGCGTTTCTGCTGCAAAACTCGGGTGCATTTGATTGAAATTCTTCCACTCTGCCGCATTAGATGGATGACACATTACTCCGTCTTCTGACACATGCTCAACATGCCATCTCATCGATGATGCAGTCTTTTCTGATTAGTACATCCTCTTCAATCTGTCAGTGATAGGTAAATACCACATACGACTGAACGGTATTTTTGTTCGTCCCTCACTAGCCTTATATCTTGGTTTTTCACAAAACCTACAATGCTCCAACTCCTCATCTTCTTTCCAGAAGAGCATACAATTATCTACACATACATCAAATGTATGGTACGGCAATCCTAGCTTTCGCATCAACGTTTATGTCTCGTAATATGAACCGGTTGCCTGATTACCCTCTAGTAAATACTCCGTAAACAATTAGGCCCATGAATCCATGCAAGTTTCAGCCAAATTATGGTCTGCTTTAATGTTCATGAATCGAGAAGCTAATGATAACTTCGAATGACCATCATGACAATCATCATAAAGTGGAGTATTTGCCGCATCTAACATGCTGTAGAACTGTTTTACCTCATGGGTAGGTTCTTCATAAACATGATCATTTCCACTTTGATCATGTTCAGGATATTCATTAAATGGCGTAGAACCATGAAATGCATCATGAACCATCCCGGCATAAACATTCCCTCCATCATAATCTATTGGTTGATTACCGCTAGTAAAATCTGCATTATCATAATGACTACTAGTTCATGCCCCAACAACATTATAATCTTCACCATGTTCTGACCATACATAATATCCAGGCATAAATCCTCTACTATGCAAATGCTTCGAAACGGTCCTTGCTGGTTTTAAATTTGTGGAATTTTGACATTTAGCACAAGGGCAGTAAAACTTACCTCCACTGCTTAGAGCTCTGGCTTGGCTACTTGCAAAATTCATGAAGTGCTCGACCCCTTCCAAAACTTCACTAGAGATATTATTTGTGCGTGGATCAATTCTATTATACATCCACTCTCGAGATGAATTCCACATATTTTTTTCTCTTTTTTTTCTTTCTCTTTCTTTTTTCTAATCTCACGTTTGCAATTTTTTTTCTGATGAATGAATAACAAGGTGCGAATGTGCATATTTATAGTTGAAATTTTGTCACAAAATTAGGTAGTACCTACCCCTTATTTTTCACGTTTCCACTTACTTGCCTTAATGACTGTTTTGTGACTCAA
Organism: Pseudoturritis turrita; assembly: GCA_900406555.1. Classification (NCBI taxonomy): domain Eukaryota; kingdom Viridiplantae; phylum Streptophyta; class Magnoliopsida; order Brassicales; family Brassicaceae; genus Pseudoturritis; species Pseudoturritis turrita. The sequence goes on along the minus strand of OVBL01000427.1, from coordinate 401,699 downwards.
CGGGGACGACCAATGCAAGTGGCTAAGCAGTCGCTAATTTGTGACTATTTTGTGACTGAACTTTTTAACTAAATAAGGAGTCGCAAATTAGTCTCACTTTGCGACTACTTTGCGACGAACTATACATCGTCGAATTATAGTCTTAACTCAGTCGCAAATATACGACGATTAACCGACTACAGACGGTCGTCGCAAATTTGCGACTAACAAGTCTCCAAATCTGCAGTAGTCGCTTATGAGTCGCAAAATAGTCACATTAGAGTCACACAAATTTGTGACTAAATAAATATTCACAAAAAGTGGTCACTGATTCTCTGTTTTCTTGTAGTGTAAGAAGATCATGAATAACTCGGATGCTATGAGTCTAATGACCCAAGAGATTATATGACGATCGTGCAAGTTTATTGACTAAGGCTTTGCTCATAGAATTTTCCAAAATGAGAGTATATATGATTGGAATGCATCTCATGAAGATGATGCTTAAAAAGGGGGAGGGGGGGGGGGGGGATAAATATGATGATATGCGTGGATGCACTCTTATCCCCTTATCATGGTTTTTGTCCCAGTGTGTTTTTCCATGACAAGGTTTTTCACGAAACATCAAAGAACATGCAAATGATAGACATCCAAAAGGGAATGTTATAATCTCAATGATGAAAGTGTATCACTCTTCCAAACGTTTTATCATACAATGATGAGATCGAGACTAGCGAAGAGAATGATTGAGATGAATCATCAACGGAATATATGAAGAGTGCAAGATTCATCTTTTCCAAGGGGAGGAGATTGCGCTCTTTTTTCCTTGCAATGATTTTTGTTCCAGATAAATTTTTCCATTATAAAGTTTTTAACGATGCAGTACACAATATACCAACAATAATAAATACTTAAGGAGTAGTGTTAAGAATGGATAAGTTTATCATTATTATTTTATTATATAAAGCAGAATGCGCTCAACGTGAGCATGACACGTAGGCAAAATTATAACTCATCAGATCGCGACACGTGTAATTGTTAATTTAGATTGTGATACGTGTCAATATAAATGATATAAAAATGTAAGTTTTCTTACTCTACATTATTTATTTCTTAGATCAAATTGTAGTGTAACTAAAGAAAATAATAAGCCAAAAATGGAAATAAAACATACTATTAGACAATTAAAAGGAAATAGTACACCAAAAATACTAAAAAGGAAAATATGACATATTATTTTTAATTTCCAAAAGTATTAGTGTAATTGTTTAGAGAGTAAATTTATCCCAAATAGTAATACATGACAACTTGATATCCATGAGATTACGATATATGTCAAAAATTAAATACAATTTTCCATATATTTTTTTTATTGATATATTTTTATTTCTTTACTAACTATGTTTTGTTATTTTTTAACTATTTTTTTAATACTAATGATATATGTAGACATAAATTTGATAGAATGTATTATGCATTTATTGTTTTGATATGAAATGTTTGGCTCTTATACAATGACATAGAGTGTATAGAGTATAAATTTAGTTTTAATATGATGAAATAAGTAGATGGGTTGTATTGCAAGATGAAAGGCGTGAAATTGAATTCTAGCTTTAAAAAGAGTTAATAATCAAAATCCAAAATAAGTGTACGAGTAACCAATCAGAATCTAAAATAAATATGCGAGTAACCAATCATAATCTAAATATTTACATCAATAAGATTTAACAAATAGTTTTTATATTTTCATAAGATTTATCTTTATTAAATCTAATCAGTTACCAATAATGAGTATTTTGCATTTTTTATTATCATATATAAATAAATTATTATTAAAAACTCGCATATCACGGATCCTAATCTAATCTAGTATTAATATATTTTGCCGACATATTCCTCCTATAAATAGGAGGTTCTCCTTGTAACAGATTGATGAAAGTAATAATAAACTTAGAGCACCTGGATAGAGGTTTCTTAATAGGATTCTCATATTAAAAATTTAATAAAATCTACAAAAAAAATGAAAGAGAATTACGAGAGACTCTTCTAACATTTGTCTACATATAATTGGCTCAATTTTATTTAAAATTTAAAATTTAAATATTTATCTAAATTATATTAAAAATATTAATATTATATTTAATGAGAAATGGGAGATTTTTTTCATAAAAATATTAATTAATCGATAAATTCATTAATTTATAGAAAGATTTTTTTAGTTAATTATATTCTTAAAAAAATTCTTTAAATGATTTTATATTAAAAAAAAATTGAATCTATTTGTAAAAATGACATGCATTAACTTGAAATTATGATTAATACTCTAATATCATAATGGACTATCCAAATAAAAATGATACATGTTCTTAAGTTCAAAATTTTGAAAAAAATGATGGTTATTATCTTTAATATTGATGATAAAGTTAGAAACAATATATATTATGATACAATTGGAAAGATTTATGTGTAAATAATCAAATACTACGTCTATAATTTTTCACAAATTTTGAATAAATACCAGAAAAACTCTAATTTTTTTTAATGTAATAAGTAAAATTAGAAATGAGTTCCATCTAAATTTCAACACGGTCAAAACATAAATCACTAAAGCTAAATATTAGTATATTATCATATATATGCATAATTTTATAGGATTATTAATTTATAATATTATTGGACCATATATTTATATTTCTTTAAAAAAATTATTATTATATTATCTTATGAAATTTTGTTAATTTTTACACTGATCCGATTCGAGACCAGCAAAAATTATTATTTTATTATAATTATTAATTTATAAAGGTTTTACTGTACATATATACATGTTTTTATATTAAATAGTTTATAACAAATATATATATATATATATATATATCTTTTATAGTATAGTTTATAGAGAATTTTTTTTAAATGCCACTTTTGAAATACAATTTTTCAAAAATGTTACACTTCTAAAATCTTTTCAAAAATGCCACTAAAATAATATCATTTACTCAAAATACTATTTAGGTTTGGGTTAACTATTTTATGTTAGAATTTAGTTTTTAGGGTTTAGAGTTTGTTAGGCTTAGGGTTTAAAATTGTAGAGATAAAATCCTTAATTAGTAGTATTTTTGAAAATTGACAACCTATTGTGGCATTTTTGACAAGTGATACACCGGCATTTTTGCAATTGTCCCCAGGTTATAACAATAAAAAAAATCAAATACTGTGAAACAATCATGGTTATTTTATAACAATAATATATCACTAAAACTTCTTATAAAAAATGAGGGAGTACTATTTTCTTAAATTTGGAGATACATCTTTCTTATTTATTTATTTTTTCGCCCGACAACTCGTAATATTATTATTATGAATCCAGATAAGGGCAACATACAATGATACAAAGCTCAACTCTTGTATGATACAAAGCTCAACTCTACAAACTATATAGCATAATGGCCCAAGACGCCATAACTATAGAATTTTGTACAAAATTTCCGGTGGAAACAAAGTTCCGAACCCAGAAGAGCCGACGAGATCAAAGAAGAGAAGTAGAAAGAAAGAAAACAAAATAATACGGGATAATTTGCTCCCTAACCAAAAAAAAATTAAAAATTAAAAATCTAGCAAAAAACAATAAAATAAAAGGTTGGAATGTTGACACATGGAATGGGTTTGGTTAGAATTTAGGTTTGGTTTTTTTTTTTTTGTTATTTGGCCAATTTTTCCACTATAAAAATTAAAAAAAAGAGAACACAATCCACACATCGTTAAACGAAAAAAAAACAAAAAAACCTTAGATGAGCTTCTCTCTCTAAAGGATTCGAGAGAAATAAGAGACAGAAGCCCCTCACATCTTTCTTATTTTTTCCATGTTTTTAATTAACCAATTTCAATTGATTAAAAAAAAATAATCAATTTTATAAATGATATAGTTGTCATACTTAATAAGAAATACATAATTCTCTTTAAATGTTAAATTCAAAAAAAAAAACAAATATAACAAAGGAAAATCTGAGCAGTTGACTTGAGGCGAAATGAAGACTGAACAGCAGACTACTTGTGTAAGAGAACTTAGAGAAGAGAGCAAAAAAGAAGAAGTTGCCCCAAAACCTGAATCAAATACAAGAAGTCTAGGGAAGCTAACCTTGGATCCCAAAAAACACCATCACGCATAATAGATTTCGGGCTAGATCGTCTCCGGCTTTGACCTTCACCAATATCAATTGATACTTACCATCGATCATAGTTCCCTGCAAACTCATCGTAGTGGTTGGCCGGACCATACCTCGAGGGTGCAGGATCATATCTGTGCTGCTGCTGCTGATGGTGATAGTGATGATGGGAAGGAGGATAATAAGGCCTTGAAGGTGGAGGACCCGAGAAATGGCCACTAGACTCAAATGACGAATTTCTGTGGCTTCTACCATATGGTGTGGTCGAATGAGAACCAGGGAAATACCCACCGGAACTGAATGTTGATGATCTATGGTTATGAACCATATATCTAGTGTGATACCTATGGTTATGACCCGGTGGTGTAATGGGTAACCTATGGTGGTTATGACCTGGTGGTGTAATGGTTAACCTATGGTGGTTATGACCCGGCGGTGTAACGGGTAACCTATGGTGGTTATGACCCGATGGTGTAATGGGAGACCTCGGCCTCCTGATCTTTCCTCTTTGGAAAGAATCTTCTTCCGGATCCTCAGTGATCCAACTGCCTCTCTGTTTTGGTTTTTGTGGTGTAGTCTGGGGCTGTTCTCCTTTATGTGCTTTCTTCTTCTTCTTCTTCTTCTTCTTCATCTTCCCGTTGGATTCATGGGGAGTTGAATTGTGTTCAGAGTTTTCTTTATTCTTCTTCTTGGACTTCCCATTGGATTCATGGGGAGTAGAATTGTGTTCTGAGTTTTCTTTATCCTTCATCTTCCCGTTGGATTCATGGGGAGTAGAATTGTGTTCTGAGTTTTCTTTATCCTTCATCTTCCCGTTGGATTCATGGGGAGTAGAATTGTGTTCTGAGTTTTCATTATCCTTCTTCATCTTCCCATTGGATTCATGGGGGGTAGAATTGTGTTCCGAGTTTTCTTTATTTTTCTTGCGAGATCTGCGTGATGGTGTAGATGTTTCCCGGTTCCTCTTAGAAACCTAAATGTAGAAAATGGGAAACGCTGAGTCATTTCATGAGAGAGAAAGGAAAGAAGTGAAGAGCTCAAAGCACCAAATGGAGAGAGAGAGCCTACCTGGGAGGAATTCGGGCATTCACGAGCAAAATGTCCTGCTCCATCACATCTGTAGCATAAACTCGGGGAGTCTCTGCCCTGTGAAGTGCTTATGCTCGACGAATTCGGGCATACCCGTGAGAAATGCCCTTCTTCCCCACACTTAAAGCATAAACTGGCAGAATCTTTTTCCGTGCTTTCCTCGTAGTGTCTACCACATGCCTAGAGAGAAATATTTTAATCAGATAATGAAGTCTGCATCTTTATTTTAACTAAATGAGAATAGATCAATTCGTCGATCATAAGCACTTGAAATCCGAATCTCAAAAACTTACCAGTCCAATGTGACCCAGTTGACCACATCTGTAGCAAGAAACAGCCCATGACAGTGAGTTACCAGGTTCGACACAGCATAGATGGCCAAAGCTTTTACAGACATAGCATTGTATATCCTGGTCAAAGTAAATAGGGCAAGATAGCATTACCATTTGTCTGATCTGCTACATAATCCAACTATACTAAAGCAATCAGCAAATAAAGACAGGTGAAAACCGCTGTGGGGTAGAAGACATTGGAAAAAATGATAAATCCCAATATGGTCATGATCAGTTCCTTTTTTTGGAAACTGTTTTCTCTTGATTTAAATTTTAAACAACAATAAGAAAATAACAGAAGGTTAAACAAAGAAATCATAAGCAAAGTATTGAATTTCTGGAAAGTGGAAACAAAGTTACCTTCAAATCATCCCGAGAGTACTCATACTTGCACAAAATCATGTCATGTCCAAAGTCTCCACATCTTAAACACGCAGCTGTTTTAGACCCGCATTTGTACTTATCCGGACAATCTTTTGCTCGGTGGCCACTTTTTTTGCAAATATAGCAATCTTGTCCCTGGAGAAATAAAAATTGACTAGTCTTCCTAAATCTTCCATGGTAATCACAAAACTACACTCAAACACTTCTGCGAGGTTGCTTATACATGAGCCTTAAAGAGTATATTGGAGAATAAAAGAGAGGCAGCCACATAAAAGGTCTACCATTAAGCTAAAGACCGCACCTTTGAACATTGCTTCGCACCATGTTCCAAACTACCGCATATAAAGCAAGGCTTCCTACGCTTGGTGGGAGTTGGACAATTGACAGTAATATGACCTTGCTCCCCACAACTATAACAAGTCACCCAACCGGCATCAGGAGGGTCAAAGTACCTCGATCCACGCTGATAACACAAGACCCCCAACAATGGTCATCACAGAGAAGCATAAAGGTTTTGATTCCCCAAAAATAAAGTGGGAGATAAGAGCAGTGATTTCAACTCACAAGAAGCTTTTTCAAAACCATATTGCTAGATGTTTCTCCAGGTTTTGGTTCAGCAGACTTGTCAACCTCATCATCCTCTTCACCTTTTACTACATCCTCCACCATGTTCTCCTCATCTTGGTCTTTTGAAACAATGGACTGATAGAGATTAGGAAAAATCGGAGAGCATTAAACACAAGCATCAAACATTCCTAAACAAATAACAAATTGCAAGTCAAAGACAAGTGTTTTAAAGGGAAGAGAATCGTTCATACTGACAATTTCGTTGGCAGCTTCTAGATTGGTTCTCTTCATCTTCTTATTACCCTTTGACTTTCCTCCATTAACCATCACAGCACCGACTACACCAGAACCGCAGAGATCCGACATACTTGACTCCTTTGAATCATCGAAATCACGCCTCGATAACGCTTTCTCTAATATCTTCAAGCTAAGATCTTCATTAGCCTCCTCATCGTCTTCATCTTCGTCTTCGTCTTCGCCGCAGCTATCTCTAATGGCTACTGGATCTTCCCTGTCGTCGTCTTCTTCGTCATCAGAAACAAATTTGTCATCGTTACGCTTCGGCATGACTAAGGGATCGAAACCCTAAATGTTTCGAATGATTCGGTTCGGAAGTTGGAATTTATTTCTTCTGTGTCAACTGGTTTTTGTGATACGGCGGAGGAAGAAGATTAGGGTATGGTTTGTTTGTTTTTTTTTTGTTTTACAATTTTACCCCTGAGGTTATCTTCTAAAAGGAAACAGTAATACACTGTGCAACAGTGCTACGGTTTTGAAAAAGAGATCAAATATAATTTTGTTAACTTAACTACCAAATAGATTCGGATCGATTGGATTAGTCGTTCCGATCCATTTCTCTAGATTTTTTGACATCTTCATTTTATTATCTCAGAAAGTAATGTCTTTTACAATTCTATTGGATATACGATTCTACCAAATAGTATCATGTATGTTTAGGAAGCACCACATTTAAATTAGCATAAAATTTGTACTGTAATTGCGTGTAATCCAAAGTAGTTTAGAAAACTAGATCTCTTCTCTGTATTATAAAACATGATCGTTGATCATTATACATCATCAAAAAAAAATTTTATTCAATCTTTTTCTTCTCGTATGTGTTTTTTCATTGTATCACAATAGAACTAAGAAAAAAATTATGAACCGATTGTTTTCTTTCTTCCTCATAAAAAACAAAACAAAGAAAAACTTGATCAGCTAGAATGTCTGATTCAACCGACACGAACACCACAACGATGTCTGTGGAAATTGTTCGACAAACAATTTCTTCATATGATTTGATAGCAGCTGACAACTCATGATCGGTGATTTCGCATCCTTTGTTGAAGGAACGATACCACAACCATAAGAAGGGTCTCCGGATATTAAGGATTGGTGGATAATCTAGGCGCTGCTCGTGACTTGGGTAAAGATGACAATCGATCCAGTCCTCAGATCCAACATTTTACATCGTGATGTGGTAAAAGATCTATGGGATCGTCTAAAGAAACAATTTTTTTGTGAAAAACAGAACAAGAATTTAGCAGATAAAAGTTGAGCTTGCGTGCTACAAACAAAGAGGCCTCGTAATTCAGACATATTACGGAAAAAATGACGAAGATTTGGAACAGTATGACGAGTCATCGTCATATGCGGCTTTGCAAGTGTGGAAAGTGTAAATGCAACCTCATATCTGCTCAGGAGCAAAATCGCGACGAATATAAGGTACATCAATTCCTTTTCGGACTTGACGATAATCTGTTGTCGAGGAACATTTTTCCCCTGAAGATTTGGTAGATTCATCATCTCGAGGTAACTTAAGGTTGAGAAGAAGCACGAGATATGAATATTGTTCACCAAAAAACCAATTAAGTTTTCTTTGAGAGAATTCGCGACTGTCACTGGTTTTTCTTATGAAAAGTTCCCCAAAAAATCAAAGAAGAAACTGAAGAACAACATTAGTGAGATGCCCTATTGGCCATCACTTTTTGGTAAGTTGTAGACAAAAATTGTTGCTTCTATCATTAAGATGCTGAAGAGGAAAATTGTGATGGATAAAAATAAAAGGATCAAGTACGCTTGTCTCGCCTTTCTTGCATCTGTTCTCATGCCGACATCCCACCATCCGAAGATTGTGAAAGAGAACGCAGAGGAAATCAAGGATCTTGTTGATTTTTTTGCTTATCATTGGGAAATGCTTGCGTTTGATATGGTTATTACTAGTATCAAAGATAGTAAGTCTTGAATGAGAAATGAAGGTTTGATATGTCGTGAACACTATAACGTAGTGTATTCACCTATCAAAATTGGAGTTGATTTGAATGAGAAATAGAAGTCAAAAGTGGATAGATTAGAAAGCTTGTAAGTCTTGCAAATTTGACTAAGTGTAGAAAAATGCAAATATCTCACATTGGAAGTTTGTATGAAAATCCTCAAGTACATAAAGTGGAGAACTCATAACAAGGCTCAAAACCTTGTGTACACTTTTGTGTATTGGAGAGAGAAGATATCCGAGCCGGTCTTCGACTTTGGCCTTTGGGATTTGACAAATGGGCCAATAACAATAAGATTAATATTTTGATCCAAATTTATTTTGGAATATTTTGTTGATTAAATCAACAAAGAAAATATCTGCTCTAATTGATTTTCTTTTGTAACGTTAAAGACAAAATCAAATTTGATTGAATTTGATTTAATCATTGTTGGGGAAAATAAATTCACTATCCGGTTATCACTGGTTAACCTTGATAAGTCTCGGTTAGGACATCAGACTTGGCGGTACATCATTTATGTCAGGTTAAATAAGTAATAACATGTTATTACCAGACAATACGTCGTCTGCGGAATGTAAGACGTCGAAATGACTTATCATTACCAAGTGAAACATTGTTATGACGTCGTCATCAAGTTGTTAGTATCATTATGACGTCGTTTACAGGTTAGTTAATTTATTTGACATTGATTTATAAATATTGCTAATAAGATAACATCGCGAAGAAATCGTGATCCAAGGTATTACGAGGTTTGTTATCATCTTGACTTCATAATCCGAAAAAAGTATTTAAGTATATCAAAAAATCCCAATTATTAAAGAGATAAGCTTGCGGATTGACACGTCAATTCCCATCTTAATCCGAAAAGGATTTTATCGAAGTCCTATAAATAAAAACATCTCAGAGAGAAGAAAGACATCACACAAACACTCAGAAAACTTGAGAGCTACATCTTCGCAGCATCCCAGAGATAGCAATCGAAGATCTAACCCTTGTTTCTGACGTCCAACGAAGTTCTTTATAACACTACTTATATGTTGTAATACAATTCGGTTACAAGCCGACTTCGTTGATTAATAAAGATATATATCTCTTTGTCATTCTGTAGATCTGTTTACTTGCGAACCTGGTTAAAATTTGCCCAAACAGTTTGGCGCTAGAAAGAGGGGTAGTTTTAACTACGTGAGATATGACAAATGGAGAGAACAGCGAGGTCCATGCAGGAGGTAACCCTCAAGATCCCGCTGCTTAGCTGGTGGTACTCACCGCCCAGGTGAAGCAGAACAAAAAACAATTAGCGCTACTCGAGGTGGAGAACGCTTCCTTGATAGCTGAGAACGCCTCTCTGGTCGCCGAAGACAGAGCCACCGAGGTCGATGCTCAAAACCGATCAACAAACAATCCATGCATAGAAGCGATGGTTTTATAACGCATGGAAGCAATGATTAAGCGACTTCCAGGAATAGCTCCCCCGATGACCAAGAGTGCTCCTAACTGCTATGCAGACACTCCGTTCACGGGCGAGATCGCGCTTGTGGAGATGCCGAAGAAGTTCACGTTCTCCTTGAAAAAGATGTACGACGGGACAACAGATTCTGACAACCACATAACACAATACAAGCATTGGATGTTCACAACCGCAATTGAAAGAGAGTATAGGGAAGCTAGCATGTGGAAGGGATTTGGTTCAAGTCTCACAGACCAGCCCTCTAGTGGTTTACAAACCTGCCAAACGCGTCGATAGACTCCTTTGCGTCACTAACCGACCATTTTGTCGAACAATTTGCAAGTAGCAGGAACCTGGAGAAGACAACCGACGACCTCTATGAGGTGGTACAGAAGAAAGGAGAGTCGCTACACAGTTATGTAGGACGTTTCAATAAGTAAAAAGTATCCATCCCAAGCTGCGTCACGTCTACTGCCATCTCGGTGTTTAAACGAGGTCTACTTCCAGATGGTGACTTGTATAAGAAACTAACGAAGTATCAGTACAAGACCATGGAGGACGTACTCTCTAGAGAATGGGCACAAATTAAGTGGAAAGAAGATCTAGCTCATCGTTACCAGCAATCTATGTGGTCAAAATCACACATAGAGTGACATGATATACCCTGAATAACTAAGATATGTGAGTCATGAGCTTAAAAGTTACATGATAGGAAAGGAAAGAACCTACTTAACAACTATAATGCCTTGCACTTAATGACCTACTATTTTTAGAGGTTTTTAATTTTTCAAGTTTTGGTTTTTTGTTGTTTTTCCTATGTTCTTCGGTGATCCACGAGACATCGCTGCATTTTCATTTTTTTATTTGAGTGGTTTGCCACATGTCTACAAACAAGAAATATCATAAAAGAGTTTATAGATATGAATCTTACGATATCCTAAGTATAAGTATTCGAGTAATGGTCACGTCAAAATTATTCAGGAGCAAGACCTCCTTAGACAAGGCGTCGACCACCTTAGACAAGGCGTCGACCACCTTAGACAAGGCGTCGACCACCTTAGACAAGGCGTCGACCATAACCATTTATAAAGAACTAAAAGGCAATGCCTTAATCTACAATGACCATGGTCAATGTCAAATCGAATGGGGGGGGGGGGGGCAATATTTCCCGAAAGCATGGCAAGCAGCAATTGTGGGTTATGCTATTGGTAAATTTGATTGCCATAACCGTCATTACTAATTTAAAGGCACAACCTCAACAGGTAGTGACAACAGTCAACACCTGACAAACGAAGAGGTACGTCCTCATGAGATTTTGACGGCAGTCATTACCGTGACAAACATCAATACCTTACAAACGAAGAGGTACATCCTCATAAGATTGTGATGACATTTATTACCTAATAAACCATGAGGTACATCCTTAAGGAGGCTGTAACGAGAGTCACTACCTGGTAAATTTGGAGGTAAATCCTCCGGGAGATTGTGACGAAAGTCAGTACCTAACAAATCAAGAGACACTACCTCAACAGGTTGTGACAACAATAACAACTTGACAAATCAAGAGGTAAAACCTCCCAAACTAAAAGTAACAATTGTCATTACCTGACAAGATCAGAAAGAGCTATCTCCAACTGATTGTGATAATCATAACGACTTGATAAATTAAGAGGTAAAACTTCCCCAAAAAGTGATCATAATAATCACTACCAAATGAATCACGAGGTACGACCTCAAAAGATGTTGACTACTGTAACACCCCTGAACCTTTTGAGACATAGACCAGTCCGGAAGTGCCATAATTTAACGGATTAGATAAACGGTCAAACCAAATCCTCATAACAAATCCGAGGTTCCGGTACATCCATCCATCTATCCGTCCCTCTTGACCCCAGCCTAAGTCTTGCCAATCCGTACCAAAGCCGAGAGTTGTGTTTAGCTCGGACAAAGCTAATTATCAAGAAGTACTCAGAAAATTTTATACAAACATACTTCGATTTATTTATCATATATTTTACATGAAAATTCGATTACTTATTTTACAAAATCGATGCATGGATCCAAAGTTTTTATTAAATCCGAAATAAAGCGAAAACACACAAAATATCTTACAAAGCCACAAAGATCTACTTCTGATTTTTCTAACGTCCAAACTTCCCTCTAAGGCTCCCACTATGGTTTACTGCAAAACAAGTAGATTCGTAAGTAATCTAAAATTACTTAGTGAGCTCGGGCTTCTCTAAACATGCGTTAGTCCAAACCCAATCCAAATGTAACATATGGACAACACGCAACATCAATCACAAATCATATGCATTATCAATTGCAACAATCATGCGATATAATTCAATGAATAATATATCTAGCAATCAAAGTATGCAAAGCGGAAGCATAACAAATGCATAGTAAGTAAGATATAACAATACTTAACTAGCATGCAACACACGAACAACACCAAGCATGTAATCATTAAAGCATTTATGCAACTAATGATAATATGCAACACAATTCCTAGGACCCCTGCGCATTGAGTACTCCCTTTCTTCCTTCCAAGAGAACACTTGCACTTGGTAGTCACAAAGACATCCAAGCCGCAAAACATCTCTATCTGATGTCCATAACGTGATGGAACACCGGGTTACCCCGTCGGGTAACACTCGGCCAGGATAGCGAGACCAGTACCATCCGAGTCTTTCCACCGTAGTGAAATCCCAGGGGTTTCCCGAATCCTCTAAGGTGAGACCAATAGAAAGCACCTAATACGCCCATCTATATGCTTTTGGATGTAAGGATTTTGTACTCCTCATATTCATGCAACAAACAATTCTAACCATTATGAGTCTTTCGATTTCATAAGATATATGCAACACTCATTAATTAATTTACTCATCTATGTACGGACTATAAGTCGCATATACATGATAGTAAACTTAATATCACAAACAATCTAGCTGTTATGAGTCTTTAGATCCCATAAGGCCACATGCAACACACACCAATTAATTTACTTATCTATGTACGGATTATAAATCGCATATACATAAAAGTAAACTTAATATCACAAATAATCTAGCCATTATGAGTCTTTCGATCCTATAAGGCCACATGCAACACACACCAATTAATTTACTTATCTATGTACGGATTATAAATCGCATATACATAAAAGTAAACTTAATATCACAAACAATCTAGCCGTTATGAGTCTTTCGATCCTATAAGGCCACATGCAACACACACCAATTAATTTACTTATCTATGTACGGATTATAAATCGCATATACATAAAAGTAAACTTAATTAATATCACAAATATTCTAGCTGTTATGAGTCTTTCGATCCTATAAGGCCACATGCATCAAACAATCTCAACTTAATATTTTGCTACAAATGTACGGAATAAAATTACATATACATAAATAGCAAACATACCAATTATCACACAGTATTACTGATCAATGCATTTTAATAAATATATACGGACTATTAATCGCATATATAAGTAGTAAACATATCACAAATCACACAAGTAAATAATTCAATGCATTTTACTTAGTAAAATCAAAGAAAATTACTTGAAACCTCAACTAAAATTATTTATAATAATTTACGCATATAAACACTTTAAATGACTTAGCCAATTTAATTAAGGTTTATATGCACCCCATATTGTTTAAACTTAACTGTTTTTAAGACTTTACCGGATTAAATTTATGCATAACAATTCTCATCCATTTTGTTTAACATGCAATAATTTTTATGTATAAATTCCTAACCAATTTAATTCACATGCATTTAAATTCCAATCGTGGGTCATAATTTATATAACCATGGCCTATGCATAAATTCAACCCGGATTTATACATGCAACAGTTTTAAATCCTTTCCATGCCTTAACTTTCTATTCATGGGTTGCAATTTTTATCAACCGCGGGTTGGATTTTCACTACCCTTGGGTCGAGTATAAAAACTTCAACCACGGGTTGTAACTTAACCAACCGTGGGTCATACAACCGTTTTTAAACATGCAATCTATTATCAATCAGATTTTAAAAGCATGCATCAAATTTTCATTCTTGGTTCATTAACATGCAACCATTAATTACCCAAAACCGTGATATGCATATGTTTTTTAGAATTATCATAGAGAAACATGCAATCGATTTTAACATGCATTGCTTTAAAAATCTTTAACATGCATTCGATTTTAATCACCCCGATTATTAACATGCAACTGATTTCTAACCCCTCCCCCCCCCCCCCCCCAAGACTCACAGATTTTCGAATCGAGGTTTGAAATCCACCACTCAACCCGATCTAATCCATGATAGCTTGAATAACATGGACGCTAAGGATAAGATCTGGCTTAGTTTACAATCGGACAAGATTTAGGTAAGAAAAATCTATCCAGAAATTAAGCTTACCAACTGTGATAAAAAAAAATACTACCCCGGATCACGATTTATGCATCCACGGGTTTAAAATCTCGTCCTACAACATGGTATGGGACTTAGGTTTTCTAGAGAAATTTTGGCAGAGTTTAGGATAGATTTTCGGACACAAAACTAAGGGGTGGATGCCTTGTATTTATAGAAAATCCACATGTAAAATTCTCGCCATGTGTCACACATTTTTAAACAAATGTCATGTTTTGTGACAAATGTTTGCCTTAGTGGTTCCTTAAGTGGACATTTTCCCCCATTAACTCTCCCAACCAGTCCTAATTCACCACTCAGGTGATTCCATGCGAAAATAAACCAATTGGATCCAATTTGATGACCCACGGTCAGACTGCTCGACCCAGGGTTGAGTTTCTGTGACCCACGATCATGTCTGCCTGACCCATGTTAATAATTTCTCGATCCAAACTGATATTTTCTCGACCAAAACCTTGCATAAGTCTTCTTTGAAATTCCCATGACCTTGCTTTCTTATTTCCTCGACTTTCCAAATCTGATTTTCCCCGAAGATGCTTACTTCCGATAATTGCTACTGTTCACGGGTCCTACTGTGATGTTGGGTCATACTTTGTCGACCACAACCCTTTGTAGAACTTAAATTGAATATTTCTTAACTTAAAATGTCTGTTCTATTGGAACATTTCCTTGGCCAATTTTTAATATCGATCCAACTTGAGATTTACTCGATCCTTTTGAAATCTTCATTGGCTGAAACTTCTTTCGAAGTCTTCCTTGCCTTTGTATAATTCCCTTTTGCTTAGACCGCTATCTTGATTAAATATCCATTTTGGCTATTTCTGATCCTTCTGAGCCATAATCTAATTTTCTTCGATCCAAATGTGTTTTGATCTTAGCAAACGTCTCATTTTGCCTTCTTTAAGCTTTCCCAAACTTAACTTGTTCCATCCCTAGCACTTGATTCTTCAATCATATTTCTGGTTCTTGACCGGGTTACTACAACTACGGTTATAACCAATTAAATAAAGAGGCATATTCTTAATATGTTACAACAATGGTCGTTACGAGATAAAAACTAGAGGTAATATCTCCAAATAATACGACATTACAAAATAATGGGAAATAACCTTGATAAATTCCAAATCTAGAGCGATGACAAAGCGAAGGTATCCCAAGCTTAATCGATTATAAACACGATCGATAAATGATGTCCCAAAAACACGTAATAGAGGAGGTCATCTTTGTAAGGTTTTCAAAACTGCTACGTCCAAAAACAAAGATACCAGCTGTAAATAGGAAGAACCTACGAGGTAAATCCTTAGAATAGAAACATCACGACAAGAGTTCCGAAGATAAGTCCAAAACATGTAACAAACTCACAAAAGAAAATCAAACAACTACAACTACTACTTGGTAGAGATAGAGGGAGCGGAAGTGCCCTCCAAAGTCTATGAAAGCCTCTGAGAAAACATGTGAAACCTCGCCATTGAGTTTGACCCATGCAGTTTCTACCTCCATGAACTTCATCAGTTCAGTAGAAGAAATAACAAAAGAAATAAAAAGAACACATCCATGAGATGAACTTGCGACTTGTCAAGTATAACAGCATGTCTTAGCTCGTCGAAAGCTTCCCGGTCGCGTAAAAATGCTTGTTTATTGAGATTAGCCTAAGAAAGTGGTCGCTAGCAGTCCACATGCCACTACCTAAAAAAATAAAATACTTCCTCTTCGTATACCGGGCAGGTCGGAGATAATGCATCTCTTCCAACGTGACATGTCATCATGTATACATGACTATGGACATCTCCAAATCAAGAACTATGGAAATAATATCTTCGTATGTGTATAAATACATACACAAGACAAACTGAAATGTATACGTATATAAACGCAAAAATGCAATCCGGCATATTTTGGCATTGAGATACATACTGCCATAACAAGCTCCAGATTAACTACTATTCAAATTCTAAATAAAAAATCGAAGTGTGGGGGCAAACTGTTGGGGAAAATAAATTCACTACCCGGTTATCCCTGGTTAACCTTGATAAGTCTCGGTTAGGACATAAGACTTGGCGATACATCGTTTATGTCAGGTAAAATAAGGTAATAACCTGTTATTACTTGACAATACACTGTCTACGTCATGTAAGACGTGGAAATGACTTATCAAGTATCGTTATGACGTCGTTTACAGGTTAGTTAATTTATTTGGCATTGATTTATAGATATGGCTAATAAGATAACATCGCGAAGACATCATGAGCCAGTGTATTATGAGGGTTTTTATCATCTTGACTTCATAATCCAAAAAGATAAATGATTTAAGTATATCAAGAATCCCGATTATTAAGGAGATAAGCTTGCGGATTGACACGTCAATTCCCATCCTAATTTGAAAAGGGTTTCATTCAAAGTCCTATAAATAGAAACATCTCAGAGAAAAGAAAGACATCACACAAACACTCAAAAAACTTGAGAGCTACATCTTCGCAGCATCCAAGAGATAGTAATCGAAGATCTAGCCCTTGTTTCTGACGTCCAATGAAGTTCTTTATAATGGTTTAGATACCTATACGTTGTAATACAATTCGGTTACAAGCCAACTTTGTTGATTAATAAAGATATACTTCTCTTTGTCATTCCGTAGATCTGTTTACTTGTGAACCTGGTTAAAATTTTCCCAAACAATCATGTCTTTATGATGAGATCAATTCTCATAACTCCACTTGATTACGCACGTTAGGTTTGCTTCTATAGAACAACCCATCGTCCTTCTCATCATGAGTACACATAACTTTTTGGTTCATTAGCTTCTATTCTCGAGTGATGCGGAATAATCGATGGGGCGGTTGTATCCTGGAATTCTGATTGCATCAAAACCGTCAAACTATGGACAATTAACGAATTAAAGAAAGAGTGTCTCGACTCCGCATAAACCATTCTTTGTTCATCATATTTTTGATGTCGATCATTGTAATTTAATTTCTGTTTTTTTTATCATTATCTAAAACAATTATTCAGTTTTGTCTTATCAGTTTTGTCTTATCGTAGAAATTGTGTGAATAATTGTGGTTCTACAGATGCAAGAATCAAGGAGTGTTCACTAGTATCGGTTTTGGGTTTCGCATTCATATTATCTATGCCATATTTGTTCTTTTGGAAGAGAGAGAGAGAGATACAACTTTTGATGTGCAAGTTATCTCGATAAAACACAAATTCATTTGGATCGACGATCTATTCCTCCCCCATAACTATCATATAGCACCAGATCTACACAGACTTTCAGCCTCTGTCTATTTCCCCACGGAATGAAAGTTAAATACACAGTTCCACACGGAATGAAAGTTCGAACCTTAAATCCAAACGGAATGAAAGTTCGAATCCAATTTACACACAGAACCCGAGTTGTTTCAGTTTACTGTTTACGAATACATTATTAACCATTTTACATCAAATAAACCGAGACTTAACATGACTAAACCTGACTTTAACCTGATTACAACTACTACCCTACCCAGAATCTGAAATCGAACATAAATCTCCAAATCGAAAAATCCCCAAATCAGAAACCCTAAAATTGATTTTGCTCTCGAACCCCCTAATCAAAGTTCTCTGTTGACGAATCGTGGTATTAATGGCCGAAATCGTGGAGTTTAACGGCGTTGTTGGAGGAGGTGATGATTCCGATCATGAAGATCCTCGGGAACAAAATGACTATAACATTGAGGAAGCTATTGCGGACTTCAATGATGAGCCTCCAATTCAACATAATGTATACCCAGAAAGTGAGAGTGAAGAAGACGACGATGTTCCCGTAAGAGAGAGAAATCGTAACCAGAGCAAAAGAGGCGACGGAAACTTGTATGATATACAAGTTTTCTTCAATGGCATATGGCTGTCCTCGACTATGCTCTGAAGACAGGTCGAAATCTCCGACAGTACAGGTATGACAAGACGAAGCTTGGGTATTGTTGTGTAGGTGACAATTATTCATGGCATATTTACTGTTCTGTAAGTAAAAAGACGAATAGGTGGCAAGTTAAGGTGTTCAAGGATGTCCATTCATGTGTTCCAAATGGGGAATGTGAGATGTTTAGGATCCTTGTGATAGCTAGGTTGTTTATTCATAACATTAGAGATGAGCCGAAATATTTTATGCCCATGAAGATTGAAGAATTGATTAAGGCAAGATGGAAGATCAGTGTTACTAGGCCACAATGTCAAGCTGGTAGGCTCAAAGCTTTGAAAATGATTGAGGCTGAATATGATGAGCATTTTTCACGTCTAAGAGATTATGGGGCTGAGATACTAGCATCCAATGAAGGTTCTTCTGTTGAAATTGACACGATCACAACTGAGGAAGGAGAAGATATGTTTAACAGGTTCTACGTCTGCTTTGTTGCTCTTAGAAGTTCTTGGAAAGAGACTTGTAGGCCAATTATAGGAGTAGATGGTTGCTTCTTAAGATCAAAAATGAAAAGACAGCTGCTTGTTGCTTTAGGTAGAGATGCATATAATGCTATTTATCCAATAGCATGGGCTATAGTGCAAGTGGAAAATTTTCCTAATTGGTTGTGGTTTGTAAAGAAGATAAATGCTTATTTACAACCAGAAGATGGTGAAGGATATATCCTTATTTCTGATTGTCAGAAGGTTAGTTCTTTATTCTTTATTGTTATGTTACGTTTTGGTTTGTTTAGTAAATTTGAATGCTTTTGTTTTTCTGTTGTTAGGGACTAATCAAAGCAGTTAAGGTGGAGTTACCAACCATTGAGCATAGAATGTGTGTTAGACACATCTCAAGCTTCTCACTCTCAAGCTCCTCACTCTCAAGCTTCTCAGTCTGAAGTTTCTCAATGTGACTGATATGGGTTTTTTGAGTCATGATATGGTGGAAGTGTCTAAATATGAGACTTGTATGGGTTTAAAGCAGCTGTGTTTTTCTGGGTCATGTTCTGTCATCAACCTGTCTTTTATGACAATTAGAAACCTTTTATCAAATATCCTATGCTTCCATTTAGTTTCTTATACAAACATATTCTCGACACATAAGGACACATAGCATTCATTATTAGACTCAACACACAATAAGGACACATAACATTCATAGACTCAACCTACTAGTTTCATCAGATCATACACCCAAACACTCCAAAAATCATCATCTTCTTCGTACTGGATTTGGCTTCGAGCAATTCCTCTCCAACCCTCTCAAATATCTCTTTCTCCAGCTTCAATTTCATCTTCACAAACACAATTTCCTGAAGCTCCATCTTCTCTGCTTCAATCTCTTTCACAGTTTGTTCAAGACTCGAAATTTGAAAACTCAATGTTTCAATCTTATTTAGCAATGCATCATCGACCCACTTGAACGTATAGTTGTCATTGATAAGCTTATGTGACACAGCAAAAGCACATCGAAAGTACCTACGGTAAGGATTAGCATCGGATTTGAAAATCAATTCCACGATTTGTTGCCCACACGAACTTCTCTTCGGAACACCCATGATTCTTCCTCTGCGTCGGACATTTGATGTTCCAGTAGAAGCTCCAGATCCGCTGCTCATGTTCTAGACTCGAATCTCCAGATGCACCTACAAAATCGAGAAACATCACCGTGAAATCGATATCCGACAAACGTATAAGAATCCTATGAAATCGAATTTTGATGTATCAAATCGACTATCTAAACTACGAAATCCTAAACCCTAACAATAAACTTACTCGATTTTGAAAAATATTAAAGAATTGATAGTCAATTTCTCCAAATCGATTTTTAGGGTTCTCCGTTTTATAGATTTGAGAATTTTTTTTTCATAACGGCTATTTTTCGAATTGGGGTAGGGTCAGGTTACGGGCCGGTTTCTTTACATTCGGTTTTCTATTTCGGTTTATTTTCGGTCTTAGGTGATTTGGTATCAGTTTCGACTAATAAACCGACATAACCGACCACTGTGTGTATTTAAGGTTCGAACTTTCATTCCGTGTGGAATTGTCAATTTAACTTTCATTCCGTGGAGAAATAGACACAAATTGAAAATCTGTGTAAATCTGGTACTATATGATAGTTACGGGGGAAATAGATCGTGGATCCAATTCATATATCAAAATTTACACAAATATATTTGATAACAAACCAAATGATACAACGATCTTCAACAAGACCACTATTCGATATTTTGTGTTGAAGGTGATTAACGAATATCTTTGTAACGCATGTGATATACATATTTTTTAACAGTTACTTTTTTGTTCAGACAAGGATGTCTGTTCTGAAGATGATCAAGGCTGGTCTTGTTCGTCAGTATTGATCTCATCCTTCCATTGCTTCAACAATTCATGAGACTGCTCAATCCTCAATCCTCAAACCGTCTAAACCAATCGACGATTGTCCTGGAAAGAACTCGAGTCTCGCTCAGAGGAATGGTCTTTAGAGCTTGAGCCACAGCGTCTGCTGGCGTGTACACATACCCAATTTGCCACTTTGGGTCCTGGAGACGCATAATCAAACCCATATTAACAAGATGAAGAAAAAACAGAAATGTTGTTAACTGCATAATTACTACCTCTACAGTTACTCGGTTTCTTTACCTGTATGCAAGGTGTGAGATGGTTTCCATTCAGCCGTACCTTTTCAAGTGTACCACCAATAGATTCTATCCGAGGCCTAAGGGTTTCTTCAAGTAAATCAGTCTCGTCAATTGCATCGGAGTTGAATTGTACCTGAGTCAAATGTTGCAGCACACCAAGAACAAATATATGATGATTGCTGGTACCAATCAGACAGAAACTGTTCACTTCTATGCTTCCTATCTCAACCAATATGGATTGGTTACGAGTAACAAACAGTCTCTATGTCCAAGAAATCATCTTAGAAAAGTATATCCGCGCAAATTTTGTCACAAACAGAGTCTAACATTCTCTACTCAAGATCAATGCGGACAGATATGACGGTTTGCTTAGCAGTTGGTTAATTCTTCAGTCGACCCAATTCTCCCACATTCTCTATTTCTTTCTATTGGTTTAATGTAGTCAAATCCCCAATTAGGGAAACTCTCTACTCGTAAAGCTTTCCTTGTTTGTTGACAAATGAAATAGCATTTCAACAAACAGACGTCTCTATAATGAGAAATGATGTTTCTGGTAGATTATATAAGTATTTGATGACTGGAACGTCACATGTATTCTCGACTAGAACAGGCTCAATCTAAACCTAGTAATATCTTTGAACCGTCAAGCTCATATAACTCTAATGAACCTGTGTGCACATTACCAGTAGAGTGTGTGGAACGCTGTAAGAACACTTGAAGCAATTGCGATTCTCAAGTGGAGACGGTCTAAATTCCGACACCCCTTGTCCAACCTTCATAGAACAACAAACAGAGAACGAGAAGTTCAATTTCTTTTATGGTTTGGTCAATTAGAAAGGAAACAACATAATCTCAATCTTTGATACTAAGTCAAGAATCCCTTGCCGAAGAAATACCTCACTAAATACTGAGGGCAATTGATCCACCAGTTTAGTAAATGACTTGAGAGCTTCTTGATCGTTGTTTAGAATCGTTGCCCCAGCTGTATCAAGTAAGACTTTCAACACATCACCTATAAGTGAGAACAAGTGCAAGATATTATGAAAGGCTTCCTTTGATTCACAAGAAATACAAAAGTTTCTTTGGAGCATAGGTGCGATAAAAAAAAGTCCAAGGCATAGATGTCATCCAGTCTCATGTCAACATGAAATCATATACCTGGATAAATTAAGAAACTTTTTAAGTCGAAAAGAGTTAAAGATGGATTAAACAGGACAATATGAACACTAACTAGAGGAGTTCTCTTTTTCTTTGCTAAGATTCAACGGACAAAAAGACTGAAATATTGTTTCTACTTTCAAGCACTAATTAAATAGATTAACTGAAAGAACATCTGAATTAGAATTTTGTAGCGTAAGTAGTAACACCTGAAGCATTTCGAGCCATTTCATATACTGGAGAAGCTTCCACGACTGGCATCATCTGCTGGATGAGAGGACCAAGCTGCAAAGGAACATAAGCACTATAAGATACAAGCAACAATTGTCTCATTTGTTTGGCGAGTCCATTAGCAAATTACAGGATCAGATTGGCTTCATATTATTGAAGAATCATTTAAACTCAGGAAGCATTAGATAGCAATAAAATACCAAACATCAATCAATGTTGTGAAGATAATAATGATCTCAGTCCCAAGATCTGGCAAATAAGAACGTTGAGCTATATGAATGACTGTCAGCACAAAGCCCGGATAATCCTACCCTATTGTAGCCTAGATTCTGACAAATAAGGAAGATAAGCTCTTGGTTTTAAAAAGCGCTCTTGAGGCGCGCCTATGCTCAAGGCGCCATAACGAGACTGTTGCGCCTTGGTGCGCCTCGCGCCAGTTAAAACTAAGCTAGGGGCTTACATCAGCTAACCCTGTGATCTCTTTCAGAATCAAATAATGAGGTTTAAATAGGTCAATGTAAGAGAACAATGACAAGGGAATGTCACTAATAGATAATAAACCAAGCAAAGGTTAAGAGACTAATCATACCCAATGATAATATTACCTGCTCAAAATATGGAACTGCCTCTGTAGCTGATTTATTGTTGAATGAAATGATGGCATTAACCTTTCAAAAGAGATTTTTTTTTTTTGTCACACTTGCTTAGATTTAAGACAAAGAAAAGGTTATATATCGCTCTAGAATTCTTGCCCAGAAAATAATACACAAAAACATTCTTGGTGAACTAATCTTGCTGATATTTCCATTTGAGTTCACAAGAAACCTAACCTAACCTTGGGTATCTTCTCAGCAAAATAACTTCCGGTCAAAACTTGGAGCAGGGCACCATTACTGTATAAAAGTTGAAAACTTGACAGTAGTCAGCATTCAGGGCAGAGAATTCATAAGGTTGAGCAAAAAAAAACATAAAAAAGGTATAATATGTAGAAAAGAGGGTGCAAGCAGATTGGTTGGTATTCACGAGTTGGTCCGTTAATCACTCAACACAGTCAAAATGAGGTGACCACATTGAATTGAGGAGAGAAGTGAAAAGTTTCCCACCTGTGACCAACTGAGAAAAGAGGAAGGTGAGCTAGATCTCGAGGCTTAAAATTTGCAGTTGGAATTCCAGACGAGAAAATCGTATCCAAGCAGGAATTGAACCTCTCATAAACCTGTTTAGCAGCTTGTTCATGATCAAATGTAACATTGTATGGCACAGATACTATCAAATACCCTTCCTTTGCTAGTAGCTCCTTGAGGTAACTACAAATCACACCGACGAGGAACATGTTTTAAGTTTCAGAATGAATCATCAGGACGATTACGGGACAATGGTGGTTTACACAAGTATGAAACTAAGGCATGCAATTTGCCAAATACTTGAGAGGACAAAAACTTATCCCAGCTCCTGAAGTTTCAATTACGATTGGCTCTGATCAATCATCACATAGTTTTTGGATTATCCCACAAACAAACCCTCCATTCTACAGACATCACATCCGCCATGTTATTCTAGTGACAACATCCGCTAGATCTAATCCAAGTTTGATGGGTCTGAATCAAAGGATAAACAAGTACCTGTAGGTGAGTTCAGGTACAGCTCCGACGAAGGCACCTCCCAAGAACTTAACAATGGCACGCGGTTTCTTGAATCTGGGAGGAGGAGGAATGAGCAGACAAGAGTCGAGCCTCGTGTACGTCTTATCGTTTCTGCGATTGTAAGAGCCACTCGCAGTAACGGTAAGAGACACGGCTCGAGCCCGTCTGCCAAACACAGTGGCGGGAATCACTTGGCTACCCAAAAAACTCCGAGTCGCTAAGGCAAACTCCATTTGCGTTTGCTTCCCTTCTCTCACTTGTGGACAAGAAGCACCAAACTCGGGAATTTCAATTTTAGTCAAAGCTGACACGTAGAAAATTATATCTGCTTTTTCTTTTTCTTTTTATTTTGTGCTAATTTTTTGCAATACTTTGGTCGACTAAAGCTTCATTACTTAAAAGGATTTACAATGTTCATAATTATACATTAGGAATCCAAATGATTACATAATTCGACTTCAATACTTTTGCGGTTCTGACTAAGGCATCAGCAACCTCCGTACATAATTCGACTTCAATACTCTTGCGGTTCTGGTCTAAGGCATCAGCAACCTGCGTTACCTCTCTTGGGACTACATCAAATTTGAAACCAAGTTCTTCATTTGCCAATCTTTTAATGTCTTCACAATAAGTAACAATTGCTTGGTTTCTTCCTCTTTGGTCTTCCTTCCAGCACTTCTTTAGTGTATCAAACGTTACTTTCGAATCTCCAAAGAAAGCAACATTTATGTATCCATCGACCATGCCTTTTTACTTGTTGAACTGCATCCTAAGAGCAAAAGCTTCTGCTTCCAAAGAACTTGCGACTGGATCTATTGATGTTGAGCCCTTCATAATTCTTATTTCTCTTTGGTCTACAAGCACCCAACCAATTCCAGCTCTATGTTTATCCGAAGTCTAGGAACTATCTACAAAACAACACCAACTATTAGCTCTTTTAATCACTTTTAGGTGGTATTTTGAGGGACCATAAAGTTTTAAGAATCTTTTTATCAGCTTGCTGAGTAAGAGTATAGTTAGGAGAATGAAGGAAATGATAACCTGATTTAACACTGTATACACCATCCTTTGTGTAGCTCCAGGTAATCTGATCTTCAACTCCACTTATGCTTGGTTTTATAAGTTGGATCTTAGGAATATTTTTTGAATTCACTAACTGAGTTAGCTTATGTTATCCCATGTTGCAGTTTCTGGAATCATGAACTCTGAGACCCTTAAGTCAGGAGAAATTCCTTTATTTATACATCCAGCTGGTTTTGGTTGTGTTTCATTCAACCATTTATCTTTCCATGCTCTAACATGTTTACCATTTTCTATAATCCATTTAGTACCCTGAGAAAAGAGTTGGTTACCTTGGAAGATGCTTTCTACGCATAGCTAGATTGCTTTCCCTTTTTTTTTGCTTCCGTATTTTGCTTTGTATACTCTGGCAAGAAGGGTATCTGGATGCTTTAAGATTCTCCAGCTTTGCTTTGCTAACTAAACAACATTGAAATCTCTAATGTCCCTGAATCCAACCCTTCCAATTGCTTTAGAGCTTGCTATTTTCTTCAAAGCAACCCATGGTATTTTATGTCTATCATTGCAGTTTGACCACCATAATTGCCTTATATCACTTGTTATCTTATCGGCCAGACCTATGGGAAGTAGGAAGCATGACATACAATATGTAGGCAAGGTTGTTGCAACTGCTTTGATTAGAATTTTCTTACCTGCTGGAGAAAGTAGCTTGGAGTACCAGCATTCTAGTTTCTGCATAACTTTTTGCTTGACAAATGAGAATACATCATTCTTATTTCTTCCTATCATCTCTGGAAGCCCCAAGTATCTCCTAAACTCTCCTATCTTTTGTATCCCTGTTATCTGTGATATTGCACCTTTCCTCTCTGCATTTAGTCCCTTGCCAAAATGGCTGATTTCTGAAAGTTCACTCTTTGCCCTGAAGCCTATTCATATCCGCTGAGTATCTCTAGCAAACTTCTGCAATCATCCTCTTTGGCTTGACAGAAAACAAGGGAATCATCAGCAAAGAACATATGAGATATTGAGGGACCATTTCTGCTAGCTTTAAAACCATTAATCCTCTTAGTCTTAGCATAGTTCTGTAACATAGCAAATAAACCCTTTGTGCAAAGTAAATAAAGATAAGGAGATATTGGGTCATCTTGGCGTATTCCTCTTGTTGGAAATATCTTCCCCACTGGAGATCCATTGACAAAGATAGAATAACTCACTGTTGTCACACATGTCATTATCCATTTACACCATTGTTATGCAAAACCCAGTTTTCTCAACATAGCTTATATATAATTCCACTCTATCTTATCAAATGCCTTAGTTATGTCTAGTTTTAGAGCCATATAAGGTGTCTTTAACTTCTTAGTTTGCAAGGAGTGTAGGAGCTCATGTGCCATCAGTATGTTATCTGTTATCAATCTACCTGGTATGAAGGCTGATTGATTCTCAGATAATAACTGACCTAACCAGGGTTTTAATCGTTATGCTAGCACTATAGATATAACCTTATAGGCCACATTACAAAGACTCATTGGTCTATAGTCTTTGACTTGTAATGCTGGTTCTATTTTTAGTATAAGACATATGTGAGTGTGGTTTATTTCC
Organism: Pseudoturritis turrita; assembly: GCA_900406555.1. Taxonomy (NCBI): domain Eukaryota; kingdom Viridiplantae; phylum Streptophyta; class Magnoliopsida; order Brassicales; family Brassicaceae; genus Pseudoturritis; species Pseudoturritis turrita. Next base: position 374,806 of record OVBL01000427.1, on the reverse strand, counting down.
GGATTCAGGCTACCATAAGTAAAGAAATGCTTAACAGAATTTACTACACATTTGCCAATAGCCTTCCAGTTGTGTTTGTAGAATCCCACATTCATTCCATCTGGACCTGGTGACTTATCTACATTCATTTGTTGGATAGCTGCATAAATCTCTTCCTCTGTGATAGGCCTGGTCAGCTGCTAGTTTATCTCTTGAGTGACTTTAGGCAATATTGGCTGGAGAAACAATTCTACACCATCTCTGCATTCAGTAGAATATAGATCAGTGAAGTAAGATATGATTACTTTATGAATATTTTTATCTCCAAACCAAGTTCTTCCTTCTCATCATTAATTGAGATAGTTCTGTCGAAGCTTCTTCTTTGTTTTGTTTTTCTCATGAAAATACCTCATATTTTGATCTCCTGCTTGAAGTCATTGCACTATGCTTTTTGTCCTCCAATATTCCTCTTCAAGTCTATATTTATTCATTAAATCAGCCTTAAGTAAGCTTATATATGTGTAGTCTAAAGACTGAGAATCATACCACTACAAGAAAACATGATCATTTGCGAGGAGAATTTGCGACCATGTTTTGTGGTCGCAAATTTGCGAGGCGAGTTTGCGATTGTGGTCGCAAATGAGTCTCAAATTTGCGTAGAAATATTTCGTCGCAATTATCTGCAATTTTGCGACTAATTTGCGAGGCAAATATCATTCGTAGCTCGCAAAATTGTGAGTAATTTGCGACAAAAAGGTGGTAGAAAATATCCTCGAATTTGCGACGAAAAGAAAGGTCGTAGCAAAGACGTTGCAAATTTGCGAGGAATTTGCGGGGAAAGATATTTTCTAAGCTTTGCGACTGATTTGCGAGGATATTTAGCAAGTAGATACACACGTTTTCAATGATTTCCAACTGCTTTTTGCAACTGAAATTTTGGTCGCAAATGGGTAGCAAATTACTAGCAAAGGCCTTGCAAATATTTTCTCCTAGCAAATTAGTAACAAAGGTTGGTAGCAAATGAGTAGCAAAAATCGCTGATCCGCTATAAATAGCAAACTATGAGGGAGACGAAAATCATATCACAAACATCCCAAATCTACTCACAAAAGGATTTCATTCCGCAAAAATACTATAAATCCGATATTTTGTGTGGAGAGGTCGATAATCGATCATGTCTTGACATCATGATATATACACGGTTCGGGCATGGATGTACAACCGGCGAGATCCAGATACCGGTGAAGTGACGAGAGAATTTAGAGATGGTCTTGATCAATTTTTGACCCACGCGACACATCAGTCATTTGCGGTAGAGAACGGTAACAAAATTTTATGTCCTTGTGTTAAGTGCGAGAACATTGATCATCATGATGCAAATACTGTTTGGAAGCATTTATATACGAGGGGTTTTTACCTAACTATTATGTCTGGTTTGCGCACGGGGAATATTTTGTAGTTAATGTTCCGGGTAGTTCAAGTACGAGTTATCATGGCAATCAAGATGGCGCTAGTAGTTTTGATAATAACTATGATCAACATGCTCATCATCAAGATTATAATGAATATGGATATGGTAATAGTGATGGGAATAGGTTTCATGACATGGTTACTGATGCATTTCGTGAAACTACTGCCTCGTTTAATGATAATACTTTTGAAGAACCAAACCCGAGTGCTAAAAAGTTTTACGATATGTTAGACGCTGCTAATGAAACCATCTACGAAGGATGTAGAGAAGGGCTTTCAAAATTGTCACTAACATCTAGGATGATGACAATTAAAAGCAAAGATAACATTTGTGAAAATTGCATGGATAAATGGATTGCATTGTTTAACGAGTATTTGCCGGAGGGCAATAACTCGGCAGAGAGTTATTATAAAATACAGAGATTGGTCGCGAGTCTTGGTTTACCGTCTGAAATGATTGACGTATGCATTGATAACCGTATGATTTTTTGGAAAGATGATGCTAAGCTGGAGGAATGCCATTTTTGTGGAAAACCGAGATATAAAGAGACAGGTTGCCGCACGAGGGTGCCGTTCCAGCGTATGTGGTATCTTTCGATAACAGATAGATTGAAGCGATTATACCAATCAAAGCAGACAGATGGGGCAATGAGGTGGCATGCAGAACACTTTAGTGAGGAAGGGGTGATCTCTCATCCATCAGATGCGAAGGCGTGGAAACACTTTAACACGATACATTCGGACTTTTGCTGAAAAACATATAAATGTTTATTTGGGTCTTTGCACTGATGGGTTTAGTCTGTTTGGTATGTCCGGTCGGCAATACTCGTTGTGGCTAGTCATAGTAACGCGTTATAATTTACCTCCGGATATGTGCATGCATCGAGAATTTTTGTTCATGAGCATTCTAGTTCCGGGGCCTAAGCATCAAAAAAAATCTCTTGACGTCTTCTTACAGCCTCTAATCCACGAATTATAGGAGTTGTGGCATGTCGGTGTACGAACATTCGATTCATCAAACCGCCAGAACTTCACCATGAAGGATGTGCTTATGTGGACCATAAGCGACTTCCCCGCCTATGAGATGTTATCTGGATGGACAACTCATGGGAAATTATCATGTCCTTACTGTCTGGATCACACTGATGCATTTCAATTGACGAATGGACGCAAAACGTGCTGGTTCGATTTTCATCGTCGGTTTCTGCCATTGGGTCATCCGTATAGAAATAACAAGAAGTTGTTCAAGAAAAACAAAACCGTCAAAGTTCCCTCCCTTCACGGTTTATCTTTCAGGGGAACAGTTGGAAGCGCAAATAGATTATTACGGTGCTCAACAAACTGCAGAAGTTGGGGGTAACTGGTACAGTGTCCCCGCTAATATGCCGGGTGGATATGGACAGTATCATAACTGGCATAAGAAAAGTATATTCTGGAAACTGTCGTACTGAAAGGATCATCTCTTGAGGCACAATTTGGATGTAATGCACGTCGAGAAGAACTTTTTGAAAATATCATCCACACGTTGTTGAATGTTCCGGGTAAAACGAAAGACAATTGAAATCACGTTTGGATGTCCCTGGTATATGCGCAAGGCCTGAGTTGCACATAACAAGCGATGGTAGGGCCCCGATTCCTATATTTCGGCTGTCATCAGACGCGGAGAATAGTTTTTTTAAGTGGGTTAAGGATGATGTCAAGTTTCCAGATGGATATGTGTCAACGTTCTCAAGGTGTGTCGAGCAAGGGGAAAAATTTTCTGGAATGAAGAGCCATGATTGTCATGTATTCATGCAACGACTACTGCCATTTGCATTGCATGAGTTTCTACCAAATCACGTCCACGAGGCACTAGCAGGTATTTTTCTTGTATGTATATATATATAAATTTGTAGTTTATTAACTCATATGTGGTACATAATTCCAGGTATCGGGGTATTTTTCAGAGACTTATGTGCTCGAACATTAACTGCGGACGATATCTTGCCGTTGAAATCAGACATCGCAGTTATTCTTTGCAACTTGGAGAAGATATTTCCTCCCTCGTTTTTTGACGTGATGGAACATCTGGTAGTCCACTTACCGCATGAGTTGGATCTTTGTGGACCAGTTCAATTTCGATGGATGTACCCGTTCGAAAGGTTCTTCAAACATCTGAAGATGAAAGCAAAAAATCTCGCAAAGGTTGAGGGATCGATCGTGGTAGGAAGTTTGACCGAGGAGACATCTAATTTCTCGAGTTACTACTTTAGCCCAACCGTCAAAACAAAGAAAACGGGTCGTAAACGATACGATGATGGTGGGGTTGGGCAAACATATCCTGATGTGGGAGTACCCAATGTCTTCTCGGATGTAGGCCGAATGGGTGGTAAAGTAATTGCAACCGAGTGGTGTGATTACAAGCATTTTCACGCAGCTCATACATATATCTTGCTAAACTGTGACTACTTTCAACCGTATGAGAGGTATAGTAAAAACGAGTCGTTTGATATATATACATATACAATTAATTATAATCATCCTTCATTATGTTGTGCACAGGATGCTCGAACAGCAAATACGGGAAGCATTTCCGGAACTTGACGACCAAGAAGTGAGAACATACGTTGATGCATGAGTTTGTGATGGGACCTATCGCAAATATAAGAACCGCTAAGATGTAGTGTACCCGGGGATTTACTTTCCATACATTTTCACATGGACAACGAAAGGCCACTGCAAATTATGGTATCCATGTCCCAGGCGATACCAACTTCTACGGTATCCTGAAAGAAATCGTAGAAGTCGAGTATGCTGGTATGATGAATCTTAAATGCGTACTATTTCGATGTGATTGGTTTGATCCAAGTATTGGGGTTGGCGTAAGATGAAGCAAATTCGGAGTCGTGGATGTCCAGGGACACATGAGTTACACTGCCAAGTTCGAGCCGTTCATTTTAGCATCTCAGGCGGAGCAAGAAGTTTTCATTCCTTACCCTCGGACTCGGGTTTGACGTGATCAGAATTGGTTGTCCGTTATTAAATTTAATCCACGGGGTCGAATTATCGGGGGGGGGGGGGGGGGGGTTAGTTGATGCTGATGATGATCTACCGCCCGTTCAACCTAAAAGGACAGAAGAAGTTTCCATCCCCGTCGATTCAAGTAATGATATGACTAGAATTGACCCGCTTTATAGGGGACTTGAAGTCATATGTGAGGAGTCTGATGGTCAAGTGGAGTCCGACGAGTTTGATGAAGGGGACGAAGTTGATGAGGACGATGAAAATGGACAAACTTATGTTTCCGATCCTGATGACGATGAGTAGTTTTTAGTATCGTGTGTTTTAGTAAGCTTTTGCATGCATGAATTATATGTATCATGTTTTTTTTTAAAATAAAAAAGTCCAATTTGCGAGGCAACGTTGCAAATTAGTCGCAAAAACAGAACCTAAATAATATCCTAAACCCTAATTATACCCTAAACCCTAATTAGATCTAACACTAATTATACATAAACACTAAAGATATAAATGTTCATATATTGTTACATATATGAATTTTTTAATTTCTCGAACAACATCTACTTTTTGGTTAAACCTTAAGAGATTACGTATGTAACTATATATGCTTCATGCATGATGAATCGATTACTTTACGACCGAATGTCGAATGAGTTATATAATTGCCCGAAATCATAAACCAAAATCTTAATGTATATTTATTGTATGTTTATATGTATGACCTATGAGTTTAAACCCTAAACCCTATTTGCATTCGGTTTGATTGTTGAAGCCGCAAATGCCTCGCAAATTTTGTTTTTCTACAAATAGTTATGTTTTTTTTTCTTTTCCCGTGTTTTGAAATTTTGACCAAATTTGCGAGGCATTTGCCATGTGGCATCGCAAATGCCTCGCAAATCTGGTCAAATTTTACTATTGGGTGAAAATTCGGTGCCTTTTTGCGATGAATTTGCGACTAAACTGCGACTAGGTAAAATTCTATATATGCAGCGAAAATCTGGTTGCTTTGGCCTCACAACCTCCTCACCACTTCTCTCTCTGCACGATTCTCTCTCTAAAAAACAAGATAATATATATATCTTTTTAATTTAAATTTTAAATATTTGTTTTAGAATGGTTAAGAATATAGATGTAGGTTTGGAATAAATATTAGTTTACGTATGGAATTTTAGATATTTAGGTGGATACTATTAGTTTACGTATGGAATGTTATATTTAAGTTAAACATATTAGTTTTTACCTATGGATAATATTAATCTTTTTTTTTATTGTCTATATATAGAATATAATTTTTTTTTAAATATTATATTGCAAATGGCTGATAATGAGTATACTGGTTTTCTATCCGCATCCGGTAAACCTGTACCGCAACGTGGTGGATCTCACTCACGACACGGAGGTTGTCCTACTACATCCACTTCTCATATCCCGGAATATGTTCCAGAGACGCAGCCATTTCAGCATGCTCCACCACCGGATGAGCCGTTCGGGGCTCCAGACTTCCAGCATATGACGCTGGAGCAGCTTCTCGTTAGTCCTGCATGAGGTGTGCTACTGAGATTGGATCCGTATCTTTCGCCTAACACTACATGGTAAATTTATTTTTTTCTAATTAATTAATTAATAAACAATTAATTTTTAATATTGTTTTAAAACTAATTTTTTCATATTTTTGTTTTCAGGTTCTCGAAAAATGAAGTTGGGAAGGCTGTTAGGAAGTTGATTGAGCGGGATTTTAAAACCCCACACCCGAATTGGAGGAAGGTTCCACTTTTGCGGTAATTTAATTTTAATGTTATTTTTAATTACTAATTTATTTTTTCATACATAATTTTAATTTATACTAATTTTAAAAAAATTATAGCAAAAATACAACTGGGATCCCGAGATCACGACACTGGTCCGGGAACATTTCGACGACAAGGCGATGCATCGCCTTGTGGATCAGGTCGGCCGATGGAAAAAGAAATAGCAGAATGACCCAGAGCATGCCATGCCAGAGTGGTTCAACCCGACAGTTTGGGAGGATCTCATCAACTACTGGCAGTTGGAGACTTCGAAAGACACGAGCAACAAATGCCGGGCCACCCGTTATACGAAAGTCGATGGTGAGGAGATCTCGAAGCACGTATCGGGCCAGTTGTCTTTTCTGGAACAAGCGCGCCGTATTGTAAGTTGATTTAAATTTATATAGTTTTAATTTTAAAATAATTTTAAGTCACAACATTGTATTAATTAACATAATGTTATCATTTTTCAGGCACAAGAGAAAGGTGCTCCGGCTACAATGCCCGAGCTCTGGGAAAAGACCCACCGACGCAAGGACGAGACGTGGGTTGATCGACGGGTGGAGCAACTTCATGAGAATGTTATTGCCCGAGTGGAAGAAATCACATCGTAACCCTTTCCCGATGGTCAATCCACTCAGGTTACCCCAGTAGACGTAAACCGCATCGCTTCTCAGGTAACACAATTCTCAAACAAACTTTAAATACTAATTTATTATATATACATTGTTTAATTACTAATTTTTCCTCTATTCAATTTTAAATTACAGTTTACTCCCCGTAACAGAAAGGGGAAGCTTGCTTTCATGGGATCGATTCCGACGGATACCACTGGAGTTCCTTATTGCCCGGTTTCGACGTATGCTTCAGATCCGCTTAAAGATCAGAAGCTAGTGAACGCGGAAGAGGAGATCATATCGCTCAAAGAGGAGCAAAGATCGATGAGGGAGGAGCAGAACGCCTTCAATTTAATGTTTGAGTTTCTTGGGGATACGAATCCCACGATTCGGGAGATGATGAGGAAGAAGAGGCAAGCCGCTACTGCAGGTGCAGGGACATCCCGTGATGTTACCTCGGAATATGAAGATATCGAATAGCTAGATTTTATTTTATTTTATTTTCGTTCTAAAAAAATCTTTGATGTATAATATTAATTAAAATTAAATTTTATTTTTCTTATTTTTTTATTTACAAAAAATTAAAAATCGAAATAAATAAATTAAATATTTTGTTTTCTCATTTTATTTTTATTTATTTACGAAAAATAAAAAAAATCGATTTTTATTAAATTAAAAAAACAATGCAAAGGCCTCGCAAAACTACTTCCTCGCAAATTGGTCGCAAATGATATCCACGCAAAGGCCTCGCAAAATTTATTTCTCGCAAATATATTGCAAATAATATCCCCGCAATTGCCTCGCAAAACATATTCCTCGCATATTGGTCGCAAATCATATCCACACAAAGGCCTCGCAAAATTAATTCCTCGCAAATGGATCACAAATAATATCCCCGTAATTGCCTCGCAAAACATATTCCTCGCAAATTCCTAGCAAAATATTTGCGACCAATTTGCGACGCATTTTTTTACCTCGCAAATTTGCGACGCTTTTGCGGGGATTTTACATTTGCAGCAAGTTAGTTGCGACGATACCAAATTTCTCGCAAATGCCTCGAAATATACCATTTTCGAGGCATTTGTGACCACAACAGGAGTCGCAAAAGGCCTGTATTCTTGTAGTGTACGCTTTATGCATGAGATCTTTTAGCTCTTGGATTCTTCTTTGTGAATTGTTTTTCTGAGTAGATTTCCATTCAGCCAGTCTGTTCCTACACTTCTTAGAACTTCATTAAACTTATAAGGTGGAAGAGATTCACATTCCAAGCTCCATGTTCTTTGGATGATTTCCTTTGCTTCAGGCTTGAACCTCCACCTATTGTCATACCTAAACAGTTTCTTTCCTTTCCATTTCTGATCATCAGTAAAGAGAACCAGCGGCCTATGGTCTGATCCCAACTAATTTAGCACCTTAACATGCGCTTTCGGGAACATATATTGCCAGTCAGCATTGGCCACATCCCTGTCAATTTTGGATTTGATATCATGCTTGTATCTTCCTCCTATCATTTTCACCCCATTAAGTCCCATCACACTAAGCATTCTTCTGAACTGAGTAAAAGAAGTTTAAGATCTTCTTGGCCCTCCAAACTTCTCTTCATTATCCTTAATGTCATTGAAGTCTTCTATCAGAACTCTTGATTTATTCATCATGACACATGCTTCAGCTTGATTGATCATCTTTTGCCATTGATGGTGTCTCAATTTTCTCACTGGATTTCCATAGACATATGATAAACAGTAAGTAGCTTGTCCCTCTGTTATGTACATATCAATGAGATGCAAAATAGGTTGGCCAACAAAACTGCATTTCACCACATCATTCCAAAAAATAGCTAATCCTCCACTTTGCCCATTAGCAGGTAGTACAAAATTGTGGGCATAGTTTAGTTCTTCACCTAAGTTCTGCATGAAACTATAGCTATTCTTAGTCTCTACGAGAAACAAGATATCAGGGTTATACTACCTCCTGATATATTTTAAGTAGAGAATTGTCAAAGGGTTCCCCAACCCCTGACAATTCCAGTGTAAAGCCCTCATGGCTCTTTTGGTGGTTTTGGGGAAACCACCAAACCCTTTTCCGTCCATTGCCCTTGAATTTTTTGTTTACTAGTATGACTCAGATCACCAACGTCATGTTCTTCATCTTTGCGCTTTGACCCTCTGCTTGATGAAGAGCCAGCCTATCTAATAACTAGTGGTAACTCCTTTACTTCTAGGAGAATGTGGAGAATGACCATCTCTAGCAGCTATTATTCTGTTAAACTCTGAGTTTGCCTCAATTTGCCTTTGTTCTGATAAAGCAGTTTGATCAATTTGTTCCTCATTCACAAGTTGCTTTGCTTCATCCCTCCCAAACTAATCATACTCATCTTCCTCATTATGCTCCATGAACTCTCCCATCTCCTCATTGTCCAAATCAGGTGGGTGTTGGTTCACTGGCGCTGGAAACTCTACAATTGGGAGGACATGTTGCACAATTATCTCATGGCAAACAGGGTTATCATGAGTTAATGATCCACATCTCCTGCAGAACTTTCTTAGCTTATCATATTCAAATCTGATAAGTATTGGTTCTCCACCTTCCTCAAGATCCAAGTATCTAGTAAATATCAATTTACGATTCACATCCATTGTAATTCGTACCCATACTTCAGCTGGAGTATCCCTTGTAGGTTCTTTGATGTTAGCTTCATCAGCTCTTTCTAGGGTCGCCCCTATATCTAGAACCGTTTGTAGATTCATGTGTTTGTTCGGAAGATTAAAAATTTGAACCGAGAAAGAGATATCCTGTAAATACTGGGACTATTACGATTTAACCAGCGATCTACTGCTACCATCCACTCCTTAAAATACCACGGTCCTCCTTCTAACATAGGCATTAGATGGTGCTTCATATTGAAGAAAACTGCACAATACCATCATCATTAACCTGACCATGGACTCTTCCTTCCATTCTCCAGGCCACTGGAAGAGTATTCTTCAACCGAAAAACTAAGCTACGCTCTCTATTATGTGATGTTTGCTGTCTTGTTTTAACCGAAAGTTGGATTGGTGCTTGATCTCCTCCAAGGCTTAATTACTGAAAAGCTTTTCAGATTTCGCGATCCATAATGTTCAGACACTCAAGAAAGCTTGATCGTGTATCCAATATCAATGCATCCGACCAGCTAGCAGATCTCCTTAGCAAGACGTTTCCAAAGTCAAAATTCATATCTCTACGAAACAAGATTGGCCTTAACTTTGACAGCCCATCTTCGAAACCAAAGAATTTCTATTCTTACTTTATTTCCTTTTCGATAAACATGACAACTTCCTTTGTTGATAAGGACTAAATCCTTTGCCACCCTCTTTACATTATTTGGCCCACAGAAACTTCGGCCCCGTTTCTTCCTTGCCGAAGTTTCCAAAAGCTTTATAAGCTCTTTGGTTTCGGCCTAAGTTCTCCAGAGCCCGTCACTCAAATTTCTTTATCTAAGTACGCATATATTTCCTAATTCTTTTAGGAAATGCTCTCTCATTTTGAGTAGGAAATGAATTCCTTTCTATACTAGGAAATGACTTCCATTTCCAATTTCCTCGTAGGAAATGTACTCCTATTTTTTTTACAGGAAAATGATTTTTTTTCTACAGGAAATGACTTTCCTTAGCCTCCTTCTCGAAACCTTTTTACCCTAGTTCTAGGATGTTACAAAAACCCTTGTAGACTAAACTCACACGGCTACGTAAGCGCATTGATGATGCCACTAACATCAATGCCTAAGCATCAACGATACCATCATCGACATCTAAGCGTGCCGATGATACCATCACTACTGCCATAAAGTACCAAAGGGATCATCCCGCGGGTAAAGGCACTGAACGAAACCTACAAAAATCTTTGGAACAAAATCTACAACAACCTTAGAAGGGATGAACTCCACAGTTACACTAGAGGGGAAAATCCCTAAGGAATCGACCAAGAGTTTCGACATGAACTTGAGGACAAGCAACACTCAGTTCTACACAGCTTTCACAGCTTGCAACCATCAACCGTGGCATACTGCATACTGCAATAGTATGCAGATTATGCAGATTTTATACATCAACAACATGCAGATTACAACAGCTTGCATATTCGTGGAGCTTCAAAATCGCACTACTTTGATCCTCATTTCTTGTAATTTTTACTTGATTAATAAGAGAATTTGATATATTTGACCGGTATTTTCTGCAGGCTCTTCGAACAAACATGTTATTTTTCGCCAAACAGTTTGGCGCTCGAGGATAAGAGTAGTACAATCTATGTGAGCTGATAGAACAGATCACGATAAAATTACAACAAGAGCATATATAAAAATGACGACACTACACGATCGACGACTTTAACCGCCTAACTAAACAAGCATACACATATGCATGCATGGTTGGAAGCGGATAACAATATGTTGAAGGAAAAGAATGCTTCCTTAACATTGGCTGGAAGGGTTATTGCCGTCACTAACATTGTGTCTCAAACATGCATTAACCCGATGCAACCACTTGAAGCAATAAAAGATGATGATGCATTATAAAGCGGTACATCATATTTAGTGATTGCTCACCCAATGTGGAAGCAGTTGCACCACACGATCACACTTTATATTTAATAATAAGAGACAATGTCTCATCGATGGAACGATAAGTCAAGATAATAACATTTGGCTATCAACGATAGCTTTCTAACGCGATGATATTATTCATCGTGTAAACTAGCGGGTTAATACGCCACAAAAAGTTTAGCGCCAAAAGGAAGCAAACAAATGACAATAAAACAATGACATCCAAATAAGACTTGCTAGAAAAATAATACCACAAAATGCAACACTTATTACTACAGAATATGGTGTCTGACGATCACCAAATGTTAACTTCTACAAAAAAAACTAACTGCAATTTTAGCAACAACCTCAATAGTGACTATAGACTTTGCAATAATTGCATGTTAAATATCGAACCATGTTACCATTATCTCATGATTGAGAAGACGTTAACATTGTCACGTTGTTAACGTGATCAACTAATGGTTAATTTTGAAGTCAATAACATCGTAATTTCTTGTGCTTGTCATGATAGGGAGTATTTATGAGTAACACGTAAGCATAACCATCTTGATTCAAATTATTGTTTACTTTCAAGATTCTAATAAAAAAATTGAAGAGTGGGGGCAAGTTGTTGAGAATAATTTATTTATTTGGGCCAAGCCCAACATGAATGTGAAGCCCACAATATATTGGTTGAAGCAAGCCACATAGAGCGTATGTTTTGTAGAAAGCGCATGCTGCATGCAAGTGGTGACCGCAGAAATCACATGTTGCATGCATACGTTGACCGCAGAAAGAGCATGCTGCATGCATATGTTGACCGCAGAAAACGCGTACTGCAGCCAAGTGCTGACCAAAGAAAGCACATGAATCACGTAAGTGCTGACTGACGAAAGCGCATGCTGCACGAAAGTGTTGACTGCTGAAAACACGCACTACGATAAACCTATTAGAAAAAAGATTACAACAAATGATTCCTAATTTCACGGGGGTTAGAAAGTCGGTTTATATATCCACGTGAATTAAGATACCTAGACGAACTCTTTAATTATAAAGAAGGAAGAGAGCAACATGGGCAATCATCTAAAAATCAAGAGCTAAAGAGAGAGAGAGAGAAAAAAACTCTTGCAGACTATACTCTCGCGGCTGCTTAAGCGTACCAACGAAACCAGCAACATTATTGCCTAAGCATCAATGATACCATCGTCGACGTTTAAGCGCGCCGATGATACCATTGCTACTGCCAGAAAGTACCAAAATGATCATCACCATCGGTAAAGGCACTTAACGAAGATGAAATCCACAACAATCCTAGAAGGGATGAACTCCACAGTTACACTAGAGGGAAAAATCTTAAGGAATCGACCAAGAGATTCAACATGAACTCGAGGAAAAGCAATAATCAGTTCTACACAGATTTCACGGCTTACAACCATCAATCGTGGCAAAATGCATACTACGTGGACTGCATGCTGTAACAGTATGCAGATTGCATACACGGATTGTATACATTAACAACTTGCATATTCGTTGAGCTACACAATTCGCACTACTTTAATCCTTATTTTTTTTGTAATTACTACTTGATTAATAAGAGATTATTTGATATATTTTACCCGTATTTTTCGTAGGCTCTTCGAACGAACCAGTTATTTTTTTGCCCAAACACTTGTTAATTAATTTATTTTTAATCAACTAAAATTAGTCTTACGAACACATATACAAATATTATAGTGTCTGATAGGTAATACGAGACGATATAAATTTTTCGATGGTAAGAGATAAGAGTACAAAATGGCAATACAATTATAAGCAGCACAAAATAGTGATAAGAGATGGTTGTACAATAAAAAAAAATTTGTATAAAGGTATTCAATTTAAAAAAAAAGAAAAATAAAATATTTTACACTAATATTAATAAGAAGCCCTAAATTTTCCATAAAAAGCTCAATTAAAAACTCAGAAGGTAGTTGTTGAATCATGGTCGTAGACCCAAACCGGATAGTGTAGAACCGTGTTGAATAGGAGTGTAGGTGAAACAGTAATTGCCTTACATAAGATATTTTTGCCCCAGTAATAACAGGTAAAGAAGGTGAAAAAGGTAAGTTTTCTCTACCCGAAGAACAATAAAAAATAGTTGTACCATCTTTTGTAACACTATTTATTTTTTTACTGTTTTGCTAAATGATTACATAAAAAGCGGTACACATTGTATCACAACGGTAACCATATATATTATACGATGTAGAGTTAGTGTATATATAAATTGTATACTACTATTACTAATTATCCTTTATCTTATAAAGCACAAGTCACTTGACCAATCAGATTCTGCCAAGTGGCTTGTGCTTCATATTTTAAAAAAAAACAAAATAAATTAAAAAATAGTTTCGAGATAATAATTTCAAATTACACCTTCCTCCTTGGTTTCTCTTCTTCTTCGATCTCCTTTATACCGGCGATGACTGCAAGATGGTATGGCAGTTGAGTAACAAGTCGATTTCGGTATCAACATTGTTCCGACGCTGGATTTAGAGAGGCAACAACGTCAAAGAAAATTCGACACCAATTACGATAGCAACGTCATTCCGACACCGGATCCCCGCGAGTCAAAGATATTTTGATGAAAATTAAATAAAAATTAAGGTATTATTTATTTTTAACAAAAAAAATCTGAAACTGCAACCACACTACCTAGATCCCTAATTTTTCTCACACTATCACCCCACGTTCAAGATGAAGTATGTCACGATTGCAAACCGTTTCATCTCCTATTTAACGCTCCAAGCAACTCAATTTCTTCTCTATTTGCTCTATCTATCTCTTCCTCTCCTTCGTTTCTTTGTTCTATTTCTCATCTTATCATTTTCGGTTTCTCATCTCTATTTTGCAAAGAAGTCGATCCGGGTTTGTGACTACTCTTGATCTAGATTCATTTTCTCTTTATCTTCATCTCATAGTAATTATATTTTGATTCAATCTGTATGACTCAGGTTGTAGATGTCACTGAAATATTCCTCTGTTTCTCAACTAAATTCTTCTAAAAAAGAATGGGAAATAAGAGCTATTTTTATCCCAAAGACCAATATTCGACATGAAAGCTATTCTCTTGAATTAAAAGGTACACAAATATGAATTTAGACATTTAGTTTGTAAAGAAATTCATCCCAACACTTAGGGCCTGACTGGTTCAAACGTAGCGGATGCGGATGCGATTGTGGAAGTTTGAGGAAACGGACGGTAGCGGTTTCTAGCATTATTGAATAATTTACACGACTCGTAAAGCGGTTGGAAACATGTGCATTTGCGGGATGTTTATGGCTGGTTTACAGCGGGTGCGATAGCGAGTTTACATAAAACTACCAAAATACACCTACTATATAATTTATATAAAAATCAAAAATATGTTATTATAAAAAATTAAAATTATATATTTTAAATATATCATAGAATAATTAAATAATTTATTTAAAGAAGTTTGAAATATTTTTGGATATACAATAACTTTGTTTATAATTACAAGTTTATTTTAATTTAATTAAAAAATATATCAAATATATATAATTTTATATGATAATATTCGATAGAAGAAAGTAAATTTTTTTCAAATATTTTCTTTTTAATTTTTGTAAATTTTAGTTTAGTATTTAAGATAATTTAAAAAAAAAAAAAAATTTCAACCACCCGCAACCGCAAACGCTCGTGTGGGAAGAAACTTTTGATTTAGAGCGTTTCCAAGAGGTACAAAGCGGTATGGAGCGATTTCCATGATTGTTGTCAAACGCTATCAACCGCAATCGCCCGCAAACGTAGCATTTACGGATGGTAGCGGGAAAACCAATCAATCTTTTAGAACATGAGCCATAACACAAGAAGAATTTTATATGGAAGTTCTTATTTTTGTAGTAAGTTACTAAGTTCATGTTTATAGTTTATTCTTATCCCCTCTTAATGTTGTTAGTTTTAACACTAGTTAAATGTAAACATTACTCGATATATTTTGATGCTTTCTGTATAAGAGACTGTTAGACTAGAAATGGAAACTCCATCATAGTTCACAAATGTATTTTCAGACCTAATTTTACTATTATCCTAGATATCTCTATCAATGTGGATCGTTAAGTTTCACTTCATTCAGTTTAAATAGGTTTCAACCATCCTATATTTTGGACATTAATTGAAAAATTAGTTTAGTTTATGATATGAATCAAAAGCAACTTTACCGGTATAATACTAGTTTAGTATAAAAAGACAATCGATTTCTTCGGTTCAGTTTAATTTTTCTTTTTTGATCATCCCTGATTTAATATGGTAGATCGAATAGTTTGGTTTGGTTCGTATTTAACACTTCTACCCAAACTCATCACATCAAAGAAGTAATAATAAAGGTAACGGTTATTCTCCAGAACAAACGCGTAGTTTTCTTACAGTTCATACAAAACAAGTAGCAAGCGCTTTACACCAGAAAGCAATTTTAAAGCCGAGAAAAAGGTCACACAGAATTTCCAAGACACTGCAAAGTTTACTAGCGCTGGTTTTAGTGAAGGCTGCGCATGATGCCATGTATGTATCCTCCGGTCATAATGAAAGACATCAAGGACACAACTCCAGCCGGAAATATCTTCTTCGAACCCATGTACCGGCTCCCCATCACCCACGTTAATGCACCAGCCATCACTTTTAACAAGAAGAAAAAAACGACACAAAGAATTCAAATGTTAAGGCTGTATCTATTATCGGCTCAACAATCAAACGACACAAACTAGCAAATTGTTCAGCTATGATGTGAGGAACATAGTTTCATGGACAGAACTACTCTGCTATGGGATATCTTTTTTCTTACCTACGCCAATGGTTGATGCAAGAACAGGTTTTGTTGGGAGCTGGCGGAACACATACAGCAGAACAGCAGCTGACAGTCCACCCGCAAGCAGCGATTTCTGGCTACCGCTCTTCAGATAACCCATCAGCCCACCAACTGCATCAAAACCATGTAACAGTCAAAGACATATGAGATATTGAAGCATATCAAACTTAAGATACAATAAATGGGAGTGTTGTCACAAGACTATTGTCAGAAATCGAGCATCACTTATTATCGAATACACAGATACATCTGATAAGAAAATGACAATTCAACTTCACATTTCGATTCATCTGATAAGCATACACAGATACAGACTAGACTAGTCTTGCTTGCAAAAATCGTATCAATTAGGACCATTGGATTCACATTAATTACATCATCTAACCATTAAAATTTGAACATAAAGCTATGATAGTCACAGACACGAAGAAATCCAGAAACCTCTATGGCATCAACTTTTGCTGAATCAAAATCCATCTCAAGCAAATACTCAGTGAAAATTAACAGCATCATAGAAATTCCTCTGAAGATATTTCAAATCCAAAATGCATATAGGTGAATGAGCATTCATAAATCCTTAAGAAAAAACCAAGTTGTATAAACCATTCAAGAAATGGGCTGAAGAAATGACCGTTGATCAGATTCGATATTGTTATCCTTAACGCATCAAGCTCGATCTACAAATCCCAATTTGAAAATAATCAAGTCTAAATGGTAAACCCCTAAACCCTAAAAAAGTTGCCAACAAATGATTAAAATTGAATCTCACCACCAACAAGAAAAGCGTAACCAAGAGTCAACTTCTGCGACATAGACAAAGGCGTGTTCCTCTTCCCATCACTCTCTTCCTCACCGCCTTCATCTCCATCGCCGCCTCCACCGCCGCCAAACTTATCGCCTCCAACTCCACCACCACCTCCGCCGTCGATCGCAGGCTCAACTTCAACAGCTTTGACTCCCGAATCGACGCAGTTAGGGGTGATCGTCTTGGTCGAATCGGAGGGAACAACAACCGCACCGAGAGGAAGACGTCGGTGACCGGATGCTAACGCCAGAGGATGAAAACCGTTGGAATTAAGGAAAGCGACACGTCGGATCGGTGAAGCAGTAGGGGCCTTGAGTAGGAGGAGCTTGGGTCTGACTTGAAGGAGAGAGGACTGTGCAGAGGAACTCAACAGCAAATCCGCCATTTCTTCGATACGAAGCTTCAGAAGAAGACCTCTGAAACGACCTTAAAAGGAACGACAAGGAGTTGGCAAAGACTCTTTCGGAGACAGAGTGTCTCTTTTTTTTTTTCCATATGATAGTATTATCTTATTATATAAAGCTTGATGCGTCAAACGTTGTAATTAATACGATCGTGACATGTGGCATCCGATCGATAAGATTTTGACATGTGTAAAATAAATTTCCAATTCAATTTTACCACATGTCAAAATAGTCCTATCCATTTTAAAAACATAATATTATTATATTTTTGAATTAGAATACAAAAAAATTAAATTTTGTTTTCATCAATTTTTTTAAAAAAATATTTTGATAAATTAACTAAATCTAATTCAAATCAATTCGTTAATATTTATATATATATATATATATATATATCTGAGTAACTACATAATAAAAAGTAAACCTAATTCAAATAGAAATAGGAAAAACTAATTATTTGGAAATATTTAATTAAAAATAAAATAATATAAGAAAAATAAGAAAAGCAAAATAAATAATTAATTGTTAGGTTCTTTATCAGTAGTTTTGCATCGATTTTTCTATCTTATTTTATTTATTTACACTGGTGATATGATTTTATTTTCCATTTTTGTGTTTATTTTTTTTTTACGAATTGTCAAATATTAAAAGATTATCTTATTATATAAAGTTTGATACGTCTAACTTTGTAATTAACACGATCGTGACATGTAGCTTTTGACATGTGTCAAAATAGTTTAATCTATTTAAATAAATCTAATATCATTATATTTTAAAATCATATTACAAAACGAATTAAAAAAATATATACCATTATATTTATGAATAATGTGCATTACATTGTGAGTTTTTATTTATTTTAGACTTACTATTATGTGAACACCATATAATTTTATGTTTGAAAAATAAAATTATATTGAAAGTTTCTCATGTTATGAATATTATAGAAAATAAAAAACTAAGTGATGAAATAGTTATAATCGTTATCGGAAGAAAGATAATATGTCAATTCAGAAAAGAAAAAAAGAACAATCGAATAGGATTAAAATATGAGTAAATCTAATTCAAATAAAAATATGAGAATCAATTCATAATATTTTTAGAAGAATGGATTTATGAGTAGTTACATCATAAAAAAAAATATAATTTAAATAGGAATAGGAAAAATTAACTATTTGGAAATATGTGATAAAATTTAACTGAAAATCAAATAATATGAGAAAAATAGGAAAATCAAAATAAATAAATAATTTTAGATTTCTTTATCACTGATTTCACATTGACGTCTTCAATATTATTTTATTTATTTTTACGAGTGATCTGATTTTGGTTTCTATTTTTCGTGTTTGGTTTCTTTTTCACGGGTTATAAAATATTAAAAGAGTGCAAATAATTTAAATAAAAATATAAGAATAAATTCATCAAGATTTTAAAAAATATAGATATATGAGTCGCAAAATAGTAAAAAATAGCAAAATATGTGATGAAATGTAATTGAAAATCAAATAATAAAATAATTAAAATACATAAATAACTGTTAAGCTTCGCATCAACGTTCTTAATTTTATTTTATTTACTTTCACGGGTAATGTATTTTTGTTTATTTTAAATTATTTGATTTTTTATATAGATTATAAAATATTAAATTATTAACCCGCATATATGCGGGTCCTAAATCTAGTATTATATAAAAGTTCATGCTATAAGCTTTTGAGAGTGTCCACATAGGATTTAAATCAACCAATTAAAACATTGCAAGTCATCATTTAAATTAAACAACCACTAATTATTTACTTTTCTTCAATCATTTACTTTTCTTTAATCATCTAGCTTACCCAATCAATTTGTTTTAAAACTTCGATGGGCTAAGTTTCACTTAACAATGGACCCAATAACAATAAAAAAAAAAAATAGACAAGTAGTGTTTGTCAACTGGGCCCAATAACAATCGTTGTCTTATCACTTTCCTCGAAACAATGGGACCATGAAATCAGAATCCATGGCGGCGAAGGCGAACCCTTTGATTAACAGATCGTTGTCTTCTCACTTTCTTCGAAACAATGGGACCACGAAATCGGAATCCATGGCGGCGAAGGCGAACCCGTTTGCAAGTGCCAGAAGAAAATAGGAAATAATCCTCATTCTGAAACCCATCCAGGTGATTTTCAATAAACGGCAAACAAGCAATTTCTCAATTAACAACAAAAAGGAAAATTTCTATTGATACACAAAAAGGAAAATAACTAAAATAGAATAAGAAATTTTCTTCATCTTGAAGTAGTGATCTAATGTATAAATAAGATATCAAACGTATAATTTTTGAACAGATCAAACCTTCTCTTCATTGAAAGAAACATCGACTTCAATCAAACTTTTACTTCTTTTAGAAAGATAAAGTGCTTATTGAGTTGCTATGGCCCCTTCAGCTCCTTCCTCCTCCACCCAGCAATCTCACTTGGTTCTGGACAAGCTTGAAAAAGGTTTCAGTAACAAGGAAGTCATTGTCAGGGTCCTCCACTTCTGGGAGGCACGAAATCCCAAAAAAGGTGGCTTGCTTATGGGTATTAAACTGCTACTCATCGACGAAAAGGTAGTTTAAAATTTATTTACGTTTCACCATCTCAAAAGTAAACACTCTCTGACATGAATTTATGCAGTCAACTGTAATCCAAGCATTCATTGACGCTAACCGAATAGGCTGCTATGAGACAAAGCTCAAGGCCGATGTAATCTACAAGATCAAAAATTTCTTGGTCGTTGACAACAAGACAAACTACAGGGTATCTTCTCACAAGTTTATACTCAGATTCACCCAGCAAACAAGGTTGGATGAGGTTACTGTGGCTGGTCACTCTATTGAAATGCAAAAGTTTAGAATCCGTTCTTTTGCCGAGTTTGAAAAGAAAGCCGACCTGAATGAAGATCTATATGGTAAATATTGGTTTAGTCTATGTTTATATTTTAATTATAACATCACCATGTTCTAACTCCACACATGTTTCATGTAGATGTCATTGGGAAACTGCTCCTCATCAACGACGAGAACTTCACCTACCCAGTTTCAACCGATGGAGCTCTTGATATAGCAAAAGTTGTGATTAAAGGAAAAATAGAGACTCACCTGCAACTGAGAGAGTAAGCATTTTTTCCCTGTACTCTCACACATTGCCTACAAATTTTGATCATTTACCAATCTATATGCCTTTTAACCAGCGGGACAGTCTTTCGTGTATTTCTTTGGGATAATGTTGCTGCCAGTTTCCAGAAAAAACTGATAAAGAGTGTTGCCAAGCCTATTGTGCTCCTTACCACTATGTGAACCCAAGCACATTTAGAGATGGTTTGTGGTCTCAAACCTATAGTTACTACAACTTCTCTTCAATATACTTATACTTGTTTAAAAAAAAAATACCGTCATTATACGAACACATCTACCACCAATAATAATATGAACTTCTTAAGCTTACTACTATATTTTGATTGCCTAATGCAGATGTGTTAAGTCTTTCCTCCACGTCTTCCACTCGGATTTTCTTCGACAACGATGTTGAACCAAGTACTGAATTCTTAACATGGTATGTACATCCACTCACATACCTATCTATACGCATGTTCTATTAGTTACACCTATCTTTTAGTTGAGTACCATGTATTCCTTTTCCAAGGCTGGGTGGAGAAGATAATAACTCTGTTATGGTCAACAACTTCACCTCAAAGGTTACAAAGTCAGAAACTGTAACTATTGATGAACTCTATTGATTTCTAGAAAACGACATTCCACAGGTATTAATACTGAGATAAAAAAATTGTAAATCAGTTTTCAAAACAATTTGAAACATTGGTCAATTACCATTATACTCTTTGACGATTATGTTTCTTTGTAGCAGAAATCCACCTTTCGCTGCATTGCCACCATCACAGACATACTTCCACACTATGGCTGGCACTATATTGCATGCACTAAATGCGCATGTAAACTAGGACGAACAGACTCGATTTTAGTTTGCAACACATGCAATAACAGCAATGCTGTTGGTATAGTCAGGTTTTCTAATCCTTCTCTTCTATCATATTTACTTATCCAGTTAAAAAAAAGAAGTATAAAGCAACCTGACTATACAACTAACATCTATGCTTTTAAAACGTTTAATAAATAGGTATCGAGTTGAGATGTCAGTTTGTGACAAAGACAATGTCGCAACTTTCGTAGTCTTTGACCGTGATGCAGCAAAACTAACTGATATGAGGGCTACATATGTATTGGAAGCACATTTGCATGTAACCTCTTTTGCTAAAAAGATTCTTATATACACCCCTTTCTACGATTATTAATCATCGTTTTCTTTGCAGGGTGATGATGGTGGTGCCATTGAAAATCAAAGTTCAATACCGCAATGTATGTTAGATGTTGTAGGTCGCACTTATAAATTTCATGTAGCACTTATGCCCTACAACTTCACTGCTGCCCGCCAAACTATCACAGTTACACGCATCCAAGAAGAGATTAATGGTGGTGGCGAAGCTCTCCAAGAAGTCATCAATGGTGGTGACGAAGCTCATCAAGAAGACATCAACGATAGTGGCGAACCTCTCCAAGAAGAAGTCAATGGTGGAAACCATGACAGTGATCGAAGAAACATAGCAGAGACATCTGGATCTAATCAAATGGACAACAATATAGCAGAAACATCTGGATCTGCTGAAGGCGATGCAGTGTATGAAGAAGGTGAAGACAGTGACATGGAAGATGGTGACATGGCTAGCATCAACCACAGAGAAAAACGTATCCGTCATGAGTGACTTGCATACAACATCAACCTTTTTTATATTACCATCGCTTTGCGATTTAGATTTATGAATACTTTAATATTAGAGCACTAACATATATGTTAATCTTTAATATTTTAATAATCTATGCTAATGATCCAGTTCTTCTTCTTTCTTACATCTAAGAGTTTATTTTTCTATTCTTTCGAAATTCTGGACTTAGAAAAATAACATATAGTCGATAATCTAACCACCAGTACACATTTATGATTGCAAGAATTCCTGAGCTACGTTGTAAAACTTAATCCTAAGAACAAAGCTAAAAAAACAAATAGTTTGAGCAATACTCTCAATTTGAACTGAGTTTACCACTGCTTATTTTAGCTCATCACTCGCTAATTATTTTTATTTACTAATAAAAGAGAGTAATTATTGATATTAATAAAATAAAATCATCGATTTAAAAAAGATACAAAAATTCATTCAAAATAAATACAATATAAACTAAGTACATCTATGGTAAATTAAGTTGTTTCAATGATAGACAAAAATTCATTGAAAATAAATACAATATAAACTAAGTACATCTATGGTAAATTAAGTTGTTTCAATGATAGAATAATTATTCTATCGTTGTTGATAAATAAAAGGAAATCATTGAGTTAAAAACAAACAGAAAAATGCTTTGAAAATAATGAATGATAAAAAAGGAAACACTTTTACTTTCTAATATAAACTTTAGCAATTAAAAAAGAAGAAATTTTCATCATTTATCGTAAGAATTTTCCATAAAAATCTATGTTGCTTACTCTCTCTAATGGAAATTTCCCATTTTAATAAATTTAATGGAAAAACATAGACACAAACCACATCTATATATATTCGAAATACCATCTTCATTCAAACATAAAATATTGCTATCAAGTATCAACGTTTCTCTCTACCTTCTTTTCCATACTTTATTTTGTGAGAACCCTTCAAAAAGAAACACAAACTAGCTGCTGTCATGGTTTCTCGACAACGTGGGAGGCCGAGAAAAACAATTGACGCTGCTGCTTGGGTCAAAATTGTTTATTATAACTGTGAGTTTTCCATTCAAATGTTTGTGCTCAGAAACTCATCATCCAATATATGAAAATTACAAAAATAACATCTACCATTTACTGTGGCATAGGTGGCTGTGGTATTTGCTTCAAGTACGGTAAGTAAATACCATTCCCGACAAATTAACAAATTGTAGAAAAAAGTAACACGCTACATGTTTAATCTAATATAATATATTTTTCACACACAGTTGGCCAAAAAAGCACACGAGCAATGTGGAGGGCCATCCTACTATCCAAAAGAGCATCTAGGAAAAGCATTGGTACACTTTTAAGAACTCATGTACAATAATTACTTTCTCTTGCTCTAAAAGGCATCTGCATTAATATATACAAAAAACTAAAATACAAAATTATGTGCGAAACAGGGATTCAACATTCAATTGCGTCAACATCCCAGCCACCCAGAATCAAACACGAAGAAGTAAGTAAATACACAAATTTCAAACTATATGATAAATAACTTTCACTTGATACATAAATCTAACTGAAATTGACATTCCTACATGCACACAACTCTGCCTTTATTGAAGAAGCTGAAGACATGATCCATTGCCCAAACTGCGATGCTTTAGTATGGCATTCAGAAAACACTGGGAAAGATCCAGATACTGGGAATCCGTTGTACACAATTTGTTGCCAACAAGACCGTGTAAAACTGCCACCAGTAAGACAACCACCACCTCTGCTTGAAGCGCTTCTAGAAGATAGCACGACTTTCCGAAATAACATACGAGTATACAACGCTATCTTGGCGTTCACATCAATGAGAGCAAAAATAGATCACACGGTCTCATCTGGACCTGGCCCCCCTACTTTTAGAATTCAAGGGCAAAATTACCATCGCATTGGTTCTCTGCTTCCTATGACAGGTGATCCACCAAGATTTCTCCAATTGTACATTGTCGACACAGCAAATGAAGTTTCAAACCGCATCAAGACTTTGTCGCGATCTTCCTCATATGTTCAAGAAAACGTTGTCAAGCAATTGATCGACATGTTAGATTCAAACAACCAT
This sequence comes from Pseudoturritis turrita, assembly GCA_900406555.1. NCBI lineage: Eukaryota > Viridiplantae > Streptophyta > Magnoliopsida > Brassicales > Brassicaceae > Pseudoturritis > Pseudoturritis turrita. Next base: position 350,425 of record OVBL01000427.1, on the reverse strand, counting down.
CTTTGCCAGATTTTTCGTAAAGCTCGAGACCGATACGCTTCAAATGAGACCGAAGAGTTTACTATAAGACTGATAGCAAGTAAGGGAAAGGGAAACAATATGATTTGCCAGATACCAATGAAGTTGTTGGTTTAATAGTCGGTGATTTGTCGAGCACTACCGGTCACAGGGATGTTATCTTACAATTCCAGTCTAACCATTTGCAAGACATACGGGACGATCATCCTTTGTTTATGTCCTTGCAGTATCCATTGCTTTGCCCTTACGGCGAGTATGGTTTCCACACTGAGATACCCTATTTTGCACCTGAATCTAGACAACGAAAAAAGTCTTTCATTAGCATAAGAGAGTTTTGTGCTTATCAGATCCAAAGCCGTCTAACAGCAGGGAGGACGATTATCAAAGCAGGCCGTTTATTACATCAATATGTTGTCGATGCATACACAGCTATTGAGGCGGAGAGGCTGAGATGGAACAAAAACAACCAAGAACAGCTAAGAGCAGATTTATACAGCAATGTCTGTGATGCAGTTGGTAAAGGTGATACTGATGCAAAACTGCATGGAAAAAGAATTATCCTACCTTCAAGCTTTACTGGAGGCCCACGATATATGATAGAAAAATATCATGATACAATGGCAATATGCCGAACATACGGAAATCCAGATTTGTTCATAACTATGACAGCCAATCCAAATTGGAAAGAGATAAAAGAACACTTGGAAGCATGTGGAGGAGGTTCGGGAAATGATAGACCAGATATTGAGTGCCGAGTTTTCAAAATGAAATTAGAGCAAATGCTTGAAGATTTCAAAAAGGGAACATTCTTCAAACTGTACATCGCAGGTATATATTTTTTCTATTGCTTATATATTAGGTTAACCAAACACCGTTTACTAACCTGTTTTTCACAACAGCGCTCCACACCATAGAATTCCAAAAGCATGGGTTGCCACATGCACACATGCTTCTTTGGTTGGATGGTGCATCAAGAATCCCAGCAAACGATGAAGTTGATGCAATAATCTCCGCAGAACTACCAGAAAAAGAGAACGACCAACAAGGGTTTGAGCTTGTGGAGAGACATATGATGCACGGTACATGTGGATTGGATAGACCACAATCACCCTGCATGAAAAATAAAGGATGTTCAAAGAAATATTCAAGACAATATAGTGAGCACACATCGATTGACAAATCTGGTTATATAATATATCGTCGGCGTCGAGATGAAAATAACTTTGTTATCAAGGGAAAAACAAGGTTAGATAATCGCTTTGTTATTCCACACAACTTGGATATTCTAAAAAAATATCAGGCCCACAAAAATGTGGAGTGGTGCAACAGAACAAATGCTGTCAAATACCTTTTCAAATACATTACAAAGGGAGTTGATAAAGCAACCATTGTGATAGAAAAAGGTCCACATGCTTCAGACAACACTCAACGTAATGGACCAACAAAGAGACCAAGAAATGAGATACAAGAATACGTTGACTGCCGATACTTATCTGCTTGTGAAGCCATGTGGCGGACGTTTGCATTCCACATACACCAAAGGAAACCTGCAGTCCAAAAACTTATAATCCATCTGCCTGGACAACAAAACATAACATATAAAGCTACAGATGATCTCAGTCGAGTTCTTTCTAGGAAAGATATTGAGAGGACAATGTTTATAGCGTGGATGGAAAAAAACAGAGAATCTGAAGAGGCTCGCTAACTAACTTATTTGGAATTTTCAACAAGATTTACCTGGAACAACAACAATAAAGTGTGGACTGAACGAAAGTGGGGGAAAATGATAGGAAGAATAGTCAATATCCATCCATCAGCAGGAAAGTTATACTATTTAAGAATACTAATCAACAAACTAAAAGGACCAAGAAGTTTTGACGAAATCCTAACAGTTGGGGGTAAAAAATATCCAGATTTCAAATCAGCATGCTATGCTAGAGGTCTACTAGATTCTGACAGAGAATGGCATGATGCAATGGATGAAGCTATTCGATGGGCTACACCTTATCAACTACGACAACTATTTGTCCTATTGCTGATATATTGTGAAGTGAGCAGTCCTCTTAATTTATGGAAAAGCTGCTGGAAATCACTCGGTGAAGACATGCTTAACAAAAATCGCAAAACTTTCAACTTTCAAAGGCTAGATCTTAGAGAATAAGAGCTCCAGCAGTACACTTTGATTGAGATAGAGAAGGTAATGCAACAACATGAACGATCACTATCTGATTTCAAAGATATGCCACAACCAGATCTACACTTTCTAAAAGAACTAGGTAACACCCTATTAACCCAGGAGTTACAATACAACGTACATAAGGAAAAAGAAAAACACGACGAACGTTTCATGAGTCTGAATGTGCAGCAAAACAGGTTTATGATGCAGTTATGGAGTCAGTTGAAAATGGTCTTGGAAAATTATTCTTTCTATATGGTCCTGGTGGAACAGGGAAAACATACCTTTACAAGACCATCATTTCTAAGCTGCGATCAGAAAAGAAAATTGTACTCCCAGTTGCTTCATCAAGCATCGCAGCATTGCTTCTACCTGCAGGAAGGACATCACATTCACGCTTTAAGATTCCCATAAATGTCCTCCTTCCCATCCCGCCAATCCGTGTATGTGTGGTGGGGATCCTGCTCGGGACTTGGAGACCCGCTTGGGTCGAGTGCGCCGGGATCATTGTTTGCAAAGTCGGTAATGTGGCATACGCCCCGAGGAAGTTTGATACTTGGGTTGGCAATGGTCTCGATAGGTATGACACATCGCATGACGGAGTCAGAGGAGGAGGCCAATGCGGCGAGTGCATCGGCTGCCGTATTGTCTCCTCGGGGAATCTTGGTGATCCTGAATGATTCAAAGTTTTTGGCCAGATCTTGTGTGACTTCGAGGTAGGCCTCCATCCATATTTTTTTAGAGTTGTAGTCGCCATTAAGTTGGTTGGTAATGAGCTGAGAATCGCAGTAAGCATGTATTCTTTTGGAGTTGATTTCTTTTGCCAATCTGAGCCCGACGATCAATGCTTCGTACTCGGCCTCATTATTTGATGCTTTGAATTATAGGCGGAAAGATTGTTCTAGTTCCTCCCCGGATGGGGATTCCACTCCCGACACGTGACGAGATGAGGAACCATCCGTGTGGAGGACCCATTCTTGTGTGGTGGGGTCGGCTTTTACCAGTTCGGGTGGGAGTTTGGTCATGAAGTCTGCAAGGACATGAGACTTGGCACTTGTTTGATTCCACAATTCTATGTCATACTCGCTGAAGTCAACCGCCCACTTTACCATACGCCCGGATTGACTTGGTTTGTGGAGGATCGTCTGCAGTGGTTGGGTCGTCATAACAGCGATTGAGTGAGACTGGAAGTACGGGAGTAATTTTTGTACTGACACGACGATGGCGAGAGCAAGTTTTTCTAAGAGCAACTTGCAGACATAAAAGATGGGCTTCTGATCACCCCAGTCTTCTCGAACCAAGACTCCGCTTACTGCCGTACTGGAGACAGATACGTATAGATAAAGTGTTTCACCCTCTTCCAGCTTTGAAAGGATCGGTGGAGTAGTCAGGTATTCTATCAATTTCTGGAATGCATCCTGATGTGTTCATATCTTAGCACTTCTTAGCATGCATTTCCCTTAGCTCTTACACTCATTTAGATTACTTAATGTATCTTTCTCTTCATATTATATTCCATTTAGTTTAGGTTTAGTCTTAGGATCCTAGGTCCATTATGTTGCATTTGCATTGTATTTTGAGTCTATTTCAGGTACTATGGAGGCCTAGGATCAAGGAGAATCAATTGGAAAAGGAAGGAGAACCAAGGGGAATGAAGAGGAGCCAAACACCAACCGATGTAGGCTGCATCGACCAGTCCAGCTCACCAGGTCGATGCAGCAGGTCGATGTGAGCAACACCAGGCAACAAGAAGGACTGATCCACACTGCACCGACCTGTCCTCTTCACCAGGTCGATGTTAGCTACACTTTCTGTACAAATCCGGATTTGACCCAGGTACATCTCTTGGGCAAAAACAAAACCCTTTGGATCTTGGTATTTGGATGTTAAAGCTTCAATTTTTTATGTTTGATTAGTGAAATTTTCTTTATCTTTTCTCTTAATTAATCTTTCATTATGTCTTTCATTACTCATGCTTTGATGATTTGTTTGAGCATGAGTGAGTAGTCTCTTAGTGGATTATGGGTGGAGTAGATTATGATATTTGATGTGTGATTGGTGATGTTTAGGGCTATATTTGCATGATTTCCATTGATTAGAGAGAACTCATAGCTAGGACTGAAGTAATTAATCAATTCTTAGATCAATGTCTTTTTATGCCCGGAAGGTGTTTGTGAAAATGTCTAGGCCAACTCTAATTCATGCTTTTCACATCCTAGCCAATTAACACTTGATGTTTATGGTCATTAGTATATTTTTATGGGCATATGTGATTAATGATCTCTTCTCACTTTAATAGGGACCAAAAGGATTGTCATTTTGGGTGATTAATAGAATGGATTAGTATTTGCGAAAGTGAGCTAATCTATATCATGGGATCCATGTCTTAGAAATGGTTATTTATATATTCTTGCATCACTAGTCATAGGGTAAACACTCTTGATCCATGATCTTTATCCAAAGTCCATGTCTTTATCATATTTGATCATCTTTGTTTGTCCGGTTAATTTTATGTTGACTTACTTAAATGGCTTTCCTATTGCTTTCTTTTATGTTTCTTGTTCTTGTTTGATAACTTTGCTTACTTATTGCGTCATTTGCTTAGGTTGTTAGTTGGTTACAAAACACATCTTTTGAAATTGACTTAGCTTCTATAGAAACTTGTATTCTTATTGCTTTTGCATACTCCTTGTGGAAGAATGACCATTAAATGCTACAATGATATTTGCCATGCATTTGTGGTTATTTAGGATTAAAACTTAGTAGTAGTTTTCCTCCTATCATGTTTTTGGCGCCGTTGCCGGGGAGTATTAGGCATTAAGATTTGGATTCTTGGGAGTCTAAGTTTGTTTTTCTTTATTTCAATATCTAATCATTCTTGTTCTTGTCTTGTTCTCTCTTTTGAAGGTGCATGATCACGAGAAGCAAAGGAGCACCAAGTGATTTTGATCCTAGGATTGATATCAATCGGTTAGTGAAGCAAGCTAAGGAAAAAAAGAGAGAAAAATAATGGTTAGAACACTTAAGGCGTTTAACATGGAAGGAAACCATGCTAACCAAGGTGGTGGAAACCACCAAAAAAGAGAAGCACATGGAGTTGGAGTAGGAAACCTTTCTAGAGCTCCCATTCATACCCCTAGGAAAGAGAGAAGGATTAGTGTCTTTGATGAACATCTCACAAATGGGACTAGGACGGGCATTCGACCTCTTCCATGTGCCAATAACAATTGGGAGATAAAGTCTAGCCTCATCAACATTATGCAAAATAATCGATTCTTTGGATTGCCTATGAAACAACCAATAGTGCACTTGGATAACTTTGATCGCTTATGTGACACCGTGAAGATGAATGTCATTTCGGAAGATGTAATCAAGGTCACACTCTTCCCATTCTCTCTAGGCTATAAAGCCTCTCAATGGTAGAAGAGTGTAGTCACATCCTCCATTACCACGTGGGAGTAGTGTAAGAAACGATTTTTGGCAAAGTTTTTCTCAAATCAACGAACCGCCAATATAAGGAATGATATTCAAAACTTTCAATAAGGACCGAATGAGACTTTGTATGAGGCTTGGGAAAGATTAAAGGGATATACGCATTCATGCCCTCTCCATGGGATATCTATGGAAGCATTGTTGGGAATATTCCACCGGTGAATTGAGGAAAAATACCACATTGCTCTAAACACCGCGGGTAATGGAATTTTGTTAGCTTATCGGTTGATCAAGGAGAGCAACTTGTGGAAAACCTTGCACAAAGAAACCAATGCTATGGCAAGGAGTATGGTAAAAGTGTTAGGGAACCGAAAGGAGAAGATCCAAGGATCAAGGAATTGAGTGACAAGCTTGACAAACTTCTTGTGGCTAACAAGAAGCAAGTGAACTTATTGGTGATTTTGATGGGAACAATGAGTTGGTTTGTCAAGCTACCCAAGATGGACAAGAAGAGATTTGCTATATACAAGGTTAAGGAGGCTATTACCAAAAGAGCTTCAACCCCAACTATAGGAATCACCCCAACTTGTCATATAGAGGCACTAATGTGGAAAACTCACAAGACCAAGTTTATCCACCTAAACCACAAGGTTTTCAACCACAACAAGGATTTGTCACACAACAACAAGGTCAAGGATTTGTCCCTCAACAACAAGGCTTTGCTCCTAAGCAACAATACACTTTCCATAACCAAGTTGCTCCAAACTTCCAAGGACAAGCTAGTGCTTCTACTAAACCTTCATTACAAGACCATGAGATCAAGGCTTTGGTACAAAGGATCTTGGAAGGTCAAGTTAAAAATAGCGCGGATATTGGAAAGAATTTCCTAGAGGTCAACAATAGAATTGATAGCATGTACCAAGAGTTGGATGGTAAGATTACAAGCTTGGCATCACACGTGAAGACCATTGACCTACAAATGGCGCAATGGCTTCAAGTTCTAAGGCTCCGGGTGGCACACTACCGGGTAAATCCGAGTCTAACCCTGTCATTTTACAATGCTGTGATAATGGATGATGAAAAACATTGGAAAGCTCGTCATGGACCATTGACAAGGGAATAATTTGAAGAAGATGAGCTCTACTTGGATGAGTTGGCTAAGCTACTTGAATTCCCTTATGTTGAAGAATTTGTTAAGAATGATGAAGAGTTTAAGGTAAAATCTCCCAAGATCATTATGAAAGAGGAATTCCCTAGCTTTTAACTCTATCCTTATGAACCAAAACTTTCATTCTCTCGCCCGGTATTTACCAAGACCCTAAAGAGAGTTCTCAAGGTTCAATAATGGTTTAGAGGAAGTTGGAGTAAATTTTCCCAAAGGAGATGGTATTGCTCAAATCTCCATCCATAGGCAACTCATCAAAGATGTCTTGGCTAACCATGGCAAGGTCATGGATGTTATAAAGAACTATGAGGACAAAGGTGGAGAGACACGAGTACTTAAAACCCTCGCTAAGAAAGAAAATCCAGGTACATTCTCTCTTCCATGTTCTCTTGGAGATTTGAAGCTCGATGATGCCTTATGTGATTCCAGTTCAAGCGTCATGTTATCACTTATGATATGTTCGAGACTTTGGGCGCTAAGAATTTGAAAGGTAACACTAGCTACATCACATTTGTGGATGCTTCTTCTAAGTGTCCAATTGGAATTCTCGAGAGCTATCAGGTAAAGATAGGGAATTGCATTGTACCAATCGACTTCATGGTTGTGGAAATGGACTCTGCTAAGAAACTCCCCCTCGTTCTTGGTATGCATTTCTTAGCTACCGCGGGAGTAACAATGGATTTTCTCAACAAGAAAGCTATTCTCCACAATGTAAGCCCATATGTCTCTTATCCGATCTTCCCTACCTCAAGGAAGCTTTGTGGCACAATCTCCTATGGAGAAGAAGAAGTTAGTCAATTAATGAGTTTAGAGACCAAAGATGTAGATGTTCCTCCTACTGTTGAACAAAAAACCCTTGCCAAAGGGAATGAAGAGAATCTCCAAGAGACTTTTAATGGAGATGGTTTAAATTTGCTCATTGAAGACCAAGAAGAAATGGTGTCCAAAGCTATGGCACCAAATGATCTAAAGGAAGCACCAAGTGTGAAGAAGAAACCCACCCTCACCCTACATCCCATTAAGATGGTTGAAGGAGCAATTGAGTGCAAAGCTAATTGTAAGGGCAGTTTCAAGCCATTCTCTAAGACCAAGATTATTCTCCCTCCCGGAATGAACAAAGAGTAGTTTGATTTGACTAAGAAAGCCATGAAGGAGACCTTCAAGATTGTGTTGACGTATTGGGGACCAAGCATTATGGATCGTTCCCACACCACCTCCAACTAGAATCTATCCAAACCGTCAAGCTTAGAGACATTAAACAAGCGCACTAGGAAGGCACTCCCTTGGTATTCTTGTGATATGATCATGGACATCACTAAAGACTTGGAGCTTGAACCAGAGCTTGTAGCTGAGGATGAACTTGTAGCCGAGAAAGCTGTAGTTGCACCAATTGGTCCCATGACTCGTTCTAGAGTCAAGAAACTCAATGAAGCTATTGGAGGATTGCTTAATCGCATATGGAGTCAAGACGATCAAGACAGCGAGTATGGAGGTAAAGCTTGTCAAACCACTTTGGTTTTGATTCAAGCTAAGTAGTTTCAACAAATGGGAAAAATGTTCGGTTATACTCTTTTTCCCTTGTCAAGTTTTGTCCCAATGGGTTTTCTTGACAAGGTTTTTAATGAGGTAACTATTTCACTTCTCAATTGCCCATTGGTTGAACCAAAGGCCCAAAGGCAAAGCCCAGCAAGAGATTTTCGTCCAAAAGAAGCAAGGAAGAGCAAGAGTCACTTTTCTTAGGTTTTATTATTTTGATAGTTCCAAAAACTGCAGCAGAATAACTTGTCTTGTTTTTCCTTTATATTCTCTTGTAATCTCGTTAAGAAACTCATCTTTCTTTGTTATAAAAAACCTTTTTCTGAAGAAGATCATCTTGTTGGTGTGTATATCGAGCAAAACCCTTAATCTCTTTGGTGCGTATATCCAAAAGGAATTAAGTTCGATATCTTGAAGTTCTTTCGCAAGCTTCTGTGATATCATTCAACAATTCGACTTCTATTCATCACCACAGCTTCACAGCCAAATCAACCCTCTTCTCAACTTACGAGTGCCGATCTTAGGGAATATCTCATTAAGTGGTATCAGAGCACACTCTGAAGCCCATCTCCAACAAATAATACTGCTCATCTCAATTCTTCTGCTTCTTTTTCCAGTAGTGTTCTTGGTTTTGGAGTGGCCAACACCAACCCTTCATTGACTCTCGTGATTCGTTCAATTCCACAAACTTCACTATATTTTGGCCAAGTTTCATATACATTACATTTTATGGTAGAGGGTTCCTACATATATTATTTGTCACTTGAATGCTTGTTTGTTGATTTTGTGGAGCTAGAAGTACAAAGTTTACATAGATAATATGATACAGATAAAGTCTAGCACTATTTACTAAAATATATGTTTTGGAATTTGAAATGCACTGAATGAAAAAAAGAGAGAAAAACAAAAAAATTATTTGTTCCTCACGAATTCATCCAAGTGTGTGGAGAAAGCAGATCATTCCGCTAGTGAAAAAGCCATCTTCACTAACTAAGAGCAGTCTTTTACGAAGACTATCGTTGGCTTTTGCTGTACGATCATGCACGTTATGGTCCAAACAAGTGCTTCCAATTCATATTGAAATGGGGAGAGGTTTCTATGTACATTCCTAGCCTCCATAATTGATACATCCACGTTGTCCTGAAAGCAAAACCAACCCCAAGACTGAAAAATGTATGTCTTCTTCCATTAGTCGTCTATGTAACAACGATACCATGTGAAGTATGTAGTCAAAGAAGATGGTATGGAGTTATTTTGATTCGAATTCTATTTTTTGACTTGTGTCATCTCTCATGCTAAAGCCTCGTTTTCCGCTAGTTTTAAAACCTCTTGTGGATCTTTACCCAGATTTTTAAAAACTTTATCATTTTTAGATTTCTAGATATACCATGTAGTCCATGGGAAAATGTTGTCATGATGGGTCGCAGAGAAACTCCATAATATGTAGTCTAAGTTCAAGTAAATTGATGTTACTCGTACAGTTTATGATTGTGTTTTTAAGAGTGTCCATGTTTGTAGAATTGGAGGACATTCAAAGAGAGCATGATTAATTTCCAGAAAAAAAAAAATTTAGTTGAAGATTATTGAATTTTATTTCAAAAAATATAATTTTTTTTATATGAAATTTTAATTTAGTGCTAAAGCAAAATAAAAAATTAAAAAACAGAAATTTATTATACAATAGAAGAGTTTTCTCTCCTCTTAAGGTGTCCACATCATCATTGTAAAGCCTCCACATCATCAAGAAAAAATAATTACATTAGAACTAAATTTAATGATTCAATAAACTTATTCATTCTTCTATTTATTGTCTTCTATTAATTAACACACAACAAAAAAAGTTACAAAAACGAAATTAAAAAATACAATACAAGCAAAAATAAATAGAGATTAAAAGAATTAAAATAGAAATTTCGAATGTAAAAAAAAATATTATTATATAAATTCTTTCAACTTTAATTGAATGTATCAAATTAAATTTGTATTTAACAAAAGATTATTTTGCTCTTCATCTAAGATCTGTACATAAAAAATAAAAATATATTAAAGTATATTCAATCATTTTTACTTAATCCATGTTCTATTTATATTTATTGTTGTTTTTAATAAGTATGAATTTAAATAAAATATATAAAAAACAAAAAATTATGAAAAAAAACAAAATTAAAAAATACAACACAAGAAAAAATAAATAGAGATTAAAAAATTAAAATAGAAATTGGAATAACAAAAAATATATTATCATATAATTTCGAATATAAAATATATATATTATTATATAAATTCTTCCAACTATAATTGAATGTATCAAATTAAATTTATATTTAACAAAAAATATATTTGAGTATATTCAATCATTTTTACTTAATGCATCTCTATTTATATTTATTGTTGCTTTTAATAAGTACAAATTTAAATAAAATAAAAATAAAAAACACAAAATAATGAAAACAAGTAACAAAATAAAATTTTAAAATACAATATAAGAAAAACATGAATAGAGATTAGAAGAATTAAAATATAAATTTTGAATATAAGAAATCATATATAATTATATAAAATTTTCCAACTTTAATTGAATGTATTTAATTGAATTTAAAAATAAAATAATATATTATTACATCATTTAAGTAAACCTTTAGATTTTTTTTTGTTTTTTAATTTCTTAATTTATGAATTCAAGACAAATAATTTTGTAAAGTTTCTTTGCCAACTATAATTTTATTTGGTTTTTTTTATTTTTGAAAAGTTTGTTATTTGGTTCGACCGTATTTAAATTCTTTCACACAATTTATCTCGATTTCACAACAGCAAATATGTAAATTAGTCGGGTTTAGTTTCAATATTCTTGAACATCTTTTTGTATTTTTTAGTTAATCAATTAATCTAATTTTTTTGCTAAAATCTAATAAAATTAAAAATTAACTATATATATAAGAAACACAAAAAATGTAAAAGAAAATTACATAAGAAAATGAATTAGTTTCCAAAGATCAAAAATATATAAACTCACTAAATGGAGATAAAGAGGAAAAATAAATGATAAGTAATCATACTATAGAGAGGGACTAGAAAATATTTGATAATTTTTATTTTCAAAATCTTAATCGGTTATTTAGATAACATAATTTATCCAATGGTCAAATATATGTAGATAACAAAGTTTTAACCAAATATATTTTAAATAGCAATTATCGATATCGAAGTGATTGAGAATCACTTCATATTTTCATGCAGTATTGACACGCTCTAATTTTATCTTCACTAGAGAGTAAGGATCCAATTAGCTTAAGCATTACATTTATAAAGCCTCAAATAATTCACAAGTGCATGGAACACCGAGGAGTACTTAAGGATCGATTCCAATGGACTAAAGCTTGCAACACTAAAGATACGAGACACAAACTAATCTATAGCAAATATTTTTGGGTGTTTGTTGGTTTAAGAGATGCAAGAAATCAAAATGCAAGAAGCAAAACAAGGTAAAAGCATTGGACCATAACTTTAACTATAATAAGAATGGATTAACAATTAAAAAACGATGCCGAAGATTGCATTAAAAATCATTCTAGAACATAGAACTCACAAATATGACTAATCCACTTCCATGGCACTAATCACTTCACTAATTACCTAATTATTATAAACTTCCGTTTGCAATTAGATAATCAATGAGCATTAATAAAAATTTCAATTAGTTCACTAAACACTGTAATCATCAATTCACATTGACTAGGTATGTAAAGCTTACAAAAGGTTTGGTTCAAGTATTTTCACAAATACCTTCCGGGCGTGAAATGCCTAAAGTCTAAATTTTGATTGATCAGGTAAAAACTAGCATTAAGAACAACCTAAGTGAAGGATCTAACAAGGATCAACCTAAATCATCATCATCTAACCATCAAATCATCCTAATCTAGCATTACCCATGATCCAACTAAAGACTAAGTACTAAACATGATGAAGAACAAAGAAAAAGACATAAACATAATAGAAATGCATAAATAAAAAATAAGGGATATGAGTTTGCTGAATCCTTCTCTAAAGTGGCATGAGATGTTGAAGATCAATCCAAAATATCAAGAGAAGAATTTGGATCTAAATCCAACTCTAGAGGAGAGAAAACTTAAGTTTTTACAAAGCTAAAAATGTATTTATAGCAAAAGAAAATAAATCGGTTCAACCCGGGTCAAATCCGAAAAAGTTAAGCTAAATGTCGTGGTGATTGGGCACTCTGATTGGTGTTTTACCCGATCAAGATGACACATACGCATCCTCGCTTCATTCGTCCTGGAATTGGTCTGATTGGGAAGGCTGATTGGGGTTTTGCCTAATCAAGATTACACCAGGTTGAAGAAATTTGTTGGTCTGATTGGGAAGGCTGATTTAGTTTTGCCCAATCAAACTTACACCAGGGGACTTTTCATTCTTCTTCATTATGATGCTCTCCCGATCGGTCATGGTGATCGATGCTTCACCCAATCAAACTTCACTCATCCGAAAACGTCATTTCATCGGCTTTTCTTCTACATTCTCTCCTCGTTCCAAGTTCTCAGATACCTGAAAAGATTCAAAAATACCATGCAAATGCAAGAAATCTTCCTAAGACTCTAAATTGTACAAACTATACAAAATGGGATAAGAATGCATGGAAAGACCTCAAAATGACACAAATGTGAATCTAAACTAAGGAAAACCAATGCTAAGAACAAGTAAAATACCCAAATATCAAGTATAAATAAGAAAAAAATGTATCTTATTTCACATCAAATATTATTTTGTATCTACAAAAAAATTGGTTGTTTTGTCAAACATAAATATTAAACTACTAAATAAATCAAAAATTTTGTCACTAAATTTAATAAAATTGTAAAACAAAACTTCGCGTATCGCGAATCATATTCTAATATCTCAAATGAGGGGGGGTTTTATTTAGAGTGATTCAAAATATTTTAAACGATACACATCAATTTCTATGATTGAAACACTCGCAAATGTATAATTTCCGGGTGGTTGGAAGAAAATTAATCAAGCCCAAAGAATAGAGCGATCTTTGTGAGTTGGGGATATGAATATTATCGTTACTTTATAAATAAAATATTTACAAAAAGTTAGAAATTTGGAGCCGACATTACAAATGAGTCGTTAAATACTCCAATGGATAGTGGGGTGTCGATGTAAAGTTTTAGTCAACCAACTAAAGCATAAAAAGAATAGCATCATATCTCACATGGGACCTTATAATCCCCAAGCTTTAGCGGACACTTTCTCATTTGTCTTTTGAAAATCGATGTATCTGGTTTTCTTACCTTTTTTTTTTTCCTTTTCTTTTGCATAATTTCTTGATTGGATTTATATGATATCCCAGTAAGAATTCAAATTACTACAATATAGACAAACTGATATTTGTAAAGGATTTGCATAAAATAAAATAAATTCATAATACAATAAAAATACCGATACAAGAATTAGGAAGAAGATGGATTTGCAGAGACAAGATATGATATTTATCCTTAATTCTGAAAATGCCCCGTAATGTGACGGTTGTGTAGCATTCCGAATTCCATGATACAACTGCAATCAATTGTGTTTTGCACAACTCAAAAACAGAATCTAACGATCGATTTTTCTGCGTTGTACTCTCATATACTAATAAAATAAAATAATAAACAAGTGTGAGAGGCTGTTTTTTTGTTGTTGATCTTGTGTTGATGATCATATATCAATTGTCTTCATGAAAAAAGGAATGGCTTATGTTATAGCCATTAACTCCAATGTAAAGAGACAACGTTAGAGCAATAAAGAGGAGGACGAGAATTGATTCTCGTTTAATTGGAATTGACTTTCTTATGTTACAAAATTCAAGATTTGATTTTGTTGTTACAAATTAATTAAAGAGATATTAGTTAATTTTTAATCAACACAATAATTCAAAAGAATTATGAGTCAAAAGAATTAATCTTTTTAGTAAAGTCTATTTGCAAAATTCCGAAACCTAAAGCCAAAACTCGGTTCGGATATCTCTTTTTTCCAATATATCAAAGTGTATCCAAAGTTTTGAATCTTGGTATGAGTTTTCCACTTTATATATTTGAGGATTTTTAATCCAAACTTCCAATGTGGGATATTTGCTAGTTTTTACACTTAGTCAAATTTTTGAAAGCTTTATAAGCTTTTCGAGTCATCCACTTTGGAGTTTTATTTCTCATTCAAATCAACTTCGATTTTGACAAGTGAATACATTATGTTATAGTGTTTACGGCGACGATTTTATCGTGCCTAAAATCCGGTCATTCTGATTAACGTCTCCACCGGAAAACTCACCGAAAAATAGTCGTAAACTATTTTGTCAAAAACGAATTCCAACACGATGCATGTCTCATAAACATCAAAAGAAGGCTTCGAAGTTTAGTTGTTCTCTCCGTTGGAATGAAAGAGGCCACTATAGGTCAATGATGCAAAAGAATTGAAGATTTTGGGCCTTTGCAAGTATGCTTCTTTCATCTCTTTTATATTTTATTTTAACTTTACAAGGAAAACGTAAGACATTTGCAGGTTGAGCATTTGACATAAAAACTTGAAACTATCAAGTAATGGAATCCGAGTAGGATAGTTAGGAATTTGATGTGTCAGATGTGGTCCACCTCGTCTTTATAACGTTACCATCGTTATTTGATAGAAGACGACATCATGGGACGTGTGAAAGGATTTTTCCCCTTTGTTATTTCTTCCTTAACCTAATTAAGGACGACCCATCATTATCTAGTTTATTACAAATTACACTTTCTTATTGAGAATCTTTCTCTAATTATTTTTATATCCTTACTAAAACTTCATTCTGCAGTCTTGCCATTAAATACAGCGAGGCTTACGTGAATTTATAAAGTAAACCGAGAACAAAAAACAAAACCACTGTGCTATGTTGATGTCTATCACAATTGGTGTTAAAAAACTAACTCGTTATTGCTATATGGCATATGCATATACGTTAGAAGGCTTAATCTAATATATAAAAGTTGGCTTACTCTCACAAGGGTGTGCCACCTCAGCACCTCTCTCCATGACACATCAGCACTTAAAATCTAAATAAATAATTTAATATATAAAAGTTGGCTTAATCTATCCCAGAAAAGAAAACGCCATTCTACCCTAATCGACAAAACCAACATCTAAATTCATCATCTTTCTCAGGGAATCCAAATTCAGTCATTAGATTTACATCCTCTCACAAATCTTCACCTTTCGACCTCAAATTCTCTATTCGTAAAAAAACCTCAATCTCTATTCCTTCGTCTTCTCTCTCCGATTCAAAATTCCGATCCAACCCGAAAAAAGATGATTAGGGTTTCTCGATTCGCCTCCACCATGAGCTCTGTCACGGTTCTCTAAGGTTCGGATTTCTTCGCATTTTTGGTTTCTCTTTGTAATTCCTCCTTTCATTTATTGGAGTTTGACTGTTCGCCTTGATCTATGGAGGCTTCTCTTTTCTGTCAAATTCGAAAGGTTTTTTGGGTTTTAATCCTTCTAGGCACCTAATTTCAGTCTTCTTCGCCATCCGATTGTTTCATTCTCATTTTTGCTGGAATTTCTGCTCGCGACATTGTCTTTAATCTTAGAATTTAGGGTTTGATTCCTTTTCGTTTCTTAGCTGCTAATTTTGACTTTAAGTGTTTGGGAGTTTGCGTTAACACACTGATGAAAATTGACATTGTATGTACATTTTCAGCTCAAGCTACTTCAGCATCAACTTGGCTGCAAGAATGTATTACTCAAGGCCAGTAAAATGCAGCTTGAGGCAAGTTATCTCCTTTGTCTGTATATTTTCCATTGACTATAGTTACCTGAAAAAAAGTTATAAACTTGAGAATTTGCTACCTAATTTCTTCCAGGAGCAAGCACTTCCATGTACACATCATGCATCGAAAGATAAGGTGCTTATTTGAATTGTCCTGGATGACATTTCCAAAATAGGAAATTGTTACCTTTAGTGCTACATTTTTTATGCTATATGGCTTTGTTGTTGGCTTTAAGGTTCCAGAAAATATTTCAAATGGGGATTGCGCGTAGGACATGAATCATAAAGATACCAAGAGAAAGCGAACATTAAGTATAAAGCGTACACTCTTTTACTTAGGTTCATTGTTGATCCTAGAAAACCACGTTTGTATCCTTACCCTATATTATTTCAATTTCAGCTTCAGGAAGCTCCAACATTGAGCCAATACACCTTATTGAGAATGCTAACAGTAAAAAGTCCAATTTTTCGCTGCCCAGATTCTCCGTCGAAAGGTCTCGTCTTTTCATCTTTAAGCTTCTTCCTTTCAAGGTTACGATCTTCCCTGTTTCTTCTGCGAATATAGAAAATATCAGAAACTTTGAGTCCCGTCTGCAATCTGATGCTTCCTCTCTCCCAAATCGAAAAGGTACTCAATCCCTCTTTTTTTTTTATGCTCTTAGCCTCTATCTTCCTCATGGGTTTCTTCAAGGTCTTGATGGGTCTGGTTGATGTCGGAGATTTGACTCAGCCATGTGAATGCCCACTTCGACGACGATGAAATCGATCCATAAATCGCAAGCGGTCACCACTTGGCTTTGCAACTCGCCTCTTCTTCTGATCCTTCTCCGTCTTCCTTCGTAAACCTTTCTTTAACCCTAGAATCTTCTTTCCACTCCTGTGTTAGCTCCGAGTACACAAAAAACCCAAATTCACAAAGCTCTTGGATTAAAAAATAGTGTTTGGATTCAGGTACTTCTTGAAGATGTTGAAGAAGGCTAAGAAGAGCAATGGACAATTGCTAGTCACCAATGAGGTACTTCATTTGCTCTACTCTCATTGGTTTTTGGTCCGCAAAATAGGAAATTTGGTCTACGATCTGATTTCAATCTGTTCTTCTGAAAAGTAATGTTTATAGTGTTAATAAATGTTTCGTTAGATGATAATAATACTCAGCCATAATGGGTTGATGCATATTCCTCTCTTATACGTTCATCCTTCCATGACTCATTTAGTCTTTATTTCAAGTTTGAATTGTCCATTTCAATCCGTAGTGACCGCTAGAAATCACAATGGTTTCTACATGTTGTTCAAGGTTTAAAATGTTGACCCAAGCCTAGTCCAAATAAGAAAGTCGAGGTCAAACTAACTTGGAAGTAAGTTCATTAGACAAAAAATTTCTTTTGTTAGATACTCATATAATTTGATATAAATACAGTTTTACGAGTAAAATTGTTAAATTCATAAGTAAATTTTGTAATTTCCAAGAAAGTTTTACACGCAAGCGATAACATAAAGAAAAAGGTTGTTGAGCTCTCTTCATGTTACCAACAAAACCCAAAACTGTTTCAAAACAGGCAGTACATCGAACTTTCACTCACATGGAATCAAACAAAGAACTGATATTAGATCTTTCTCTATTTTTAGTCTCTAAAAACTCAATATTTTCTGTCCACAGCCAAGAGATACATCTCTGATATTCCTCGGGTATTTTATCCTTTTGTTTCTCAAGCGAAAGAAATGCTTTTCGGTTTACGTGTTTGTTATTTGGTGGTGGATTTGGTAAATTGAAAAGTTAATGTTTGCACTACATAATCTTCAACCTCACGACGATCGCAATGTCGTCTTCTTGAGGTTCTCACTGTTTTTCCTGACGAAATCTCTATCACTCGCCATTTTATATTTTTGTCAACTATGACATTACAAATCATTATTCAGAACTCTTACAATTTTAAAAACACAATAAGGAATGTGTTTGTAAAACACTTCCATGACCTCCGAAATATTTCAATTAAAATAATCCATAAAACGAAGAATTTCCTTCCAAACAAAACATTCGTCACACACTTCGTTAAGATTCCGTTCGTCGCAGTTTTCACCAACTTCCATTAAGCTAAGTAGAATGTCATATTCTCGATACTGCTTCACACTCATTTCTAGAATAACTCCTCGAACATTCAAGTAACATAGCCTCACCGTTTCTATTCCTTGATTTTTCCATAGTTGAGTTAGATAGTTACATGCCTCAGAAATATCTCCTTCAATTAGTGAGATCATCCCATACAAATACATAGCTTCCGCATAAGTTTCTTGAGCTGCCGTAAGTAGTTGTTCCAGCCCTTTCGTAACATTCTTAATGTAGAAGAAATTAAATAACCCACATAAGAAAGTAGCATGTAAGTTACCATTCACAGCACACTCTTCCAATATCCCCATATGTGTTGGTAGTCTATCATAAGGGGGTGAGACAATATCTTCCAATCGAAGATTCCTAAGAACTTCCGGATACTTCGAAACACCAAACAGTGTCTTGCATGTCAACATGCAAGACCCCAAATCTAGAAGAGACGAAGCAGCAACCTTTGTAAGAATCACCATTAGCATATCATATGGTAGCATAGTAAGACTTGGTTTTGAAATGCGTTTCATGGTTAACAATTGAGAATTTTTAAGATTTGTCCAAACAAAACACAACTTTGTCCTTTTTATACTATTTCCATTTGAAAAGTCTTTCTATTTTTCAAAGGTCATTTTGACATAGTCAAATAGATTATTATTATTGGCACTAAATGTAATATCTATTATATAAAAATCGTACACTGAATTTGTCCACTTTAAGCCATCATTTCTTCTTCTATACAGTTGTTCTACAAAATATATTAAATTTCTCAAATCCACCAAACTTTAACTATGTACTGTTTTTTGTGCCCTATTATTATACAAACCTAAAATCGAAAAGCCATACCCCATCTACACGTACACCTAGAATCTTATATAAATAACACCATGTGAAAGCATTGCCGTTCACTTCTTACAATTTCTGAACTCATTTTCTGATATTCTGTTCTTTATTGATCATTTGTTTTTTCCCCAGATTCAACGCAATGACTAAGGAATAACACAACTTCTTCGATCCGGAACCTAAATCTATTCTTTTAAACAAACTGGTTCAAGGAAGATCCAACCAGCAGATAGTGGTTCGTCTATTACGTTCATGGGAAGTACGTAACTTCAAATTAAATGGAGCTCTAATGAGTCTTGATCTACTTCTGTTGGATGAAAAGGTAAATTCACTACATGTTAGGAATATCTTTCTCCTCGGTTATTTTATATTCTTAATTAAATTTATAATTACAAACTTCATCAGTAACGTTTATCCTTTGAAATATAGTGATTTATCCAGATTGTCAGATATATCATACATGTTTATAAACTAACTCAATCTCTTAATTCGATTTTTTTCCACCAGGATACTCTGATTCAAGCCTCAGTTTACCATTGACGGATCCCCAAATTCAAAAGCCTTTTGAAAGATGGATGTGGGAGTGTAAATCCACACCAATTGAATTTGTCACGTCTTTCAGAGAGATCTAAAACTTCTGAGTAAAAACCACCAAAAACACACAGAGATCCAAAGTTGGTGTTTTATTAAGCTGCTTAGAAAGCTTTTTGTATGAGAGCAAAAGTACAGAATTTTGCTAGGTAAATTGTCGATCCCCTTTTTAGACGGTTTACATGAGGATATATATAAGTCTTAGTCGGCTAAATTCATGTACAAAGAGATAAGGAAGACTTCCTAATTTCTTGGGATTTCTTTTTAGCAAAGCCTGCCACCGCCATGAAATTTGATTCATGGGCTTTAACCTTGTCATATCTCTTTCGTGGGCTTGAATCCGTGGGTTCGTTGTTTCGGCCCAATTTCCTATCGCTGAACCTTGGCTCGGTTGAAATCATGGCTCACGGCTCGGGTGATGCCATGGTTCACGGTTCGGGTGACATCATGGTTCACGGTCCGGGTGACATCATGGCTCACGGCTCGGGTGACGCCATGGTTCACGGTTTGGATGACATCATGGCTCACGGCTCGGGTGATGCCATGGTTCACGGTTCGGGTGACATCACGGTTCGGGTGACATCATGGCTCACGGCTCGGGTGACATCATGGCTCACGGCTCGGGTGACGCCATGGTTCACGGTTCGGGTGACATCATGGCTCACGGCTCGGGTGATGCCATGGTTCACGGTTCGGGGTTGCTTCGTGTCATGGTTCGGGTGGCGACAACTTCGATCTCCTTGCCCCGACCTTGATCCGTTTGGCTTGATCCCAATCCAACTTTTTCTTCATGGTTAGGGATCCCGATCCAACTCTTCCTTCACGGTTAGGGATCTCGATCCAACTCTTCCTTCACGGTTAGAGATCTCGATCCAACTCCTTCACGGTTAGGGATCCCGATCACACTCCATCACGGTCAGGTATCCCGATCCAACTCCTTCACGGTTAGGGATCCCGATCCAATTCCTTCACGGTTAGGGATCCCGATCCAACTCCTTCACGGTTAGGGATCCCGATCCAACTCCATCACGGTTAGGGATCCCGATCCAACTCCTTCACGGTTAGGGATCCCGATCCAACTCTTTCACGGTTAGGAATCCCGATCCAATTCCTTCACGGTTAGGGATCCCGATCCAACTCCTTCACAGTTAGGGATCCCGATCCAACTCCTTTACAGTTAGGGATCCCGATCCAACTCCTTCACGGTTAGGGATCCCGATCCAACTCCTTCACAGTTAGGGATCCCGATCCAACTCCTTCACAGTTAGGGATCCCGATCCAACTTCTTCACGGTTAGGGATCCCGATCCAACTCCTTCTGTCACGGTTAGGGGTACCTGATCCATGGTTAGGGATCCCGATCCAACTTCTTCACGGTTAGGGATCCCGATCCAACTCCTTCTGTCACGGTTAGGGGTACCTGATCCATGGTTAGGGATCCATCTACTAGTGCTTCTCCATACTTAGTCATTTTTCAATCTTCTCCATACTTAGTCATTTTTCAATCGTTGATTCTCAAGAGGTGGACTCTGACCCCAACAGTAGCCATCTGCTCGGGTGACACCGAGCCCTTTTTGGTTCGGGGATGCGCAGGCCAAAATTGATACATTTCCATGATAGTTGGTATAACTTTCTGATCATTGATCCAAATGACTTCAAACTTCTTTTGGATAAAAGAAAACTCAATTATCTATCTTGTGACCAAGTTTTGGCTCGGGTTGCCTTCTGCTCTGGTGACACCGAGTCTTTTTTGGATTGGGGATGCGCGAGCCGAGATTGATATATCTCCACAATAATTGGTGTAACTTTATGATCGTTGATCCAAATGACTTCAAACTTTTTTTGGATGAAATTTAACTCAATCATCTATCTTCTGACCAAATTTCGGCTCGGGTTGCCTTCTGCTCGGGTGACACCGAGCCATTTTTGGTTAGGAGTCGCGCAGGCCGAAATTGATACATCTCCACGATAATTGGTGTAACTTTCTGATCGTTAATCTAAATGACTTCAACCTTCTTTTGGATGAAAGATAACTCAATTATCTATCTTGTGACCAAGTTTCGGCTTGGGTTTCCTTCTTCTCTTGTGACACGGAGCCCTTTTTGGATCAGGGATGCGCGAGCCAAGATTGATACATCTCCACAATAATTGGTGTAACTTTCTGATCGTTGATCTAAATGATTTCAAACTTCTTTTGGATGAAAACTAACTCAATCATCTATCTTCAGACCGATTTTCGGCTCGGGTTGCCTTCTGCTCGAGTGACACCGAGCTCTTTTTGGTTCGGGGACGCGCAGGCCGAAATTGATACATCTCCACGATAATTAGTGTACTTTCTGATCGTTAATCCAAATGACTTCAAACTTCTTTTGGATGAAAGATAACTCAATTATCTATCTTGTGACAAAGTTTCGGCTCAGGTTTCCTTCTTCTCTGGTGACACCGATCCCTTTTTGTATTGGGGATGCGCGAGCCGAGATTGATACATCGCCACAATAATTGGTGTAACTTTCTGATCGTTGATCCAAATGACTTCAAACTTCTTTTGGATGAAAGTTAGCTCAATCATCTATCTTCTTATCAAATTTCGGCTCGGGTTACCTTCTGTTCGGGTGACACCGAGCCCTTTTTGGTTCGGGGACGCGCAGGCCGAAATTGATACATCTCCACGATAATTGGTGTAACTTTCTTATCGTTGATCTAAATGACTTCAAAATTATCTTGGATGAAAGATAACTCAATTATCTATCTTGTGACCAAGTTTTGGCTCGGGTTTCCTTCTTCTCTGGTGACAAAGAGTCCTCTTTGTATCGGGGATGCACGAGCCGAGATTGATACATCTTTACAATAATTGGTGTAACTTTCTGATCGTTGATCCAAATGACTTCAAACTTCTTTTGGATGAAAGCTAACTCAATCATCTATCTTCTGACCGAATTTCGGCTTGGGTTGCCTTCTGATCGGGTGACACCGAGCCCTTTTTGTTTCGGGGACGCGCAGGCCGAAATTGATACATCTCCAGATAATTGGTGTAACTTTCTTATCGTTGATCCAAATGATTTCAAACTTCTTTTGGATGAAAGATAACTCAATTATCTATCTGCTGACCAGACTTCGGCTCGGGTTGCATTTTCTCGAGTGAAACCGAGCTCTTTTTGGATCGGCTCGGGTACAACGAGAACATATTGATATGGCTTCAGTAAATCGGGTGCATCTTGCCAACCTCAGCTCCAAATGATATGATTTCAACTCTATTGGAAAGCTGACTCAAAGATCTTGTTTTTCATCACCGAACCGATCTCTTTACTATGTTTCCGAACCGATCCGAGCTCTTTAGCTCAATGGCTTGGTTTTCCAAATTCTTTATGGGTTTGGTCCTACAAGGCTTCTTAGGCTCGGTTCGTGATAAGTCGAGCTTTTCATGGTCGTCCATTTTCTATACTTAGTTAAATTTATGTTCATCTCAGTGGGGTGAAAACCGACCCCAACAGTTATCCCCCAGCTCGGCAGTATCAGTGATGGTGATGCCGAGGTGAAAGTAGTCGTTACTGAGATCAACATGCCGAGCTGAAATTGGCGTTTATGACATGCCGAACTGTTTCTTTGATCACTTTGCCGAGTTGTATCTTC
This sequence comes from Pseudoturritis turrita, assembly GCA_900406555.1. Classification (NCBI taxonomy): domain Eukaryota; kingdom Viridiplantae; phylum Streptophyta; class Magnoliopsida; order Brassicales; family Brassicaceae; genus Pseudoturritis; species Pseudoturritis turrita. The sequence goes on along the minus strand of OVBL01000427.1, from coordinate 327,142 downwards.
AATCAAATCGCCGAGCTGTTTTGTCGTAAGAGTACTGGAGGAGATGCTTTGCCAAGGAGAACATGACGAAGCATTTTGTTGAGATGTTATGCCAAGATGATCGTCATGATGCGATGCACCAAAACTCTTGTGTTGCTTCCTGAGTTTGAAGCAAAGGCTAAGTTCCAAGGGACACCTTGCCAAAAATTAAATAGTCGTAACGATCTGTACATTAGTTAGCCAAAGCGTGTTAGGGTAACTCGCATCTCTGAGTAGAGTGGCTAAGTTCCAGTGTGCGTTGAAGCGATGTCTACTGGGTTTTAAGAAGTTAAAGTCCAGCGCGTGATATCTTGGTTTAGACAAAACATGTTTATGTATTTCACACTAACGATATACATTTAGTGTTATGTTTCTGAGATGTTACGACCAACGATTCGTTTGTTGGGTTTTAGATGAATATTTTGGTTTACGGATACGTTACCGTAAACATATCCGCTCCGGCAATGGACATAGGTGTTTCGACCAACTATTTATTTGTTGGGTTTAAGATGAATATTTCGGTTTACAGATACGCTCCCGTAAGCATATCTGCTCCGACAATGGACATATAGTACTGTTGCGACCAACTATTTGTTTGTTGGGTTTTTGATGATCATTTTGGTTTACAGACGAGTTGCCGTCAACAAATCCGCTCCAACAATGAACATGTAGTACTGTTATGACCATCGATTTGTTTGTTGGGTTTAAGATGAACATTTCGGTTTACGGATACGCTACCATAAGCATATCCGCTTCGACAATGGACATAGACATTTATATAGCGCGCGCTTTTAATTAGCTAGGATGTAATAGTTAGATTCGTAAAGGATGTAATAGCTCTTTGTTGTGGCCTGCAGCAACGAGAGTGAAATGAGATGTCTGTTTAGTTAAGACTTTAGTAATTCAAAAAGAATGTGATATGATGATTGTAGCTTCGACAAGCTTGCATTAAGTAGACGTAGAGCCTATTATAAAGGTGGGAGTATACGAGTCTACGTACCCACTCCCCCCCTTTTTAAAAGAGGGGGCAGCTGAACCCATCTGAAGACGAGCTGCCTACGTACCCTTTGCAGGGATCAAGCCGCCCCGTAGTTCATGTAAAGTGACTTAGTGATCCGTAAAACTTTGCTTTGATAGCTTGTTCTTAGGTTGCTGGTTTGGCTTGTCCTTCTTCTGCTTCTTCTTCGTGTTAAGTTCTGCTACGAGATTTCTGAGCTTATGCTCGACCATAACATAACTTCGGGACTCCTTCTGATTTCCAAGAATGGTTTTGATTCCATTTAGCGTCGGAAACTTAATGCACATGTGGTATGTTGATGGGACAGCTCTCATAGAATTTATCCAAGGGGTTCCCATGATTACGTTGTCTATTGCGGGATGATCTGCCACCGAAAATTCTACGATCTTTATTATTCCTTCGGCTCGAATGGGTAGCCTGATCGTTCCAAACGTCATCATTGTTTCTCCTGAAAATCCAGTTAGTGGCTCCGGCATTTCTGTAACTTCGGATAGATTGATCTCCATATACCTTAACGTTTCTCGAAAAATAACATCTATAGAACTTCCCGTATCAATCAACACTTTGGCAATGTCGTGGTCTTATAAATATATAAATTTATATGCTCTTCCCCGAGAAGACAAAAGGAATACTCCTTGTCTCGTAACGGTGTATCCCCTAGTCCGATCGGGGAAAAGAGAACTAGCTACAAGCATCAAAGCTGGCAAACCCATAAAAGTGAATCAGCCTGAATGTCAGGTTATCACAACCTCCACGGAAGTTCTCATGCTTCCTGCCAGGTCTCCGGACTCAGATTATCACAACCTCTACGGGAGTTCTCATGCTTCCATCCAGGTCTCCGAACTCAGGTTATCGCTACCTCCGAGGGGCATCTCGAGCCCTCCCAGGTCTCCGGACTCAGGCAAAGGCCTTCAGGAATCTCGTGCCCACAGGTCTCCGGACTCAGGTTCCGGCCTTCATAATGGTTCTCATGCCCTCAGGTCTCCGGTCTCCATGGAGGTTTCCATAACTCCCAGGATTTCGGGCCCAATATACTTGTGTTTGATATTACAGGGAACAGGGACGGAGAATTGCATTCGATATTTCTTTTAGGTGCTCGAGTCAACAGGGATGGAGAATCGCATTTGCGATTCAATATTTCGTTTATGTGTTTGAAGTATACAAGGAATGGATGTAACCCTTCTGTTGCCCGAGTCCGCCACTCAGACTCGAGCAACGGGGGGGGGGGGGGGCAATTGTTGGGGATAAAATAATCTCCTTCGAGTTAAGCGAATCGCTTAAGAACACATGTCCTTAGCTAAGGTGAATCTCTTAGTGCCATTTATGTAGTTGGTCTACTAGACAAAGCCCTAGAAATATTTGGGCCTGAATCAACAATGGCCCAAGTAACTTGATGGGTAAGGCCACCTGTAAGTGATCCCCTCCTGGATGGTGTGGCCACGCTACCAGGGATGATCTGGGTCAGAGACTGAGTGGTTAGACAAACAGGTATCCCCATTAGCACCCGGAAGCAGCACACGGAGTCTAAGTTTCCGTATCAGGAACTCGGGCTATGTATAAAATATCTTCCTTAGGCGCAAAACTCAAATCCTTTCGAAATATCTAAACTAAGTCTTTGGTCAAAGGGTAAAAACATCTTTCACCTTATGCGTGCTAGGGAAAAAGCAAGTTGTCCCCGTTCAAGGAATGATTAAAGCACAAAATACTGATTCCGAGGAGCACCCCGGCGTCAGACCCACCGCACCATACGCTGCCACTAATACGGAAAAGATCAGGTTCAGCATCTCAGATCCGTATTATTGGCCAACTCGCACGAGAAGCAAAAGATGTTAGGTGAATAGAACTCGAGTGAATAGAACAAAGGTTGCAGAACTCGGTATCCGAACCCAGACAGGTAAAAGTCTATAAATACCCCTTCATTTACTTCAGAAGGGGATCAGATCCTGATCTAAGAAAACTCTAACACAAAGCCCTTTCTCTCGAGACTAAGGCTCAATCCCTTAAAGTTCTTAGTCTCTTTCGGCTGTTTAGGGCCATTCTCTTCGGATCCTTCCAAGACGACTCTCCTTTCCGGTCAATCCTTGATCATCTTTTCTCTAGATATTCTGTTCCCACTCTATCTCACCGCAAATTTCTCTCTCTACATGTTCTGATACACCGTGGACCACCCCTTGCTCAGTTTGGTGTCATACTTTCCACTCTCTTCCTTGTTTTCCGACTTTCTTTCTTTGCTCTCTACGGCTCCCTCGTGGTCGTTCTTTTTTGTCAACAGATTTTATAAAAATTAACACGGTTCAGGAGTCCAAACCGGTAGTTGAGAGTTTACAAAAATAATATCATGCGATTGAGTACGAACATTTCGAGCCAACAAATCTGCGTTTGTGTTGCTTTGTCTCGGGATGTGGGATAGAGAGAAGGACGAGAAGACTTCTTTGCAGCGCTCTAATTCCTCCAAGTAGACGGCGAAAGCTGGCCACTCCATCGGGTTTGTCACCATGTTACTCAGCTCCGAACAGTCCGTTGCAAAGGCTACAGACAGCTTCTGCTGGTCAATCATACAATGCATCGCCCAAAGTAGTGCTTCGAACTCGGTGTGGAGTGGGGATAAGCTTGGACGCAGGTTCCGTGCTCCCATTAAGTCATCTGCTTCGTCATCCTGAAAATAATACCATCTTAGACCTGAAAAACGGTCTCCCGCTTTCTAGGACCCATCAATGAAGCATCGAGGACCTGCGACCGCCTATAATAGAGGGGAGGAATGGTCCTCCACCAGGACATTAGCTGCAAAGACAACCAGAATTGTGCCTCAACATCCGCTGCATGTAAGACCTCTCGGGGATCTCGGTCCATGTTTTTAAAAACCATGCCATTCCTAGCTTTCCAAATATACCATATGATCCAAGGGATTTCCGGTAGTGTTCTAGGTAATCTCCAGAAAACATAATCCATGTTCGAGTAAACATAAGTCATTGGAAAAACCCCTGGTGCTGATGGCACATGTGATAGAGCCCATGTCTGTAAAGCCGGAGGACATTCAAACAATACATGATTGATTGTTTCCTCCTCCCCACATCTAGAACATTGTATATCACAATTGACTCCTCTTTTCCGTAGATTTGATATTACCGAAATGCAGCCTGGTAATGCTTGCCATAGGAAATGTTTCAATTTGGAGGGCATTTTAACTTCCATACATGAGCTTGTAGGGGCCGATAATCAGGGCCGAAAGTCCTAAAACTCGAAACCCTTTCTGTTTGGTAGCCCAATTTAATCGTGTATTTTCCTGATTTTGTGAAGTGCCACCCAAGGGTGTCAGGCCTATAATTGCTGCTTAATGCAATACTCCGAATAATGGCAACGTCCTCAGGAATTATAATCGCGTTGAGCAAATTCCAATTACAGTTTTTTGTAAGTGGGTCTATCAGATGATTGACCATGAAAGAAGGATAATAGTTATTACCCTTACAAGTAGCTGGCCTCGGACATAGGGCCGGTATCCATGGATCATTCCACACATAAATGGATGATCCTGAACCGACCCTTTTAATTAGTCCTTTGTTTACCAGAGGCCAAGCCGATATCATACTCTTCCATCCATAGGAAGGATAGTATGATTTAATGGGGTCTAAAGGGTTTGCATTCCGATACTACCGTCCCTTGAACATCAGAGCTAAAAGCGAGTTTGGGTTATCTAATAACCGCCACAACTGCTTCGCTAGTAGAGCTGTATTAAATTTATCAAGCATTCGGTAGCCTAGACCGCCCGTCGCCTTTGAATGGCAGAGCTTTTTCCACGCCATCCAGTGCATACCCTCGTTGAGTCCCATTTGTACTCCACCAAAAATGTGCAACTGCACTAGTAAGTTTAGCCGTCAACATTTTTGGTAGCCGAAAACATGACATTATGTATGTTGGTAGTGCAGCTGCCACTGATTTAATCAAGACCTCTTCCCCCCCCCCCCCCCCCCTTTGGATAGGAACTTGGATGTCCAACCATTGATCCGATCTTGGAGCGTTTCTTTGATAAAATGAAAGATTTTTGTTTTTGCCCCACCCAAACTTTCCGGGATACCCAAACAAGTACCCATTCCTCCTGTTGTTGTAATGGCCAAAGTATGTTTAATCTCCTCTTTGACCGTGTCATCTACTAGATGCCCAAATTGGACCGAAGATTTCGAAAAATTTATCTGTTGTCCAGACGCCATTTCATACTGTTTGAGAATACTCTGGAGTGTTTGACACTCCTCCTTGTTTGCCTTGCAGAAGAAAAAGCTATCATTTGCAAACAGTAGATGCGATATCGCCGGACTTCCCCGTGCCACTTTTAACCTCGTTAATTTCTTTTCCCGTTCTGCCTTCCGTATATTGGCAATCAATGCTTCTGTGCACAAAATAAATAAATACGGGGATAAAGGATCCCCTTGGCGTAATCCCCTTTCTGGGCGGATATGTCCATTTGGTTGTCCGTTTATTAGAACCTTGTATTGGACCGATTTTATGCACCACATCATCCATGTAATCCATTTTTCCGCAAAACCAATTTTCCGAAGGAGATTCTCGATAAATGACCATTCCACCCTATCGTAGGCCTTGCTCATATCTGTTTTAACTGCCATAAATTTATCTTTGCACGCCTTATTTGTTCTCAACCCATGAAGCATTTCCTGGGCAATCAAAATGTTGTCCGTAATTAGTCGACCGGTGACGAACGCTGATTGAGTTTCCGATATTAGATTCGGTAAAACTCTTCTCAGTCGTTGACACAAAACCTTCGAAATAATTTTGTATCCGACATTACAAAGACTTATTAGTCTCAGTTCGGTCATCCTGGTGGGCCTGTCCGTTTTCGGGATTAGACAGATGTTTGTCATATTTAACCTACGATCGAAAGGTCCCTTCCGTAAAATCCATTGACTAACTGTAGAATATCTGATTTAATAATATGCCAACAACGTTGATAAAATAGTGCCGTCATACCATCCGGTCCTGGTGCCTTTTCCGGATGCATCAAGAATAGAGCCTTTTTTACCTCTTCCTCCGTTGCCATTGCCGTAAGCTGACTCGTTGTCGTTCTTCTTCTCCCTCTTTTTGCTCTTTTTCTGACTTAAGCGTCGGAGAGCCATCGGAAAACACCCTCCAATCGTATTTTCCCGACCATCATGCATTTGTTGACTGCGTAGGAGCTGGTCCCCCCCTAGTGGTTGTTGAAGGGAATTAAAAATCTCCAAAATAATTATAATAATATGATGTGCTTTTATATCATTCTTGAAATATTTCTTTTTTTGACTTTAAAATAACAATTGAGGATGAAACATGTAAAGGTCAATATAATGTTTCATACATATTTATTAACCACAACTATATTTATTGCACCTATAAATTACATTTTTAAAAATTATAATAATTTATAAAAATATTTAAACTATGTAACTATTTTGAAATAAATTATATTTTGTCTTTAATAGTATTTTATGCTATTATTTTGTACTTTAAACATTATATAATATTGCTATAATAATTATTATTATATATATATGTATACTATTTATTAATTGCTTTAACTAAAATTTGCGTTTAGAAAACATTTTTGGCACTTTTGTTATTCAAATATATGCCATGCACCACTTGTTATCTGTTTTCACCATTCAAACATATATCTTGGACCGTCTGTCCGCTAAATCTGTAATTGTACCACTAGATCTGCACTTGTTCCGCTTGATCCACATGATTCGTTTGATTCGCTCCCCTCGATCTACTTTCACCATTCGGAACCTTAATAATTTCATCACATCTTAATATTTTCTTAATTAAGAATTTATGCATGATAATTACAATTTTTAATTCTTTCGACATAATAACTTTTTCTTTTCTAATCACTATACTATTTATTAAAATATAATATATATTACTAAATGAGTGTAAATAAATCTCATTCTCATTGATTAGTCAAAATGTACAATTGAGACTGGGTTTATGTATATACATTACCAAAGTAAACTAGAAACCTTAATCCAAGAGAAAGAGAGTCAACTACCCTAATACAAATTAAAGTATTGAAATGCAATAGAAACAAATTTTATACACCAACAGTGCCCTCAAAATAGGGCACTGATATTATGAAGATCCATCTTGCCTACCAAATTGTGAAATAGAGGAAGATACAAAGGCTTGGTGAAAGTACCATCAAGTTGAAACACTGTCTTCACATGGAGCAATTTAAATAAACATGTAATTAACTTCAGAACGGTTTGACAATCCACTTCAATATGTCTAGTTCTCTTATGAAAAATTGGATTGTGAGCTATATCAATCGCAGCAGCGTTATCACAAAAAGAGAAGAGTAGGTTTAGACAATGGAACATGGAACTCTTTCAAGAAATTAGTAAGCCAAACCAGCTCATCAACAGTCTTAGACAAGCTGCAATACTTGATGTACTCAGATTTTAAACCCTAGCAATATTGTCATGCAAGTGCACAGACTATCGCAGTAGTATTTAATCCAGAGGACATTGAGAAATTGCACTAAAAATCTAATTAGAATATAATAAAGCTAAGTCAAAAATATATAAGAGAAGTCCCAGAAAATAAGATTGCAAAAATAAAGAAAAAGCAGATTAAAAACGTGTATATATCAATAAGAGACAATTGTTGGGTGTTAAGGGAATCTAGCAATAATAAGTCTAATAAACAAGTTCTACAACTCGAATAACTGTTATATAGAAGACCTACTCTCCAACGCCAATTACTTATATCTAACAACCTAATTAGTCAACTCTCGTAACTTATTAAGAAATCAAACACACATTAAAGTCAACTTCGATTAAAATTGTATAAAAATAATTAACTATATTCTCGCAGGTTATAACTCTAAACTTGTCTAAGCTAGTTTAGGAGATAAATCTGCACTTTTGGTGGGTTTATCAACCTAGCAACAATTACTAAGTGCTAACAAAGTGATATGAAATAAGATCAAGCAAAGAACAAAGAACTTTCTAAAAGAGATATATTCTAAATTCATCCACCTATACTAATCAATCCATAAATCTCTTTTGAAAAACTCTTAAACCAAACTAAGAAACTACTCAATCAAAGTTAAAGAAAACATAGCAAAATAGAAGAAGATTGCATAAAATAGGAACAATGGTTTATAAATCTCTCAATGGAGTGCAAAGAGGATGGGATCTTGTCCCTCAAGAATAAAACTAAGAAGTTATGATTCGTGTGTGCCCTAAAATTACAAGATAGAGGTGTATTTATAAGTGTTGAGAAATTTCTATGTCTTCTAGGCATTTTTTTTTTTGGTTTATGAAAGTTTGGACATGTTTTAGACTTGGATTTGGGCATTTCTAGTGTAAGTTATGATGATACACGGCCTGTAGAAGCATAAGGGACGTGACATGGGCTCAGACCTGCGGTCACGATGGCTGGAACCGCGGGTAAGAGCTCCTTGACTCGCCGGTTGAGGTCTGCTCGGACAGGCTTTGTGAAAATTGGCATAATTGTTTAACCGCTGATATAAATGACTTGAAACAACTTCTGGATGAAAGCTAACTCTCATGGCTATCTCGTGTCCAAATTTCAGCTCATTCCATTAAGTTTAAGACCTTCGACGAATCTGAAACTTCTGATGCTTTGGATTTATCCAGAAACTGGATTTCTTGCTTTTTTGCCATTTTTGGTCTAATTTGTGTAATTATTTTGTATAGACTCTAGAAATTTCCAAAACACTAAAAACACCTTTAAAACACTACAACCAATATAAAACATTAAATAAAAATCTTTAAAATCAATCCTAAAAACCGTAAAAACCAGAGTATTGTGGTTCAGCAAAAGATTTGAAGACATTTTGTTGCTTCTTTGATTTCTAGTAAATAAGAGAAGAGCCCAAGAAAATGCAAAAATCAGTAGTGGAGCTTCTTGTATCAAGACAAAAAGCCTAATCTGCATCAGCAAAAGTCTGAATATACAACTCAGACTTAGCATAGTGGATGAGACCCTGACCAATAATGCTTTTGATATATATAAGAACCTGTTAAACAACTTGTTGATGAGCTTTACGAGGTGCAGCTGAAAATTGACTATGCTTTTTCACAGCAAAAGCAATGTCATATTTGGTGATTTGTAAATACATAAACATGCCTATAAGTCTCCTATATGACCTGGATCAACCAATCCACCACCATTGTCCTGTGAGAGTTTCAAATGAGGGTCCAAGGGAACATAAAAAGGTTTGCAACCAAAAAAATAAGTCTCATCACGAATATCAAGAGTATGCTTACGTTGACAAATTGAGATACCTACTACAAAAAATGTCGTTTTGCAATTAAAAATATCGTTGCAAATTGATTGCAAAAACCATTTTGCGATGAATTCCAAATCATCGTTAATCGTTCGACACTAATGGTGGATGCCTAAGTGGAGATCGAAAGTGGTAACATACACTAGAGTGGATTTCTCCGAGAGTCTTCTTCTTCTTCATCTCCTAGTCCAAACCTTAAATCACAGATGATGCTAATGATCTTCGGACATGATTCCGAACTAAACCAACACTTACTTTCCGATTAAACCTATTCTCGTGTGGATGTCTGACTTGAGCGCCATGAAAGTCTTCGAGAAGAAACTTCTTTTTATCCTCCCAAAGACCATCTTGACCGTGCTATTTGTGCATATATTACGGCTTCAATCAAACTCTCTCCCGGAGACATAATCAGCGAAGGATCTCTTCAGAGAACGAAAACTTCTATCTGATGCTCTCGAGACTATTTTCTGAAAACATCTAAAGTCTAATGCATGAGATCAACGACTATGTACGCATATTTAAATATATATATATATATATATATATATATATATATATATATTTAAATATGTTTCTCTTTTTGGGTGGTTTGGTAAAAGGAAGAAGAAAGAAATGATCACGATCGTTTCTTATTCCCACCGTCCCTCTCATTCTCTCATGCAATGCAAGCCAGACTAGCAGGTATAGTGACACGGACGCCATAGTGACACGGACGCCACTAACCCCCTCTCACTAGTACGTAACATTCTCTTCTTCTTCTTTTATTCATATTATTTCCACTCTAGCCCCTTCTTTCTCTCTACTTGCTCACAACTGTCTTCATGCTTTTAGAAAAGAGCCCTAGATATTTTTTACATTCTCATTTCTTGACCCCAAACTTTTTGAATTTATTATTCAACTTTATAAACTTTCAATCAAATTAACGAATGTGTTCAGACAGTTTAAATTTCAATTGTAATGTGTTCGAGGGTTGAATACGCTTTGAAATTTCAACGGTACTAGTTTAACTTTTATATGAATAACAGATGATTTTTAACTGATTTAAATTTTAATATATTCGCTAGAATAAAAATAAAACATCCGCAATATTTCTTCTTCAATTCTCTAGTTTGGAATGATTAAATATCAAAACAGATTGTTTTTCTTCTTTTCATTTGAAATATATTGATATCAATGAGTCGAAAAAGATTACATATCAAAAGAGACACACAAATAAACCACACATAGATCACTATGATCTTTCGTGATCCTACAAACCGAAGTGGATGAGAATTTTTGATTACACAATGATAATACCAAACACGCTTTGTTTCGAGTGTTTCGAAAGATCATCAAAATGAATTCTCGCACAACAAACCATGAAGACAGGCTTCTATCACTTTTGGCGATAACTCGAGAACTTAGCATGATATTCTTTGGACAAGAAGAGTCTCCTTCTAAGCTTTTCTTTTGTCTAGAATTTTTCGGTTGAACTAGCTTCAAAGAGCCTGGCTCAATATACCATTAGACAAAGCGAGAACTGCAAAAATATTTCAAACTCCACAACAACCTAACCAAACCAGTGCATAATTAAAAGGACACATGCTGACCTACTACAAGGATAACAACCCAGACAAAACCTCTATCCCAACACTAAAATCCATATTTTTAGTTGAGGAAGAGAACCTAAGCCCACAAAGGGAAACAACAACCTCAAAAGAGGAATCAAAGGCCCCATGTTTGGATATCGTCAAAATCAGGGAAGAGATTTAGTAACTATGTCCATCGGAGAGGGAAGGTTAAAGTACAACACCAACAAAAGTCGCCGAAGACAGATCCAGACGAAAGGCGAATCCATATCTCATTCTGAAATATTCAAAAGAGAGAAGAGAGAAACCCTTCGGCGAGAAACACACCAGATCGATGAGATCCCGATGACAGGAGCTCCGACTCCACCGCCTGAACTTTGAGAGCCACGAAACAAGGTTTTCAATCTCTCCAGCCACCAAACTCCCATAACCACGGCGAAATACACGGCCACATGACAGACGAAACCCATGGGAAGAGGAGAAGACAAATAGATCTATCTACAAGAATAAGGAAAGAGGCACGGCACCGTAAACTAGCTCCGGTCACCGGCCGAGGCAAAGAAACCCTAGAGCGGCGCTTTGGAAATCATTTTTTGAGAGAAAGTTTTACCCCTTTTTGTGATATTATCTGATGGAGATTTTGTAGCATTATAATATCAAAAACATATTTTAAATGGTGATTCTTTTTGACCAAAAAAAATGGTGATTCTTTATTCTATAGACTAAAAAATCAAATTTTAAAAACAAAATGTGGGTACGGAGATTCACAACATAAAACTTGACACCTAGTTTGTAATGAAAACAAAAAAAACCAATTGCGAATGCTAAATATTAGGGAAAGGGAAATTAGGTCAAATAACTATCAAACATTTTATAATTAGGTGTATGACAATATTAAAGCATAGTTAGGATATTGTTTGTACTATGTATAATAATTCCGAAACTGGTCTTGCTGACTAGACTGCCATGCTGTACAAGAAGGGAGAAGAAACCGATAATAAATATTTGATTATTTCTCTCTCCCTTTTTCTCTCTTTCTTATTTGTATTTCATTTTTCACCCCATCTCATTTGATTTGTTTTGTATATATATATATTGATTTCATTTCATTATCATATTAAAAAAAATCTAGAATTTTTTACGCATATAGTGTGGTTTGAATTTTTTTAAACGGATATAAAGCAATCGTAAAATGATAACAAATCATTTTAAAATAACCCCTAAATTCTAATTTTTGAACTCTAACACCAAAAAATTGAACAATAACCCTTAAACAAACTCCAAACTTAAAATCATAAACCCTAACCCAAAAATCATGTTATACACCTACCCTACAAATTATATTGTGGGTGTCTATACTATTTTACATCTTTATGTAGTAGTATAGTATGACTGGAAATTTAAGATTTGAGGGGAAATTTTTATCTTTTTTAGAACTTCTATCCCAAATCTATGGGTAAGTGAAATGGTGACTTATTTTGTATCAGATCTACGCGGAAAGGGGCCTAGATCACATAAAGGTACATTATTTTCACTCGATTTCATATAGGGGGACATGTTTGTGATGTTCGGGGGGGGGGGGGGGGTTGCGATAGACTATACTATTTGGATAGTGAAGCATATGTGCACCAGAGATGGCCGGTGATGGTCTATGTAACTTGTTAATTTGTAAATAAGACCACTGATGATACTATTCTATTACACAAATGTCTATATGAAAGCAATATCAGTTGGAAAAAAATAGTTGTTGGTATCTGTATGTTTGATGTTATGTCAACCTATGCTATCTTTTTAGTGAAAACATAGAAGTGCACTAGTATGGGGGACATGTTTGTGATGTTTGGGGGGGGGGGGGTTGCGATAGACTATACTATTCAGGTAGTGAAGCATTTGTGCACCAGAGATAGCCGGTGATGGTCTATGTAACTTGTTAATTTGTAAATATAGACCACGGATGATACTGTTCTATTACGCAAATGTCTATATGAAAGCAATATCAGTTGGAAAAAAAACAGTTGTTGGTATCTTTATGTCTGATGTTATGTCAGCCTATGCTATCTTTTTAGTAAAAATATAGAAGTACACTAGTATGTTACGAATGATGTTCTAACCCATTGGTTGTGTATCTGGACTATGTAGGTGTTGGGCACAATGGAAGAGGATTGCATAATTTCTTCAATCAGTGATAGTTACGCCGATGTCAATAGTGCATTGGTGTTCCATTGTTGCTTGCCAAAATTTGAAGCTCCCCGGCTCATCTAGTTGCACCGCATATATGCGCCAATGGCAATTCTTTGCCACAAAATGTAAAACCATAAAGTTTGGAGTTGAATGCATGGTTCAAAAGTGGAATCAGCCTAGGACTTGAACACCCTACCCCAAAAAAAACTTATCACTCTCGTAGATGACATCTTCCATTGCTGGATCCATCCCTGTACGCAGAAGACATGATGTTGCTGTAAGATTTGTATTTTGGAGACAAATAGAATAGTCATTTCTACATATGTATAACATAGACAAGCTGTAAATAAATGTATAACAAATATACCATGTCGTTTGTTGATAGCAGATTCATATTTTACCTTTCTATTCTACACATATTTAGTACCTTTCATTCGAACCACATTAAACACGGGTGGTTCATTTCTATCGAACAATACGGGATCCAGAACGTTGTCAGGCATATAAATAACATCACCTACATAAATAGCACACAGTTGCAGATGGAATAAATAGAAACGACAGAGTGTGTGAAACAGTAACCCGTTGGATCCTCCTATTTTCTAGATCTGAAATATTTAACCTAATCCCCTTTGATTATTGGCCACATATTCGTTTTAAGGGGAAAACAAGTTAATTTAAACTAATTAATATGTCATAGTTATAGTTATGTTAGTGAGATGACACTCTATTTTGTGAAGGAAAGGGAAAAAAACCAAGCCTGCGATATTTTTTGTCTACATCAGCCAAAGCTTGAAAGCTAGCATCCACGTGTCTGGGGCATAAGGGGAAGGATTTTGGTCAAACTGTTAGTGACTTAACTGACCAATCGGTATAGCTATATTCTTAATTCTAAGACTCAATATGAATATATAGCTAATTGACCCTTAGAAAAATTGGGATGTATAACCAAGAAAAAAAACATAACTTAAAAACAAACCAAACCCCAATGTGACAAAATCTTAACCTTTAGATCTAGGAGTTTTGGTTAGTTTTTAATTTTTAATTTTTTTGACTACCTAACAAATTAACCCTAAATATTATTACAAAATTAAAAAAAAACTTTTTTTAAAAGAAGCCACCAGCTTTATTTCTAACGGAAAAAAATCATATTATTTGCCTCTATAAAGGCACATGAGTCTTCCTCTCTTCCTCCCCCTCTTCTTCTCTCTCTCTCTCTCTCTCTCTCTCTATTCGATTCCCATATTATCAGCAGCAAATTATCAGAATGACCTTCTTCATCGAAGATACTGGTCTCATAGTCAGCCAAGTTCTCTACAAAACGGCGGTTATCATCGCCGTTTTGAGATGGATTTTCGCCTGGATCCTCCGTTACCGATCCAGATCATCCGTTTCCGTTTCCGGATCCAGATCCGCCTCCTCTCCTCCTTCGATTTCATCACAAACCATCAAAGAGAGCCTTGCCGTGACGGCGTTTCGCGACGCGGTGGAGAGATCTCCGGCGTCAATGATCAGCGACACGTGCGCGGTTTGCCTCGGTACGCTCGAAGACCATGAAGAAATCAGAGAGCTCAGGAATTGCAGCCACGTGTTCCATCGCGACTGTATTGACCGGTGGCTTGACTACGAATGCCGCGGCGGCGATGAGGATAACCACCGTAACTGTCCGCTCTGTAGAACGCCGTTGCTTCCTGCTAATACGACATCGTTCTCCGATTGGCCTACTAATAACCAACCTAGCTGGGCCGTCGAGCGCCTCCTCTACCTCTTCGGCGACGATCTGCTTCCCTAAATATTTATTTTTCTTTATTTTAAAATTTAATTTTTCTCTCATTTTTTTTATCAAAGAGACAATATTGTAATTGGTGGAACTAAAAGGGGTAGCATATGAAATATCATAATGATCTCAATTATACAAATCGAATCAAATTGATTGTACATTCCACTGTGTATTATTTTCCTTTTTTTTTTTTCTTTTTCAGATTATTAGCGTTCGAAATTTCATCTTCCTTTCACATTTGTTCTCTTATGTGAAAGCATTATTACATTTCTTTGTACTTAGAAAACAAACTTATAAGACAGAATCCAATCCTTGAATCATGACTATCTACTGTATAAGCATGCACATTCTCCCATCTACATGCACCATAAAGGTACCATGTGTTTCATCTCCATACGATTCCATACCTCGAGTTGAAATGTAGAAGCCAACCCTAACTTGCATGATAAAACAAAAAGTTTAGCATTTTTTCCTCTCAGTAATTAGAAAACTCAAAAATAAACATGACCAAGCATCTCTATGGAGACAGAAGCATTCACAAGTGGTAAAATAGTATTTTATTGTTCGCAAGGTGTGGACTCCATCAAACCATTGGAAAATCAATGGTCGTATTTGTTTTTGGAATAAAATTACAAAAACCAATAAAATATTTTAAAACAAACGGTTCCAAGTCTTACAAATAAGAAAAAGTAAAATATGTAAAAAATATAGGGATTAATTTGTGGCAGAAAGAGAAGCCCCAAACCTGATTTCTAAATGTATTGGAGTCACATTACTTCCAAGTCTTACTAAGTTTGTTTTGTTAGTTAGACAAAGCAACTTACATACTTTCTTACAAAATTAAAAACCCACCAAACCTCATAAGTACAATATACCTCGTTAATATTCTCTTCTATTGAAGTTTAGGTTTCTTCATCTTGGCCGCCTATCTTTCCAATTCATTTTGGAAATTGGTTCAGACTCCAAAATCGGAAAGACTGAAGAAAAGCTTATTCTTTGTTTCCTTTGACCACCACTTTATTACTTACAATTAGTGATTACATTTTCAAATCCTATTATATAGATTGCACGTTCAAGTTCCTCAAGTTAAAGAGAAAATGTAGTAACCACAAAAATATTCCAAGTTTATTTAATCAATGAACCAATGCAAAATTAACAGAAAGGGGCTTTTAACTTATTATGCTTTATGAACATTTGAAATGAGAATTAAGGGAAAATGATGGATGGTAGCTTTAAGAAACGGTGAGCGATAGCGTCTTGAATCGCCGGCTCCTTCCTTCGTTTATGGGCATGCTTCTACGCCGGGTTCTCCACCATCTCCGATCACTGCGGACATGAGAATAGAAGAAACGTTGTGAGATTCCAATCAAAGTTCTTGCCTTTGCGTTTGAGCGATAAGTCTATTTCCGACGATAGATACTAACAACAGGCATAAATAGAACTGTGAATCAGCTATAGCACTGGGAGATATGTTATGAAATCAGAAAATACAGACTCTTTGAATCACTTTTCTCTAACGGACGACAGGAAGAAAGAAAAGTTGAATATATATATATATAGAAGAAAGAAAAGTTGAATATATATATATATATATCTCAATCTCTTTCATGCGGTTTTTGGAAGTCGTATCGTTGAATAGAAAATATTCAATTGGTAAACACAATTATTGCCGAATTGATGAGATGTGGGACGAAATGTTTGCATCAAAATCGTGTAACTCCAAAATGGTATTGAGTTATTCCAATTTATTACACCATTTTTTACACCAAAATAGAATATTCTAAGTATATTCTCTTTTTCAATTTCTTTATTGATTGTTGATAATACACCATATTTTTAAAATTTACGAATTGATCCTAACTATTTTACTTTTCTTAAAATTTCCACAAAATTTAATTTGTTTGATGTTGTTTATTTTTAATTTCGGTACTTTATGTATTTTTAAATTTATTATTAATATATGTCATTATATTTTCTGTTAAATTTATGTTATTTTGCAACTTAAATTTTAAGTATCTACAACAAAAAATATGATTTATATAAAATTTGAAATAATGAAAAATTTTAAAAAGTGTATATAATTTATCTCTTTGTACATAAATTTTATATATCTAAAATTTATCTATTAATTATTTTTGATCTTTATAATAATCAATTTTAAAATAACTTAAAATTTGAAGGAACTTTTTATAAATAATTTGGTGTAAAAATAAGTTTACACCATTTTAGTGTTGAAAATGGTGTTGGATTGGAGAAGATTTTACACAAAAATGAGATTTGGTGTAAGGTTGGAGATGCTCCAGATATACTTTGTACACTAATTTATTGATGTGGCTTCATCCGAATAGCTGATTAATTTAGTGGGCTTTGGGTTTTTAGATTTGGGCTTTAATTGAGATTCTCTAAAATTAACGGACCTTGATAGAGATGACGGGGCAAGATGATTGTCGATTATTATGGATGGTATATGTGGCATGGTCTAATGTTCTCATTGGCCAATTATTTTGGCTATTATTTTTGCGTAAGTGGAGGCCCTCAGAATCCTCTAAATATTTCTCCTTTATATGAAGGAGATGTCACTCTTCTCCTTTTTTCTTTTTGTTTGTTTTTTGTTTTTTTTAGGGCATTGTATTGAAAACAGGTAAAATGTTACAACATGAAAAATAGGACATAAGAACAGCTCTATAGACTAAGGCAAAAACATAACTGCAACAATGAAAATGTAAGGATACTAAAAAGCATATACTTTCGTGCTTAAACCCCGAACAAACGACCAACCCCAAGAAGAGGGGAGTAGCTTCCCGAACCCAAGAAACAAACGCCGACATAGGAGAAGAGCCACACGAACAATATTCTCCAATTAGACCAAAACACCTTCATGCCAAGAGGTGGCTTCTAGTCGAAAAGGACGGGCAATTGAAGTGCGAAACAGATCCTTCTAATGCAGTAGGGGAAGGTAAACCACCACACAGAACCAAGGTTTACAAATGCAATCCCGAGGCTAGAGCCAGCCTTAATGCCATAGAGGACCTCAAACTAGCGAAAAGATCCCATAATCAACACTCCAAAGCAACCTTATCGTAACATATAAAGATCTGCGAAAACCATAATCCAACAGATTCCCGAAATGAGGACTTTCCTGTACTAATCCCATAAAGGACCAAGACTTCCATAATCGAAATCAGAACGTAGAGGAATCCGCGACAGGACAGAAGAACAAACTCGACCCAAACCCGACAGAGCTGAGTCCAGTGAGCAGACAAATATGTAATCACAAATAAAAAGCAATCCATACTCCTAAGGGACCGGATGAATTGAAGGGGAAATAGGAGCAATAAGCCTAAGGCAACAGAGAAAACCTGCAGATAATTTATCGTCACCGTAGACCAAATCGCAGAAGGAGGAGAGCAGAAGTTCCACGAAGGACCGCCACAACTAGGGAGGGGAAACACTTGAAAGGGGATCTCGAATCTAGGAAGGAATCGTCTTCAAAATCCTAAGCCCGAACAAAGAAAACTTGACAAACCTTCAAAACCTTCAAACTCTTCTCCTTTTGCATACCGCTAATTTAAGATCCTTTTACGTTCGTACCATTTTAAGCTAAGTTTTATTGGCTTGGGTAAATTCTAAAAGTTCCAAAACCATACACTCTCTGTTTCAAAGTATAAAATATTTTATTTAAAATCACGAAAACTAAGAAATTTTCTTTTTCTTAAAAAAAGTATAATTCAATATATAAATTAAAATAATTCTATCAATTATGAAAAAGACTGCAAAAAAAAATTGATCACACAATATTCAAGAAATTTAAAATTTATAAGAAATGTAAGAACATCTTATATTTAAAAATAAAAAAAACTTATAAACATCTTATATTTTGAAACGGAGAGAGTATTTATTTGTTCTTACTTCATAATATTTTCTTCTAGCGACGATTTACTTATCGATTTACATTTAGGAAACTGAAAATAAATATTATGAAAAAATCTCTCTGAACTGATTCGTTCACTATATGGTAAATCTCATATGAATAGGAAATAAACACTTGGTATATTTGTAACACTAATCCTATATATATATATATATATAGAAGATATTAGGGAGAAAAATCTAATGTGTCACTCAATGAACAATTTAAGGGACACATCATTTAATTTTAACCAATCAGAACATTTCAATTAAAAATATATGCCATGGTGGAAATCTCTATATATTCTCATTAATTTTATAACATAAATCCATTAATACATTTTCTACAAATTTAAGCACAACTAAATATAATATTTTAGACTTGCCATATCTATTTTTAATGTTTTATGATATATTAACAAAACTTTTATTATTATGAAGATCAATTTAGACGAAAAAAATGAAGATCAATTTTACACTTAAAAGATATTGAAAGAAATAACATTTGCATATTTTTAATCAATTTTACACATAAAAATATTAAAACTATCCTATATATATTAATAGAGGAAATATTAAGGAGAAAAATCCAATGTGTCACTTAATGAGCAATTTAAAGGACACATCATTTAATTTTAACCAATCAGAATATTTCAGTTAAAAATATATGCCATGGTGGAAATCTCTACATATTCTCATTAATTTTATAACATAAGCTCATTAATACATTTTTTACAAATTTAAGCACAAATAAATATAATATTCTAGACTTGCCATATCTATTTTAATTTTTTATGCTATATTAACAAAATTTTTATTATTATGACGATCAATTCAGATGGGAAAAAATGAATATCAATTTTACACTTAAAAGATATTGAAATAAATAACATTTGCATATTTTTAATCAATTTTACACATAAAAATATTAAAACTAATGGCATTAACATATGCTTGATCAAAAGTATTTAACTTTATTATATTTATGCACAATTTATATCATTTTGTACGTTTATAGATATTGAAAATCATATACTTTGTTATATACGTCTAATATTAAAAAAATGTATATGTTAAAATCGATTCGTCAACCTATTTAATCATTTAATCTCACGTTTGGCGTGGATCAAAATCTAGTATGGTGTTATTCAACAAGGGCTAAAGTAGTAAAGTGTCAAGGGAGAGGTCAGTTGACCCCAATAATTTTTTTTATAGTTAAATTAATGTAATGTAATATTTAAAAAATGACTTAGGCCATGAATGTTTGTATGGTTTTTGAATTGTAGATTTTGCTTTTTGGATTTTTAGTTTTTGATTTTGAGTTTTTGGTTTTTGGTGTAGATTTTGTTTTCTCAAAAACATGATTGGTAATTTTCTTAGTTTTTTTGTTTTTGCTATATATATATATAACATTTTATGTTTATTATGTGTTTTAAATTAGTAAAAATTAATTTATCAAATGAATATTTATTTTTTTAGCAAAAAAATCACAAAATTTAATATAAAATACAAAAAAACATCAATAAAATCGCGAATGGATAAATATTTGGATTTTTCAAAATCTAAAACCAAAAACTAAAGCTACAAACAATCAAGGCTTTAGTTAGTTGGCTAAAAACCATGAATTTGAACGATCCCCAATGAGAAGTTCCATACATGAACGAAAATACCATGCTAAAACCGACACGAACCAAACCAAATTCAAATAATCATACATGAATTTATTGATGTTTTTGATTATTTATACACGACCTGTTGACCAATGCCATAAAACCCATGAATTACCTATATATTTGAATTTACTACATGACCTTTTAAAATATGGTCAATTCCATCAAAACCGTAAACAGAGTGAGTTTTCCGTTAACGGTTGCTGACGTGGGTGACATGTGGAACATCGGTTTATAGAATTCCCGAGTATCACTCTTCCAAAAATAGTGAGTGTGGTTACGCGGTCTCAAGCCGCCAGGACTGCAAGGGAGAAAGCCTGTGCACGGGACAATGCTGAAGATGACACTTACGAACGAAAAGCAGTAATCAACGACTCAATGGTCCAGGATGAGACATACGCGGCAGACGAAGGACACACCTCTCGGATGGAAATAGACACAATCAACGAGAACGATAATCCCGTAGATGTTGAAGAAGAAGCAACGACCATGGACCAGGATTCAACAACCCTTTCTCCCGATTCCCACCCATGCCACACAGCTGAAGCTGTTACAACGGACGAAACATCGCAAGAACTTGACTATAGTTGTGACAAAGGATGGCTTGACGACATCCGCGGGTACATTTGCGATGGTACCTTACCTTCTGACAAATGGGCAGCTCGTAAGCTTCGGGCACAAGCGGCTCGTTACATCTTGCTCAACGGGAATGTCTTCAAATGGCAATTCTCGGGACCACTACTCGCCTGCGTAGAAGAAAAGGAGGCAAGAGCAATCATGGAGGAAGTCCATAGCGGCTCATGTGGTAACCACTCGGGAGGACGAGCCTTGGCGATAAAAATCAAACGACATGGTTATTACTGGCCAACTATGATATAGGATTGCGAGAAGTTTTCCGGTCGATGCGAGAAGTGCCAGGGTCACGTACCAATGATTCATCAGCCAACCGAGATGCTCTCCTCGATATTGTCGCCCTATCCATCCATGCGATGATCCATGGACATTGTTGGACCTTTGCATCCCTCGAAGCAGAAATGATTCCTATTGGTCTTGACGGACTATTTTTCAAAGTGGGTGGAGGCAGACTCTTACGCCAGAATCAAGGATGCACAAGTCGAAAGTTTCGTATGGAAAAATATCATTTGTCGACACGGAGTCCCGTACAAGATCGTCACCGATAATGGATCGCAGTTCATTTCCACAAGGTTCGAAGCTTTCTGCGAAAAGTGGAAGATCCGACTAAGCAAATCCACCCCACGGTATCCACAAGGAAATGGCCAGGCTGAAACAATAAACAAGACAATTCTCGACGGTCTCAAAAATGCCTTGACGAAAAGAAAGGTCGGTGGGCCGATGAACTGGAAGGAGTATTATGGTCACATAGAACAACACCGCGATGAGCAACCAATGAAACCCCATTCGCCTTCATCTATGGGACAGAATACGTCATTCCACCCGAGATACATTTCTCTGGAGTCCGCCGAAGACTACTCCCAGAACAAGAAGGGCTCAACCACTTGTTGATGCTTGATGAGTTGGACTTGATCAACGAGAGACGAAGGATTTCGATTTTACGTTGAAAGGATTCTCCATTTCATCCAGGGAAGGAAATCACTTCGGCGAAAAAGAGTTTTGGCCAAGCTCCACTTCGGCAAGTAGGCGACTTCGACCTAGCTCCACTTCGGCAAAAAAGTCTTCGGCAAAGGAAGAAAGGAGACTTCGGCACCTCGGCGAAAAGATAGCTCCACTTCGGCCGGGGGAGACTTCGGCAAGCAGAAAACTTCGGCGAAGAGAAAGCTCCACTTCGCGACTTCGGCCTAGCTCCACTTTGGCGAAAAAAGCCTTTGGCAAAGGAAGAAAGGAGACTTCGGCACCTCGGCGAAAAGACAGCTCCACTTCGGCAAGCGGAAAACTTCGGCGAAGAGAAAGCTCCACTTCGCCACTTCGGCAAAAGACTACTTCGGCAGAGAAGAGGTCTTCGGCAAAGGCTCCACTTCGGCCGAGAAGAGCCTCACTTCGGCACGGGCATCACTTCGGCAAGGAGAGACGTCGGTAAGGGCTACTTCGGCAGAGAAGACTTCGGCCCAAGAACAATTTTCGAGGAACAAAAACAACAACCCGAAATAAAAATCTTCAAAAGGAGGAGAGAGAAGGGAAGAGAGAAGTTACCTTGAGTTTTTGAGAAATGAAGAAGTGAAGAAGAAGTGAGGAGAAGTGGAAGCATATATAGGTTCATAAAGCAAAAGGTGATGTCATCATGCCTTGGGAATCATGCCAAAAACACAGTTGAATGAAGAAATTTCTACTATAAATAAGATTATCAGTCTGAAGACAGAGAGTCTGGCAGATATCAGAGACAACGGACTCGGTGTCACATCGGCTCAGATCGTACCAATCGACACGACACATTGATCCAAGATTGGACTTCCTCTACCTCGGCACTATCATCACTGAAACTA
This sequence comes from Pseudoturritis turrita, assembly GCA_900406555.1. NCBI lineage: Eukaryota > Viridiplantae > Streptophyta > Magnoliopsida > Brassicales > Brassicaceae > Pseudoturritis > Pseudoturritis turrita. The sequence goes on along the minus strand of OVBL01000427.1, from coordinate 304,240 downwards.
CCGAGCTGGGGGGCTAACTGTTGGGGTCAAAACCCACCCAGCTGTGATCAATGGGAAAATGGCTAAGTATGAAAATACGAAGAATTGGACAAGGCCGAAATTGTGCCTAAGTCATTTCTATATGAATCCACTTAGGCAAAAGATGGGCCATTTCGGCCAAGGAAGCTCCACTTCGGCAAAGGGGACTTCGGCAATGGCACCACTTCCTCGCTTCGTCACTTCGGCAAGCCTTGTCTCCACTTAGGCAAGCCTTATCTCCACTTAGGCAAGCCTTGTATCCACTTAGGCAAGCCTTGACTCCACTTAGGCAAGCCTTGTCTCCACTTAGGCAAACCTTGTCTCCACTTCGGCCAACGGAGGACACGTCGGCCAACGGAGGAGACTTCAGCCAAAAGCATTTCGGCCAACAATCTTCACTTTGGCCAACGAGCTCACTTCGGCCGTGATACGAGTCCACTTAGGCAAGATACGAGCTCGCTTTGGCCATGATACGAGCCACTTCGGCAAACGCCTTCACTTCGGCAACATGGCCACTTCGGCCATACGGCCACTTCGGCCAACGTGGAGACTTCGGCAACATGGCCATTTCAGCCATACGGCCACTTCGGCCAACGTGGAGACTTCGGCCAAAAGCACTTCGGCCAACAATCTTCACTTCGGCCAAACGAGGCACTTCGGCCATTGAGGCCACTTCAGCGACAAGCCACTTCGGTAAGCATGGCCACTTCGGCGACAAGGTACATCGGCAAGGAGACTTCGGCCGAAGTGCCCACTTCGGCAAGCATGGCCACTTCGGCGACAAGCCACATCAGCAAGCATAGCCACATCGGCAACGGAGGAGACTTCGGCCAAGCCTCTTCTCCACTTCGGTAGCTTCACTTCGGCAGCTCACTTCGGCAGTTCCACTTCGGCAGATCACTTCGGCAGCTCCACTTCGGCAGATCACTTCGGTAGCTCCACTTCGGCAGCTCACTTCGGCAGCTCCACTTCGGCAGCTCACTTCGGCAGCTCCACTTCGGCGTCCCACTTCGGCAGCCCACTTCGGCAGCTTCACTTCGGCAGCTCACTCCGGCAGCTCCACTTCGGCAGTTCAATTCGACCGTGGTACAAATCCACTTAGGCACGATACAAACCATGCTGGCCGAAGTCAAATCCATACGAAACTGCCTGGCCGAAGTCATACGAGACTGCCTGGCCGAAGTCGTACGAGACTGCCTGGCCGAAGTCGTACGAGACTGCCTGGCCGAAGTCGTACGAGACTGCCTGGCCGAAGTCGTACGAGACTGCCTGGCCGAAGTCGTACGAGACTGCCTGGCCGAAGTCGTACGAAACTGCCTGGCCGAAGTCGTACGAGACTGCCTGGCCGAAGTCGTACGAGACTGCCTGGCCGAAGTCACACGAGACTGCCTGGCCAAAGTCAGACGAGACTGCCTGGCCGAAGTCACACGAGACTGCCTGGCCGAAGTCACACGAGACTGCCTAGCCGAAGTCACACGAGACTGCCTGGCCGAAGTCACACGAGACTGCCTGGCCAAAGTCACACGAGACTGCCTGGCCGAAGTCACACGAGACTGCCTGGCCGAAATCACACGAGACTGCCTGGCCGAAGTCACACGAGACTGCCTGGCCAAAGTCACACGAGACTGCCTGGCCGAAGTCACACGAGACTGCCTGGCCGAAGTCATTTTTATACGAAACTGTCTGGCCGAAGTCAAAGCTGCCGAAGACGATCCTGGCCGAAGTCATTTCCAAACGGAGCTGTCCGGCCGAAGTCAATTCTATACGAAGCCAGAAGACGACGCGGCCGAAGTCATTTCCATACGTAGCTGTCCGGCCGAAGTCAATTCTATACGAAGCCAGAAGACGATGCTGCCGAAGTTATTTCTATACGAAGACAACAAGCCCATCTTTGGCCTACAACGATGCAAAGGCCCATGAAGTCAAGCCGACTTGCTAAAACGGAAATCCCGAAGGATTAGGAAGTTTTCCTTATCTCTTTAGGATTGACCTGGCCGACTCAAACTAGTATATATATCTATGTACGTCCTTTGAAAAAAGGATCCGCAATTTACTTAGCAAAAACCCTAGACTTTTTGCTCTCAAACTCTTGTACGCAAAAGCTTTTCGAAAACAGCTTAATAAAAACCATCTTTGGATCTTCGCTTGCTTGGTTCATCCGTAAAAATTTCATCCCCCTTAAACAAACCTCCGACAAATCTAATTGTGTTGATTTCGACTCCCACAGAACCTGTCTAAGGTTTTCTGCAAAGCAAGTAGAGTCATAGTATTCTAGTAATACTCAGTGAGGGCAGCCCCTCTAAACACGCGTTAGATAAATCCCAACCAAACCCAAAATAACAATCATCACTCAACAACTAAAGATAAGGCATTCCACGAAACAAGTAACCAATCAAAATAATTACACACAACAATTACCAAGTCTATATGCAATGCAGTTCATTTTCAATAACCAATCAAAATAATTACACACTAACAACTACCAAGTAACCTCTGTGTTTTGTGCAGTTATCCCATAACATCTAACAGTGTCGTTAACTGCGACTTACCCTCGGTACAGCGAACTACCTCCATCTCTTTGTATTCATATAGAAGATTTTTAAACCCCATTTGTTCTATTTTTGATTTATGATTATCCAACTCATACAAATCTTTGTTTTCTTTTGTTTAAGCATGTATGAGTAGTTCATTAGTTGGGGTTAAGGGTAAATCAAAGGGGATTCATGGATTGTTGACATAGGTTGTTAGGTTAGAGCTTTATTCTTTAGAAGTTCTTCGATATTTGTTTGAATCTAATGCATGTTACTTGATTAATCACCTAGTAACTGATGTTAGGATAAATCTGTCCACCAAAGTGTTGATAGATTTTCAGAACTAGCATAAACGAGCATGACGTCATCAGCTGTGAAAGTTTATTTATGGAGTATTTGTGAATGTTAATCGAACCGAAATAGTTATTGCATGTCTTTCTGTATAATTACATGCGAGAGATGAGTAATTAAGTTGTTTAGATATATGCAATTGGCTCTGCGAGAGTATGTCAATTATTCACCAGTGTTTCGAGTTCCAAAACTTATCTATTGAAGTTATTGCCTACTTTAATTGCTTAGAAAAATCAATCCATGATCCCTGGCGATATCCGTGATGCCCAACATTTTATCCCTATTGGTTTAAATCGTTTTTTACTTTGCTGATTTTGCTTTTATTATTTTATCTCTTAATAATACTTAATAAATAAAAACTCATTATTTTTTACTTAGCTAGGTTTAATACATAGAATTCTTAGCGTAGTAGTTAATCTATGTGGAATTTGATCCCTTAATATATTACTACATATGTTGTGCACTTGCAGCTATAGCTAGGTTAAAACCTGACACAATCACTAAGTAGATAGCTCACCCAGATATTTCAAATCGTTGAGTAGCTAGCTCATCCGGATATTTTGGATCGTGGACTAAGTAGCTAGCTCACCGAGATATTACAAGATCATAGATAGTTGAGCTCCAAAGAAAGTGGAGCACATACTGAGCGAAGATCTCGGAGAAGATACTCTTAGAGTGCCTATAAAAGCATAAGGAAGAAGACATTTCTGGAGGGCCACATTTTTAACCTTAGAACTCAACTTTGTGATACGCTAAAAACTTTTTATTTTCATCTACAATCTTTGTAATCTTCTAGTCAATTCATTATTAATTAAAATCATGTTGTCCTTACTTATATTCATGAAAATCTTCATCTCTCTTTATTTTAGTAGCTTATCACTTCACCATTTATGTATTGATTGTGGGTTTAGGCATTCATAATTTGGTACCATTTGTGGGGAGTTAGATTTTCTTACTCAAAGACCAATAAGTTAGAATTATCACAGTCTTGAGATGGTTGATTTCTCAGAATTTGTCAAATCGAGTTCTAGATTTGTGACTAAGTGATGAGGACATCCATCAAGAACCAGTCGGTGACATTCCATTTGTGCATGAGCTGCCCATGACAAGATCAAAAACTCATTTTCTTAGAATCAAATTCAACACCCATGTATAAGAGCTTCTAGGATCAAATGGAGCAATTCAAATTGATCAAGAAAATCAAGCAGAATAAGCAGCAGATCAGAACCAAACCAGCTTGATAAGTGAAGACCAAGCTCAACTCAAGACATATCACATGAAGGCCACAAGAGACCAGCTATATATCAAGGCATTCTTGCCTCAGTTTGATAATTGGAAGCTACTCGAAAAGAATGCAACCATTTGGCCTCTATTGAAGTCGTTTGATGAAATCTCTTTCATAAGCATTATGGAGACTTGAAGACAGAAGACTCTATCTGAAAAAGAGGTTCTCATTCATGCTAATTCAGCTAGCAAATATATGTGTTTGAATTCCTTTTAAAATACTAACATGTTTTCCTTTCTGTTTTGCAGGATTTTTCCTTTTTTCTTTTAGTATTTTTTTCTTTTATATTGTTAGGCGAGTTTTGAAGTTTTATTTCTTGTATTTTTTGACCCAAAAAGGTCTCCAGCTGCTGGACTATTTAATAAGGTCCCTTCTCAACTTGTAGACACACATTTTGATGAAATAAAAATGCTAATTCTCTTAGCATAAGCTGCATTCATGTTTCTCTCTTGCTCTTGACGAATTCCACTCCAGTATCAAAGAGATCTTCGTTGTTTTATCACAGAAAATCACTCAATCTATGTGGTACAACTTCCTCCATCATCACATCCATATTATTGATATAACCAATATTTTACCTATTTTGCTACTGATTTTTATATATTATCTATGCATTTTATCATGGTTTTATGCCTTTAGAGGTAATTTTTCTTGTATTTGTAGTTTTAGAGTCTTTACAGGGAAATTCATCAAAAAATAAGCAAAAAGGAATAAAAGAGGTGTAAAACAAGCTACAGCAACTCACAAAAGTCAAAGAGATCGGCCAAGCCAAAGAATTCATAAGTTATCACATTTTCCCGAGTTGGACATAACAGAAGCACATGAAGTTAATCTACATACGGAGGTTTAAATCAACCTAGAATTGGATGAAAATTGGTGACGAGAAATATTTTTGAGTTAGATTTCCAATGAATTTAGAATCATATCATTTGGAGCTGTGGTTAGAAAGATACACCCGATTTACTGAAGACATGTCAGTCTGCCTCGAAGCTGAAGCAAGCCCTGAACGAAGCCAGTACCGGACCAGAACGTGGACCGGTATCACAACCCAGTATCAGCACTTGGGAAGGCAATTTAAGCCTAGTACCGGATGGGAAATCCGTCCAGTATCCGTGTCCAGTATCAGAGTAGTTTTCGACAAAAATTCTTCTTTTGCCATAAACTTAACCTAGACGGCCCTAGACCTATATATACTTGTTTAAGCCTCTTTTTAGGAATAAGACACCATAATAGATCAGAATACACTTTATTTTACAGCCCCCACGTTTTCCCTTTGGTGTTCTTCATAGATTTGAGTTTTAAGAGCTTCCAGGAGGAGATCTCGCTTTGTATTCGATACAGAGAAGAATCTCTAACTCTTACTCTTTAATTCTAGTTTATTTATCATGATATCTACTATCTATTTCTGTGTTTTTTCGTGCATCATGTCTGAGTAGTCATCTAGTTAGGTTTTAGGTTTTCAATGATGATTGTTTAGGGATATCAATAGAGTCTTCATCATTACTTATTCTCTATGCATGATTGCTTTACCGCGCATCTAGCAATCTGATCTTAGGTTAATATACTCTCCAAAAGCTTGTTATATTGTCTAAACTAGTATTTGATGAGCTAAGCGTCTTAACCATTCGAAAGGTGAGTTAAGGAGTTTAGTGAACTTTATCAGAACTTGAACTATAAAGCGTGCTTTCTTCTTGTAATAACCTGCGATAGTTGAGTCTATTAAGAAGTTACAGGATAGTGCTTGGAGCCACGGCAGTGGAAAAATCATAAATTCGTGTTTTGTGTTCTAGACGGTTCTTATATCCAAAATGCCTGAAATCCATCAATCATTATTGTTGCATGATTCTCTGCAAAATTACCTAAGTCCTAACATTTTTCCCTTATTGAATTCTCGTTTTTATTTAGTTTTATTGCTGGAATTTTTTTTACTTTAGTTTAATAATCATCTTCGACAAACTCATATTTTGTTCTAGCTTAATTTTATTCATTATAGTTCGTAGTGCGATTGACAAGTCTCTGTGGATTCGATCCCTTATCTATACTAATTGTGATTGGTGTGCACTTGCATGTAGTTTAGCGAGTGGTTTAAAACTCTCTACATCAAGTTTTTGGCATCGTTACTGGGGATTTGAAGAATATTGCCTTCGATTTTTTTACTAGAATCTAATTTAGAACGTTTTAATTTTCTGTTTTTCTTTATTTTTTCGATTTTATTTTTCTTTATTTTCGATTTTATTTTTCTTTTTCTCAATCTGATTTTTTGTTTACTTTGTTCTCTTTCCGTGTGTTTCAGGTGTGTATGACTAGAAGATATACTAACAGCTAGTTTAACCTAAGCAAGAGATAGACAAACTCGAACGAACACTTAGAAAGCAAATAATGGCTGAATTACGAGATCAACAACTTCAAACTGAGGAAGAATGAGCTGGTGCTGCTCTTGCTAGAGCTAATACCAACGTGAACCACCCTCTTGGTGGAGCTCACAACAATCAACCCGCCCGAGATGATGTTCAGGACCCTCCTTTGGGCGATGTCCGGAATGTTCAAACTCGTGTGGAGGATCAACATCTAATTCCTCCAGAGAATTTGAGGAACTAGCACAAAAACTCAACACTTTCTCTATCAAGGAAACTTCAATTTCCAGCAGCCCTTGCCTCAAAGACAAGCGCCCAGCATCAGACAATTGGTGACTTTGACTCTTCCGATGCATTTTTCTTGAACATGAATCCAATTCATCCACCTCCTCATCAAAGAAATGACTTCGAGATCAAGCGTCAAATCATAGCCTTGGTGGAACAAAACCAATTTCATGGTTTGCCTACCGAGCATCCTCTTGATCATATCGATACTTTTGAAAAATCTGCAGTACAACCCGTTCTAATGGAGTTCCTGCCGACTACTTCAAGTGCAAACTATTCTCTTTTTCTCTAAGTGACAAAGCACTTAGATGGATGAAGTCTCTCCCCCACAATCTATTACTACGTGGGACAAATACAAATGAGCATTCTTGAACCAGTTCTACACTAAGCAGAGATCAAACTCTATCAGGAGCAAGATCTCAGGATTCAAGCAAGGACCAACCGAATCCTTTTATGAGGCATTAGAACGTTTCAAAGAGTACACTAGGGACTACCTTAATCATGGTTTCTCTAAAGAAAATCTCTGGAACATCTTCTACAATGGTATCGATTACAAGTACCAGCTTTCATTGAACACCGCAAGCAATGGGGATTTCATGACCAAGCTTGTTCCGAAAGCCCAACTTTTGATCGAGAACCTTGCTACTAGTGATGCTAATAGTTGTCCAAACTACAATAGGAATATGCGCACCACTCAATCATCAACCGATTCATCCCAAATCGCAGAGCTCAGGAACACGGTTTCACAACTACTAAATGTCCAAAGAGGAGTTCATGTTGTTGAAGACGTTGTGGGTGCAAATTGTGAGCCTATATTGGAGTATATTGGAGATAGACCTTGTGCTCCCACGAATTCAGGAACCACAGAAAGATCAAGAGCATGAGGAACCACAATACTTGCCTATAAGAGACCAAAGACGTAGAGCTCCTCCAAGAGGTCATGTTGAGGATGAATTTGATGAGCCTTAACCACAAGCTCGTCAAATCACTAACAATGTGAAAATAAGTCCTCCTAGTTTTGCAGGAAAAGTTGATCCATAGGCTTATCTTGGCTGGAAAAAAAGGATGGATCACTTTTTGAGTATTATGACTACACTTTACCTAAGAAAGTGTCTCTTGCTGTGGCACAATTAACTGATCATGCCCTCACTTGGTGGGACAGGGAAGTGTCAGAAAGAAGGAGAAACAGGCAGAGACCTCTTGACTCATGGATTGACATGAAAAAATTGATGAGAAGAAGGTATGTGCCTCCTCACTTTCATAGAGACTTACAAAAATATTTTTGTAGGTTATCCCAAGGAAGCAGGACTGATATGATCATGGACATCACTAAAGACTTGGAGCTTGAACCAGAGCTTGTAGCTGAGGATGAACTTGTAGCCGAGAAAGCTGTAGCTGCACCAGTTGGTCCCATGACTCGTTCTAGAGCCAAGAAACTCAATGAAGCTATTGGAAGATTGCTTAATCGCATATGGAGTCAAGACGATCAAGACAATGAGTATGGAGGTAAAGCTTGTCAAACTACTTTGGTTTTGATTCAAGCTAAGTAATTTCAATAAATGGGAAAAGTGTTTCGGTTATACTCTTTTTCCCTTGTCAAGTTTTGTCCCAATGGGTTTTCTTAACAAGGTTTTTAATGAGGTAACTGTTTCACTTCTCAATTGTCCATAACCAAAGGCCCAAAGGCAAAGCCCAGCAAGAGTCACTTTTCTTAGGTTTTATTATTTTGATAGTTCCAAAAACTGCAGCAGAATAACTTGTCTTTTTTTCCTTTATATTCTCTTGTAATCTCGTTGAGAAACCGATCTTTTTTTTTTTTTTTTTATAAAAACCTTTTTTAAAGAAGATCATCTTGTTGGATTGTATATCCAGCAAACCCCTTAATCTCTTTGGTGCGTATATCCAAAAGGAATTGAGTTCGATATCTTGAAGTTCTTCCGCAAGCTTCTGTGATATCATTCAACCATTCGACTTCTATTCATCACCACGACTTCACAGCCAAATCAACCCTGTTCTCAACTTACGAGCGCCGATCTTAGGCAAGATCTCATTAAGGGGTATCAGAGCCTACTCTGAAAGTTGAGTATTCGAATTCTATCATCTGTTTGTCTGTTCATCTTCTTATTTCATTTAGATATGGCTAATTTGAGTTCTAGGTTGTGTAGATCTGTTTTCTGTCGAAATTCTAGCTTATTTGACTCTTGATCTTCTGAATCAAACAGATCTGATCTAGAACTGCAGAATAACTTGTCGATCATGTGTATTAGATTGGAAGTCTAATCGATTTCTTTAGAACTATTTACTGGTGTTGTTGTTTCCTTTGTGTCTCAGGATGGTGTCTGAACATGAAGAAACCACATTGGACGCTAAATCGATGCTAAATAGCGTTGATTTAGCATCGACTGCTCCTCCGGGTCGATGCTAAATCAACGTTATTTTAGAATCGATTTAGCATTGACAAGGAGAAGCAATCGACGCTAAATTGATGCTATTATAATCCGAATTTGAAAAAAAAAAAAAAACTTCAAACAAAAAATTAATTATAAAATTAAAATTTGAAATAAAAATAAAATTACAATTATAAATCCGAATTTAAAACTGAAAATAAAATAAAGTAAAAATACAATTGTAAATTCCAATCCTAATTTTAAAACTTATAACATGAATAAAAAGATTTTAAAATGAGAAGTTAACCTATTTTTGCTCCAAAAACGTGGAGAGAGAGAGAGAGAGAGAGAGAGAGAGAGAGAGAGAGAGAGAGAAGAGAGAGAGAGAGAGAGAGAGAGAGAGAGAGAGAGAGAGAGAGAGAGAGAGAGAGAGAGAGAGAGAGAGAGAGAGAGAGAGAGAGAGAGAGAGAGAGAGAGAGAGAGAGAGAGAGAGAGAGAGAGAGAGAGAGAGAGAGAGAGAGAGAGAGAGAGAGAGAGAGAGAGAGAGAGAGAGAGAGAGAGAGAGAGAGAGAGAGAGAGAGAGAGAGAGAGAGAGAGAGAGAGAGAGAGAGAGAGAGAGAGAGAGAGAGAGAGAGAGAGAGAGAGAGAGAGAGAGAGAGAGAGAGAGAGAGAGAGAGAGAGAGTGTGTGTGTGTGTGAGCTCAAATGAATTAATCGAACTAACTGAATTAACATTTCCCTTAAGTCAGGCTATCTTTGAACTCGACTTGTTTGGGAACCTCTATGGTCTCATGTGCAGCCGCACCAATTCTCCTAGTTCAAATATCAGCTTATTTTGTCCTTTGTCCGCTTGTTTCTTGTATTGCTTCGTCTTCTTCTCAAGGTTCTCCTAAACTCGGCCTTGCTTATTCCACCCTGGCTTGTGTACTCAATTTTTGGCAATGGTGACAGATCCATTGGAGTCAATGGCTTAAACCCGTATATAACTTTAAAAAGAGAAAGCTTAGTAGCCGAGTGAGTGGTACGATTATAAGAAAATTCAATGAATGGCAAGCAATCTAACCAATTTTCAGATTTTACCAATAGTGGCTCTAAGTGGAGTTGATAGAGTGCGATTTACCACTTTGGTTTGTCCATCTATTTGGGGATGGCAAGTGGTTGAGAAGAGAAACTTCTTACCCAAATTTCTCCATAATGTCTTCCAGAAATTGATCTTGTCGCTTGTTGGGGTCAATTTTCACTTTGGCAAAAACAACATGGAAATGATCCAGGTATTGTTATGGGTCGAGTGAATATTACCGTGGGCCGAGGCAAACAACAGCACTCGCCGAGGCAGCTGACAGTACACGCCAAGGCAAGTGACCACACACGCCGAGGCAAGTAGCAGAACACGCCAAGACGAATGGCAGCACGAGCCGAGGCAAAATGGTGCATGCTCCAAGGCAGGCACCACCGTAACTTAAGGCAAGTGATGGCACGCGCCGAAGCGTATCAACATTGGGCCGAGGCAAATGTGGCCATGCACCGAGGCAAACAACGGTATATGCCGAGGTGAACGGCATCACACGCCGAGGCAAGCAACAGCTCGGGTCGAGGCAACTGTCAACACGCGTCGAGGTAAACTTTGCCTCAGGCCAAGGCGTATCATCACGCGTCGAGACAACCATTCTATTTGGTCGGAGCAAACATCACCTTAGTGGGCCGAGGCGATGCCTTCAAATTTTGGGCTAAGCCAATTAATAGAGTCAACACGGAAGTCGGCCAAAGAGGAAAAGGAAATACAAGTCCAATGAGGAAAAGAAAATACAAATCTAAAGAGGAAAAATAAATATTCCGATATTCTCGCTAAAGCGGTGGAACCTGAAGTGTATAAAAGAAGGAGAGGACGTTCGAGAGATGGATCCACAATTTCACAAGAGCAATGGACTTGACACTTTACACAAAATCTTGTATTCTAAAAGCTTATCAAATCAACAATAAAACCATCTTTGGATCTCTTTCTCTGCAATTCGTATCCAGAAGTTTTTGTTCCCCTAAATTCTTAACCAAGTTTAGTTGTACGAGTTTCGACCCCACATTGCTTGGTTGCAATAGCTTGCAACACGACATCTTGTGAATTTTCTTGCTCATTTGCCATGTCTCTGTTAAAGACTTGCACTTAGACAGAAACGACAAAACGACTCAAAGATACCACAACAAACAAAGACATAAGCAAACTGAACTAAGTGAACTAATAATGTAAACAAAGAACATAAGGTGATTTTATGGTTTTTCAAGTTTTCTTCAAAGGAATACAATGAACTAAAGCAAAACTAACTGGAATTAGAAAGCAGAAACCAAAACAACCTTTTTATAGGGATCTCAATTAAAGAACAGAACTGGAACTAATAAAAACGCAGAACAGAGCAATTTTATGATGTTTTAAAATAATATTAAGAACAAAACAAGATGAAACAACAAAGCACGATTTTTTTGGGTTTTCTGGGTTGATAAGCTAACAACAGGAAACCAACACAAAGCAAAACATATTTCTTTTTGTTTTTTTATGAAGTTAACAGAAACAATCGCAATCAAAGGAATATAAAGATATGGAATCAAAACCATTTGCGGAAATCAGAAGGAGTCCCGATTTTTTTTTTTTTAGCATAAGCTTCTGAATCCGGTAACGGAGTCAAACGCAGAGACAAAGCGAAGGAAGTTAATGACGAATCGAGAAGCGACAAACGAGCTGGCTAAGATTGTATAGCAATTACAGATCACAGAGGTTCGCGAAGAAGAAAATGGAACAACTTGTGACCCCGTAATCTCAGTATGTATAAATGATGATCACCCAGAATGATGCATCGAGATCGGAGCTAAACTGGACAAAGACATTAAAGAAGAACTGATCTCCTTCTTAAAAGAAAACGTGTACACTTTCGCTTGGATAGCAGAAGATAGAAGATATGTCTGGCATTGGCATCAACATAACGTCTCATGAGCTAAATGTCGATCCAACTTTCAAACCGGTAAAATAAAAGAGGGGGAAAGCTAGGCTCCAAAAGGACAAAGGCTGTGAATGAGGAAGTAGAGCGACTGCTCAAGGTCGGATCGATTACCGAGGCTAGATTGGCTCACCAACCATGTCGTGGTGAAAAATAAGAACGAAAAATGGCGAGTGTGTGTCAACTTCATCGATCTAAATAAATCGTCCGAAAGATAGTTTCCTGCAGCCACACGTTGACCGCCTAGTCAAAGCAACAGCTGGAAATAAGCTTATGTCATTCATGGATGCTTACTCAGGACAGAACCAAATCCTGATATATCTGAAGCAAATCAACGCTCTGATACAAATGGCTTCACCAAAGATAAAACACAAAGTTCAACGACTCACATAATGCATCGCAACACTTAACCGATTTATTTCACGATCTACCGACTAATGCTTGCCGTTCTACGACACTCTGAGAGGCAACAAAAAGTTTGAGTGGTTTGATAGGTGTGAAGAGGCGTTCCAGCAGTTGAAAAACTACCTAGCAAGTCCTCCGGTCCTCGCAAAGCCTATGGAAGGAGAGCACTAATTTCTGTACACCGCTATTTCTGCCACCGTAGTCAGTGGAGTACTTGTCAGAGAAGAACGAAACTAGAAGAGACCTATTTTTTACATAAGCCAGACCCTAACAGACACAAAAAACTTGGTATCCGCAGATGGAGAAGTTAGCACTCGCCATGGTAATGGCTGCTCGAAAGCTAAGGCCGTATTTCCAGTCGCACTCTATCGTAGTACTAACGACTTTACCCCCTCCGAACCATCTTACAAAGCCCGAGTCAATTCGAAAGGCTGGTAAAATGGGCAGTAGAACCGGAGCAGAACCTGCGCAAAATCCCAAGTATTGGATGATTTCTTAGTCGAACTCCCAGCAGCAAGGAACGGAAGAGCCAAATCCAGGCTCCGTATGGACACTTCACTTCGATAGTTCGTCCTAAAAACAAGGATCCGGCGTAGGAATTTGGTTAACGTCTCCAACTGGCAAAATTTTGGAGATGCTTTGGAAGCTCTAGCCTCGACTTCTAATCCAGTCTGAAGAGAGTCGTTCCGGTGGAATTCATTGAATGTCCAAGTATTGACATCCCCGTAACAGTTAACATTATCAACCCACTGGAAGAGGAACCCGAAGATGATAATCACCCGCCCGGAGACAAAGTAGCCGATATGGAAGAAGATATGCAACCAGTAGAAGGAGAATACAGCTGCGACAAAGAGTGGATGGTAGCAATCCGTGTCTACATCATGGACGGAGAGGTGCCATTTGACAAATGAGCTGCGCGAAAACTCAAAACCCAGGCGGCTCGTTATATTTTGTTAGACAGGGAGATTTTCAAGTGGAGGATCTCAGGACCATTAATGGCCTGCATCGAAGGCACATAGGTCAAGAAAATTATGGAAGAAGTCCACATCGGCTCATGTGGCAATCACTCCGGTGGAAGGGCCCTAGCAATCAAGATAATCATGGTTACTATTGGCCGACCATGGTAAAGGATTGGGAGAAGTTCTCCGCCAAGTGCAAAAAGTGCCAGCGATATGCTCCAACAATTCATCAGCCAACTGAGCTGCTGTCATTGATTTCGACACCTTTTCCTTTTATGCAGTGGCCAATGGACATCGTAGGGCCCTACATAAATCCAAGCAGAAGAGATTTTTGCTAGTCCTAAAAGATTACTTCTCCAAATGGGTCGAATCAGATTTTTACGCAAGCATAAAGACGCTCAGATAGAACTTTTTGTCTGGAAAAATATTATATGCCGATATAGAGTCCCATACAAAATTGTCATGGACAACGGCTCGCAGTTTATCTTGACCCATTTCGAAGCTTTCAACAAAAAATGGAAGATACGCCTCAGCAATCCTTTGGTCCACCGAGCCCAATCTTACAGTTCGGAAAGCAACGGTAATGCATAGGAGGCGACGAGCCAAACTAACCATAACGGTGTTAAGGTGATGAGCCAAGCTAGCCATAGCGACCTTAAGGCGACAAGCCAAAATGGTGTTAAGGCGACGAGCCAAACTAGCCGTAACGGCGTTAAGGTGACGAGCCAAGCTAGCCATAACGGAGTTAAGGCAAGGACCAAAATGGTGTTAAGGCGACGAGCCAACCAAGCTATAACGATGGAGATAACGGCAAAGCCAAGCAAGCTATAATGACGGAGATAGCGGCAAAGCCAAGCGAGCCATAACGGCAGAGATGGCGACCAGCCATAATGACGAAGATGGCGACGAGCCATAACGATGGAGATGGCGATGAACCATAACGGCAGAGATGGCGACGAGCCATAACGGCAGAGATGGTGATGATCCATAACGGCAGAGATGGCAACGAGCCATAACGGTGGAGATGACTTTGGCCAAGTTGCCTTCGTATAGAATCGACTTCGTATGGAAATGACTTCGGCCAAGATTGGCTTCGGGCAGGTTGACTTTGGCCAGTACTGCCTTCGGCTAAGATTGGCTTCAGCCAAGTTGTCTTCAGCAAGCTATCTTCGGCCAAGCTGTCTTCGGCCAGCTGTCTTCGGCCAAGTTATCTTCGGCCACGATGGCTTCGGCCAAGCTGTCTTCGGCCACGCTGTCTTCGGCTAAGCTGTCTTTGGCCACGTTGCCTTCGGCCAAGCTATCTTCGGCCACGACGGCTTCCGCCAAGATATCTTCGGCCACGCTGTCTTCGGCCAAGCTATCTTCGGCCAGCTATTTTCGGCCAAGCTATCTTTGGCCACGATTGCTTCGACCAAGCTGTCTTTGGCCACGCTGTCTTCGGCCAAGCTGTCTTCGGCTACGCTGGCTTCAGCCAAGTTGACTTCAGCCAAGCTGTCTTCGGCCAGGATTGGCTTCGCCCAGGTTGACTTCATATGGAAATGACTTCGGCCGCGACTTTGACAGCTTAGGCCTTATCTGATTTTTTGTATTTCTATACTTAGTCATTTTCCCATTGATCACATATGGGTGGATTCTGACCCCAACAGTTAGACCCCCCCCAGCTTGGTAGTTTCAGTCATGATGGTGCTGAGGTAAAAGAAGTCTAAGCTGGGATCAATGCGTCACATCAATCGGTACGAGCCGAACCAACGTGATGCCAAGTCCGTTGCATTTGGTATTCTGTCAGGTTCTCTGTCTTCAGATCAGTAATCTCATTTCCAGTAGAAATTTCTTCATGCAACTGGCTCTTGGCACAATTTCCAAGGCATGATGACATCACCTTTTGCTTTAAGAGACTATATATACCTCCACTTCTCCTCATTTCTTCCTCACTTCTTCACTTCTCAAAAATCTCCAAGAAGACAAGGTAACTCACTTCCTCCCTTCTCTCTCCTTCATTAAAATATTTTTTTTTTTTGTTTCTCGCCGATGGCCACCGAGCTCTTTCTTTGTCGAACCGGCCCTTGGTTTGCCTAATTGACTTTGCTGATAACGGGTTTGCCTAACTCACCTTTATTTTATTTTTTTTGCCGAAGACCTCTTCCTTGCTGAAGTGATCTCGTGTTGCCGAAGAAAAAATTTGTTTTTTTTTTCGTTTTTGTTTTCGCGGAAGTGGCCCTTTGGCCGAAGACACTTTTTGTCGAAGATTTATTTTTTGCCGAAGTGCCTTTTCCTTTGCCGAAGTGAAATTCGATCGCCGAAGTCCTTGCCCTTTGCCAAAGTCCTTATTGCCGAAGTCCTTATTGTCGAAGTGGCCCTTTGGCCGAAGTGGTTGGCTATTGCCGAAGTGCCCCCCCCCCCTTGATGAAATGGCTTTGCTGAAGCGATCTCTCGCCGAAGTGGTTTTGCCGAACCGGAGCTTCGCCGAAGTGCTTTGTGTTTGCCGAAGTGGCCCTTTGGCCGAAATGGTCTTGCCGAAGTGATCTCTCGTTTTGCCGAAGACCCTTTTTAGCTGAAGGGTTTCGTTGTTGCCGACAAGGCCCCTTGATTGACGAAAATGGAGAATCCTTTCGTAGTAAAAATCGAAACGGAGAATTGGAGTTTTGATTTCACCGAGATGAAGCGAGACGCGGGACTCTAAGCATGTTCTTCAAAGCGACAAACTTCTAAGAGTGGATCAAAGCGTGAGGTACCCGATCTTACGGGGTCTACCCTTTCTACTACATAATCTTTTTAGAGTCTTAGGTATCGGTTCAATATCTCCGAAGAGATTGAGCTTATCCTCCCATTACCGTTAGATCAAGTCAATGAGCCACCCAAGGGGTGTTTCACTTTGTACGAAAGTTGCTTCTACATGTGCTTTCTCTGGTTTCTGATACCAAGGGTCATTCTTGAGTATCTATGGAAGCACATGTTGGCTTTGGCGTAAGTAGCTCCTCAGGGGTATTCGGCACTTGGTTGGAATTGTAGTTTATAGTTTCGAGTGCGGCGAGGAGGTTACCGTGGATCACTTGTTGAACTTGCTATCCTTTCAGAAATTTCATTCTAAGGATACGCTTCTCTACTCCATTTCGAACAAGGTCCACCGGAGGTTTTCCAAGTAAAGATAGATATTGGGAGAACTATTTTTTCTCCGTGCCCATTTCCAAAGCTTCGGTTGGTGCCGATTGGATTAAGAAGATTAGGACCAGATGGAGAGAAATCAGTAGCCGATCTGTAGCTTTATGAATTTTTCTAATTTGTTGAATATATCGTGATCTTCTGCTTTGTTTGTTGGTTTTGTAGTTCCTAACCCGATCCCAACGTGTCCTCTAGAAGTAATGCGAGGAGAGTCGAGCGTGCAAGGAAAGCGGCCGAAGAACTTCAAACCAAGCTTGACGAAGCTGAGCATTTCGTTTACGGATACCCTACCGTAAGCATATCCGCTCCGATAATGGACATGTAGTACTGTTATGACCAACGATTTATTTGTTGGGTTTAAGATGAACATTTTGGTTTACGGATACGGTACCGTAAGCATATCTGCTCCGATAATGGACATAGACATTTATATAGCGCTATTTTAATCCGCTAGGATGTAATAGTTAGATCTGTAAAGGATGTAGTAGTTCGTTGCTGTGGCCAGCAGCAACGAGAGTGAGATGAGATGTCTGTTTAGTTAAGACTTCGAGTAATCCGTAAAGGATGCGAATGGGATGCCTTTTTGTAAAGGCTTTAGTAATCCATGAAGGATGTGATATGATGATCTTAGCTTCGAAAAGCTTGCATTAAGTAGACGTAAAGCCTATTATAAAGGTCGGAGTATACGAGTATACGTACCCACTCCCCCCCCCCCTTTTTTTTTAATGAGGGGGCAGCTGAACCCATCCAAAGATGAGCTACCTACGTACCCTTTGCAGGGATCAAACCGCCCCGTAGTTCATGTAAAGTACCTTAAGGACAATACTTCTTGAGATGCATTGTGTTCTGCGATCTTGGTATTGGAACGTCAGACATGTTGGCGAGTTCATATACTCTGGGTTGGACTACTTTTGTGATTTTGTAAGGTCCTTCCCAATTTTCTCCAAGTTTGCCGGCGGTCCTTCCCAATTTGCCCCCCAAGAAGGAGAAGATAATGACAAGAAGGAAAGTGGGAGAGGAATTAGGAAGTTTTTCTTATCATAGCAAAAGCTAAACTAGCCGACTTGAACTGAAATAAATACATATGTACATCCCTTAAGAAGAGGATCCACAATACCTAGCAAACACTTGTATTCTTTCTGCAAAGAGCTTTCGAAACAGCTTTAATAAAAACACCATCTTTGGATCCCTGTTTGTGCTTTCGTGGTTTTTAGTTGTACGGGTTTCGACTCCCACAATTTGGCCAAGTTGTACGGGTTTAGTTGTACGGGTTTCGACTCCCACAATTTGGCGCCGTCTGTGGGGATTTGAAATTTTCTTACACCAAGGAACCACCGTACGAACGATCCAAAAAAGATGACCGGTGACGGAGACAGCAGCGTAAACGACCCAAAATATACCAGAGCCGACCTCCCAGAAGCATGAGAGCATCCACCGCTAACCAATACGGCGACACCAACAGAAGCCCTTCTAGAGATGAAGAACATGATTGAAATGCTGCTCAAAAAGGCGGAGGAACATGATAAGTTGAACAACATGATTGTTGTGGTCGGTTTTTACCCCTTCGGGATCAATGGTTGAAGATTGGATTAAGTATAAAAATCGGCCCTTAAGTTATGATATGGGCCTCGACACCCTAAGTCAAGATATGGACCTCGACACCCTAAGTATCAAGCCCATAACGAAGTCTTCATGGACCGAGCTCATCGAAAAGGAAGCCGAGGTGAAGTCAAACCTGGATACGAAGCCCACGAAGATATAACCGACTTAGGCGGCTCCAAGAAGAAAGGAAATTCTCGAAGAATAAGGAAGTTTTCCTTTATCGCTTAGGAATGGGCCTAAGCTGACTGAGACTTCTATAAATATTCATGTACATTCCTTTAGAAAGGGATCCGCAATTTACTTAGCAAAACCCTAGAATTTTTGCTCTACACACACTTGTACGAAAAGTTTTTCGAAAGAGCTTAATAAAAACTATCTCTTAATCTTTGTGTTGTGGTTTTAACCTAGAAATTTCAGTTCTTTCTAAAAGTCTTCACAAATTCAACTGTGCTAGTTTCGACTCCCACAATTTGGCGCCGTCTATGGGGACTTTGAAACTTTCTTACACCAGACACCACCGCAAAACTGATTCAAAGAACGATGACCAACAACGAAGAGAGGCGAGCCGACGACCCGCGGGATACCAGAGCTGATGGATCAAAAACAAAAGAAACACCAGTACTTGCAGTTTTGGAGACAAGCCCGAAGGCCCTGACTTAGATAAAGACGATGCTAGAGATGCTGCTTAATAAGGCGGAGGAACAGGATAAGCTAAACACGACGGTGACCGACAAGCTGGAAGTCCTTGCGACGACGAGTTGAGCCCGAGGAAGGGCTCAAGAGAGGACCTAAAAAGACGCCCCCTTCGACGTCTCAATCCAACATCCCTTGATTTCTCAACGCCTCTTGATGCGCCGAGAACCCGAGGCGGATTACCTCCGCCGAACGAACCAACCGCAACCACCAAACTGAACGCGGGAGCGCAAGAAACAAACACACAGATTGTGGATAAAACAAATCCGGTGATCGACCTGGAGGAAAACCCGGAGGTCGAACATGGCGTGGAAAACCGCCGCGAAATCGAACTCGCAGGTGCAAGCCGAGCTCGAGTCGAACAAAGCGGTACCAATCTCGGCCATGATCAAGACTTTACCAAAGAAGAGGAGAACATCCTCTGGGTCCAATGAGCCCAGATCGAAGAAGAGCGAAAAGCAGTAATCCGAGTTCAGAAGGAGGAGATGGCTGAAATTCGAGCCGATATGGAACGAGCTGCAGCTGAGATAAGATCTGTTCGATCTCAGATGCATAGGGCTACTAGCAAGGCTCCCGAACTCGATCGAGTGCTTGACGAAGCACAAACACTCCATTTACAACTCGAATTACGAAGACAAAGGTTTCCGACCCAAGGAAAATAAAGATACCAATTTACCAAGAAAAGGCCGATCCAAAAGAACACTTGACAGCCTTCAAAATAGCAATGGCACGAGCAAATTTCAAAGAAGGCGAAGAAGACGCTGGTCAATGTCTTTTATTCGTTGACACCTTAAAAGACCAGCTCGCCAATGGTTCTCAAGGCTCGGAAGAAATTCGATCGACAATTTCAATCAGCTGTCATCAACATTCCTCAAGCATTATGCTATATTCATAAAACGCCGAACGTCCGATGCGGATCTATGGACCATTGGGGGGGGGGGAAGGACAAAATGAGACGTTATGGACTTTCATTGAGCGATTCAAGTCGGTACTATCAAAAGTAGAAGGGATAAGTGACAAGGTCGCATTGCAAGCATTGAAAAAAGCTGTGTGGTTCGACTCAGACTTCCAAAAAGAGATTGCGCTAAATGCTCCAACCATGATTCATGATGTATTGCCTCGAGCAACGGACTTCGCATCAAACGAAGAAGTGAAGATCCTAACCCAGAAGCACGGAAAGGCGAAGTCTACGAGTTATCCTCCCCTTGCTCCGAACCTACCAAACAACAAAAAGGGTAACCAAGGTTCAGGATACATCCAGAACGTAAGAGGTTTCAAAGGAGCCTATAGTTACCGAGTTGACTCGTCAGGATACGGGCAAGGATGAGGCCAAGGCCGAGGAAGAGGTATATGGAACAGCACATGGACCAGGGGCCAAGGGTCTTATGAGGAAATGGCTTATTGTGAACATCACCATATCTTCGGACATTCGACTGCAAATTGCCGTATTATGGGTTTAAAACTCGCTGCAAAGTTGGCAGCTGGCAAACTTAAATGTGACATTAGCCTCAAGGATTTCGACATGGATATCAACGCGAACCGCTCCGAGTAGGTGAATGAAGATCTTCCTATGCGAGGGAGGCAAAATGACGAGGGACCACTACCT
Organism: Pseudoturritis turrita; assembly: GCA_900406555.1. Taxonomy (NCBI): domain Eukaryota; kingdom Viridiplantae; phylum Streptophyta; class Magnoliopsida; order Brassicales; family Brassicaceae; genus Pseudoturritis; species Pseudoturritis turrita. The sequence continues at coordinate 283,622 of OVBL01000427.1, read as the reverse complement.
GGACCCAGAAGACGGATCAACATGATAATGCGCGGATCTCACTATTGCTCAGACACCATCTCGTCGATTAAAGCTTTCAAGCGGCGAGCCGATGTCAGCGTTAACTGGTCTGCGCCCTCCAAGTTTCCAAACAACGTAATATCATTCGAAGAAAGAGGAACCACCGGAATCAATAAACCACATGATGATCCTCTCGTAATTGAATTAATCATCAGTGATTATGACGTAGCACGGGTATTGGTTTATACGGGTAGCACAGTGGACATAATCTTCAAAGAGCCTCTCAAAAGATGGACATCAATATGTCTGACATAGTGGCTACCCCAAAACCGTTGACTGGATTCTCCAGAGAAACGACAATGACAATAGGAACAATCAAATTGCCTATACAAGCTGGCGGGGTCATCAAGATCGTCGAGTTTTCTGTAGCCGATCACCCGACAATCTATAACGTCATTGTCGGAATACCTTGGTTAAATTCAATGCACGCCGTAGCCTCGACCTACCATCTCTGCATAAAGTTTCCAACACCGAGCGGAGTAAAAAAAATCTTGGGGAGTTAGAAGGAGTCCTGCGTGTGTTTCCTAGCTGCACACAAACTCAGAAATCCTGTCACCGATCCGGTAGCCAAGTCAGAGCGTAAGAAGATGAAAATGGACAGAGAGCCAGTGAGAGAACTCTCCAAACTCTTAATAGCAATTACAGATTGCGGAGGATCGCGAAGAAGAAACGGCCAAACTGACCTGCGACCTCGTAATATCAGTTTGTATTGACAATGAACACCCGGAACGATGCATAGAGATTGAAGTCGGCCTCAACGAAAAAATCAAGGAAGAGCTCGTTTCATTCTTAAAAGAAAACGTAAACACTTTCACGTGGATAGTAGAGGATATGCCCGGAATCGATATCAGTGTAACCAGTCACGAGCTAAATGTCGACCCAACTTTCAAACCAGTACAACAGAAGAAACGGAAACTCGGACCAGAGAGACCAAAAGCAGTCAACAACGAAGTGGAAAGGCTCATGCGGGTTGGATCAATCACAGAAGTAAAGTATCCAGAGGCTAATCCAGTAGTCATCAAAAAGAAGAACGGGAAGTGGCGAGTATGTGTAGACTTCACCGATCTCAACAAAACATGCCCAAAAGACAGCTTCCCACTTCCACACATAGACCGATTGGTCGAGGCGACAGCAGAAAACGAACTCTTGTCATTCATGGATGCTTTCTCCGGATACAACCAGATCCTGATGAATCCTGACGATCATGAAAAGACAGCCTTCATTACGGATCGCGGAATATATTGCTACAAGGTGAGGCCTTTCGGCCTCAAGAATGCTGGAGCCACATATCAACGTTTAGTAAACAAGATGTTTGCGAATCAACTCAGAAAGACGATGGAAGTTTACATAGATGACATGCTGGTGAAATCGCTAGAGAAAAGGATCACGTAACACATTTGGAGGAGTGTATCAAACAGCTCAACTCATACAACATGAAGCTGAACCCGACAAAGTGTAGATTCGCAGTCACGCCCAGAGAGTTTCTTGGTTACTTAGTTACTCATCGAGGTATCGAAGCAAACCCCAAGCAGATTAATGCGCTTATCCAGATGGCTTTGCCAAAGACAAAATGTGAAATGCAAAGACTGACTGGGAGGGTAGCTGCGCTCAACAGATTTATTTCGCGATCTACCGACAAATGTTTACCCTTCGACGACATTCTACGAGGAAACAAAAAGTTCGAATGGACGGATAAATGCGAAGAAGCCTTCCAGCAGTTGAAGAAATACCTTGCTAATCCGTCGGTGCTTGCAAAGCCAGTCGAGAGAGAACCACTCTTCTTGTACACCGCAATCTCTGCATAGGAGTAAGCGGAGTGCTCATTCAAAACGAACGGGGAGGGCAGAAGCCAATTTTTTTACGTCAGCAAGACTCTCACCGACGCAGAGACAAGATACCTGCAAATGGAGAAGTTGGCTTTATCGGTTTTCATGTTCGCCAGAAAACTAAGGCCATACTTTCAATCACACTCCATTGTGGTCCTTCGTTATCCCCCCTCCCTACGATCCATTTTGCACAGCCCAAGTCAATTCAGGAGATTGGCCAAATGGGCTATCGAGCTGAGTGAGTACGACATCGAGTATCGCGGACGAACTTGTGCGAAATCACAACTGCTAGCCGAGTTTTTGATCGAACTTCTGGAGGAGAGCCTCGCTGAAGGAAACCCGAGTTCGACTTGGCAACTCCATGTTGACGGCTCGCCATCCAAAAATGGCTCAAGAATTGGGATACGTCTGACATCACCGGCGGGAGAGATACTTGAACAATATTTTTGCCTAGGCTTTCATGCCTCCAACAATGAAGCAGAGAATGAAGCCCTCATTGACGGAATGAAGCTCGCACAAGGACCCAAGATTGACTGCATTCGCGCGTTTTGCGATTCACAGTTAGTCGCGACCCAATTCAGTGGAGAATACGCAGCTAAAGACGATTGTATGGAAGCATCTAAAGGTTGTCAAAGACTTGATTGTGCAGTTCAAAGAATTCACGCTCACACGTATTCCACGAGGAGAAAACACTTCGACCGATGCACTGGCAACTCTCGCATCCACTTACGATCCAGACTTGAAGCGGATTATCCCGGTGGAATTTATCGAACACCCGAGTATCACTCTTTCATAAACCGTTAGTGTACTTACCCGATCTCAAGCCGCCAGAAAAGGAAGGGAGAAAGTCAGTGCACTAGACATCACTGAGAACGATGTCGAAGGACAAGAAGCCATAAACCACGATTCAATGGTCCAAGACGCAAATAGACGCAGTCAACGAGGACAAAAATCCCACAAGTGTTGAAGAGGAAGCAACGACCATGGACGAGGATTCCATCCCCCTCTCTCCCGAAATCAACCCCTTCACGAAAATGAAGCGGTCGAGATGGACGAAACGTCACAGGAAATGAAATACGACTGCGATAAAGGGTGGCCCGATGACATCCGAGGATACATCTGCGATGGTATCTTACCTTCTGACAAGTGGGCGGCTCGTAAGCTTCGGGCACAAGTGGCTCCTTACATCTTGCTCGATGGGAATGTTTTCAAATGGAGATTCTCGGGACCATTACTCGCCTACGTTGAAGAAAAAGAGGTAAGAACAATCAGGAGGACGAGTTTTGGCGATAAAAATCAAATTACACGGTGATTATTGGCCAACTATGAACATGATTGCGAGAATTTCTCTGCTAGATGTGAGAAGTGTCAGCATCATGCACCAATGATTCATCAACCAACCGAGATGCTTTTCTCAATATTGTCACCTTATCCGTTCATGCGATGGTCCATGGACATTGTTGGACCTTTATATCCTTCGAAGCAGAAACGATTCTTACTGGTCTTGACGGACTATTTTTCGAAGTGGGTGGAGGCAAATTCTTACGCCAGTATCAAGGACGCACAAGTCAAGAGTTTCGTATGGAAAAATATCATATGCCGACATGGAGTCCCATACGAGATCGTTACCGATAATGGTTCGCAGTTCATCTCCACAAGGTTCGAAACTTTCTGCGAGAAGTGGAAAATCCGACTTAGCAAATCCACCCCGAGATATCCACAAGGAAATGGCTAGGCAGAAGCAGTAAACAAGATAATTCTCGATGGTCTAAAAAAGCGTCTTGACGAAAAGAAAGGACGGTGGGCTGACAAACTAGAAGGAGTATCGTGGTCTCATAGGACAACACCACGATGAGCAACCAAAGAAACTCTATTCGCTCTCACCTATGGGATGGAATGCGTCATTCCACCAGATATATTTTCCAGGAGTCCGTCGAAGACTTCTCCCATAACAAGAAGGGCTCAACCCCCTTATTGATGCTTGATGAGTTAAACTTGATCAATGAAAGGCGGGATTAAGCTTTGATCCGAATTCAGAATTACCAGAATGCAGCGGCAAAGTACTACAACTCTCACGTACGAAATCGAAAGTTCTACGAAGGAGACTTAGTCCTACGGAAGTTTTTCAGAATACAGCAGAACGGAACGCCAGTAAACTCAGAGCTAACTGGGAAGGACCCTACAAGGTCACAAAAGTGATCCGAATCGGAGTATATGAACTCGCCAACTTGTCTGACGTTCCAGTACCAAGATCGTGGAACACGATGCATCTAAAGAAGTACTATCATTGAGGTACTTTACATGAACTACGGGGTGGCTTGATCCCTGCAAAGGGTACGTAGGCAGCTCGTCTTCGGATGGGTTCAGCTGTCCCTTCCTTAAAAAGAGGGGGGGGTGGGTACGTATACTCGTATACTCCCATCTCTATAATAGACTTTATGTCTAATTAGAGAAATCTTTTCCGAAGCTGAGATCTTCAAATTACATCCTTTACAGATTACTAAAGCCTTAACAAAACAGGCATCCCAATCACATCCTTTACGGATTACCAAAGCCTTAACAAAACAGGCATCTCACTCACATCCTTTACGGATTATTCAAAGTCTTAACTAAACAGACATCTCATTTTCACTCTCGTTGCTGCTGGCCACATCAACGAACTACTATATCCTTTACGGATAAACCATTACATCATTTTCAGGATTAAAAGTGCGTTATATAAATGTCTATGTCCATTGTCGGAGCGAATATATTTACGGTAACGTATCCGTAAACCAAAATATTCATCTTTAACATAACAGCTGAATTTTACCATTGTCAGAGCGGATATATTTACGGTATCGTATCCGTAAACTGAAATATTCATCCAAAACCCAACAAACAAATTGTTTGTCGCGACATCTCACAAACTCAGTAACACGTCACTGGTCTAAACAAAAGCATACACATCCAAAAGCTAAGCATTTCACTACATCCCAAGTTCAAAAATACTTGACGATAAGATCTATACGCAAAACGGAACACTTATATCAAAAGTTGATTTCATTAAAACGTCTCGTATCAGATGAAGATAATCTTTGATAGAAGGCAAAAAAAATCATAGAACGGATAAAGCCATCCAGACAACCAAAACGAAAGTCAAGTTCCAAACAAAAACGGATAAAGCCGTCCAGGCATCAAGTCAAAAGTAAGTTCGAAACAAAAGCATAAAAGTCAGGAGGTAATCGATCAAAGAAGAGCTAAGAGTTAGTCTTCTCGGCTTCTTCCTCTTCCTTCTCTTCGGTAATCTTTGACATATCGGCCTCGGCGACGTTCTGAAGAATCTGGCCATCTTCAACAATATCAAGAACTTCGTCAGCGTTCTCCTCGGTAATATCCGCAGAAGTCTCGGTAGTCTTCTCAACAAAAAGCTCGGGGGATCTTATTAAGGATAGGATCGAGAGCACTCGTCATCGATGGATCGCCAGCGCTTGAATCTGAGGAAGTCGGGTCCACAGATACCTTTTCGGAGCCAAACTCAACCATTCCAGGAGTACCTTTATTCGAACCTGAAAAATCGCGAACTCTAACGGTGGCAGCGGCTAGTTCGATGGTTCTCCGTCATTGAGTTCATCTCAGATGTTAGAAGAAACGGGGAAACCTCCAAGTCTTTCTCCAGCTGAACCACGAGAGCTGCAAACTTCTCGTGAGCACCTTCTAACGCCTCTTTTTGCCTGGATAGTTGCTCTACTTTGGCCACGAGTGACGGGGGGGGGGGGGGGGGAGGGGAGGGGTTCTGAGCTTTGAAGCAGCCCGAGGAGTTCGATATTGCCTTCCATTTGCGTGAGGTCGCGCATATCCTCTTTGGTTTGGCCATCCAACTCGGTCATATTGTCTCTAGCTCGACCGACTTTCTCTTAAAACTTGGCCACCATCTCGCGTCTCGCCTCGGTAACAGTCCATTTCAAATTAACATCGCAAAGCTCATTTGTCGCTTCCATCATCCTCGTCAACTCGGCTATCTTGGCTTCGCAGCGAGCTCTAGCCGGTTCCAGAACCAAATTCCGATCCCCAGCTTCTTTACGTTTCTTGGAGATGAATTGCAACTCGGCCTCCAAATCAGTGATCCGCTTAGCGGCTCGTTCCTGTTCGGCACGATGCTTACTCTCTGGTGCATCAAGTTGTGCCTTAAACTCTACGGCCTTTTTCCTCGCGTCCTCGACACGGTGTATTTCCTTCCGCACATCCGAGTCATAACCAAGAACCATCTTGTTGATATGCGCGAAGAACTGCAACAGATACATTGGTTAAAACCTTAAGATAATCACGCGAAAAGTACAAGAAAACCCGATGAATTATACCTTGGTACCTCGAAGATACATCTCGGCATAAGTTTTGTCTCTGAGCAGCGTATCCGGAGGAGGAAAATGCTCATCGGGACAAGTCATCTTGGAAAAGTGAAGCGCCGAAGCTGCAGCGTCATTGTAGAACCCGGTAGTCGCGGCAGAAGAAGCCGGCTATAAGGCGGGAGGCATTGGTTTGGGGATAGTACGAACTGGTGCGAGGCGTCTCTTTCTCTTCGGGAGATTATTTTTAGCGACATCTTTCCCTTTATCAGCTTTAGCAGCCGGTCTCTTACGGCTTGATGTCCCTTTATCCTTGTCCTTGAGTTGAGCAAGGGTCGACTCGGGAGGACGAAGCCCTAGGACAATTCCTCGTGTGTCCGAGGTATCCGTAGCAAACTCAGGGAGATCACCGATTGCAGTCTTCGGCTCGAGGACAGGGGGACACCAGTTGTCGAAATCGGAACCTGAGACTGAGTTGACGCCTCGGGTTGCTTTGCCCTCTTAAGAGCTTTGGCCTCGGCTTTAGCTTTGGCTTCGGCTTCTCACGAAATGTTGGCCTACCCATAATTTCGCCCGAAGAGTTGGAAGAAGACGATGGATCCACCGATTGATTGTCAAAAAAGGCTCGGGCTCTTTCAACTCTTTGAAAATTGAAATGCTTTTGCCAATTACACTTCTGAGAGGCGAGTTCGTTATGAACTGAAGACAAGTCGGAAGGCAAAGAAAGTTGAAGATGACGAACTGCAAAAGAAAGAAACAAGACAAAGATTAAAGTCTTGAAAAATGTTTGAAGTACGAATCAATCCGAGTTGTAGCTTAAAATAAACTACAGGTTAGCTACCGAGGGCTCCCCACTTCGTCTTCACTAAACCAACACATTCCGGATCCACCGACGCATCCGTAATAGGGACATAGAAGTAATAATCTTCCCAGAACTCGTCCTTTCTTGTAAATCCTCCGATGATTTTCCATTTGGCTTTGTTAGAAATACTGTATATCAGCTGATCCTTCTTGCCACGACGTCTGAACTCTAAAAAGCAAGACAGATGATCGACATCGATATCCACTTCGCATTTGTAACCCCGGATTAATATACCAATCATATGATGGAGTCCTCGGGTATTGACTTGAGCTAGGGCAAGGTTATGCCTCCATAGAAACCGAAGAATAAGCCTGGGGATCGGGAACCACAACAAACATTGGTAGAAAAAGTTCTCATACAAAGTGAAGTGATTAAGTGAGGGATGATCAGCTCGGTCATTTGAAGAAGGAAGAACTAACTCGACTTCCTCTGAGTTACCAAACCGACGCCTTAAAGCCTCGAGTGTTTCCAAAGTCGAAAGAGTAGAACCAGGCGGATCGGGTCATTTTTTCAATCAACCGTGTGTAGTCTATCGGCCGGCCGCTTAATTGGCATGATTTTTTTTTTAATGTGTATGAATTACATAAATCTTTATTTGTTTACTAATATTCACATTTTTTTGATAAGAATAGTTGTGGTATGGGATTCAATGATCTGAATTCTAAAATAGGATCTTCTACACAACAAACTTATGTCGAACTATAACAGTAAGTTCCTAGCAAAACATGATCAAGTAGGTTCAAGCATTACAGAATAAACGGTTTTTGTTCGGTCGGTACAAAATGTCTTTTTGTGAATAGCAAAATGATTAACACGGAAAATATCATTACACGGAAAATAGCAAAATAGGAGCAAAATGTAGAACATCCGCCCGGAAACACCAACTTACAGTTGTTCAATCATCGTCACCTTTGGCTTGATTGCTTGGTTGATTGTGTTTCTGAGCTAGATACATTTCAGCAATCTGAAAATATGCAGCGGAAAATGAAAATTAGAAACCAGCCTCCTTGGTCATAATCTTTCTAGTACTGCATCCATATATGACTGTGGTATAGGGTGAGACTTCACCTGGTCCGATGATGTTGCTTCCTCTGGCTTCTTGTCTTTCCGTACACGGACTAGACGAGGAAAACGTAGAGAAATTCCCTTTTGACCAAACAAAAATTAAAACAGCTCAATTGCTTATAAGAATCGCCCGAGAGAATCAAAACAAAGAAGTAAAATAAGTCAGATAATGTTGAACCTTATCAGGGTCCACAATTCCAATAGCTGCACGATGCACAGGGCTAATTGTCAAGTCAGCTGCTTTCACTTCCCACACCTTAAGCAAAAGCATATTGTTTAGCTTTGCATCAACACACTTGGACCCATAAGATAGATATTAGTACAAGGCAAACAAAATCTTACCTCGGTGGGCTCGAACCAAACATTTGGATTGAGACCGTCATCAACTCTGTAGTATTGCTGGATTATTTGAATCATCATTACAATTAACAAGAACTCAGCCAACAGAACATGTAAATGATATTATTGCAGGAAATAAATAGGCCAGAGAGAAGAAAGAGATATATATCTTACTTTTGGAGTAGCAATCACTTTAGAGCAAAGACCGGAAGACAGCTCTTGAAGAGCCGCTTCAGAAAATCCAGTACCTAGTAGCCCAATCCGTAAAACCAATGTATGAGAAACTTGACAACAGGACACACACAAACAAATGAAATGTCAAGGTGCATAAGACTGACCAATGTTACAAATGCTCTGGAATTCTTCCTTATCAACATCGTAGCACGCTAGTAAAAATGCACCAAAGAAACCTACAAGGAAAGCATATAGCTTTCGTTAACAAACATCAAGGGTGAAAATGTATCATCTACACATATTGCTTCGGATGGTTTTCACCTGTTCGTTTCCCACGTCCATGGAAAGCAGCAATTGGTACAAGATCCACAGAATCCCCAATGCTGCTGCATATATATATAGATATATAACACCCTAGAGTCAGTTAGTAACGGACTCTTCGATCTAAACTTTGATAAACACAAATTTGCTTAAAAGTGTATATTGCCTGTCCATATAGTCCTTCTACAGTTTTAGCTAATTATTTGTTCGCTTTGCATGCTCATAGGTTGCATCCGAGTACAACATTTTAATCATTAAACCTTCACAGCTGCAAAATAACATACATGGATGAAGAATTGAAACAGCATAGAGATAATGAGGCCGAGGTCAATGTCATAAGTAAGAGAAAGGAATTCAATACAAGCATGGTCAAATTGCAAAAATATCCTTAAACATGAAGAAGAAGATACTCTCCAAAACAAGTAAATATCTGCGAGATATATCTAAATCTTATGCAAGCGCAGTTGAAGTAAAGAGGCTACTACATAGAGGGTGCTAGGCAACAATTAGAGACAAAAGACAAGTGTGAGATATATACCCAATGTCAATAGAAGCTTTAAGAAACTCTTGTATTTCACCGATATTGCTGGATGTTAGAGCAGTTGCAAACTGGAAATACCCAGGATCTTCATCAAATGAATCGTATAGCTTCTGGTAGAAGCAAGGGTGCAAACAAGTGATTACACATTTGCACAATAAAATTGCTTCACTGATATGAAAGAAAAAGAAAAACCTTTATTATGATTACTGATATGGCTCACCTCTCGGCGAATATTCAGATTCTCCTGGATAAGTAGTTGGCCATTTAGATATAACATGTCAAAAGCGAAGATGCATACGCCAACCTTGATATCACTGACGTTCACATTTTTATGGGCTCGAGTGCTCAAAATCTGAAAAGAAAAAAAAAGAAACCAAGAGATAAAAAAACCTAGACAGCAAGTCAAATAGTTAAAGTAGGTAGCTTTAAAATATCCATTACTGTGACTAGGTTTTTTCAGTAATGTTGGCAAAATTATAGGTTAGACAGTGTCAAAACAGTAAAAATATTGTCTACATGAGCCTTATTACAGATAAGCTAATATTTTGATAATTCATTAGCTAACAAGAAGAAAACTAGAATGTTCTTTGGCAGTTCTTCAAATGAATGGACAGAATTGAAGATTGCAACAATACTTGAATGGCAGTTTTTTTTTTCTGAGTTACCTGGAGCGGAAGAGTTTTCTTTTTCTCCCTGTCAAAGGCAACAACCTCGCAATCCAGGATAAAAGATTTCACAGAAGGCTTCTTTAACCTACATAGAGAAGGTTACACTAACTATGAATAGAAAGATTGGCTCTTTCTAATGTTTTCAACAAGTAACACCAAGAAGTCTACCTTGATAAGGCAAGAGCAACATCGGGGTACTTGCTAGTGTTTCTTTCAGCATGTCTACTGAATATCTCGAATGTACCATCCTCCATATAATGTATCTGCAGTAATTGATTGATGAAAAGCCAAAGCATAACAGAATATATATATATATATATATATATATATATATATATATATATAAACTCTTATTTATTATGAATAGCACTCATCGTATATAAGTAGACACCAACAATATATCACCTGTGCACGTTCACCATCATATTTGTATTCGCATGTGAAAACAGTGTCCTCGAATTTATCAAGTACCACACCTAAACTTGTAACTGCTTTTGCAAGCATGGGTAAAATTGGAACACCCGGTGTAAGGGTGCAAGTTTTAGGAAGATTCCACACACCACTAGTTAGAAGAGCACCAACAATAATGTCATAGTCAGGAAGCACAGAGAATACTTCTTTAACAATCTTCCCAGCCTACAAGGACAGAGGAGGTAAAGCCACAAGTAATATCGTAATGGATGGATTTGGTATAAAAATGGCAAACCTCATCTAAAGGATTCTTGATATTTGGGGGTGGCTTAGAGTGCTCTTCATTATATACAGCGGCTTGTCCCAAGGCAGCTAAAACAGTCTGACGTGAGAACCCTAACCGCAACTTTTCCTGCAATGTAAAAATCAGCAGGGAGGAATAAGGAACCCCAAGGAATGAGCAGAATTTTTTTTTGCGACGATTGACCTGCGTAGGACCTCAAGTAAACGAGTTAAGTAAAGAGGTTCACAATCTGTTGCTGCCACAAGAAGTGCCTTGATTAGATCCTTCTTCTTTTCCTTGCTACCTTTTCCAGATACCTGCGATAATTAACAAGTAGCAGTAATAGTACAACTAATCAGAAAAAAAAAAAAAAAAAAAAACAATAAAAGGCTAGCTGTTAGAAATACCTTTGCAATTTGCCCAAGTGTATCGGCAACCTTGACAACAGTCAATGGTTTGGGCATGAAAATCATAGTCTGAGACGAACGACTCCCTTTTGCTACAAGCCCCAAGTCTCCCAGTTCCTAAAAATAGACAGACAAGTGATACAGTAAACAAGAGCAAAAACACCTAGAAGTGCTCATTTTCTTATTCAAAAACCTTATCGCAAAGACATTCCACAAGACAAGCTCATTGGATCGGATTATAAAAAAATCAACGTACCGTATTCAGCTTCTTAACCTGCGCCTCAGTTCTACCAAAAGCTTCGGAGATTGCCTTGGTAATGGAATCAAGGCTAATTCCCAATTTGACACCTTGATGAGCAGGGGCAATCTCATTGGCCGTGAGATAAACCGTAGGGACCAAATCTTCCGGAGTAGTGGCGATAACTGTTCTCAACAAGTTACACAGAATATCAGTGATCACAATCCGGCCACTTTCAGTTGAAACCAGATCAAACGCCAAGGAGAGAAACATAAACGGAACTCTCTCCCCTTTCTCCCAACAAGACACTTTTACCGGATCGAAATCACATGGCTTCTTCTTCAGCAATCCAATTTTGCTCTTCAGTTGGGCAACCCTGGACGGCGTATCTGATCTGGGTTTTGCGGATTCAGATATAGGAACAAGGGTTTTGGCCATTTCAGCGTTTACGGTTTCCCCGACTTTCCTTTTCTTCGGCCAGCGAGACGAAGTAGAGATCTGGGGCGTCTTCTTCTTGACGAGAGCGTTGCACATGAGAACCTCCAAGGCGGACCGGCGCTGGGACGAAGACGAAGACGAAGACGAAGACATCGCTCTCTCGCACACAACCTAAACCTAAAGCCAGCAAGCAGGAGGATAATTGAAAAAGAAATAGAATCCTTTCCATTCCGTTTTGGGTTTGATGTATATCACACCAACTTATCCGGCCCATGAGACAAATATCTCTAGGTTGATGTTATTTTATGCGGCCCATAATACTTCTCCCCAAACTTTCTTTATAGATTAAAATATTGTAATAAAATTGGAAAAAATGGTCACAAAAAATCATCTAACTATACACTTTTAAGTTAAAAAAATTTCTTAATCTTTTCTATTTCTATTTCTGTTATAGTAACACACACATGGTTAATCTATTACGTCTATTTCTGAATTTTAGTAGTTTTTTTCCTCTTTGTTCTAAATAAGATTAGTGTTAAAGCTCGTACATTACACGGATTAAAATTTAGTGTATTTTAGTTTATCATTTCTTTTTGCAACTTTTGGAACCTCTGCAAAAAAAATGAATTGACATTCAAACAAAGTTATAAACAACTGGAGTTGCAAACATCTCTTACAAATGAAACACAAAAAAGAAACCTTAACACCACCACATGATGTCTTTTTATTTTCTTTTATTTTTCTCTTAAAGAGAGAGAGAGAGAGATCAAAGTGAGAGAGAGAGATCAAAGTGAAAGGGAGAAGTGAGTTATATAGGGATTGATAGTCGATGCTAATTCGATGTTAAATCCAAAATATTTCATTTTATCCGAGTAAATTTTAGAAGAAAGTATTTCATGCTAATTCGATGCACTCTTATTTTAGCATCTTTAACACACATTTTACTTAGCATTAATAGATATTAGACTTGCATTTTACATCATTTTTTTCATTTTAGGTTCCATTTAGTTTAGATTGAGTCTTAGAGTCCTAGACTTCATTTCTTGCATTTGCATTGCATATTTGATCTTTTATAGGTTCAATTGGATTCTAGGAGTAAGAGGAAACCAATGGAGGATAATAAACATCAAGTAGAAGGAAGAAAGGCCAAAGATCCGTCTGATACAGGCTGCTTTGACCATCCACTCTCCTTCTGGTCAATGGAGCAGGTCAATGGCGCACGTAGGCAGAAGCTCTGATGCACGCTGCATCAACCGGGGCTCCTGGATCAGGTCGATGGCGTCAACCGATGGCACGAGCAGCAGGAAGCTTGTCACACACTGGTACAGCTCCCATCGACCAGGCACTCTCGTTTTGGTCGAGGGCACAGACCGATGGCAGACGTATATCCGGGTTTAACCCGGTTTGTCCCGGGTTTAACCCGGTTTTTCCCGGGTTTAACCCGGTTTTTCCCGGGTTTACCTGGGTATATCTCTCTTTTCTATAAATAGTTTTAAGCACATTAAAACTCTTAACTTTTTCTGATTTTGGTTCTCATTTGGTCAAGAACAAAATATTTTGGTTCTTTCCTCTTTTGAAAGCAAAACTTGGATCTTTTTATGTTTATTTAGTGAAGTGTCTTAATCTCTTTCTCTTAATCTTTTATTATGTCTTTCTTTGTTTATGCTTTTGTTATTTCCATGATCATGAGTGAGTAGTTCTTTAGTGGATTATGGGTGGAATAGATTAGGATGTTTGATGTATGATTAGTGATGTTTAAGTCTAGATTTTTATGATTTCCATTGATTAGAGAGAGCTCATAGCTGGGAAAGTAATTAATCAATTCATAGAACATGGTTTTTCATACCCGAAAGGTGTTTGTGAAAATGTCTAGGAGACTCTAATTCATGCTTTTCATATCTTAGCCAATTAACACTTGATGTCTAAGGTGATTAGTAGACTTATATAGGCTTATGCATTAATGATCTCTAATCACTTCGATATGGACCGAAAGATTGTCATTTTGGGTGATTAGTAGAATGGATTAGTATTTGCGAAAGTGAACTAGTCTAGATATAGGATCCATGTCTTGGAAATGGTTTGTTATATGGTCTTGCATCATTAGTTATAGGTTAAATATTCTTAGTCTATGCTTTGAATTATTGCTTTCTTTAAGTTTAATTCACTTATGCATGTTTCCATCTTACTTTCTTAATCTTGTTTGGTACTTTTCTTGCATCTTTGCATAGGTTTACTTAGGTTGCTAGAATTGGTTACAAAACACATTTCTTGAATTTGGCTTAACTTCTATAATATCTTGCATTCCTATTGTCTTAACATATTCTTTGTAGAAGAATGACCCTTAAATGCTACAATGACATTGGTCATGCACTTGTGGTTTGCACTTAAGGATTAAAGCTAGGTTGAAGTTGCATTTAGAGTTTGTTTGAATTCGAAATTGCAATCTCACATCGCATCAAGTTTTGGGTGTCGTTGTCGGGGAGTACTAGGCATTAGGATTTGGATTCTTGGGAGTCTAAGTTTGTTTTTCTTTATTTCAGTATTTGATAGTTCTTTTCTTGTCTTGTTCCCTATTTTGTAGGTGCATGAACATGAGAATGAAGGGAGCACCAAGTGATTTTGATCCTAGGATTGACATCAATCGGTTAGAGAAGCAAGTTAGAGAAACAAGGAGAGAGAATAAACGGTTAGAACAATTAAGGCATTTAGACATGGAAGGAAACCATGCTAACCAGGGTGGTGGAAACCACCAAGGGAGAAAGCGCATGGAGTTGGAGTAGGAAACCTTCCTAGAGCTCTCATTCATGTCCCTAGAGAAGAAAGAAGGATTGGTGCCTTTGATGAACCTCTCACCAATGGGACTAGGACGGGAATTCGACCTCCTCCATGCGCCAATAATAAATTGGGAGATAAAATCTAGCCTCATCAACATGGTGCAAAATAATCAATTCTTTGGATTGCCTATGGAACATCCCATTGAGCACTTTGATAATTTCGACCGCTTGTGTGGCACCGTGAAGATGAACGGAGTTTTGGAATATGTCATCAGGTTTATGTTCTTCCCATTCTCTCTAGGTGACAAATCCTCCCAATGGGAGAAGAGTGTAGTCCCTTCCTCTATCACCACGTGGGAGGAGTGCAAGAAATGATTC
The DNA here is from genome assembly GCA_900406555.1 of Pseudoturritis turrita. Taxonomy (NCBI): domain Eukaryota; kingdom Viridiplantae; phylum Streptophyta; class Magnoliopsida; order Brassicales; family Brassicaceae; genus Pseudoturritis; species Pseudoturritis turrita. The sequence goes on along the minus strand of OVBL01000427.1, from coordinate 268,512 downwards.
TTGGCTAAGTTCTTCTCCAACCAACGAACCACCAAGATAAGGAATGATATCACAAGCTTTCAACAAGGACCAACCGAGACTTTGTATAAGGCTTGGGAGAGATTAAAGAGGTATACACGTTCATGTCCTCACCATGGCGTATCTAAAGAAGCATTGTTGGGAATATTCCACCAAGGAATAGAGGAAAAATATCACATTTCCCTCAACGCCGTAAGTAATGGTGATTTTGCAAGTTTGACGGTTGATTAAGGAGAGCAACTAGTGGAGACTCTCGCTTAAAGTAACCAATGTTACAACAAAGAGTATGATCGGACGGTTAGAAAACCAAAAGGAGAGGATCCAAGAATCAAAGAGTTGAGTGACAAGCTTGACAAACTTCTTTTGGCTAACAAGAAGCAAGTGCACTTTATTGGTGATTTTGATGGAAACAATGAGTTGATTTGTGAAGCTACGCAAGATGGACAAGAAGAGATAAGCTATCTGCAATGTCAAAGATACTATCAAATGACTATCATGTGACTAACCCACTCTCGTGGTGATAATCATCTATGCCTAACTATCATATTAATCAACTCTCGCAGTCAGTAACATAGTTAAATACGCATTTATATTCAGGTTCAATAACTAAACTTTCACAGGTTAAAGGATTAGACCCATCAAACATTAGATCTAAATGATAACTCATGTAGTGTGCAAGTCGAAATCTATCTAAGATCAGTTTCTAGATGATCAATAAAAAAACATGCATTAATGAACAGATCTAGATGAAGAACTACTCTAACTTATCAAGAGCGCCACTCTATTCATAGACACCTATCTATCGAACCATGAAAATCTCCTTGAATAACCCCTAGTCCCAACAATCAAACTACTCAATCGTGACAAAGTAAATCAAAGCAAAAGCAATAGATAAACTCATAATCATTACCAACAGTAGCAAAGGGTTCAGAAAACTTCTCTATGGAGATACAAAGAGGTGATATCTTCTTCCTTATCGAACAAAAGTAAAGAAAGAGCAAAAGAAACTAAAAGAGTTTATGGTGATGAAGAGCTTTGGTGGCTATGAGAGCCTATTGATTTTCGTGGTCTCTCTGATGATTTTAAAGGAGTGGAAGTCGGGTAGGGCATATCCAAATAGATTTAGGAAATAATCTTCAGAAATATGGAAAATTGCCTGTTTTTAGGACCCCGATCGATCGATCACCTCCATGCGATCAATCGATCGAACATCCACAGTTTTCATATTTTGCGACTGCTTCAGCTTCGAGACTGCACGACATGTCTTCAGTAAATTGAGCATAACTTGAGATCACACCGTTGGAGTTTCACAATCGTATATGAAAATTGAATCTCACACTCCCAGTTATCTTTTGGTAAAATTTAAGCTTGATCCAATGGTGGAAAGTTTTCCATCTGATGCGAAGCATTTCATACTCAGGATATGCCGAATCTCCAAAATACTTGTTTTGCATCTTTTTAGTCCAAATTGCTCCAATTTACTGTAAAAAATTTAAAAACTACAAAAACACTAAAAACACCAATAAAATGCCAAAAACAAGTAGTTTCTATATTAAAAACATATTGAAAACATAATAAAAACCGATAAAATCTAAGGTATATCACAAAGCACATAGATGATTATGGCCGCACTCTGGCCTTAAAAAAGAGAAGAATAAAAAACCCCGTACCCATTTATGCGGTGGTCGATGGATATAGTTCGTCTAATACACGAACCAACGGGAACAATGAAACATTAAACCGAGTTTGTCTCGTATGAAATCAAGAGCGTGAGCTCATCATATTAAAATGAGTCTGTCTTGTATTAAATCAAGAATTTTCGCTTATCATATTAAACCGAGTTCGTCTTGTATTAAATCAAGAGTTTTAGCTCATCATATTAAACCGAGTCCATCTCGTATTAAATCAAGAGTTTTAGCTCACCATTTTGACCGAGTCTGTCTCGTATTTAATCAAAATCTTAGCTCGTCATATTAAATTGAGTCCGTCTCAGATTAAATCAAGAATTTTAGCTCATCATATTAAACCAAGTCTGTCTCGTATTAAATCAAGAGTTTTAGCTGGTCATATTAAACCGAGTTTGTCTCGTATTAAATCAAGAGTTTTAGCTCGTCATATTAAACCAATTCCGTCTCATATTAAATCAAGAGCTTGAGCTCATCATCATAAGCTAATTTTACCTCACAAAAGCCAAATGCCCGAGCTCAGTTCGACACATCGAATTTAACTCGCAAAAACATAGCATAAACTGAGTTCATCTCGTAAAAACTAAAATTGAGCTGAGCTTGCGATTTTGAGTGAGATTATGTTTATTTTTTATAACAACTTTGTGATTTTAGTTCTCTGAGCAAAACAATTTACTCAAAGAACTAGGGGACTAACTGTTGGGGACGGATCCATCCCATTTTTTGGAAGCCCATCATCACATGAGGCCCAAGAATGTTCAAATGACAAAGTCGAAATGGTCAAATATTGACATTAATTTGTGATTATTTTTTCCATCTGAAATATTATATTAAGATCTTTCAAGATGATACAAAGCCAACGGTTATAAAACCCCGGAAACTAAGCTGGCGAATATCAGATTATCCCCAGAACCAAAGCATTAAGCCAAAGAAACATAGCTAAAAACAAAACAAGAAACGCATAATCTAAAGAACCCGAGATTGACACCCATCGTCAAAGCAGTAAAAACATCAAAAAGCCCAATTCTAGAAGGAGCATGCCACCGACAACAACCCTTATCTTCTGAAGACCACGCGCCAAACAACAAACGCATAATGCATGAATTTGTGATTCAATTCGTGCATTAATGACTTTGGTAAAATCATATAATTAATTGGTGAATTAATTGAGAAAATATTTCACCTAAAAATGATGCACGAAAGGAGAGGGAAAAAAGGACAGATATTTCAACGAGAACAATGCTAATAATTATTAATAGTCACTTGATAATCCATGATTCTTGGTTCTTCGTTTCACTTCGTGTATTATGAATAAAGTTATGCTTTCAATTTTCTTCTTGATTCCTGTTTGCTCACTCTTTCAATTGACTTAATGTTTTATCTAGAGAGAAGCTTTGATCCCAATTTTTTTCATTGTGAAATCGAATAATGTCAAATTCTACACGCACACTTGTCTTGTTCTTGAAGAACCCTTCGAAGCTGTTATTGCTTTTTAAATCTCTCTCATTCCTTTTGGTTCACAATTCCAATTTCATGAATCTGTATGATCTATATGCGCCGAATCTGATAACAAAAAAACATACATGGTCTACTTCAGATGGGAAGAGTCGGTGTGAAATGACAGAGTTAATAAGATGGGCTATGTGACTCATGGGATCGTGCAATACAAATATTTAGCAATAAAGACAAAGAATTATTGGTCTGACTCTGAAAGAAATGACTTTTTTTTCCCTTTCATCCCAAGTCATATACATTAGGGCTGGGCATGAGACGAATATCTTGAAATTTTGGAGTACCTGTTATCCGACCCGATCCTAATGAGTATTTGAAAAAAAAATATTCCTATCCGACCCACAAAAATGGGTACCTTATTAAACGAGTACCCGGTAAAAAATTGTCGATCCGCCGAGTACCCGACCCGTTACCTTTACCTGCATGATTGTAATATAATTTATCTATAAATTATAATGTTAAGAAATTCATATACCAAATGATGAAGAAGTCATTACAAAAAGGAAAAATTCTCCTTATAATCAACATATAGATAAAAAAATATAAAATTACAAACTCAAATGCTATACTATATGCCATACAATTTACTTTATACTTGAGTTATTAAATATTAGTGATATAAAATGTGAGTATTGACTGGTCGGGTAACAAATCGAGTAACGGGACGGTAATGAGACGGGTTGTTAAAAAAAATGATATCCGATATCCGACTCTTATCCGCGGATAATAAAATTATAATACCCTTTACCCGACTCAACGGATAACGAATAGGAGACGGGTGATACATGCCTCGAAATAGACTATGGCACATACAAAAATGATTAAGTTGCGAGTATTTTGGAATCCTGACTCTGACTGATGCCTCTATATTTTATTCTTTTACAATTATTGATGTGGCATGCTCGAAAGCATTTGTGCATTTTTTTTCTCAGGTCAATGATATTCCCCAAATCATCTTATGAAGTTATCCCTGAGGGATAAAAACTAGATCCCCAAGTTGCCAAGTTCACTCTCTTATATGCAATGTAAGCATGATGGAAATAAGTTAGTCTCTTTGGCATCCATAGGCAGAACTAGCAGGGGTTGAGATTCCTTTGCTTATATTTGTATATGGATACATAATTTCGTAGTCATTTGCCTCGTTTCTTTACTTCTAAATATCTTGGCTTTGATATTACAGAGAATTCACGCATTATTAGCAGAGGAAGGGACTAATCTCAAAGATAAAATTCTTAGTTATATTGATGACTGCCACTGGAAAATAACAAATACGTGCCTTTACAAACGATTAGGCTAATACGTTACTAAGAAGAAGAACGTTACTAGGGATAGAAAGATCGATTAATCAGTCACAAGAAAAAATAAAAAGTCTACCATAAACACTTAGGAAATCATAAATATAAGATGAGAGATATTCATTGGCTTGAGGACCACCACCAGAAATTACGCGCCGGCACCATAAATTAAGAACTTGATTGATTCCTCAACATTGATGAGAAAAAAGGCTGATTGATTCATATATAAAACGTGAAACAAAAGAGGGGGAAAGCTCATGGATCGACATAAATTAAAAAAGGCTGATTGATAACGTCTCATGAGCTAAATGTCGATCCACCTTTCAAACCGGTAAAACAAAAGAGGAGAAAAGCTAGGCTCCAAAGGGACAAAGGCTGTGAATGAGGAAGTAGAGCGACTGCTGAAGGTCGGATCGATCACCAAGGTGAAGTACCCAGATTGGCTCGCCAACCCTGTCGTGGTGAAAAATAAGAATAAAAAATGGCGAGTGTGTGTCAACTTCATCGATCTAAATAAATCATGTCCGAAAGATAGTTTTCCGCTACCACAAATTGACCGCCTAGTCGAAGCAACAACTGAAAATAAGCTTCTGTCATTCATGGATGCTTGCTCAGGATACAACCAAATCCTGATGAATCCCGAAACAACAGCTCGGAAAAATGATGGAAGTATACATAGACGACATGCTGGTAAAGTTCCTCGAAGAGAAGGATAACGTTGCCCACCTGAAAGAATGTTTCGAACAGTTGAACTTATATAACATGAAGCTCAACCAGACTAAGTGCATATTTGCAGTGATGTCCGGAGAATTCCTTGAATATCTAGTCACCCACCGAGGCATCAAAGCAAATCCGAAGCAAATCAATGCTCTGATACAATTGGCTTCACCAAAGACAAAATGCAAAGTTCAACGACTCACAGGACACGTCGCAACACTGAACCAATTTATTTCACGATCTACCGACAAATGTTTGTCATTTTACGACACTCTGAGAGGCAATAAAAAGTTTGAGTGGTCTGATAGGTGTGAAGAGGCATTCCAGCAGTTGAAAAACTAACTAACAATCCTCCGGTCCTCGCAAAGCCTGTTGAAAGAGAGCCCATATTTCTGTACACCGCTATTTCCCGCAGTCAGTGGATTGCTCGTCAGAGAATAATGAAACGAGAAGAGACCTATTTTTTACATCAGCCAGACCCTAACAGACGCAAAAACTCGGTATCCACAGATGGATCAGTTAGCGCTCGCCGTGGCGAAATTTTGGAGCAATCATTTTGGATGTCCTTCCGTGCATCCAATAATGAGGCAGAATATGAAGCCTTGATCGCTGGCCTAAAGCTAGCCCATGGATTCAAAGTCCAGAGCATTCACGCATTTTTTGATTCCCAGCTGGTCGCAAACCAATTCAACGGAGAATACATAACAAGAGATGAAAAAATACATGCATATCTAAAAGTAGTCTACGGATTGGTGGCAAAGTTCAGAGAACTCACATTAACTCGGATACCTCACGGAAAAATACACCCATCAGATGCGTTGGAAGCTCTAGCCTCGACTTTTGATCCAGGTCTGAAGAGAGTCGTTCCGGTAGAATTCATTGAACATCCAAGTTTTGACATCCCCGAAACCGTTGACATTATCAAACCACTGAAAGAGGAACCCGAAGATGATAAGATAGAGTAGCCGATATGGAAGAAGATACGCAACCAGTAGAAGGAGAATACGGCTGCGACAAAGAGTGGATGGTAGCAATCTGTGTCTATATCATGGACGGAGAGATGCCATCCGAAAAATGGAGTGCGCAAAAACTCAAAGCCCAGGCGGCTCGTTATATTCTGTTAGACAAGGAGGTTTTAGAGTGGAGGATCTTAGGACCTTTAATGGCCTGCATCGAAGGCACATAGGCCAGGAAAATTATGGAAAAAGTCCACAGCGGCTCCTGCGGCAATCACTCTGGTGGAAGGGTCCTAGCAATCAAGATAAAATGTCACAGTTACTATTGGCCGAAAATGGTAAAGGATTGCGTGAAGTTCTCTGCCAAGTGCGAAAAGTGGCAGCAACATACTCCAACAATTCATCAGCAAACTGAGCTGTCATCGATTTCGGCACCTTATCCTTTTATGCGGTGGTCAATGGACATTGTAGGGCCCTACATAAATCCAAGCAGAAGAGATTTTTGCTAAGCCTAACAGATTACTTCTCCAAATGGGTCGAAGCAGATTCTTACGCCAGCAAAAAAGACGCTCAGATGGAACATTTTGTCTGGAAAAACATTGTATGCCGATATGAAGCTCCATACGAAATTGTCACGGACAATGGCTCGCAGTTTATCTCGACCCGTTTCGAAGCTTTCTGCAAAAAATAAAAGATACGCCTCAGCAAGTCCATGACGCGTTACCCACAGGGTAACGGCCAAGCAGAAGCAGCGAACAAAACAATCCATTTGGTCGTTGAGCCGACGAGCTTAAAGGGGTCCTATGGGCTAATCGAACAACTCCGCGACAAGCCACTGGAGAGACACTTTTCGCACTAGTCTATGGAATGGAATGTATGATTCCATCAGAAGTAGAATTTCCCGAAATTAGTCGTAGACTCAACCCCGAACAAGAAGGACTAAACCACTTGATGCTTCTTGACGAACTAGACCTGGTGAATGAGCGACGTGACTAAGCACTTATCCGCATTCAAAACTATCAGCAAGCAAGTGCCAAGTACTACAACACCAACGTTCGTAGTCGAAAATTCAACGAAGGGGATCTGGTTCTCAGGAAAGTTTTCCAGAATATATAAAAAAAAATGCGGAGAAGTTGGGAGCAAACTGGGAAGGATCTTACAGAGTTACCAAGGTGGTCTGCCCGGGAGTGTACGAGCTTGCTAACATGGCTGAAGTTCTAGTACCAAGATCTTGGAACGCAATGCACTTGGAAAGTACTATCACTAAGCTATATCATTTATGAATTACGGGGCGGGTTGATCCCCGAAAGGGATACATATGTAACCCATCTCAGGGTGGGTTCAGCTGCCCCCTCTTAAAAAAGGGGAGTGGGTACATATCACTTATACTCCCATCTATTGTAACACGATCTTTCGCAAACATCAAGTCTTATCAAAACGACACTTCGGCATACTTATCGCCTCGCAAAACACCAGAACAGACTAGCTTGTCTTTTTCGTCTGTTGTTGGCCACAACAATGAACTTCTACATCCTTTATGGATTTTAACCACTACATCCTCTACGGATCTAAGCGCGCAATACAAATTCTCATGTCTACTGTCGGAGCGGACATATAAGTAGAAGTGTGCATGTAAACCAAAGAAACATTCAAATTCCAGTAAGCACTCGTTCCTTAACACACTGGTCCTTAACACCCTCAAAACATAGCACTAAACATGTTTTATCCAGGCAAGTATTTGCAAATGCTTCGGAGCAATACGCACATTACAAAAGAGCCACAATATAGTCAAAATCGTTCAGATCATATTAAAAATGGATAAAGCTATCAAGGCACAATAATTCAAACAAAAAAGAGAAGAAAAATTGGGATCCCCAGTCTCCTCAACAAGATGGTTAGCAACGGGAGTACCAACATTGGACCCAGAGAAATCTCTCACACAACTAGAAGCCGCGACATTTTATAACGGCTCAGAAGGAAGCATAGAACCAACCGAATCAGATGAGATGGGAGACATTTAAAGCTCGTTCTTCACCTCCTATTTGATCTTTTTAAACTCTTTATGAGCCCCAGCCAGCTTGATTCTCCATTCAGTCAGCTTAGCCACCTCGACATCCAAGGTTGGCGCATCTTCTTTCTTGAGAATGTCAAGAAGTTGGAGATTGCTGTCCACCTATGCCAGGTCAAGCTCTTTCTCTTTAACTTCCTTCCTGCTTCATACATAAATCCCAAGTCTGACTAGCTCACTCTTTTGAAATATCTTATCTTTCTCAAGAGCACCAATCCGAGCCGAGGAGGATACTAGCTCGACAGCATGCTTGTTTTCAAGACCATCAAGCTTGGCCTTTAGCTGCGAGGCATCTTTCTTCGCCTTGGTAATTCGGCGCTGGTCTTTTCGAGCTCCCCGGTTATAAGCAGCAACCATCTTGTTAATTGATACCACAAACTGTAGATTATGAACAAGTCAAAAGGGACATATTGGCGTACAGACCACTCTTAGAAAGGGTGTCAGCAGGAGAAAGGCGGTTGCCAGGAGACTTTTTTTTTAAATAAGTGAAGCCGAGGCATTTGCATCCTTGTAAATGGGCTCGGTCCTGTAATGCTTAAACGATATTGTCGCAGGATTAGAAGGGGCGACTCATTTTTGCCTCTTTTCGGCAGTCTCCTTTGCAATAGCCTTCCCTTTTTTAGTATCGGAAGCAGGACGCTTCTGAGATGATGGCCTAGCATCCTTGGATGGGCATGGAGCCGAGGAATATTGGAACTAGAGGGAAGACCTGACACGAACTGCCTCGTCGCATCATTAACTTCTGGCTCGGCGACAGCCAACAGATTTTCTTGAGTTACATCGGCACCAGTAATGCCATCTTCAGTAACTTTGTCATGAACGGGGACTGGAGCGTCAACATCTCCCCCGAGCCAATCCTGATGTTACCTCAGCATCTCTGAGAGGCACGTCGACTCCTTCTGCAGTTTTCTTCCGAGCCATTTCCTTATCTCTCTCTTTTGCAGCTTGCTTGTCACGAAATGTCATCCTCTTACCCATTAATTCCATAATATGGAGCCGAGGCACAGGCGATGACTCCAAGCTGTTGGAAATAGAGAGACCGTCGAAGCGAGCTTGTGCTTTTTCAACACACTGCCGAGAAATATATATTTCCCAGTGAGTCTCCCCGCCAGCAAGCGTATCTCTGAGGAGGTAGGTATCTTCTGGAAATGATGGAAGTAGGTGACAAACTACAGAAAATGAAGGAAGATAAGGTAAGAAAACTTAAAGAAAACATGAGTAAAACCCGGAATAGACTGTAGGTCAGCTACCAATTGGTCCCATCGCATTTTGACAATGCCGAGGCAATCCCCATTAACCATCGCATCATTAATGGGAGCGTAGAAAAAAACGCCTCCCCAGTAGTTGTCTTTGCTCTTAAATTCTTCGATTATTTTGCAATTCATTTTGGGGAGATATAGTACGTCAGAGAGTTTGGAACCTTCCAAACTCGAGAAGATGTTGGAGATGGTAAACCCCCCCCCCCCCCAACTTAGGCGTCGCTTTCAAAACTTAGCACCAGAATGCCGACTAAATGACACAATCCCCTGAGGCGTAATCAGGTTGAGAGCTAACCTATGCTTCTTCAGAAATCGTACTATTAACCCAGGAGAATCAGCCGAGGCAAGAGAGTCTCGCAGTTCGTTAGATGACATGAAGATGGCTCGGAGAATTCAAGAAAAACACCGCAAATCGTTGAAGATGGATCGGAAACTTCAAAGGAGTCGCCGCGGGTCGTTTGAAGATTGATCGCGAAACAGATCGGAAAGACTAAAATAACAACGGTGGAAGAACGGAAAACTTAAATAAAGAGAAGGAAAAGAAGAGAGAGAAGAGAGCTACCTTTGGTTTTTTGAGGATGCGAAGTAATGAAGAAATGAGAGAATGCCTCGATATTTATAGAAGAAAACTAGGGTAGGCGCGTGGGTGTAACACACCTCGGGAACTGGCGAAAACATTTCAAATCCCAGAGGTACTCATTGCATGATGTCATGATTACCCGATTCCCAAGGAACACTTAACCGTTGAGAAATTGCGAGCCGAAAAAATAAAAGAAAATTCGAACCATGGAATTTGGCTCGGCACAACCTTGGCTCAACATAACTTTGGCTCGGCATGTTGATCTTGTTATTGGTTCGGCATTTTAACCTCGTCACAATCCTTGAATCTGACAAGTTGGGGCTAATTGTTGGGTCAATTTTCATCTTGACAAAGATCAACATAAAAATGACTAAGTTATGGCTAGGCGCACAATGGGCTTTTGCAAAAGTGGATGAACCTTGGGCATAGCCGAAGAAGACGGAGCCCAAAGACAATATGGGCCGAGGCAAATATAATGTGGGCCAAGTCAAAGATGATATGGGACGAGGCAGGTCGACGACGTGGGCCGAGGCAAATATGATGTGTGCCGAGGCAAAGACGACGTGTGCCGAGGCAGCGATGACATGGACCGAGGCAAAGACAACATGGGCTGAGGCACGATGACGTGGGCCGAGGCAAAGATGATATTGGCCGAGGCAACGACAATATCGGCCGACCCGGGGTCGTTATGTCAACGGGTAAAGCCAGATCGCATAGAAATCGTCCGAAGGAGAAAAAAGGAAAATAAGTCCTAGAGGATAAATGAAATATTCCAATATTTTTGCTGAGGCGGTGAAGTCTCGCATCTATAAAAGGAGGGGAAGGTATTCAAGAAAAAAGGATCCGCAAGTTTACAGAGCAAAAACACTTTACACTTTTCCTTGCCAAATCTTGTCGCCAAAAACTTATCAAATCAACAATTAAAAAAAACCATCTTTGGATCTCTCCTTCTGCAGTTCGTACTTAGAAGTTTTTGTTCTCCTCATTTCTTAACCAAATTTAGTTGTGTGAGTTTCAACTCCCACAGTTATGAGACCTCATACAGATAACAAGTGTAAAAATGTACTTTGCTTGCATATTTACATTTCATACATTCTAGCATGGTTAATGAAGAGTTACCGTAAATTATGGAATTCATGTCCCAGGTGAAACCCAACTATTACAGTGTTTTGAAAGAAATAGTAAAAGTACAGTATGTTGAATTTGAAATGCATCCTATTCAATTGTGAGTGGTATGATCTAAATTGCAAATAAATGCGACCAAAATTGAATTGCGACGAATGAGTTGCGACAAGTCGATTTTCGTTGTAAAGCAAATGGGGCTATTTTCTTGTAGTGGATTAACCCACTCGCGTGGCGAGAATCAATTAAGGGCCTGACTAGTTTGAACGCAGAGGGTGCGGTGCGGCTGTGGGAGTTTGCGGAAGCGGGCGGTAGTGGTTTTTAGCGTTATTGGAAAATTTATATGACTGGTAAAACGGTTGGAAACATGTGCATTTACGGGATGTTTATAACTGGTTTACGGCGTGTGCGATAGTGAGTTTACATAAAACTACCAAAATACACATAATATATAATTTATATAAAAATCAAAAATATGTTATTATAAAAAATTTAAAATTATATTTTTAAATATATCATATAATAATTAATTTATTTTTAAAAGTTTGAAATATTTTTGGACATACAATAATTTTTTTATAATTACAAGTTTATTTTAGTTTAATTAAAAAATATCAAATTTATATAATTTTATATGATAATAATCGATATAAGAAAGTAAATATTTTAAAATAAGTTTTTTTTTGTAAATTTTAGTTTAGTATTTAAGATAAATTAAAAAAAAAAAAATTTCAACCACTCATAACCGCCCGCAACCGCAAACTCTCGTGGGAATGAACTTTTGATTTAGAGCGGTTCCAAGCGGAATGAAGCGGTATGGAACGGTATGAAGTGATTTCCATGATTATTCTATAATTTATTTAAAATATATAATTTAAATTTTTTGTAATAATATATTTTTGATTTCTATATAAATTATATATTATCTGTATTTTTTGGTAGTTTTATGTAAATCCGCTATCGCACCCGCTGTAAACCAGTCATAAACGTCCTGCAAACGCACCCGTTGCCAGCCGTTTTACCAATCGTATAAATTGTCCAATAACGTTAGAAACCGCTACCGCCCGCTTCCGCAAACTCCCGCAATCGCACCCGCACCCGCTGCGTTTAAACCAGTCAGGCCCTAAATCCACTATCACACCCGCTGTAAACCAGTCATAAACGTCTCGCAAACGCACTCGTTTCTAGCCGCTTTACCAGACGTATAAATTGTCCAATAACGCTAGAAACCGCTACCACCCGCTTTCGCAAACTCCCGCAACCGCACCCGTACCCGCTGCGTTTAAACCAGTCAGACCCTAAGTCTAAACTACCCTATTAATCAACTCTCGCAGTCAATACATGTTCAATTGTTCACCTAACTCAGTAACTCCATTCTCACAAGATAAAGCGCTAGGCCCATCAAACATCACATCTAAACGATAACTCAAGTAGTGTGCAAGCCGAAATTGTTCTAATATCTGTTGGGGTCAATTTTCACCCCATCGAGATTGACCGCTGAAAATAGCTAAGTAAAGATTTTGGACCTAGCCAAACTCAGCGGTAGCGTGGATGGGCTGAACCAGCTTCGGTGGTACGCGACGAGCCAAAACACCGGCGACGAGCCAAAACATTGGCGACGAGCCAAAGTGTTGGCAACGAGCCAAAATGCCGGTGACGAGTTAAAATGACGGTGAAGAGCCAAAATGTGGGAGACGAGCCAACATTTTGGCGACAGGCTAAAATGCCGGCAAGGAGCCAAAATGAGGGCAACGAGCCAAAATATTGGCAACGAGCCAAAACATTGGTGACAAGCAAAAACGTTGGCCACGAGCCAAAACGTTGGCCACGAGCCGAAACGTTGGCGACGAGCCGAAACGTTGGCGACGAGCCAACATGTTGGCAACGAGCCAAAACGTTGGCAACGAGCCAAAACGCCAGTGACGAGCCAAAATGATGGTGACGAGCCAAAATAATGGTGACGAGCCAAAATGTGGGCGACGAGCCAACATTTTGGCTACGAGCCAACATTTTGGCGACGAGCCAATATTTTGGCGACGAGCCAATATTTTGGCGACAAGCCAAAACACCGACGACAATTTAAATAAGTAACGATCCAGACAAGACAAAGAGGCGACGAACCGGACCTCTGATGATCCAGCAAAGTAGCAAGCACAACATCTTGTTGGGCCGAGGCAACGAGCTACAAGAGTTTGGTGGGTCGATGTACCAAATCAAAGTAAGAAGCCCACATCCGAACTGACTTAGGCAAACCAGAGAAGAAAGGAAATCCCAAAGAATAAGGAACTTTTTCTTTATCGTTTAGGAAGAGGTCTAGCCTACTTATTTTTTTATAAATAGACATGTACCATTTGAAAAAGGGATCCGCAATCTTACCTAGCAAAACACTTGTTATTTTTTTCTGCAACAGGTTTCTAAATAGCTTGAATAAAATTTCCATCTTTGGATCTCTGTTCTTGTGTTTCTTTTCATAGAAATTTTCCGACTCCCTAAATTTTCCTTACAAAATTTGGTTGTGCGAGTTTTGACTCCCACAATTTGGCACCGTCTGGGGGAACTCTCAAACTTTCTGACACATAAGAACCACCGAATTCGAGATCTAAAACGATGACTATCGACGGAGAGCGAAGCGGCGAAGATGCGAGCAACACTGGCGCCGATCTTCCTGGAGCAAGAACCAATCCCCCCCCCCGGCGAACACGGAGGAACATGATGACCACGCTGCTGAAGAAGGCGGAGGAGCAAGACAAGCTGAATAGCTCTCTGACGGAGAAAATTGAGACGCTGGTGATAGAGAGCCGAGACCGAAACACACGACTCAGAGGCATGGGTTCCACGATGAATCCACCTGTCAGCGGAATCGCTAGACGACTTGGCTTAAAACCCAATGGCCTTGGATTTTTCAACGCCACTCGACGCAACGAGGACTTTGGGAGGACTACTACCGCCACATCGAACCGACGAACAAACACCCGCGGCGACCAGATCAAATATCACCAAGCCACCTCGACTGATCTGAGGAGCAAGAGGAGCTAGCGATGGATGTGACCAACACACCAACGATGGGTCAATTGCAGCAATCGTTCTCGACGAGGAGGGGCGCGAAGAAGAAGACCACAACACTGGGAATCTCGCTGACGAGGGATTCACACCAACAATGATGGGAGTCCGAACCAGCGAAGGCGATGTCAACCCGAACCGAGCCAGAAACTTAGCAGAGGAGGAAGAAAATCTCCTATGGGTCCAACATGCGCAATACACTGACGAGCCGAGAACGATGAGCGGAGCCCTGAGAGAAGAGCTAGACAAAATCTGATCCTCCTTGGATCGTGCCACTGCCGAGGTGAGAACCGTCTGATCCTAGGTTCACAAGGCAACCAGTAAAATCCCGGAGATTGACCGTGTATTAGAAGAAGCACACAACACGCCGTTTACAGCTCGGATTACCAAGGCAAGGGACTACCGACCCGAAGGAGCACATAACGACTTTCATCATAGCAATGGGCCGAGCCAATTTTAGGGAAAAGGAGAGAGATGCCGGTTTCTGCCTTTTGTTTGTGGAGCATCTAAAAGGCGCAGCCTTCCAATGGTTTTCCAGACTCGAGCGGAACTGCATTGACGATTTCTAGCAACTATCTACGGCTTTTCTGAAGCATTACTCCATGTTTATGGATTGAGAAGCCTCTGATGCCGATCTCTGGATATTAACCCAAGGGTTTACGGAGACATTACAAAGTTTCATGGAAGATTCAAAGTAGTGATGTCAAAGGTCGAGGGCGTAAGTGTCAAGGCCGCCGTGCTCGCATTAAAAAGGCCGATGTGGTACGAATCGGAGTTCCGAAAAGAAATCGCTTTGAATGCGCCATTATCAATCCAAGACGCGCTACACCGAGCCTCAGATTTCATAGTCAACGAAGAAGAAATGAAGGTATTATCTCAGAAATATGGAGTGGCCAAAATGACGAGCCGTTCATTCCAAACTCCGTACCCACCGCCTCACAGGAAGAGTAATCAAGGAACCGGATACGTATACCATGAGAAACCCAATTTCGGAGGAGCCCATAACTATCAAGTGGCTCCATGGAACACATGGACACGAAATCCGAGTTCTTACGACGAAAAGGCCTACTACGAGTATCATCACATGCACGAACACTCAACCGCAAACTGCCGAATCCTAGGAATAAAGCTTGCGGTGAAACTGGTAGCCGGAGAGCTCGGCAACACCATCAGCCTTAAGGATTTCGAGGGAGAAGACGAGAAAGATCAGCATAACCAGGCAAACCAAAACGGTGACCCCCAAGCAAGGAAGGCAAGACGACGAGGCGACACAGTCAGGCTCTCGGAGAAGAATAAACATGATAATGGGAGGATAACAATACTGTTCAGACACGGAGTCTTCAATCAAAGCATTCCAGTAGAGAGCCAATGCCAGCGGAGAGCCAATGCTAGCGTCAACTGGTCAGCACCTTCCAAACTTCCTAACGACGTAATATCGTTCGAAGAAAGGGAAACCACCGACATTGACCGACCACATAATGACCCCCCTCGTGATAGAATTGATCGTGGACGATTGCGACATCACCCGAGTTCTGATTGACACGGAAAGCTCCGTAGACGTAATCTTCTGGGAAACTCTCTGAAGGATGAACATTGACCTATTCTGGGAAACTCTCTGAAGGATGAACATCGACCTATCCAAAATCACGTTCACTCCAAAGCCTTTAACCGGATTCTCAGGAGAAACAACGATGACCCTTGGAACAATCAAGCTTCCCGTCCGTGCTAAAGAAGTAACCAAGATAGTGGAGTTTCCAGTTACAGATCATCCTGCGATCTACAATGTGAGTATGGGCACCCTTTGGATAAACTCCATGCGAGCCGTACCGTCAACCTACCACCTCTGCATTATATTTCCGACCCCGGAGGAGTCAAAACAATTTGGGGGAACCAAAAAGAGTCCCGCATCTGTTTTCTAGCCGAGCACAAACTCATGAACCCCGTTACGGAGCCAAACACCACAACCAAGCAAAAGAAGATAAAGACTGACAGGGAACCCGAAAAGGAGTTGGCAAAACTTTTATAGCAATTACAGATCACGGAGGATCGTGACAGGAAGGGAAAACCCACTTGCGACCCCGTTATTTCAGTGAACATTGATGGCAATCACCCAGAGCGTTGTGTCGAAATAGGGGCCGAGCTGAAGGACCCAATAAGGGGAGAGTTGATTTCTTTCCTAAAAAAGAACGTAAACACTTTTTCCTGGACGGCAGAAGACATGCCCGGCATCAACATTGATGTGATATGCCACGAGCTAAATGTGGACCCGACCTTCAAACCAATGAAACAGAAAAGAAGAAAACTTGGGCCAGAAAGAGCACAGGCGGTGAATAACGAGGTGGAAAGGTTACTACGCGTCGGATCAATAGTCGAAGTGAAATACCTGGATTGGCTCGCTAATGCTGTAGTGGTAAAGAAGAAGAACGGAAAGTGGCGCGTGTGCATGGATTTCATCAACCTGAACAAGGCATGCCCAAAGGATAACTTCCCGCTTCCACATATCAATCGATTGGTAGAAGCCACGGCGGGCAACAAACTCCTTTCATTTATGGATGCTTTTTCCAGATACAACCAGATCCTAATGAACCCAGACAATCAAGAGAAGACATCATTCATCACAGACCGCAGAATATACTGCTACAAAGTGATGCCATTCGGCCTCAAAAACGCCGGAGCAACTTACCAGCGATTGGTGAACAGAATATTCGCCGACCAACTCGGGAAGACGTTGGAAATTTATATAGACGATATGCTGGTGAAGTCTTTGGAAGAAAAGGATCACGTAGCTCATTTAGAAGAGTGTTTCGAGCAACTAAACCTGCATAACATGGAGCTCAACCCAACCAAGTGCATATTTGCGGTGACGTCCGGAGAGTTCCTCGGATACCTGGTCACTCACCGTGGAATTGAAGCCAACCCAAAGCATATTAACGCGCTCATACAAATGGCGTAACTGAAAATAAAGCACGAAGTCCAGATATTGACAGGACCTGTCGCCGCACTGAATCGGTTTATCTCTCGATCAACTGATAAGTGTTTGCCTTTCTACGATACACTGCGTGGAAACAAGAAGTTTGGATTGATAGAGAAATGCGAACAGGCATTTCAATAGCTAAAAGAATACCTAGCCAGTCCTTCAGTACTTACAAAACTAGTGGAAGGCGAACCATTATTCCTTTACACGGCCATTTTCACAACAGCAGTAAGTGGAGTACTCATCCGAGAAGAGCGCAGCGAGCAGAAACCTATTTTATACGTCAGCCAAACTCTCACCGATGCTAAACCCAATATCCGCAGATGGAGAAGCTGGCATTATTATAATAATGTCCGCCCGGAAGCTGAGACTGTACTTCCAGTCACATTCAATTGTGATTTTGACTACTTTTCCTCTGCGATCCATCCTGCATAGTCCTAGCCAATATGGAAGATTGGAGAAGTGGGCAATAGAGCTGAGCGAATATGACATCGAGTATCGGAGTCGAACTTGCGCGAAATCTCAAGTCTTTGCAGATTTCCTGATAGAGCTCCCAGAAGAAGAAATCAAAGAATCAGCTCCAAGCCTAGTATGGAAGCTCCACGCAGATGGATCATCATCAAAACAAGGATCTGGGGTAGGAATACGTCTAACCTCTCCAACAGGCGAAATCCTCGAACAATCATTCCGCTTGGGTTTTCACGCATCCAATAACGAAGCAGAGTACGAAGCCTTAATTGTAGGAATGAGACTCGCTTGCAGACTCAAGGTTTTGCATATCCAGGCTTACTATGATTTGCAGCTGGTGGTCAACCAAGTCAGCAGCGAGTACACAGCCAGAGACGACCGAATGGAAGCTTATCTGAAGATCGTCAAGGAACTAGCTGCACAATTCAAAGAATTCACGTTGACACGGATACCGCATGGGGAAAATACTTCGGCAGACGCGCTAGCAGCACTCGCATCCACCTCCGATCCAGACCTGAAAAGGATAATTCCAGTGGAATTCATCAAACACCCAAGCATCAACCTCTCTGATGCCGTGAACGCAATTACCTGCTCCCAAATAGCCAGTCAAGCCGAAGATACATCCGGGAGAATTCTCACAGAAGAAGGAGGCGCTGACACCACCACTATGGAAGAAAAACAAAATAGGTGGCCTTTGGCTGAAGACAAATCAATCAAGGTAGAGGGAGAGCCGAAAACAGATCCTCCAGCCAAATATGAAGCAGTCGAGATGGAGGAAGATCCACAACCAATAGAAACGAATTACGGATGCGACAACGAATGGATGGGAGCAATCCGCGTATATATCATGGACGGCGAGGTACCATCAGATATATGTTCTGCTCGGAAACTCAGAGCTCAAGCTGCTCGATACGTTCTATTAGACGAAAACATCTTCAAGTGGAGATTCTCAGGACCGCTGATGGCCCTTGTCGAAGGTGTCGAAGCTAGAAAAATCATGGAAGAAGTCAACAGTGGATCATGCGGCAACCACTCCGGCGGGAGAGCTTTGGCGATCAAGATCAAGCGTTACGGTTATTACTGGCTGACTATGGTGAAGGACTGCGAGAAGTTCTCTGCTAAGTGTGAAAAATGCCAATGACATGCCCCGATGATTCACCAACCAACCGAGTTGCTGTCGTCAATCTTGGCACCCTACCTTTTCATGCGCTGGTCGATGGATATTGTCGGACCTCTACATAGATCTAAGCAAAAGAGATTTCTTGCTAGTCTTGATGGATTACTTCTCCAAATGGGCCGGGGCATATTCTTACGCCAACATAAAGGAAGCCCAAGTTGAGCATTTCATTTGGAAAAATATCTTATGCCGACATGGAGTTCCATACGAAATCGTCACCGATAACGGCTCACAGTTTATCTCTACAAGATTCGAAGCTTTTTGCAAAAAATGGAAGATACGGCTCAGCAAGTCTATGCCACACTATCCACAAGGGAACAGACAAGCTGAAGCAGGAAACAAGACTATCCTTGATGGCCTGAAGCTGGGCGGATGAACTTGAAGCAGTAATATGGTCACACAGGACGACTCCACGATGAGTCACCGGAGAAACACCTTTCGCCCTTGTCTATGGTGCAGGATGCGTCATTCCACCCGAAGTGGAATTTCTCGGAGTCCGCCGTAGACTTCTTTCGGGGTAGGAGGGACTGAATCATCTCATGTTACTCGACGAATTCGACTTGTTAAACGAACGACGAGACCAAGCTTTGATCCGGATTCAAACTACCAGCAGTCGACGGCTAAATATTACAAGTCCAAAGTCAGAAGTCGCAAATTCAAAGAAGGCGATTTGGTTCTCCGAAAAGTTTTTCAGAAGACAACCAAAATAAACGCTGGCAAGCTAGGAGCAAACTGGGAAGGACCTTACAAAATCACCAAGATAGTCCGACCAGGAGTGTACGAGCTCGCTAACATAACTGACATTCTGATACCGAGGTCTTGGAACGCAATGCACCTAAAGAAGTACTATCACTAAGACACTTCACATGAACTACAGAACGGCTTGATCCCTGTAAATGGTACTCTCATGTCTCGAAAACGCGATCTTTCGCATTACACTTCTCAGAAACAACGATTTCAAACTTTTTCTTGGTCTACGGAAATCACAACTTTACATCCTTCACTGATATTCTACCATCTCGTTTGTTGTTGGCCACAACAGACGAACTACTGCATCCTTTATGGATTTAACTGTTATTTCTATATGGAATAAGGTTCTCCAACACCATCTCACGGGTATAGAAGCGCGCTATATAAATTCTGACTGGATATATCCTAGTTTAATATCCGAAAGGTATATCCTGACCGATATTCTTACTTTCGAGAGGGACCCATAACTCAAAAAATTGCAAGTCTTAAAACTCGAAATTGACTCTTAAGCCCAGTAAACACCTCTTGGTACACTGGTCCTACACATCTCTGAAGCATAATACTAAACCCACCAGTTAGTATGAGATTTTAAACATGTTGTATTGTCAAAGAACGGGAATGTAAGTCGGAACACCGCAAACCCTAAAACTGACAACAAAGCACTTGAAACCCGGTAACCATACGTTTTCTAACACGATGGTCCGCAACATATCACATCAAAGCACAACAAAACAAGCAACAAAACAAATACGCAAATGAGAACTTAAGCAAGCAAATAATCCAACAAGGATGAAAGGTGTCGCGCCAATAGACAGTAATTATTACAAAACTAAAAGCCGTAATACATAGAAAAGAAACTAAGTGAAAAAGCCGTCTAGGTACTTATGTTCAAAATACCAAAGAAAAGGTTCGAATCAAAGAAACATTAAGAGAAGGATCATTTTGGAGGATCGAGCTCAGAGGTCATTTCATTAGCAAGATTGGCGACTCCAGGTGTGCCGACATTTGAACCTGCAAAGTTTGTAACTCCGGCTATTGCCGTTGCATTCTCCGTTGGTTCGTTCCCCAGGAGAGAGTCCACAGAGTCAGAGGAAACCGGTGAAAGTGTCAGATATTTCTTTCGCTCGGCCTCGATCCTCTCAAACTCCTCATTCGCATCGGCCAAGTCAACTCTCCATCCTGCCAACTTCATCACCTCGGAGTCCAGAGCAGGCGCATCATCTTTCTGCAGAATCTCGAGAAACTGTAGGTTGCTATCAACCTAGGCTAGATCGAGTTCCTTCTCTTTCGCTACCTTCAGCTCGTCGATGCTCTTTTCAATCTTAGCAAGCCCCCTGAAACATTTCCACCATCTCTCACCTTGCCGCCTTTTGGGCTTTTTCACATTTGACTCGTGCAAGGCATGAGCGGCGGCGAGCTGCCTTTTCAGAGACTCGATTTCGGCAGCCTTCTTTTTCTTAGAACAATCCAACCTCATAGCTAAGTCGCCAGCCTGTTCCACTCATCTTTGAGGAACGCTTTTTCCTTCTCAAGAGCTTCAATCAGAGCTGAAGCAGTTGCCAGCTCGTCAGCGTGTTTACTCTCCAGCTCGGCGACCCTTAATCCTGAAGAAAGATGCATCCTTTCGAGCATCTTCGATCCGGCGCCTGTCCTTTTGCACATCTTGCTCAAAGGCGGCAACAATCTTGTTGATGGATGCAATGAATTGATCGAAGGGAGAAATATTATTAGTACTTAGTCTTTTTACTTAGCAAAATATGCAATCTCCAAACATACCTCGGTGCCTCGGAGTGACATATCGGTGTACAGATCACCATGAGACAGCATATCAAGAGGCGGCAGTTGTGTGAGTCGAAATCAACACAATTAGTTTTGTCGAAGGTTTGTTAAGAGGGGTGAAATTTCTGCGTATGAACCACGAAAGCGAAGATCCAAAGATGGTTTTTATTAAGCTATTTCGAAAAGCATTTCATACAAGTGTTTGTCGAGCAAAAAAGTCTAGGGTTTTTGCTCAGTAAATTGCGGATCCCTTTTCCAAGAGATGTACATAGATATATATACTAGCTCGAGTCGGCCAGGTCAATCCTAAAGAGACAAGGAAAACTTCCTAATCCTTCAGGATTTCCGTTTTAGCAAGTCGGCTTGACTTCGTGGACCTTTGCATCGTTGTAGGCTGAAGATGGGTTTGTTGTCTTCGTATAGATATGACTTCGGCCGTGTTGTCTTCTGGCTTTGTATAGACTTGACTTCGGCCAGACAGTTTCGTATGAAAATGATTTCGGCTAGGATTATCTTCGGCCGCTTTGACTTCGGCCAGACAGTTTCGTATGGAATTGGCTTCGGCCAGGATTGTTTTCGGCAGCTTTGACTTCGGCCAGACAGCTTCGTATAGATTTGACTTCGGCCAGACAGTTTCGTATGGAAATAACTTCGGCAAAACAGATTCGTATAGAATTGACTTCAGCCAAACTATCTTCGTTGGCCGAAGTCTCCGCCGGCCGAAGTGGATTGTTGCCGAAGTGAGCTGCGTGTTGCGTATTGCCGATGTGCCTCGTTTGGCCGAAGTCTCCAGTTTGGCCGATGTGGCCCTATTGGCCGAAGTGGCCAATCTCGCCGATGTGGCCATGTTGGCCGATGTCTCCTATCTCGCCGATGTGGCCATGTTAGCCGAAGTGGCCAATCTCGCCGATGTCTCCACATTGGCCAATGTGGCCATGTTGGCCGAAATGGCCAATCTCGCCGATGTCTCCACGTTGGCCAATGTCTCCTATCCCGCCGATGTGGCCATGTTGGCCGAAGTGGCCAATCTCGCCGATGTCCCCACGTTGGCCATGTTGGCCGAAGTGGCCAATCTCTCCGATGTCCCCACGTTGGCCGATGTGGCCATGTTGGCCGAAGTGGCCAATCTCGTCGATGTCTCCATGTTAGCCGAAGTGGCCAATCTTGCCGATTCCCCACGTTGGCCATGTTGGCCGAAGCGGCCAATCTCGCCGATGTGGCCGTGTTGGCCGAAGTGGCCAATCTCGCCGATGTCCCCATGTTGGCCGATGTGGCCATGTTGGCCAAAGTGGTCCTTGCCGATGTGAAGGCCGTGCCGAAGTAGAGCTTTTTGTGCCGGAGTCTCCCCTTTCTTAAGTGAAGCTTCTTGCCGAAGTCTCCTTGCTGAGGCAGGCTGTGCCGAGGTGGAGCCGAAGCTTGCCGAAGTGGAGAAGAACTTGGCCGAAGTGGAGGAGAAGCTTGCCGAAGTGGGCTATGCTGAAGTGGAGCCGAAGCTTGCCGAAGTGGAGAAGAACTTGGCCGAAGTGGAGAAGAAGCTTGCCGAAGTGGACAGCTTGGCCGAAGTGGAGCTCTCAAATCGTGCCTAAGTGGCTTCGTATCACGGCCGTAGTGAGCTTGTATCATGCCTAAGTGGATTCGTATAGACACGACTTAGGCCACGACTTTGGCCTTGTCCGATTCCTCGTGCTCCCATACTTAGCCATTTTTCCATTGATCACAGCTGGGTGGATTTTGACCCCAACAGTTAGCCCTCCAGCTCGGTAGTTTCAGTGATGATAGTGCCGAGGTAGAAGAAGTCTAAGCTGGGATCAATGTGCCATTTCAATTGGTACGAGCTGAGCTGATGTGACACCGAGTCCGTTGCTCTTGATATTTTGCCAGGTCCTCTATCTTCAGACTGATATCCTTATTTCCAGTAGAAATTTCTTCATGCAACTGTGTTTTGGCACGGTTTCCAAGACATGATGACATCACCTTTTGCTTTATGGGATAATATATACCCCCACTTCTCCTCATTTCTTCTTTACTTCTTCATTTCTCAAAAACCTTAAGGTAACTTCCCACTTCCTCTTGAAGATTTTTATTTCACGTTGTTGTTTTTGTTCCTCTGAAATTGTTTTTGGCCGAAGTGGCCTTTCTCCCCCATCACCAAAGTGAATTTGTCTTCATGGCCTGAGTCTTTTCCTTGTCGAACCGGCTTTGGGTTTGCCTAAGTGATTTCGCCCTTTGTCGAAGACTCCTTCTCCGCCGAAGTAGACCCTTGGCCGAAGTGTTCCTTACGATCGTGGGTTTGCCTAAGTGCTCGGCCGAAGACTTTTTCCACCGAAGTCACTTTCGGCCGAAGACTTTTTCCACCGAAGTCACTTTCGGCCGAAGTCTCCCTTGGTCTCCGCTGAAGTCTTCTTTGCCTCCGCCGAAGTCGCGAAGTTGGACCGTTGCCGAAGCACTGCTCTTGCCGAAGTCGCCGAAGTCCTTGCTTGCCGAAGTTATCTCCCTGTTTTTGCCGAAGTGATCCCCTTCGATGGACGAAGTGGAGAATCCTTTCGACATAAAAGTTGAAATGGAGAATTGGAGCTCCGACTGTGCTAGGATGAGGCAAGACGCGAGTCTTCGAGCATGTTCTTCAAGGCGACGAGCTTCTAAGGGTGGATCCAAGCGTGAGGTACCGATCCACCGGGATCTACTCTTTCCAAAGTTGAATCTTTGGATAGTCTTAGGCATCGGTTCAACATCTCTGAAGAGATCGAGCTCATCCTTCCGTCACCATCGGATCGAGCCGACGATCCTCCAAATGGATTGTTTACCTTGTATGAGAGCTGCTTTTACATGTGCTTTCTATGGTTTCCAATACCAAAAGTCATCCTTGAATACCTATGGAAGCATAGATTGGCCTTTACACAAATAACTCCGCGGGGGATTTGGCACTTGGTTGGAATTGTGGTTCGTAGCTTTGAGTGTGGCGAGGAAATTACTGTGGACCACTTACGAACCTGCTATGCTTTCGGACATTTCGTTCCAAGGACTCGCTTCTTTACTCCCTCTCAAACAAGGCTCACCGAAAAATTATCGGAGGATTCCCAAGTAAAGATAGATATTGGGAGGATTATTTCTTCTTCGTGCCCATTTCCGACGCTTTGGTTGGTGCAGATTCGGTTAACAAAATTAGGACCAAATGGAGAGAAATCGATAGCCAATTTGTAGCTTTACGAATTTTTCTGCTTTGTTGAGTGATGCGATCATGGACGAGCATGCTTTGGATGAGGAAGCTTTGAGCGTACCTGAAGGTCCCGTTACGCGGTCCAAGATAAGGAAGCTTGCCGGAGCTGTTGAGGAGTTACTTAATGACGTTCGGATCAAGGAAGAAGATCAGCTTATGCACAACGCCGTTACCTCAATTTCGGCTACGATATTTTCTTGAGGTTGGACGTTAAGCATAAGTTGTTGTACTCTTTTTCCTGTACTCGGTTTTATCCCAATGGGTTTTCCGAGTAGAGGTTTTAACGAGGCAACACTTATGCTTCCTCTTTACGATCCAATTTCATGAAATATATCATGAATAATTCGCATGGAATTTTGGATTCAAAGTGACGTGGAAGACCAAGGGGGTGTTCACACCTTGAGTTATTACTAGTCAAGATTCAATGGTCTTAGTTAGGCCTGGGATAATAAACTGAACCGAACTGTCCGAACCGAACCGAACCGATGTTTAGATAGTTCGGTTTGGATTCAGTTATGGCCATTAAACCGATCGGCAAAAACTAAAAATATGTTCGGTTCACGGGTAATTCGGTTCGGTTCACTAGACCCGAATGGTTAACAGAATCTCTAAACCTAATCAGCTAATATCCATCTCTCCATCTCTGTCGCATCTTATCTCCACCTCCGACAAAATCTCATTTTTCATCTCCTTCTTCGCCTCCTCTCCATCGTTAAAAATCCATCAACCGTAAAAGGTAAATCTCCATCTCCGTCGCATCTATAGTGGGTTTCGTTTACCTTGCCTGTCCTTTCCTCTCTTTCAAACCCTAAACTCGATCCATCCCTCTCCCTCCAGATTTGTTCACTCTCCGATTTATGTTTCTTTATACTCTGATTTCTCAATTGAGCTAAAGGGTTTAGTTTCGTTTGTTATTGTTGTGCGGGATTTCACTTCTCTTTTTGAAGTGGTTTTGTTTATCTTTCTGGGTTTTTGGTTTTAGTCACGATTCAAGTTTCAAACATGAGTAATAATCGATTATAATCAGAAGGTCATAGAAATCGATTGTCTGTTTTGTCGATTTTGTTAAGATTCTCTCTCTCTCTCTCTCTCTCTCTCGTTCATTCACTAATTGATATCTTCTCTCGGTGTTTTACTTTTGACCCATATAACCGAACTAACCGATATAAACCGAACTAACCGAATATAACCAAATTAGTTGATTTTTTCCGAATTTGAAGCATAAACTTGAAGAGTTCGGTTCAATTCGGCAACAAAATTAATACCCGAACTAACCGAAAATAAACCGAACCGAACCAAAATTTTGTTCGGGTCAATTCGGCATAAATAGCAGAAACCGAACTAACCAAATAACCGATTTGACCGAACCGAAAAACCCGAACTAACCGTACCCACAGGCCTAGTCTTAGTCTTATGAATTAATTAGACTTTGTTATCTTCCATGCATTATTTTTAGTACTTTCTATCTTTATTCTCTCCCTATATAAACTATGTAATCTCTTTGAGAATAATCTTTCAGTTTTATAAAATCTTTTCTAAAGAAATTTATGTCTTGTTCTTTTGTAAACTTGTCGATCTCTTGGTGGTTAGCCAACGAAATCAAACCGGTCATTGGGTGGTTAGCTCTTTGATCACAACCGATCACTAGGTGGTTAGCCTTGTGTTCTCGCCAACTCCAAGGTGGTTAGCCGAAGAGTTCCATCGTTCCTTAGGTGGTTAGCCTTCGGATCTGGTTTATCGAGAGCCATTCATTGCTCTCGACGCAGCCATTCACTTCCGCCTCGTTTATCCAAGGATCTATTTGTTTCAATACCAAAAAGAGTGTGCGTTCCTTTGGGAGATCGTATCAAGTGGTATTAGAGCCACGCTCTTGAAATAACGGTATTTTCTAAACCATTTTCTATCTCTTCATATTCTATCTTCTTTCTTTCTTTTCTATCTTCTGTATCAAAACCAATTTAAAAAAAAAAAAACAGAAACGAAAAGACAAGTTCAAAAAAAATATATATATATATATACATATATATATTGGTTCGTATTTCTTCACTATCTCTCTTTAGTTTGACAATTTGGTTTTTCAAGCTACCATCGATTTATTTCAATTTAGTTCCTTAAGAACCGAGGAGAACTTCTTGTGTGTGTGTGAGGATATTGTGAGAGCTGTTCGAAACACTTGAGTGAAACACTTGTGAGGATTATTTTACTAACGTATTTGTATCTTTTGCGAGGAAAAAAAAATGTCCGATGGAAGTGATGACGGTACTTCATGGTCAAGGAGAAGAAGAGATGTCGAAATGAATCGCATGATGGATACTATGTTCGTGATGCTAAACAAAATGAGAGGTCAAATAGCCGCTCTTAGTGTTAGGACGCCGAATAGACGAGAAAGAACCAACCAAGGCATAGCTCGAGAAGGCAACCTGGCCGAAAGTCACGGATCCGACCATAGCGTTGCTCAAAGAAACCCGCGAGTCCCGCCTAGACATAGGCAAAACCGGCGGAATCAACAGAATCAACAAACCGAGCAATTCAACAACCCATTTCACGACTTATCCGAAGATAACCAGCCTAGACAAACCTTGGCCCGAAGAAGAAATGACAATGATCTTGGCAGCGTGAAGCTTCGCATTCGACCCTTCTACGGAACAAACGATCCCGATGCTTTCCTAGAGTGGGAAAAGAAGATCAACTTGGTCTTTGATTGCCAAAACATTTCCGAATACAAGAAGGTCAGGTTAGCCGCTACCGAGTTTCATAATTATGCTATTGACTGGTGGGATCAAGTGGTGACAAACAGGAGACGCAATGGAGAAAACCCCGTGGAAACATGGGAAGAAATGTCGTCAATCATGAGGAAGCGATTCGTACCAGTCCACTACCACCGCGAGCTACACCAAAGGCTGCGTAGGCTATCACAAGGGAGTAAGGGAGTTGGGGACTACTTCCAGGAGATGGAAAAACTCATGCTCAAAGCTGATATAGACGAGCCCGGTGATGCAACTATGGCCCGATTTCTAAGCGGAATGAATCGAGATTTACAAGATCGGATGGAGATGCAGTGTTATGACACCGTAGAGGTGATGTTGCATAAGGCCATTCTCGTGGAGCAGCAACTTAAGAGAAAGGGTGTCACACGAACACCTTTCGTGTCTAAGCCAAACTACACCAAAAGCGAGAATTCAAATTACCCGACCCGTACGGATGCTAAACCAAAAACGGACTACAAACCTAGTTCGTCCGGTCATGACTACAAGGGTATGGCCGAAGCTTCTACCTCTATTCGTAATCGTGACATCGAATGTTTTAAGTGTAGGGGCAAAGGACACTATGCGAATAAGTGCCCAAACCAACGTACGATGTTGATGTTGGATAGTGGAGAGATCGTGACCGAAGATGATAAGGAGGAATCCGATTCCGGACCAATTTATGATGACGGTGAGGAACACACGGTAGAAGGAGAGCTACTTGTGGCTAGACGTGTTCTTCTTTCTCAAGAGCAATCCGTAGTATATGAACAACAGGAAAACTTGTTCCACACCCGGTGTAAGGTTAAGAACAAGGTGTGCAGCTTAATCATCGATGGCGAAAGTTGCACTAATATTACTAGTACAAATTTTGTGGAGAAAGTAAACTTGGAAATGAGGAAACATCCACGGCCGTATAGTCTAAGGTGGTTGAGTAACCAAAAACAACTCACGGTTACACATCAAGTTTCGGTACCTTTGTCGATTCGCCGATATGAGGATGAGATCATTTGCGATGTGTTACCTATGGAAGCTGGCCACATCCTACTCGAAAGGCCATGGCAGTACGACCGAAGGGCGGTTAATGATGGGTACACTAACAAGCATTCCTTTGAGTACCAAGGATGGAAGATCACTCTTGCACCTTTGACTCCACACGAGGTGTACCTAGACCAGCTCAAGCTTGAGCAACACTGAGGTAAAAGTATTTTGAGTGACCCCCTAAACACTTTTTACACTAAAAATGAGAGTGAGAGTTCGAAAAAAGCCCATCTAAAGGCCGTTGAAAGTAAACCCGAGAGGCAAGAGACTCTTTTTGTGAGGCCAAGTGAGATTAAGCATGCTCTCGTCACTAAGCAACCTTTCGTTTTGCTTATCTTTAAGGAAGCTCTCGCTAGCATGACTAACCCCGAGCCGGATCTCTCGAGCAATGTGTTGTCTCTTTTGCAGGAATATAGTGATGTATTTCCAGAAGATAGCCCAGGCGGTTTACCTCCCATTCGTGGGATAGAAAATCAAATAGACTTCGTTCCCGGAGCAACACTTCCAAACCGGCCCGCTTATAGAACCAATCCGGTCGAGACCAAGGAGCTCCAACGACAAGTCGGTGAACTTATGGAGAAGGGTCTTATCCGGGAGAGTATGAGCCCGTGCGCCGTTATGGTGCTACTTGTTCCTAAGAAAGACGGATCTTGGCGAATGTGCGTTGATTGCCGAGCCATCAACAATATTACGGTAAAGTATCGCCATCCGATTCCAAGGTTAGATGATATGTTAGATGAACTTCATGGGTCTAGTATAATTTCTAAAATTGATTTGAAAAGTGGTTATCACCAAATCCGGATGAAGGAAGGTGATGAATGGAAAACCTTTTTCAAAACTAAGCACGGATTATACAAATGGCTTGTTATGCCGTTTGGCCTTACGAACGCACCTAGCACTTTCATGCGTCTTATGAACTATGTTCTTAGATCGTTTATAGGAGTCTTTGTTGTTGTCTATTTCGATGACATACTAATTTATAGTAAGACCCTTGATGACCATGTAGGACACTTGCGTTTGGTCCTAGACGTGCTTAGGAAAGAACTTATTTTTGGTAACTTTAAGAAATGTTCTTTTTGTTCGGATAACGTCGTGTTTCTAGGTTTTGTGGTGAGATCTCAGGGCATACAGGTTGATGAGGACAAGATCAAGGTAATCCAAGATTGGCCGAGTCCTAAGACCGTTGGTGAGGTCCGAAGCTTTCACGGCTTAGCCGGATTCTATCGACGGTTTGTTCGGGATTTCAGCATCATTGCCACACCACTAACCGAAGTGATAAAAAAGGACGTGGGCTTTAAATGGGAACAAGCTCAAGAGGACGCTTTCCAGCTCCTAAAACACAAGCTTACTCACGCCCCTCTTCTCGTTTTACCTGATTTTATGAAAACGTTTGAAATTGAATGCGATGCTTCTGGTGTAGGTATAGGAGCCGTGCTAATGCAAGAGAAGAAACCAATTGCCTTCTTTAGCGAGAAACTCGGTGGAGCTATGCTCAACTACCCGACGTACGGTAAGGAGCTCTATGCCTTAGTCCGTGCACTCCAAACCTGGCAACACTATCTTTGGCCGAAGGAGTTGTGATTCACACCGATCATCAATCACTTAGGCACTTGAAGAGCCAACAAAAGTTGAGCAAGAGGCATGCCCGTTGGATGGAGTTCGTAGAAACTTTTCCGTACGTGATCCAATACAAGCAAGGCAAGGAGAATGTGGTGGCCGATGCTTTATCTCGGAGATACACATTGATCTCGACTCTACATGCCAAAATTCTCGGATTTGAGATGATCAAGGGAGCATACACAACCGACCCCGATTTCCAGGAAGTATTTCTTACTTGTGAAAAGTTTGCTTCGAGACAGTACTTTAGAAGTGATGGGTTTTTGTTCTATAAAACCATGTTTGCATTCCTAACTCTTCTTTGCGAGATCTTCTTGTTAGAGAAGCACACGGTGGAGGCTTGATGGGACACTTTGGCGTGGCCAAGACCCTTTCAATCGTACAAGACCATTTCTTTTGGCCGCACATGAAGCGTGACGTGGAACGAGTTTGTAGCCGATGCACCACATGTAAGTTTGCTAAGGTATGTACACTCCTTTGCCGATTCCTAGTGTACCATGGACTGACATCTCGATGGACTTCATCTTAGGATTACCCCGGACTAGGAAAGGTAGTGACTCGGTCTTTGTTATGGTGGATAGATTTTCTAAGATGGCCCATTTCATACCTTGCCATAAAACCGATGATGCCTCTAACATTGCCAACTTATTCTTTAGGGAGATTTTCCGTTTGCATGGAATGCCTAGGACCATATTCTCGGATAGGGATACAAAGTTTCTAAGTTATTTTTAGAAGACCTATGGTCTAAGCTTGGAACTAAGCTTTGTTTCTCTACTACTTGTCATCCGCAAACCGATGGTCAAACCGAGGTGGTTAATAGGACTTTAGGGACACTCTTAAGGACCGTGATCAAAAAGAATCTTAAGTCATGGGAGGATTGTTTACCTCACGTAGAATTCGCATATAATCTTGCCGTGCATTCTACTACTTGTTTTTCTCCTTTTCAACTCGTTTATGGCTTTAACCCGCTTACACCTCTTGATCTATCTCCTTTACCTTTGAGTGGACGTGTAAGCATGGATGGAAGGAAGAAAGCCGAGTTGGTAAAACAAATGCATGAGAAGGCAAAACTAAACATCGAGCGTAAGACCGAGCTATACCGCAAACATGCTAACAAAGGACGGCATAAGAAAACGTTCGAACCCGGCGATCTCGTTTGGATCTATTTACGAAAGGAGAGGTTCCCAGAAGAACGAAAGTCTAAACTCTTGCCGAGAGTTGATGGACTATTCACGGTTTTGGAAAAGATCAATGACAACTCCTACAAAATTGATCTCCAAGGTAAGTACTCCGTTAGCTCTAGCTTCAATATTGCTGATATCATTCCTTTTGTTGCAGATCAAGATGATTTGAGGACAAATCCTTTTCAAGAGGAGGGGGATGATGCGATCATGGACGAGCATGCTTTGGACGAGGAAGCTTTGAGCATACTCGAAGGTCCCGTTACGCGGTCCAAGATAAGAAAGCTTGCCGGAGCTGTTCAGGAGTTACTTAATGACGTTCAGATCAAGGAAGAAGATCAACTTATGCACAACGCCGTTACCTCAATTTCGGCTACGATATTTTCTTGAGGTTGGACGTTAAGCATAACTTGTTGTACTATTTTTCCTGTATTCGGTTTTGTCCCAATGGGTTTTCCGAGTAGAGGTTTTAACGAGGCAATACTTATGCTTCCTCTTTACGATCCAATTTCATGAAATATATCATGAATAATTCGCATGGAATTTTGGATTCAAAGTGACGTGGAAGACCAAGGGGGTGTTCACACCTTGAGTTATTACTAGTCAAGATTCAATGGTCTTAGTCTTATGAATTAATTAGACTTTGTTATTTTCCATGCATTGTTTTTAGTACTTTCTATCTTCATTCTCTCCCTATATAAACTATGTAATCTCTTTGAGAATAATCATTCAATTTTATAAAATCTTTTCTAAAGAAGTTTCTCTCTTGTTCTTTTGTGAACTTGTCGATCTCTTGGTAGTTAGCCAACAAAATCAAACCGGTCATTGGGTGGTTAGTTCTTTGATCACAACCGATCACTAGGTGGTTAGCCTTGTGTTCTCGCCGACTCCAAGGTGGTTAGCCGAAGAGTTCCATCGTTCCTTAGGTGGTTAGCCTTCGGATCTGGTTTACCGAGGGCCATTCATAGCTCTCGACGCAGCCATTCACTTCCGCCTCGTTTATCCAAGGATCTATTTGTTTCAATACCAAAAAGAGTGTGCGTTCCTTTGGGAGATCGTATCATTGAGTATATCGTGACTTTTCGCTGTTTGTTGGTTTTGCAGCTCCTAACCCGATCCCAACGTTTCCTCCAGATGTAGTTACACTTCGTGAGACTCTAGCTTCCAGCGAGTGTGATTGGCAGAAGGACTTTACTCTTCAAAGAGTAGAGAGAGTGCGGGCTCAATACTTTGTATATTATTCTCCGAGTTCAACTTCTTCGTCTTCCCCTATCCGTACGACGAGAGCCATGGGAAAGAGATCATCTGTTCGCGATAGGATGGAAGCCGAAACCTGTGCCCCAATGGAGCAAGCGGAGGCTGGCCGAATTGAGATCTCCGCTAAGCAGCTAAGTTCTGCCCTTTCTTTTCCTTCGGGAGACTCGTCTGTCGAGCGATCCATGTTGGCTCTGTGTGTCCCCAATGCGAGAGAGATTGTGTTGGGTCTTAGGCAATTGGCCTCGCCTCCGGTCCACCGCAGAAATGGTAAGGCTGTTGCCACGAGCGAGGATGCCAACCAGGTGAAGCCGGCCCGGACGCTTGCTGTGATGACCCAACCCGAGATTCTCACCCGCGGTTAAGTCTCACAGCGAACCAGATACTTAGCCAGATTTCTCAGTTCATTTTACTTAGCCATTTTCACTTTTAATTCAATTGACAAGTCATTTTTAAAGCATACAATTGATTAGGTTGAATCAGGTGGTTTTAATTACAATGATCAGTTTGCTAACAAGCTTATTACATTGAAATAAACCTATCTACCCAATCCAACCATCCATTCCTTCCTGCCTTCATCTCACGATCAGCCACTTTCACGGCCAGACTCAATACCTGCATCCATAAAGGAGGCATAAGCAACAGAATTGCTTAGTGATGCGGTCATCCCGTCTCACTAGGCCACAGAACAGAATCGCAATCATACTATCGATTTAATACAGTCAATATTACTTATCATGAACAGAATTAAGCCTTGGCGAGAACACTCGACTCCCAAGCGTCTTAACCAGACAAACAGATAATACAATCATGACAAGCAAACAGTCGGAATCACCCAAGCAATCTATGACAGTAAGAAATCTAGCAATCAAACGATCCTAGAACAGTAACCACGGTCACGCACTCACCTTAGTCAGTCAGGCTCGTTTTGCCTCGATCTGGTTTGGTTCTGACACTTCTTGTCGCCAATCACTCAGAATCTACCCAGACCAACGTGCTGTTACCCACAGACTCGATCGTCGCGACCCAGAACTCGCGTTTTGCTCTGAATCCTCTATGAACTCTTTCTAAATCTCTTCTGCGTTTCCTTCAGCGTCAAAAAGAAGTCAATGGGCAAGTCTGGCGCTTAAATAGGCATTTTACTGCTCCCAGCCGCCTCAGAATATGCTGCAGAATATTCTTTTAGTCAAGTCAACTAAAGATCGGAATTTGATGATAGCCCGAAAAGCCGTTTTCCGAACATCTGACTCACAGTTACTCTGTTAAGCCCACGATAGTCAATGCACAGTCTGAAACTCCCATCTTTCTTCTTTACAAACAACACCGGTGCACCCCACGGTGAAGTACTGGGTCTCACGAATCCTTTATCCATCAACTCGGTTAACTGCTTCTTTAATTCGGCCATCTCTGCCGGTGCCATCCGGTAAGGTGCCTTGGAAATCGGAGTTGTACCAGGCTCAAGTTCAATCGTGAACGGATCTGAACGAGCTGGAGGCAACCCTGATAACATTTGGAACACATCTTCAAATTCCTGTACCAACGGAATATCCTTAATTTCTGCACTTGATCCAAGATCCGTGGTTGTGATCGCAGCCAAATAAGCTTCACATCCTTTCTCAATCAATCGTTCTGCTTGGATTGCCGAGACGATCAAACTCCCTGAAGTTGACCTGATCCCTTGATACTCCAGAAACTTTCCATCACTTCTCTCAAACCGCACCCTTCCTCGGTGGCAGTCTAAGTGAGCTTTAAACTTCCCAAGCCAGTCCATTCCCAAGATGGCATCGTAAGACTTGAGTTCGCAGATTATCAAATCAGTTGGCATATCAACATCTCCAATCCAAACTGAGATGTTTTTGACCACTCCCTGTGTAAACATGACTTGGCCACCAGCCATTATCACTAGACCAAACTGTTCTGCGGGTTCCGTACGGTACCCACCCTTTTCAATCATGCCTAAACTTACAAAGCAATGACTTGCTCTAGAATCAAACAGAACATGGGTTGCCACACCACCCATATTTAAGGTCCCTACACATTCGTCCTAGAATGCTAAGAGCCTAGCAGAAACATGCAATAAGCAGTTTTTTAATTAAAAAGTGAGTGATAGGACTCACCAGTGATCGAGCGGGAAGTACTTGGATCCGTATTCCCTTCCATAGTAGCATTGTACAGTCTGGGCATTACTTCTTGCCTCTTAGCTGGCGGTGTCAGTCCATCATTTTTCCGCTTCAGCTGACCAGCCACTTGCTGCGCCATCTCCAGTTTTGGACAGTCCCTCTTGAAATGTCCAGGTTCATTGCAGTTGTAGCACACCCGAGCTACACCATTTTTCCCCAGGTTCTTCATCCTTAGATCCTCTTCTGGGCAGTCACGGACTTTGTGTGTCATGCTTCCACAGCGATGACAAGCACCTGATGCGGTTCTACACTCGCCCACATGCATCTTTCCACATGTCATACACACACTGCGCCTAGCAGGTGACTTTTCCGTGGAAACATTCTTTTCCCACTTTTTCTTGTTCTGTCCAGCATTATTCTGACCTTGCGGTCGAGTTGCAGTCTGTGATGCCCCACCCTTAAGCATCTTTTCTTCGGCAAAGCCTGCTTCTAAGATCGAAGTTTTCTCCACTAGTTCAGCAACCGTAGCATAGTTGCGGACACAACAACCATTTTTCAGATCTAGTCTCATCCCACGCATGAACCGGCGGACTTGAACCAATTCATCCTCAAGTTCTCGACCAGCATACTTTTTCAACTGGTTAAACTCAGCCTCATATTCCCTTACAGTCTTAGTCCCCTGATGCAGATCTAAGAAGGCTCCTTCCAGCCTGTCATACGCTTCTGGTGGAAAGTACTTAGTTTTAAACAGAGCACTAAATGTTTCCCAAGAACAGCACGGGTTATCTAACCGCCCTTCCACACCCTTCCACCAGATATGCGCATCACTTTCCAGATAGTGTACAGCAATGTCTTTCTTGTATTCATCTGGACAACGAATGGATTCAAAGTTTCTCTCCAGCCTTGTCCTCCACTCATCTGCTTCAATCGGATCATATCCACCAGAAAAGTACTTCGTTCCCAATTTCAGCATGTGGTCCATCACCTTGAGGTAGGATGGAATCCTAACCACCGGATCCACTACTACAACAGTAGGTTCCTCCACAACCTGTGGTGGCGCAACTTGCGGTGGTACTGCCGGAACAGGCGCAACATCAGGCAACCTTTCCAACACTTGAGCCAGTAGCATCAATACTGCCTCCAATCCGACTGGAGCCGCAGCAACATTCGCAGTATTCCCAACAGCAGCAACTACATTCTCATTCGCCTCGTTCTGGACTTCCTCATGGTCCACGGTCGTATTCCTTACCACAGTATTCCCAGAGTTTTCACCAGTTTCCCCAGCATTCGCTCTCTGGTTTCGGTCTCTTTTTGCCATCTACAGGGACCAAACCTAGGTAAGTTAGCCTAGCACTAACTTAAAGTTTCACACAGAAACAGACTTACCGCGAGACATTAGGCATCAGAAGGATGGATTAACCCACTAACCCGTTTATGCTAGACTGTCCTAGAATCGTTAACGCTCTGATACCAAACTTGTGATGACCCAACCCGAGATTCTCACCCGCGGTTAAGTCTCACAGCGAACCAGATACTTAGCCAGATTTCTCAGTTCATTTTACTTAGCCATTTTCACTTTTAATTCAATTGACAAGTCATTTTTAAAGCATACAATTGATTAGGTTGAATCAGGTGGTTTTAATTACAATGATCAATTTGCTAACAAGCTTATTACATTGAAATAAACCTATCTACCCAATCCAACCATCCATTCCTTCCTGCCTTCGTCTCACGATCAGCCACTTTCACGGCCAGACTCAATACCTGCATCCATAAAGGAGGCATAAGCAACATAATTGCTTAGTGATGCGGTCATCCCGTCTCACTAGGCCACAGAACAGAATCGCAATCATACTATCGATTTAATACAGTCAATATTACTTATCATGAACAGAATTAAGCCTTGGCGAGAACACTCGACTCCCAAGCGTCTTAACCAGACAAACAGATAATACAATCATGACAAGCAAACAGTCGGAATCACCCAAGCAATCTATGACAGTAAGAAATCTAGCAATCAAACGATCCTAGAACAGTAACCACGGTCATGCACTCACCTTAGTCAGTCAGGCTCGTTTTGCCTCGATCTGGTTCAGTTCTGACACTTCTTGTCGCCGATCACTCAGAATCTACCCAGACCAACGTGCTGTTACCCACAGACTCGATCGTCGCGACCCAGAACTCGCGTTTTGCTCTGAATCCTCTATGAACTCTTTCTAAATCTCTTCTGTGTTTCCTTCAGCATCAAAAAGAAGTCAATGGGCAAGTCTGGCGCTTAAATAGGCATTTTACTGCTCCCAGCCGCCTCAGAATATGCTGCAGAATATTCTTTTAGTCAAGTCAACTAAAGTCAACACGAAGTCAACTAAAGTCAACGCGCGTTTTTGACTAAGTCCTTAGAAAAACTGCCCAGTCCAGTTTAAGTTATTTCTTCCATTCTCTCGGCCAAAACTGACCAATCAGTTCGGATTTAGCCCGATCACTTTGATCGACACACACTCAGACTCCCAACAGCCAGTCTACCCGACCCCTTTTGATCCAACATGACCCAATGATCGGTTAAATCATCCCATGGTCCATTTTCCCGAACACGGGCGTTACACTTGCCACGGCCAAGACTGACAAAGGGAAAGACCTTCGCAAGGATGATGCTCCTAGATGGAAAAGGCGTAATTCTCCAGTTTGCGATACCGCTGAGCCCGAGTTGCCTTCGGAGCCCATGTTTCTTCCGTTTGCTTCTGAAATAGTTTGTGATGACGCCTCAGCATTGGCCACTCTCTTCTCCAAGATTCTCTCTAAGGGAGATTGCTTTCCTCCTCCTGATACTCTATCTCGAAGCAAACCATATGCCAAAATGTCTCGTCGCGGTACTAGGGTAACTCTCGTCGACCTCCCTTTCCTCTACTTTGTTGAAAATGCGATGTCTAATCTTTTCTTTTCGTTCAGTTTTTGGCCTCTATTAACAAGATGACGTTTGGCTATGAGGCGGATGCCCGAAAGAACGTGAGGAGAGCTGAACGCGCACAAAAAGCGTCCGAAGAGCTTCGAACCAAACTTGACGAAGCTGAGCGTGAGCGCGATGCTGCGGTGGAGAGAGCATCGAAACAAAGAGAAGACTTGGAGGCCGAGGTAGCACTCCACAAGGAGAGGCGCGGCCGAGCTAATGATAGGATTCTTTACTTAGAATCTTCTCGTGCTTAGTAGAAGGCTCAGGTTACCGAGCTCCACCGGATGTTAAGCTCGGAGAAAGCCATGACCGATAAGAAGGTTGAATAAGCTGAGAAGGTGGCGATGCGCAGAATGGCAAAGAAATTCCAGGCCAAAGTCGACCGAGCCAAGGAGAAAGTGAAGAGCTTGGGCGGATCATAGAAAAATAGCATGGTTGATCTTGCCCAAGTTGACGGCAACCTTGAACTTCTTGCCCTGCTTCGTGGTGATGAACCACCTTCGTTGGATGCTGAGATCGAGAAGCTCCAGGGATGGAGAGCTAGGTACGCTGGTGCTGATGATGAGTTTGATGGGTTGGTCGCCGCATTGGGTAACGACTTAGTGGTTTCGTCAATCTCTGAGGATTTGACCGATGTTGCGCTTAGAAACGATTATGTCAAAGCATTAGCGGCGAATGTCGGCGTTCGCGCTTTCTCTGGATCCAACAAGGGTAAACCTGGTTTGATTTTGCTTGGTACGAATGAAGCCTCCGAATCTGAGACGACAACCGAATTCTCCGATGATGATGAGGGTGTATCTTCAAGGGGTAAGATCTGATGATGATGGGGATACGGCCAAGATTGTGGCTTGGTCTATCTCATCCTATTTATGCTTGATGTTATTTGGACATGGTGCCTGGACGGCTTTATCCGTATCGACTTATTATGTTTGCCTTGTGGCTTTTGCTTTTGTTGTGTTGTTTCTTAGTTGTTAAAAACTCGTTGCTTGAATGCTTTTTTATCCAAGGAGGATTGATCTGTTTCGCTATATCTTGTGTTAAAGTTAATGCCAATGATTCGTTTGCTGGGTTTCGAGATGATTACGTTAGTGTAAGCATACTCGCTCCGATTACGAGTGCGGGTATTTCAACCAATGATTTGTTTGTTGGGTTTTCCGATGAACATTTTGGTTTACGAATACGCTACCGTAAGCATATCCACTCTGACAATGGACACGTAGTACTGTTGCGACCAACGATTCGTTGTTGGGTTTAGAATGAACACTTTGGTTTACGGATACGCTACCGTAACCATATCCGCTCTGACAATGGATATGTAGTACTGTTAGGACCAACAATTTGGTTGTTGGGTTTAGGATGAACATTTCGGTTTACGAATACGTTACCGTAAGCATATCCGCTCCGACAATGAACATAGTTATTTATATAGCGTGCGCTTTTAATCCGCTAGGATGTAGTAGTTAGATCCATAAAGGATGTAGTAGTTCGTTGCTGTGGCCAGCAGCAACGAGGGTGAGGAGAGGTGCCTGTTTAGTTAGGACTTTAAGTGATTCGTGAAGGGTGTGAATGTGATGCCTGTTTCTGTTAAGGCTTTAGTAACCTGTGAAGGGTGTGATATGACAAAGATTGCTTCGAAAAGCTTGCATTAAGTACACGGGGTCTATTACAAAGGTGGCAGTATACGAGTATACGTACCCACTCCCCTCCCCCCTTTTTTTTTGGAGGGGGCAGCTGAATCCATCCGAAGACGAGCTGCCTACGTACCATTTGCAGGGATCAAGCTGCCCCGTAGTTCATGTGAAGTGTCCTAAGGATAGTACTTCTTGAGATGCATCGCGTTCCACGATCTTGGTATTGGAACGTCAGACATGTTGGCGAGTTCGTATACTCCGGGTCAGACTACATTCGTGATTTTGTAGGGTCCTTCCCATTGCTCCGAGTTTGTCGGCGTTTCGCTCTACAGTATTCTGGAAGACTTTCCATAGGACTAGGTCTCCTTCGTAGAACTGTCGATTTCGTATGTGAGAGTTGTAGTATTTTGCCGCTGCGTTCTGGTAATTCTGAATTCGGATCAAGGCTTAATCACGTCTTTCGTTGATCAAGTCCAACTCATCAAGCATCAACAAGTGATTGAGCCCTTCTTGTTCTGGGAGTAGTCTTCGGCGGACTCCAGGAAAATGTATCTCCGGTGGAATGATGTATTATGTCCCATAGACAAGGGCGAATGGGGTTTCGTTGGTTGCTCGTTGCGGTGTTGTTCTACGAGACCACAATACTCCTTCCAATTCGTCAGCCCAGCGTCCTTTCTTTTCATCAAGGCGTTTTTTGAGACCGTCGAGAATTGTCTTGTTGATTGCTTCTGCCTGGCCGTTTCCTTGTGGATACCTCGGGGTGGATGTGCTTAGTCGGATCTTCTACTTCTCGCAGAAAGCTTCAAACCTTGTGGAGATGAACTGCGAGCCATTATCGGTGATGATTTCATAAGGGACTCCATGACGGCATATGATATTCTTCCATTTGAAACTTTCGAATTGTGCATCCTTGATGCTGGCGTAAGAGTCTGCCTTCACCCACTTCGAAAAGTAGTCCGTCAGGACCATTAGAAATTGCTTATGCTTTGAGGGATGCAAAGGTCCAACAATATCCATGAACCATCGCATGAACGGATAGGGTGACGATATCGAGGAAAGCATCTCGGTTGGCTGATGAATTATTGGTGCGCGACGCTGACACTTCTCACATCTAGCGGAGAACTTTTCGCAATCCTGTATCATTGTTGGCCAATAATAACTGTGTCGTTTGATTTTTATTGCCAAAGCTCGTCGTCCTGAGTGGTTACCACATGAGCCGCTATGGACTTCCTTCATGATTGCTTTTGCCTCCTTTTCTTCTACGCAGGCGAGTAATGGTCTCGAGAATTGCCATTTGAAAACATTACCATCGAGCAAGATGTAACGAGCTACTTGGCCCGAAGCTTACGGGCCACCCACTTGTTAGAAGGTAGGATGCCATCGCAGATGTATCCTCGGATGACATCAAGCCACCCTTTGTCTCAGCCATATTCAATTTCTTGTGACGTTTCGTCCATCGCGATGGCTTCAGCTGCATGACATGGGTGGATATCGGGAGATAGGAGAATTGGATCCTCGTCCATGGCAGTTGCATCTTCTTCAACATCTACGGGATTTTCGTTCTCATCGATTGTGTCCATTCCATCCGAGATTCATGTCGTTCGACTGCCGCGCATGGTTCATCCAGGATTATCGAGTCGTTGGTTATCGCTTTTCATTCGTCAGTGTCATCCTCAGCATTCTCCGGTGCACAGGCTTTCTCCCTTGCATTCCTGGCGGCTTGAGACTGCGTAACCACACTCACTGTTTCTGAAAGAGTTATGTTCGGGCATTCGATGAATTCCACCAGAATAACTCGTTTCAAGGCTGGGTCAGAAGTGGATGCGAGAGCGGCCAGCGCATCGGCCGAAGTGTTTTCTTCTCGTGGAATACGCGTGAATGTGAACTCTTTAAACTGTGTAGTCAAGTGTTTGACAACTTTTAGATATGCCTCCATACGATCGTCTTTAGCTGCGTATACGCCGCTGAACTGGTTCGCAACTAACTGTGAGTCGCAGAACGCGTGGATGCAGTCAATCTTGAGTCCTTGTGCAAGCTTTATTCCAGTGATGAGGGCTTCGTATTCTGCTTCATTCTTTGAGGTGCGAAAGCCTAGGCGAAAGGATTGTTCAAGTATCTTGCCCATCGGTGACGTCAGACGTATCCCGACCCCTGAGCCATTTTTGGATGATGAGCCATCAACGTGAAGTTCCCAAGTCGAATTCGGGTTTCCTTCAGCGAGGCTCTCCTCCGGCAGCTCGATTAAAAAATCGGCAAGCACTTGCGATTTCACGCAGGTTCGTCCGCGATACTCTATGTCGTACTCGCTGAGTTCGATAGCCTACTTGGCCAATCTCCCGGATTGACTTGGGCTGTGCAAAACGGACTGTAGGGGGAAATTACTAAGGACCACAATGGAGTGTGATTGGAAGTATGACCTTAGTTTTCTGGCAGACATGACCACTGATAAAGCCAACTTCTCCATCTGTGGATATCTTGTCTCTGCGTCGGTGAGGGTCATGCTGACGTAGAAAATCGGTTTCTGCTCTCCCCGTTCGTCGCAAATGAGTACTCCACTTACTGCCGTGGTGGAGATTGCGGTGTACAGGAAGAGCGGCTCTCCCTCGATTGGCTTTGCGAGCACCGGGGGACTGGCGAATACTTCTTCAACTGCTGGAAGGCTTCTTCGCACTTCTCCGTCCATTCAAATTTCTTGTTTCCTCATAAACTATCGTAGAACGGTAAGCATTTAACGGTGGATCGCAAAATAAATATGTTGAGTGCCGCCACCCTTCAAGTCAATCTCTGCACTTCACATTTCGATTTTGGGGAAGCCATCTGGATAAGTGCGTCGATCTGCTTTGGATTTGCTTCAATACCTCGATGACTAACTAGGTAACCAAGAAACTCACCGGACGTGACTGCAAATCTACACTTCATCGGGTTGAGCTTCATGTTGTGCGAGTTGAGCTGTCGGAAACATTCCTCCAAGTGTGCTACGTGATCCTTTGCTTCCAGCGATTTTACCAACATGTCATCTATGTAAACCTCTATCGTCTTTCCGAGTTGATTAGCAAACATCTTGTTCACTAAATGCTGATACGTGGCTCCAACATTTTTAAGCCCGAAAGGCATCACCTTGTAGCAATATATTCCACGATCTGTAATGAAGACTGTC
Source organism: Pseudoturritis turrita (assembly GCA_900406555.1). Lineage (NCBI taxonomy): Eukaryota > Viridiplantae > Streptophyta > Magnoliopsida > Brassicales > Brassicaceae > Pseudoturritis > Pseudoturritis turrita. Next base: position 226,183 of record OVBL01000427.1, on the reverse strand, counting down.
TTCTCGCGATCGTCGGGGTTCATCAGAATCTGATTGTATCCAGAGAACGCGTCCATGAAAGATAGGAGCTTGTTACCAGCTGTTGCTTCGACCAGTCGATCAATGTGTGGTAACGGAAAGCTGTCTTTCGGGCATGCCTTGTTTAACTCGGTGAAGTCTACGCACATCCGCCATTTTCTGTTCTTCTTTTTGACTACAACAGGATTCGCCAGCCAATCCGGATACTTGACCATAAGAGTCTTTCGACTTCGTCGTTCACTGCTTTAGCTCTATCGGGACCCAACTTCCTCCGTTTCTGCTTGACCGGCTTGAAGGTTACGTCGACGTTCAACTCATGACTGGTCATGCCGATGTCAATTCCGGGCATATCCTCTGCTACCCATGCGAAAGTGTCCACATTTTCTTTTAAGAACGAAACCAGCTCTTCCTTGATTTTTTCATTGAGGCAACACCCAATCTCTACACATCGTTTCGGGTATTCATCGTCGATGCAAACTGATATTACGGGGTCGCAGGTCAGTTCAGCCTATTCTTCTTCGCGATCTTCCGCAATCTGTAATTGCTATAAGAGTTTGGAGAGTTCTTTCACCGGCTCTCTGTCCATCTTGATCTTCTTGCATTCTGACTTGGCTATCGGATCGGTGACAGGGTTCCTGAGTTTGTGTGCAGCTAGGAAGCATACGGGGGACTCCTTCTGACTTCCCAAAATCATATTGACTTCGCTTGGTGTTGGGAATTTGACGCAGAGATGGTAGGTCGAGGCTACGGCGTGCATTGAGTTTAACTAAGGTGTTCCGATGATGATGTTGTAGATTGCTGGGTGATCGGCTACTGAAAACTCGACGAGCTTGACGACTCCTCCGGCTTGTACAGGTAGTTTGATCGTCCCGATTGTCATTGTTGTTTCTCCGGAGAATCCAGTCAGCGGTTTTGGGGTAGCCATTATGTCAGCCAGATTGATGTCCATCCTTTTGAGAGTTTCTTTGAAGATTATGTCCACTGTACTGCCCGTATCAACCAATACCCATGCTACGTCATAGCCACTGATGATCAACTCGATCACGAGAGGATCGTCGTGCGGTTTATCGTTTCCGGCCGTTTCTCTTTCTTCGAAGGAGATTACGTCGTCAGAAAACTTGGAAGGTGCGGACCAGTTATAACATTGGCTCGTCGTTTAAAAGCTTTAATCGATGAGACGATATCTGAGCAATAATGACATCCACCCATTATCATGTTGATCCGTCTTCTTGGTCCAAATTTGTGGGGCTTCGTCATTCTGCTCGGGGTGGTTTGCGTTGGTATCCATGTCGAAGTCCTTAAGGCTAATATCACCTTTGAGTTTGCCGGCGGCCAATTTTGCAGCGAGTTTTAGGCCCGGGATACGGCAGTTTGCAGTCGAGTCTCCGAAGATACGGTGATGATCGCAGTAAGCCGTTTCGTCGTAAGTTCCTTGGCCCATGGTCCACGTGCTACTCCATGTACCTCTTCCACGGCCTTGGCCTCGTCCCTGCCCGTAGCCTGACGAATCAACTTAGTAGTTATGGGCTCCTTTGAACCCTCCTTCGTGTTGGATGTATCCAGAACCTTGGTTGCCCTTTCTGTTGTTCGGTGGGTTCGGAGCAGAGGGAGGATAGTCTGTGGACTTTGCCTTTCCGTGCTTCTAGGTTAGGATAGTCCGTGGACTTCGCCTTTCCGTGCTTCTGGGTCGATCAAATTTCTTCCCAGCCTGGAGAACCATTGGAGAGCTGGGCCTTTAAGGTGCTCAACAAACAAGAGACATTGACCAGCGTCTTCTTCTCCTTCTCTGAATTTTGCTAGTCCCATTACTATTGCGAAGGCGGTCAAGTGCTCCTTTGGGTCAGTTTTACCTTCGTAAATTGGTATCTTCATCTTCCCCGGATCACAAACCCTTGCCTTAGTGATTCGAGTCGTGAATGGGGTGTTCTGTGCTTCTTCAAGCACTCGGTCGAGTTTGGGAGCCTTGCTAGTAGCCCTATGCATCTGAGATCGAACGAATTTCATCTCAGCGGCAGCTAGCTCCATGCCTGCCCGGATTTCGGCCATCTCCTCCTTCTGGGCTCGGATTATCGCTTTGCGGTCTTCTTCGATCTGGGCTCGTTGGGCCCAGAGGATGTTCTCCTCTTCCTCGGTGAAGTCCTGATCATGGCTGAGGTTGGTGTTGCTTCGTTCGATTCGAGTTCGGGTTGCACCTGCGAGTTTAGCTTCGCGGTGGTGTTCCAAGTCGTGTTCACCCTCTGGGTTGTCCTCCAGGTCGATTACTAGATGTGTTCCATCCACGGTCTGTGTGTTTGTCTCCTGCGGTACCGCATTCAGTTCGGCGATTGTGGTTGGTTGGTTGGGAGGTGGTAGTCCATATTGGGTTCTCGGCGCGTGATGAGGCGTTGAGAAATCGAGGGCTGTAGGATTGAGATGTCGAAGGGGGCACCTCGCTTGGTCAAATCCTAAGCTCCTACCTCGGGCTCGGCTTGCCGTCGCAAGGACTTCCAGCATATCGGTCATCATTGTGTTTAGCTTGTCCTACTCCTCCGCCTTCTTGAGCAGCGTTTCTAGCATCGTCTTTATCTGTGCCAGGGCCTTCGGGCTTGTCTTCAAAGCTGCGAGCGCTGGTGCATCTTTCACTCCGGATCCATCGGCCGTGGTATTCTGCGGGTCGTCAGTTTATCTTGCTCCGTCGTCAGTCATGTTCTTTGGATCATTCGTACGGTGGTTCCTTGGAGTAAGAAAGTTTCAAATCCCCCTTCTTTTAGCGCCAAATTATGGGAGTCGAAATCAACACAATTAGATTTGTCGAACGTTTGTTAAGAGGGGTAAAATTTCTGCGTATGAACCACGAAAGCAAAGATCCAAAGATGGTTTTTATTAAGCTATTTCGAAAAGCTTTTTGTACAAGTGTTTGTCGGGCAAAAAAGTCTAGGGTTTTTGCTCAGTAAATTGCGGATCCTTTTTTCGAGAGATGTACATAGATATATATACTAGCTCGAGTCGGCCAGGTCAATCCTAAAGAGACAAGGAAAACTTCCTAATCCTTCGGGATTTTCGTTTTAGCAAGTCGGCTTGATTTCGTGGGCCTTTGCATCGTTGTAGGCCGAAGATGGGCTTGTTGTCTTCGTATAGAAATGACTTCGGCCACGTCGTCTTCTGGCTTCGTATAGACTTGACTTCGGCCAGACAGTTTCGTATGAAAATGACTTCGGCTAGGATTGTCTTCGGCCGCTTTGACTTTGGCCAGACAGTTTCGTATGGAAATGACTTCGGCAAAACAGATTCGTATAGAATTGACTTCGGCCAAACTATCTTCGTTGGCCGATGTCTCCGCCGGCCGAAGTGGATTGTTGCCGAAGTGAGTTGCGTGTTGCGTATTGCCGATGTGCCTCGTTTGGCCGAAGTCTCCAGTCTCGCCGATGTGGCCCTGTTGGCCGAAGTGGCCAATCTCGCCGATGTGGCCATGTTGGCTGATGTCTCCTATCTCGCCGATGTGGCCATGTTAGCCGAAGTGGCCAATCTCGCCGATGTCTCCACGTTGGCCGATGTGGACATGTTGGCCGAAGTGGCCAATCTCGCCGATGTCTCCATGTTGGCCGATGTCTCCACGTTGGCCGATGTCTCCTATCCCACCGATGTGGCCATGTTGGCCGAAGTGGCCAATCTCGCCGATGTCCCCACGTTGGCCATGTTGGCCAAAGTGGCCAATCTCTCCGATGTCCCCATGTTGGCCGATGTGGCCATGTTGGCCGAAGTGGCCAATCTCGTCGATGTCTCCACGTTGGCCGAAGTGGCCAATCTCGCCGATTCCCCACGTTGGCCATGTTGGCCGAAGCGGGCAATCTCGCCGATGTGGCCATGTTGACCGAAGTGGCCAATCTCGCCGATGTCCCCACGTTTGCCGATGTGGCCATGTTGGCCGAAGTGGTCCTTGCCGATGTGAAGGTCGTGCCAAAGTGGAGCTTTCTGTGCCAAAGTCTCCCCTTCTTTAAGTGGAGCTTCTTGCCGAAGTCTCCCTACCGAGGCAGGCTGTGCCGAGGTGGAGCCGAAGTTTGCCGAAATGGAGAAGAACTTGGCCGAAGTGGAGAAGAAGCTTGCTGAAGTGGGCTATGCCGAAGTGGAGCCGAAGCTAGCCGAAGTGGAGAAGAACTTGGCTGAAGTGGAGAAGAAGCTTGCCGAAGTGGGCTATGCCGAAGTGGACAGCTCGGCCAAAGTGGAGCTCTCGTATCGTGCCTAAGTGGCTTTGTATCGCGGCCGTAGTGAGCTCGTATCGTCCCTAAGTAGATTCGTATAGACACGACTTAGGCCACGACTTTGGCCTTGTCCGATTCCTCGTGCTCCCATACTTAGCCATTTTTCCAATGATCACAACTGGGTGGATTTTGACCCCAATAGCAGTCTATCTCCCGAGCAACGAAACTTTGAGAAGAGAGTTGTCGAAGCTGCCTCGTCATTGTAGATTGGCTCAGATCCTTCATGCCTAAACGAAATTAGTGCCAGCTCAGTAGAAGCGGGATCGGCGGCTTTTGGCATTTCCTATTCTCTTGTTTTTCCTTAGCTTTTTCCTTGTCAGCTTCGGAGGCGGAACGTTTACCAGGAGTAGCCTCTTGCCCTCGTTATGTTGAGATATTGCTGAATTAGAATGCCTGGCAACCGAAACAAGAGCTGAAACCACTTCACTAGCCTCGGCGTCGAGAATTAGAGGCTTGGAAAGAGTTTTTTGCTCTGTCCCGGCGTCAATCTGGCCAACCACCACGGGGTTTGGCTCGATGGTTTGTTCAACCCCATCAGCAGCTCGGCTAGTAGTTTCTTTTTCTTTCTTCTCCTTCAAAGCTTGTCTATCACGGATTCCAAATCAGTGGAGGATCAAAGGCAACAGATTGTTACTAGGGAGGGGATGAGCCGATCGGGTTATAAAGGATGGTTATCTTCAGAAAGCCCATCAAATGGACGGGATGATCAGAACCGAGAACCAAGAGGGCGAGAGCGCCGGGGACCATTCCATGAGGAACGTCATCATCCACATGGAGCGGGTCCAAGTGGAACACAACATGAACCAATGACCACAGAGGATCAATTGGTGAACGCGGTGCGACGCTTGATTGATCGTTTCAACGAAGAACAACGACCACCCCGAGTTGCTCACCATAATCCACCACCGTCTCCCCCAAATTTTCTTAAGATGGTTATGATGATGAAGAATATGGGGACTAGACGATTCTTCGGAAGCACAGATCCATTCGAGGCCGGTGCTTGGATACGACATATCGAGCGGAACTTCGAGGCAATCCGTTGTCCGGAAGGGTTTAAGACGGATGTAACAGTACACTACTTGATGAGGGATGCAAGCAGTTGGTGGGATAGTATGAAAATGCATTATGGAGCCATAGATCCTACATGGTCCGACTTCCGTAGAGAGTTTGAACGGAAGTATTTTCCGCCGGAGGCGAAGGACCGATTGGAAAGGAAATTCCAAGAGTTAAGTAAAGGAGAGCGCAGTGTTCGAGAATATGAGGCTGAATTTACTCATCTAAGACGTTATGCACATTATGGACCCAGTGACGAGGCAACCGTGATTAGGAAGTTTTTACGAGGACTGAGGCCAGAGATTATGAACTGCTTACTTGCAGTGGACTTTCGTACCCTGTTTGAGCTCGTAGAAAGAGCAGTCAATTTAGAAGATGGCCTAGGAGCGGAACAAGCTTTCTACTCTCGGCAGATTCCACCGTCGCGAACATCTAGACAAGCGTTGGGAGCACATGAGTTCCAACCCGTTGAGAGGGGTCAAACCTTGGGGCAAGGACAAGGTTTTGGAAGAGGTCATAGTTCGGGACGAGGTCAAAATGTAGGAAGAGGACAGAATTTAGCAAGAGGACGTGGGAACAGAGCTGGTAGGGGTACACCAACGATGGATTCCCTGCCCAAGTGCTATATATGTGGACGTCCAGGACACTATTCCCGTGCATGCCCTAACATGGGACAGACGAGACCCGTGCCAGCCTACATTACATGTTTCACATGTGGAGAGAAGGGGCACTATGCGACTTCATGTCCAATCACCCATGCCATTCAGCCAGTACAATCTACCCGACCCCCGGCAGTGCAAGCCTTGGCTATACAAGGAGTAGTGGAGCCGACGCCCAAACGTTAAGCAATCGCAGGGAGAGTCTATCCCTTAGATAAACCTGAATCCTCACGACCTTCTAAAGGTCCCATTTCAGGTATGTGTGGGTTTATAACTCATCATGTGATTAATTGAATTTATGATTGAGTTGCTTGATGATTATGTGAAAAATATAAGAAATATAAATGGAAAAATTTAATGTTTGTCTAGCAACATTACGTGTCTGTGGCGTACCCACACACGTCTTGTTTGACTCAGGCGCGACACATAGTTTTGTATCCCCTGAGGTCGTTGCAGGGTTTGAGAGGACCCTTACGGTGGTAAAGGTATGTGTGCCCGTCCTAACACCCGGAGACCAAATTCTCAATGCCGAGAATTGTTATTTGAGAGTTCCGGTTCTAGTTGAGGAAAAGGTCTATTTAGCCAATCTCTTAGTCATTCCCTTAGAACGGTACGAAGTTATCTTAGGAATGGACTGGTTAGCAACCTATCAAGCACACCTAGACTGTGGAAGAGGAAGAATCACCTTTGAGGAAAGTGGACAACCTTCCATAGCGTACTATGGAATAAATCCGAGTTCGGGAATATCCTTTGTGACAGCTTTGAGAGCTGAAAAGGCCCTTGCGGAAGGTGAAGCCTACTTAGTATACCATTTATTGACTTTATTTCCCCTATGCGGGAGAAATAACATTAATGAACTGGCAGATATTGGAAATTTTTTGAGATGGAGATTCAGATTCCGAGCTGTCAGATTCTTCAACACCGGCACAGATGGCTCGGGCTTTCTCAACTCTCTTCAGGGAAAAATGATTTTCCCAATGGCACTTTCCTGCAGCAAACGTGTTCCGAAGTGTAAGCGTATCCTCTGGGAAATGTGGGAGAATCTACCGCACTGGAAAAACAAAGACAAGAAAGATTGGTCAGCTCGTTATAAGATAAACACCTGATAGATCTCCTGAAAAATCTACGGCTCGCCCACCAATAGTTCCCCACTTTGTCTTGACATGGCGGACGCATTCGGCTTCTACCGTGGCATCATTAATAGGAACAAAGAAAAGGTAGCTCCCCAGTCACTGTCTTTGCTTCAGAAGTATTCAAAAATCTTTCTCTTCTTCTTATTAGAGACATAGTAGGCTTTGGAGTTTTTAATCTTCCGAAATTCAAGGAACTACCGAAGATGGCAAACGCGAAGAGTCACATCACATTCGTAGCTCCGAACCAGGATCTCAACCAAGTGACGCATCCCCCGAGGAAGAATTTGGCTCGGCGCTAATCCATGCTTGGACAAAAAATGGATGATCAATCAAGGAATTGGAAACCACAGCAGACTTTGGTAAAAGAAACTCTCATAGAGAGTAAAATGCCCAGGCGGTGGAGCCTCGGCTCGGTCTGTTGAAGTAGGAACAATCAAATCAACGTCTTCTGAAATGTTGAATCGATGCCTCAATGCTTCCAAGGATTCAGCGGTGCACAAAGACGAACCAGGAGGGTCGGCTCATCTCTTAGGAGCTTTTCTCCTAGGTTTTCGCCTCGTCGATGTGCTAGCATGGTGGCTCGCAAACAGTCTCTCCAACCGCACCTTTTCAGCCTCGTCGAGATTATACTATGTTGGCTCAGCTTTGATTTCTTCAAGGGCTTTATGTATCAAACTTGCCTCGACATCAAAAGCATCATCAATCAAAGATGGGATATGAATCTGTAGCCGACCCAGCGGAGAACCAGGCTCGACTGGTTCGGTAACCTGAGGAGATAGCACCATCTTACGACCAAACAGTGAAGCAGAGTTTGGCGAACCCACAAAATCTTCCAGCTCGGCGGTATGCGACATCAGAGATCTTGCCTCGGAAACACACAAGATACTTAGCAAAAAATTGAAGAAATCCTGGCTCGGAGACACGAAAGATCTGGGCAGCACCGCGATCCAGATAACGATGGATCGCAAAATTTGTTAACTCACCGCAAGTGTATGAAGATGGATCAAAAAATGCAAGAAGTCGCTGGAGGAGTTCAGAGATAGATCGAATAAATTAAGGAACCGCCGAGCCACGTTCGAAGTTAGGTCAGAAAACTCAAAGATTCGGCGGCGGAAGAGAAGAAATTAATAATAACCTAGCCAAAACTTAAACATAAAAAGAGAGAAAAAAAGAGCGAGAGAGAAGAGAACTACGTGTATTTTTGGAAATTTGGAGAAGTGAGTTATGAGGAGTAGGGCAAGAATCTGAATATATAGACGCTTAAAAGCACAACGCGTGATACCATGCGACCTCGGGAACCAACAAAAACATTTGTAGTTCCCAATAAAGTTATGGTTTGTGAGAAGGAAAATATTCGGTCACCGAGCCAATATTATCGCCGAGCCAAAAACATATCAAACTTAGCAAGATGGTTCGGCAGCGTGTCGCAATGGTTCAGCAGCACAAAGATGGCTCGATAGTCATACAACCCAGACAGCACGGTAACGTCGGCTGCGAAGACAATTCTATAATAATGCAAACCGTAGATGGCTCGGCAGTCAGACAATCCAGACAGCACGGTATCATCGGCTACAAAGACAATTCTATAATAATGCCGAACCAAAGATGGCTCGGCAGCCAGACAACCCAGACAGTTTGGCAACGATGGTTGCCGAGGCAATTCAGTAATAATGCCGAACCAAAGATGGCTCGGCAGCAAGGCAGCCTGAACTACTCAGTGATATGATGAGCCAAAACTGCTCGACTATATCCTCACTGTAATATCTCGGTGGATAAAGATTTGTCAGCCTCTCGACAATGTTGCGAGCCAAAATGGCTCGGTAATACAAGTAACAAAGTAGCTTGGCGATAACGCACACTTGAACAGCTTGGTAGCGGATCAAAGAAAAGATGGTTTGGCAACATGACATGCCAGTATGGCTCGGTAACAAACACCTCGGCAGTACGGCAAGCCGAAATGGTTCGACAAATATTTCCACCAAAGTGGTTCGGCAACATAAGAGAGGTCTCGGATGACAATCTCGAAGATGACCAACTTTCACCTCGTCATCATCATCACTGACTCTGACGAGCTGGGGCTAACTGTTGGGGTCAATTTCCACCCCATCCAGATTGACCGCTGAAAATGGCTAAGTAAAGATTTTGGACCTAGCCAAATCCAGCGGGAGCGTGGATGGGCCGAACCAGCTTCGGTGGTATGCGATGAGCCAAAACATTGGCGACGAGGCAAAACACTGGCGACGAGCCAAAACACTGGCGACGAGCCAAAATATTGGCGACGAGCCAAAGTGTTGGCGACGAGCCAAAGTGTTGGCAACGAGCCAAAATGCAGGTGACGAGCCAAAATGTCGGTGATGAGCCAAAATGTGGGCGACGAGCCAACATTTTGGCGACAGGCTAAAACACCGGCGACGAGCCAAAATGATGGCAAAGAGCCAAAATGTTGGCAACGAGCCAAAATGTTGGCGACAAGCCAAAACATTAGAACCGAGCCAAAATGTTGATGACGAGACAAAATATTGGCGATGAGCCAAAACGTTGGCAACGAGCCAAAGTGTTGGCGATGAACCAACATGTTGGCAGTGAGCCAAAATGCCAGTGACGAGCCAAAATGACGGTGACGAGCCAAAATGATGGTGACGAGCCATAATATGGGCGACGAGCCAACATTTTGTCGACGAGCCAAAACACCAGCAACAATCTAAACAAGCAACAATCCATACAAGACAAAGAGGTGACGAACCGGACCTCTGATGATCCAGCGAAGTAGCAAGCCCAACATCTTGTTGGGCCGAGGCAACGAGGCACAAGAGTTTGGTGGGCCGCAATAGCAAGTCAAAGTAAGAAACCCACACCCGAATCGACTTAGGCAAACCAGAGAAGAAAGGAAATCCCGAAGAATAAGGAAATTTTCCTTTATCGTTTAGGAAGAGGCATAACCGACTTATTTTTGTATAAATAGACATGTACCCCTTTGAAAAAGGGATCCACAATCTTACCTAGCAAAACACTTGTTATTTTTTTCTCTGCAACAACTTTCTAAATAGCTTGAATAAAAACTCCACCTTTGGATCTCTGTTCTTGTGTTTCTTTTCATAGAAATTTTTCGAATCCCTAAATTTTCCTTACAAAATTTGGTTGTGCGAGTTTCTACTCCCACAATATCAAGTTTAAGTGATCAGAATCAAACCAAGCATTAAAGGAAATATCTAGATAAAGAATTACTCTAACTTATCAAGAGCACCACTCTAATCCTAAAAACCTATCTGTCGAACCATGAAAATCCCTTTGAATAACCCTCAGTCCCAATAAGAGAACTACTCAACCATGATTAAGCAAATCAAAGCAAAAGCAATAGAAATAGTCATAATAATTAAGAACATGAGCAAAGGGTTCAGAAAACTTCTCTAAGGAGTACAAAGAGGCGAGATCTTCTCCCTTATCGAACAAAAATAAAGAAAGAATAAAAGAAACTAACAGATTTTTTGGTGATGAAGAACTTTGGTGGCTGTCAAAGCCTACAAATTTTCGTGGCCTATTTGGTGCTTTTATAGGTGTGGAAGTCGGCTAGGATATGTTCCAAAATATTTAAGAAATATTTTTCAATAAACATGGAAATTTGCATGTTTCTCGGGACCCAATTGATGGATCACCTTGGCGGTTTCTACGCTGCTTCTACTTTAAAACTGCATGACCTGTCTTTAGTAAATTGAGCATATCTTGCACGATTTCATATGAAAATCAAAACTAACACTCCCATCTATCTTGTTATAAAGTTTGAGCTTAATCCCACGGTGTGAAGGTCTCCATCTAATGCGAAACATTTGATGTTCGGAATCTGTCCAATCTCCAAAATGCTTGTTTTGCATCATTTTTGACCCAAATTGTTCCAATTTTCTGTAAAGATTATAAAAACTACAAAAACACTAAAAACACCAATAAAATTCCAAAACCAAGTAGTTTCTTTAAAAAACCCTATTAAAAACATACTAAAAACCGGTAAAATCTAAGGTATATCACAACTCTCGATTAAACAATGTCGAATCAGCCCTACTTCTTTGTGAGTTGCGAAAGCATTGTAGAGATCTAAGATATTCCCTTGATAATATCACGGGGATGTCTCTAGACCTTTTTATACATGCATAGGATCCATGTAGAAGATAAAATTTTGTTTCATAAAACATCAGAGGAGCCTGAATCTAAAAGATGTTGTGAAGAAGAAGATAATGAAACTTTAGAGACATGCATCATCTATACGATCTTGCATAGTACATGGGTGAGTCCAATACATGTGGTCCTCAAGAAAAAAGGAGTCATAGTGGTAAAAAACGACAATGAGGATTTTATCCCCACAAGAACCATCTTCGATCATTAAATGTGCATCGAGTACCAAGAGTTTAATGCTGCAACTCGAAAGGAAAATTTCCCTTTACCATTCATCGATTAAATGTTCCAGCCATTAAATCGAGTAAAAACACCCGTACTACTATTTTCTTGATGGTTACTCATGATTTTTCCAGATCCACATCCATCTGGATGCTCAAGAAAAGACGTTGTTTACATGTCCTTATGACACTTTTGCCTATAATAGAATGCCATTCGGGCTGTATAATGTTCCAGCCAATTTTCAAAGATGCTTGATGTCAATCTTCATGAACTTCATAAAGGATATAATGGAGATATTCATGGATGTATTTTCAGTTTATCTCTCTGCTTTTGAAGTATGTTTGTTGAATCTTAGCAAATTTTTCCAATGTTGCAAAAAAAAAACATATTGTACTTAACTGGGAGAAGAACCACTTCATGTGAGAGATGAGATTGTCCTAGGTCATAGAATATCAGAGAAATAGATTAAAGTAGATAAAGCAAAGATCAAAGTAATGATGAGCTTACAACCACCAACTAATGTCAAAGATATACGCAGTTTTCTTGGACATGTCGGTTTCTAGAAGACATTCATCAAGGATTTCTCAAAGTTTGCTCATCCTCTCACTCAACTTCTATGAAAGGAAGTGTCTTTTGAGTTTATGAAGAGTGTCATTAAAGGCATGTAAATCTTCCGGTTGAGCTTGATTACAATATACAATAAAGGAACTAAACTTCAGTCTCAAAACAGCTGCTGAAAGACATTTGATCCAATTTAACGAGTTGGATGAGACTCGACATTTCGCCTATGAGAACACTATGATTTATAAAGAAATAACTAAATCCTTGCATGATAAGAAGATAATACCCAAGTCATTTGCACTAAATGATCAGGTTATACTCTTCAACTCGCATTTAAAACTCTTTCCCGGTAAGTTTCGATCTTGATGGTTAGGTTCATTCAGTTCAAAGATGTGAAACCATATGGAGCTGTTGTTCTGTGAAATTCTAGTGGAGGTCAATTTACAGTCAATGGCCATCATCTGAAGCCTTATATTTCAAACCTCGAAGAAAGGAACAATTTCTTTAGCCGATGCACCTCATGCCTAAAGAGAGAGAAAATTGACATTAAACAAGCGATGTGTGGAAGGCAACCCACAATAATTTTTAATTTAGTTTTAATTTTTAGTACTATACTATATGCTTATTTATTTAATTTTTTATTTTTCAAGAGTTGATCAAAATCTAAAAAACTACAAGAAAGGCGTATGCGGGTTGGTGTCATGAACCGGTACATAGTACCATCGACAAAACATAAATCCCACCCCGATATGTCACGAGCCGATATCTCACATCTCATGCACTCCCGAAGCCTCGTCCACCGGTACATGATACTCAACGTAAGTGCCCATTTCCTATTTTACTTATCCCAAACCGATTTTAAACCGGATTTCAATCAACCCGATAACCAAAAATCAGTTTTCAGGTGAACTTTCTTTGATTTTTTTTTTATTTAAACTTGATACATTTCACCTAAATTATATATGAAAGACTTTTAGACATTTTGGTTAAGTAATGTTAGTTTTAAGTGAATTTTGGATATTTGGATACTTAAATAAGTTTTCGTCACCATTAACTAATTATATCATGTTTCTTATTAATTTTTATCATGTCATTTATCAGTAGCATGGAACTAAATCAATGGACATGACCTAAATCCATATCTTTTGAGTTTAACGGAAGCATGTCTAAAAAAAATGTCTAACAAAAAAACTCTATAAAAATATGAGAGAAAGAAATCGATAAAAAAATAATCCTCTAGTATAGGGAAAATCGATTAAAGGAAGTGATAAAAGAGAAAGAAAAGAAACCGGAAGGTGAAAAAAATTATTTTAATCCTCAAAAGACTTGGAAGACAAAAATTCTGCATGTATTATTGGATCGATTCTCTTTCGATGAGATCACACACCTTAAATCTTAAGGAGTTAGCAATGAAGGATATGTTAGTTTTTACGTTGTCAAACCTCTTTCTTTTTTTTTAGATTCTTTGTTTTGTTTCAAAGCAAACAAAAACTTTATGTCCAAGGTTGTTGATATATCCCATTTTTAATAGTTTTCATATGGTTTTTAATATTTTTAGAAGTAATTTTTTTTATTTGTAATATTTAAAGTCTTTACATGTCAAATCGTCAATAAGAAAAGAAAATAAAGCAAAAAGACCAAATCACCACCTAGCTATTTATCCGATCAAAAGCACCAGCCAAGATAATTAAAACCCAAGATCGGTAAACTTTTCTATTGGACTGCACAAAAACATCAAAAGTTTTTCTAAAAGAGATGCTAGATGGAGAGAAGGAAGAGCTGTCTTAGGTTAGTGTTTTTACGTTACTAAGCTTCGTTCTATTTATTTATGACCCATGAAAGAGATATTTTTTATTCAACTTTGGCTTTTTCTTTCCCTTTCGCCATTTCGTATGCATCATATTTAACCTTATTCCTTCATCTTTCGCCTTTTTCCATGCTCTATAAAAAACCTAGATTTTTGCGCATCATATCTTTGTTCTCGCGTCGAAAAAATTTCTCATAAATCCCAAATTTAGGAAGAGACAGAAGAAACATGGGTGCCATTTGTATCATTAATGCCAATAATCTTGAATAAGTTGTCTATGGATCTTGCGGTCACCGATAAGCTTGCTCCACCTGCATCGTTCGTCTCTATTTTGTGCTAGAAGATCCTCGCAGTATAACGCGGAGTAGATGAAAATGCAGCAGAAACACCTTTTTTCGTTGGATCGTCTTGAAAACAAATATAAGAATACTAGGGTTAAAATTATAATTAAGAATACAATTAACCAAAGAAAATATTACTATTGTTTACCTCCTGAAAAATCTGGTCCATCCATCGCATATTTCTAGATCATCTTGTTTCCTACGATACATCTTGTTCATCACTCTCGATCAACCGTGTAGTCTATCGGCTGGCCACTTGATTGGCATGATTTTTTTTAATGTGTATGAATTACATAAATCTTATTTTTTTTACTAACATTCACACTTTTTTTTCACTATAAAATTCGCAAAACAGTCAACGATAAGGGTAGTTGTGGTGTTAGATTCAATGATCTGAATTCTAAAATAGGATCTTCTACACAACAAACTTATGTCAAAAACTATAACAGTGAGTTCCTAGCAAAACATGATCAAGTAGGTTCAGGCATTACAGAATACACCGTTTTTTGTTCAGTCGGTACAAAATCGTTTTTTTGTGAATAGCAAAATGATTAACACAAAAAAATATCATTACCCTTCATGAATCAGAGCTTTTATCGAAAAGCTCTCATTGTTACATATTTAGCTATCTAGGAGCAATGTAGAACATCCGCCCGGAAATATGCTCGGACACCAAATTACAGTTGTTCAATCATCGTCACCTTTGGTTTGATTGCTTGGTTGATTGTGTTTCTAAGCTAGATACATTTCAGCAATATGAAAATATGCAGCGGAAAATGAAAATTAGAAACCAGCCTCCTTGGTCATAATCTTTCTAGTACTGCATCCATATATGACTGTGGTATAGGGTGAAACTTCACCTGGTCCGATGATGTTGCTTCCTCTGGCTCCTTGTCTTTACGTACATGGACTAGACGAGGAAAATGTAGAGAAATTCCCTTTTGAACAAACAAAAATTAAAATAGCTCAATTGCTTATAAGAATCGCCAGAGAGAATCAAAACAAAGAAGTAAAATAAGTCAGATAATGTTGAACCTTATCAGGGTCCACAATTCTGATAGCTGCACGATGCACATGGCTAATTGTCAAGTCAGCTGCTTTCACTTCGCACACCTTCAGGAAAGGCATATTATTTAGCTTTGCATCAACACACTTGGACCCATAAGATAGATATAAGTACAAAGCAAACAAAATCCTACCTCGGTGGGCTCGAACCAAACATTTGGATTGAGACTGTCATCAACTCTATAGTATTGCTGGAATATTTGAATCATCATTACAATTAACAAGAACTCAGGCAACTGAACATATAAATGATATTATTGCAGGAAGTAAATAGGCCAGAGAGAAGAAAGAGATATATATCTTACTTTTGGAGTAGCAATCACTTTAGAGCAAAGACTGGAAGACAGCTCTTGAGAGCCGCTTCAGAAAATCTAGTAGCCTAATCCATAAAACCAATGTATGAGAAACTTGACAACAGGTCACACATAAACAAATGAAACCTACAAACATCGTAGCTTTCGTTAACAAACATCAAGGGTGAAAATGTATCATCTATACATATTGCTTCGGATGGTTTTCACCTGTGCGTCTCCCACGTCCATGGAAAGCAACAATTGGTACAAGACCCACATAATCCTAATGCTGCTGCATATATATATAGATATATAACACCCTAGAGTCAGTTAGTAAATGACTCTTCGATCTAAACTTTAATAAATACAAATTTGCTTAAAAGTGTATATTGCCTGTCCATATAGTACTTCTTCAGTTTTAGCCAATTATTTGTTCGCTTTGCAGGCTCATAGGTTGCATCCGAGTACAACATTTTAATCATTAAACCTTCACAGCTGCAAAATAATATACATGGATGAAGAATTGAAACAGCATAGAGATAATGAGGCCGAGGTCAATGTCATAAGTAAGAGAAAGGAATTCAATACAAGCATGGTCAAATTGCAAAAATATCCTTAAACATGAAGAAGAAGATACCCTCCAAAACGAGTAAATATCTGCGAGATATATCTAAATCTTATGCAAGCGTAGTTGAAGTAAAGAAGCTACTACATAGAGGGTGCTAGGCAACAATTAGAGACAAAAAAAACAAGTGTGAGATATATACACAATGTTAATAGAAGGTTTAAGAAACTCTTGTATTTCACCGATATTGTTGGATGTTAGAGCAGTTGCAAACTGGAAATACCCAGGATCTTCATCAAATGAATCGTAGAGCTTCTGGTAGAAGCAAGGGTGCAAACAAGTGATTACACATTTGCAAAAGAAAAAGAAAAACCTTTATTATGATTTACTGATATGGCTCACCTCTCGGCGAATATTCAGATTCTTTTGGATAAGTAGTTGGCCATGTAGATATAACATGTCAAAAGCAAAGATGCATACGCCAACCTTGATATCACTGACATTCACTTTTTTATCGGCTCGAGTGCTCAAAATCTGGAAAAAACAAGAAACCAAGAGATATAAAAACCTAGACAACAAGTCAAATAGTTAAAGTAGGTAGCTTTAAAATATCTATTACTGTAACAAGGTTTTTTAGGTAATGTTGGCAAAATTATAGGTTACACAGTGTCAAAACCGTAAAAATTTGGTCTAAAAGAGCCTTATTACAGATAAGCTAATATTTTGATAATTCATTAGCTAATAAGAAGAAAACTAGAATGTTCATCTTTGGCAGTTCTTCAAATGAATGGACAGTATTGAAGATTGCAATAATATTTGAATGGCAGTTTTTTTTTTCTGAGTTACCTTGAGCGGAAGAGTTTTCTTTTTCTCCCTATCAAAGGCAACAACCTCGCAATCCTGGATAAAAGATTTCACAGTATTGGCTTCTTTAACATACATAGAGAAGATTACACTAATTATAAGTAGAAAGATTGGCTCTTTCTAATATTTTCAACAAGTAACACCAGAAAATCTACCTTGATAAGGCAAGAGCAACATCGGGGTATTTGCCAGTGTTTTTTTCAGCATGTCTACTGAATATCTCGAATGTATCATCTTCCATATAATGTATTTGCAGTAATTGATTGATGAAAAGCCAAAGCATAACAGAATATATATATATATATATATATATATATAATAAACTCTTATTTATTATGAATAGCACTCATCGGATATAAGTAGACATCAACAATATATCACCTGTGAACGTTCACCATCATATTTGTATTTGCATGTGAAAACGGTATCCTCGAATTTATCAAGTACCACACCTAAACTTGTAACTGCTTTTGCATGCATGGGTAAAATTGGAACACCCGGTGTAAGGATGCAAGTTTTAGGAAGATTCCACACACAACTAGTTAGAAGAGCACCAATAATAATGTCATAGTCAGGAAGCACAGAGAATACTTCTTTAACAGTCTTTGCAGCCTACAAGGACAGACGTGGTAAAGCCACAAGTAACACATCGTAATGGATGGATTTTGATATAAAAATGGCAAACCTCATCTAAAGGATTCTTGATATTTGGGGGTGGCTTAGAGCGCTCTTCACTATATACAACGGCTTGTCCCAAGGCAGCTAAAACAGTCTGACGTGACAACCCTAACCGCATCTTTTTCTGCAATGTAAAAATCAGCAAGGAGGAATAAGAAACCCCAAAGAATGAACATAACTTTTTTTTTGCGACGATTGACCTGTATAATACCTCAAGTAAATGAGTTAAGTAAAGAGGTTCACAATCTGTTGCTGCCATAATAAGTGCCATGATTAGATCATTCTTCTTTTCCTTGCTACCTTTTCCAGATTAATGCAATAATTAACATGCAGTAGTAATAGTCCAACTAATCAGAAACAAAAATAAAAGCAAAAAATTTATAGCAAACATGCAAAAGCCAAAAAAAAAAACAATAAAGGCTAGCTGTTAGAAATACCTTTGCAATTTGCCCAAGTGTATCGACAACCTTGACAACAGTCAATGGTTTGGGCATGAAAATCATAGTCTGAGACGAACGGCTCCCTTTTGCTACAAGCCCCAAGTCTCCGAGTTCCTAAAAATAGACAGACAAGTGATACAGTAAACAAGAGCAAAAAACACCTAGAAGTGCTCATTTCTTATTCAAAAAACCTTATTACAAAGATATTCCACAAGACAAGCTCATGGATCGGATAATAAAAAAATTAATGTACCGTATTCTGCTTCTTAACCTGCGCCTCAGTTCTATCAAAACTTTCGAAGATTGCCTTTGTAATAGAAAATATATGTCAAAGTATTTCTATTTATTATGAATGCAAAATATGTCTGAAAATCTATAATGAAATTGTTTAAAATAACGTTTGATATGTTCATAATTAATAAAATGAAAAAAAGAATGTATACATTAAAAACATTAAATTGGCTACAACTAATTCCACCACTACCAAAACAATACATGAAAAATAAACCTTTTGGTTTGTTGTCATTTAATTATCACTAGGTGAAAACCCATTCAACGCGGGTATTTTGTTTTGAATTTTTTTTTCAAAAATTTATAGATAAATAAAATGTTAAGAAAATAATACTACGTATAATGAATTAGTAATCTATAACACTCCCTAAAAACACAGACATGAACAACAACAAAAGACTATGTATGTTTTGTTTATTTGTAATCAGCAATCGTGCCCTTATGTAAGTGGTTAACATGACATTTGAAACAAATTATTTTAATGATATAGTGGGATAATATCATAATACACAAGTAGCAATCCGAACAATGTAATAAGAACACAACCAACAAATGTCCTTTTACCTTTGAGAGTACCTATTGCATATAATATCTTTTCCACATACTTGGATATTCGGGATACCTAAAATATTAGTTCCTATCTGAAACACATGCATAGTAAGCGGGAAAGTTTTCGAGGATCTAACAACTCTAAACAGGGCTAAAAATTAGAATGACCTGTCACCTATGTAAAAGTCGAAGCAAGAGTTTTTGCAGTTTTGTTAATAAGATGATTATACATATATCAATAAGAGTCCTTATTCAATTGCTTTTGAGTAAATCCAATTAAAATTAGAAGAAACATATCAGAATTGTACGTTTTCTAACTTTACTGTCAAGCGTGGTATTCTCGTATGGAAAATTGTAGAACTAATACACTTTTTGGAAAATATCAGCGCTACCCCTTAAGACTAGCAGAGTTAACGCGGACCGGTTGCACGCTTTCTGCAGTTTGACATTGGCAACGCAAGTAGGTGTAGACTACGTAGAGTATAAGTAGAGAGATAAAAGAGTATGCGCAATCTCTGTTTTTACTCGCAGAAGAAAAACAAAGCGTTCTCAGTCTCTACCGTTTGAAGCAGAGTATACGCAAACACTGTTTAGATTCTACTTGTATTATGCAAAAAATTGGTAAACACTGCTGTGCTTTTTTACAATTAGGGTTTTGCAGACCAAACCACCTAACAGTAGACCAAAGAGAGACTGATATCAGACTTTAGGATAATTCATTACAAAAAAAAGCTGAACATTGACTCATTTCAATTAGCTTTGCACTTATGTTTCTTCATAAAACAAATATAAACTCCCGACAAAAAAAAACAAACAAACATAAATTCATAAACAGTTTTATTAGAAGTGATCAGAGTTGTAATCTTGAGGCGGTGGAAGAATGAAGGTCAGCCGGTGTGGTATTGAGAACTTGAGGTCTTCGAAGCAACTAGTGTTGCAATATCGAGCGTTTTGAAAGAAACAACACAAAGGCGTCTCGTCCTTGTCCATGAAGCGCTATGCAAGCGTGTTGTTAGGGAAACGGGCCGAAAGTGAGTGGGTATTGGGTTGGCCCAACCATGAAGTAGACATATCCATGTCCATTCGCTTCATCCTCAATGAACTTCACTGTGGCAAGGAAATGCCTGGTTTGCGTGGGGTAGGTCAAGTAGTCCATATATCCTCCAACTCCTTCAAGTACTTGAAACCCTTCTTATGTCCACTCCTCAAACTCACAGGTGCCTTGAAAACAATGGTGACTGATTCTTGTTGAAGTGCTCATGGTTGTGTTTTCTTAGTGGTTGTGTCTACAAAAACATTTCTCAAATGAGAACAAGGGCATAGTTGAGAACAAAATGCTACTATCCATCATTTAAGAGCACAAATGGAACGAAAACCAAAAAGTCGATGAAATCAAAGATTGAGCTTTAACCATACCTTTTGCTTGGTAAATGATGGAGTTGTTAATGGAAAAAGAGATTGTGATTTTGGAAATCCTCTTTGAAAAACAATTGTTGTGTGCAAATGAGAAATAAGAGATTTGAGAGGAAAAAGAGAGCTTGAGGGTGAATTTGTGATTCCAGGGATAAAATACTAGCGATACCCCTTAATGTATATCACCAACGGCATAAGACAATCACCAGTAGTGCATTAACCGGTATAAGCCGAAACAAGAAAACTCGAGAAACTCGGTGAAAACCAAGTGGTTAGGGTATCGCAGACTGACTGAATATCACCAACGGCAGATCGAAGGCAGATCGCAATCGGAGAATTCATTTGTAGAGAGTTTTTGTTGATGTATATTTGTATATACTTCCACTTCCTATATACATTATTTCTTTAATTTCTAACTGTTGTCAAAGTACAACTTATGTTAAAAAGAAAAACTCCACAGTGAAAACCGAGTGGTTAGGGTATCGCAGACTGAATGAATATCACCAACGGCAGACCGAATGCAGATTGATATAGGAGAATTCGTTTGTAGTGATTTTTTGTTGTTGTATATTTGTATATACTTCCACTACCTTTATACATTATTTCTTACTGGTTTCAAAGTAAAACTTATGTTAAAAAGAACAACTCAGACAAAAAAATTCGTTATCATATGTTTTTTTGTATTTCTTTGTTCAACACGACACTGTGTGAAATATTTCCTTGGTATTTACCATGGTTATTGATTTTTCTTCCATTATGTGTTTTCAATGTAAATAAGTTTTTAAACACTTAGATTGAAGATCACTTTGGAGTTATGACGTCTAAACAAATGGTAATCAAAGTTTTTAATTCGTTTTGAGTGGTTTAGGGTTTCGCAGACTGTATGCCGACGTAGTGCAGCATTTTTGAAGAGTTTCTACTAAAAGAAAAAGGCGGCGCTGACTTAACTGTACGACAAAAAAGAGGGCGCCGTCTTTAATTTGGTAATATTAGATTTAATTTTTTTCCACAATATATATTCGGAGCTCAAATCAATTGTTTAAGGCCTATGAAAAAGCCCAGAAAGCTTAAAAAATACAACATTGACTCTTCTTCTACTTCCCGTCAGCAACCCTAGAGCAGAGGAGCGTATCTTCAATTTTGTTGATTTCTTTCTTCATTTTCTTCATTTCTCCAATAATTCTCCGATCTCTTCATTTCTCCGATATTTATCCTTCAAATATATCATGTATATGAATGATTACAAGATGGATATAAATGATTACGAGATGGATTTTTCTGCCATGATTTTTTCCAAAGGAAACGAGTCAGATCCAAATACCAGAATAAAATACAGTTCGAAGTTCAATCATCTTTCACTGGTAGAAGGTGTAGTGGGTGAGGAAGTGTGGGATTATGTCCGCAAGTCACCGCTAGGAGTTATTTGTAAGTTTGAGAAGTTGGGTTTCGGATGGAGTGCAAAATTTGTGCATCACCATCTTATTTGCAAATAATTGGAGTGTAAAAGCCCATTTGAGTTGTGGTTTTGATCGCGGGACAGCCAGCACGGTTCTCGTTTTTCGAGTTTGAAGAGATCACAGGTCTTAACTGTAATGAAATTATAACTGTAATGAAATTACGCAGTTGGATAGGTTGGTATCTTCTCAAGCTAATCACCAAAGTTGGAATCGTTTTCGGGGTCTTCTAAAAATACGCCGTCCTAGCCCTTGTATTGAGGACATAGTGAAATTGTGTATGAAGCATGGAGGAGATATAAGCAAATCTTGGTCCAGGGAAGATAAAATTAGGCTTAGATACCTAGTTATTCTGTCTAACGGTCTGTTGGGTGTTGATCGGCGTACCGAAATTCCCCTTAACCTAGCTAGGTTGGTGATAGATTTGGCAACTTTCGAAGGGTATCCCTGGGGAGGGTTGCTTACAAAGATCTTGTTGAGCAGGTTAAGTTAGTAACTAAAGAGAAGATATGGCAAGACTCTTATGTTTTGAAGGGATTCGTGCAAGTTCTACAGGTCTGGGCGTATGTGTATGTGCCCAAAGTGGGAGAAAATTTAGGAACACCTATAGCGTTTGAAGGTACACATCTGCTAAGATACAAGGGAAAAGTTGGCAGACCCGATATGGAGAAGATCTTCTCGAGTGAAGAGGTATGTATATCTTTGGCATAGTTTGTTGAAGTGAAAATGTAGACTTTTGGCAGAGTAAGCCACAGTGCCAGCGTCTGCACAAAGACTCTGCCACAAGTTTACATATTCTCGTCGCTAGACTTCTGGCAGAGTTACGCAGACTTCTGGCTGACATTTATGTAACCATAAAACTGTTTTGCAGGTAACCATAACTACTATGTGTGAGAGATCCCGGGCAAAAATCTATCCACGTTGGAAAGGTAACGATGTAATAGATGTCAAGCCTGATAATCTCATCAAATACATTCTCTCTGGCCATCCGTGGGCGGACATCAATTGGAGCATCTCAAAAATGCCGCCAGTCCTAGAAGACCGCACTGGAAAAAAAAAAGTAGATAATGAAGGAAAAAGAGGAAAAGGGAAAAAGATGAAGGGAATTGAAGAGCGAGATGGATTAAAAAGGAAGACGAAGTGGAAGGGAATTGAAGAATATGATGAAAAAATCAAAGAAGAAGAAGAAGATGATGATGACGGACGGTATGTCATGAAACCGAAGTTCTCTGTAGCTAAAATCCCATCTACTGGTTCAACAGACATCGTCGACATCATTGAATTTGTCCTGGATAAACAGCAGACCAAGTTTGACGCAGTTGTAACTAGAATTGAAAATGCCAGCATTGATCAGCAACGATTAAACTTGGAACAACAACGAACCACCATGGAACAGCAGAATGTTTTGAGTGAAACCTTAAACAACTTGGTACAGGTCGTTGGAAAGCTGATGGAGAGGATGACTTGTTTCAAGCAAGATACTCGCTTCTCTAACAACAAACTAAAACCTGACAATCGCATGGTATGTCCAACTCAGCAATTATTGAAATAAAAGAGCTGGCATGATCTGCGATATCATGCTCTATCAGATGTGGTAAAACAATAGAAGGGCATGGCATACTCTGCTTGCCTACGTTGTATCATTCATTTATGTGAGACATATAATTGTTACGGCAGACTAATAATGGCATTCAATAATATTCATCATTGGCATCCCTTAATATCCTATACGGTAGGGTATGCCCTTAAGGTGTAAGAGGTTGAAGCTGAGTTAATGTAACAGTCATTACTTTGAAATTTTGCAGAATGACGAAGAAGAGACGAAGGTGGATAACAAAAGAGATGGCAAAGACAACGAAAGAAAAGGAATCAAGGTTGTTGCCTCTGGCTCCTTTTCAAATGATAAAGGAAGAGATGGCAAAGAAAAAGTAACTGATAATGGCATAGAGGTAGAGGATGCCAAACAAGAACAAGTAGGAGATGATGCAAAAATATATTGGAGTGAAAAGGCAGAGGATGCCAAGGCAGAGGATGCCAAACAAGAACAAGTAGGAGATGATGCAAAAATAGATTGGAGTGAAATGGCAGGTGGCATCGAGGCAGAGGATACCAAACAAGAACATCTTCAAGATATGTTCCATGGAGAAAAAATATACAAATGTGAAAAGGCAGAGGATGCCAAAGAAGAACATCTTCAAGATGATAGTAATGATGGAGATGAGAGTGAAAAGGAAGAGGATGCCAAAGAAGAAAAATGAGAAAATGATGCCAACGTCTGCCTTCAGGCAGAGGATGCCACTGCAGCTGATGGTGGTAAAGAAAAGGTTATATCTGATAAGGCAGCTGTTTCCAACGATGCAACTGATGGTGAACAAATTGATGGGAGTGAAGAACATCTTCTTGCTGATGGTGGAGTTGGAGATGTTGAAAAAATTGATGGGAGTGAAAAGGCAGAGGATGCCAAAGAAGAACATCTTCTTGCTCATGGTGGAGTTGGATATGTTGAAAAAATTGATGGGAGTGAAAAGGCAGAGAATGCCAAAGAAGAACATCTTCAAGATGATGGTAGAGTTGGAGATGTTGAAAAAATTGATGGGAGTGAAAAGGCATAGAATGCCAAAGAAAAACATTTTCAAGAGGATGGTAGAGTTGGAGATGTTGAAAAAATAGATGGAAGTGAAAAGGCAGCTGATGGTGGTAAAGAAAAGGTTATATCTGATAAGGCAGTTGTTTCAAACGAAACAACTGATGGTGGTAAAGAAAAGGTTATATCTGATAAGGCAGTTGTTTCAAACGAAACAACTGATGGTGAAAAAAATTGATGGGAGTGAAAAGGCAGAGGATGCCAAAGACGAAAAAGGAGATAATGTTCCCAAAGTATGCCTTCAGGCAGAGGATGCCACTGCCGCATATGAAACTAATGTCTGCATTAAGGATGCCGCTGCAGAGGATGAAACTAATGTATGCATTAAGGATCCCATTACGGCATTGATAACCAACATCTGCATGGACACAGTTGCTTCCACTGCAGAAGATGGTAAAGGCTCAGTGATTGACACTAAAATCATTGAAGAAAGAGGAAGATGAAGAGGAAGAGGAAGAGGAAGAGGTAGAGGTAGAGGAAGAGGAAACTCCCAGCCAGTGAATGTCATTGAACCAGTGGATTCAGTCCACCCAACTACATCTCAAATCGAAATATACGAAAGCTCCAGAAATCTTCGCCAGACCAACAAGCTAACAACAATGAGGAGTGAAAGGTTAAGAAAATCGATTGTGCTTCATGTTGTACCTAGCAACAACGCAAACCCACTGGCCCAGAAATTTGCTTACAAAATTGTATTTGGAGATGTTGACCAAACACTGGTGGACAAGATGAACGTATTCAGAGCCGATGAGTAAGTACACACAGCCTATAAGATCGTCTATTTTATCTTGCAGTCTAACTTGAATGTTGATTTTCTTCGACAGAATAAATATTTATCCATTTGGAGGGAAAACAAAGGCCCATCGATTCTTCGACTTACTTTTGAAGCCGAGGGAATGGTTACACGATATGGTAAGTACATTCTTCATCGTCAACAGTGGATCTGGCAAAAGTGTTTATTTCATGTTTAGCTGACAGACCGTTGTTGTTGTGTATCTGGCAGACTCGGCTTTTTGTTGTTGTTGTGTGTCTAGTAGACTCTGCTTTGGTACCTAACATTTGTCTTTCTTTTATTATCAGCACCTTGACGCAGCACTGAACTTGTATAGACTAAGGCTAAAGAGAAATCCTAGTTCTTTCAAGAGTCCGCAGATTGCTATATTGGATGCAGCATTTCAAATGCTTTGGAAGAATAGGTACGACGAGTGGCGTAAGCTTGAAAGATGGCCTGGTGGTACTTACGAGAATGTACACGGTATTCTTCCAGCTTATGCCGGAACAAATTTGGCCTGGGGCAAAGACGTTGATACGTTATACTTTGTTCTACACGTGAGCTCGAATCATTGGGTTGGGACGGTCATATCATTGGTTGACCGGGTTGTCTACATATATGATTCCTTAAATACTCCACAAGCATATATTGTGGCAGTGGTGAGGTCTTTTGCTCAAATGGTTTATGCTGCAATTAATATGTGCTTTCCTCAAGACTACGATCAAGCAAAGTTTACAATCAGAATTGTAAAAGCCGTTCCCAAAATGCGTCCAGAAGTAGGTGATTGTGGAGTATACGCACTCAAATACATTGAGTGACACATGTTAGGATTGCCGCTATCAGCAAGATAACTGTGTAATGCCAAAATGATGACCTGGAGGACGAAGCTCGCTGCGGAGGTGTTGGATGAGACATCTTCGTATACCGAACAACTCATGTGTGATGAGGAAATTATTGCAAGTATCTATGATCCCTACGACGTTCAAATTTAATTGCATGGTTAGTAAATATATGTATATAGTAAATAGAGAGATTTGTTCTAGTAAATATTACATTAACCAACCTCTGCGGCATACAAACAGAATTTATGTTTTTCCTTCCTTAGTAGAAGACAACTTATTCTGTGTATTCTTCATTTACACGCATCATAAACTATGCTTATAGAGTGTAAACCGAGAAGACGCAGCACCTGCTCATACTCTGCATCTGCTTTGCTTACACTCAGCATAAACATGGGCCCATAACTGTTATAAGAGTATGCGTTTGCGTTCCATTTAGTATAATAAAAATCAGCAGAGTTTCATTGAAGTTGGAATATCAAGCGTCATCACTCTTGTATTTTTAAGATGATTTCGTCAACCACTCTTGTATTTATGAAGTGGATCCACTCTTGTATTTAGTAACTGGGTCCACTCTTGTATTTATGACGTGAGTTATCTTCAACACTTCTTCTTTATTTGCAGAACACATATAGCTGACTTTTAATGGAGCCATTTGTAGCCTCTGTCTTCAATCCGATGAACAATAATGAATCTCCCGCGAGTTCAACAAATGTATTTGAACGATCCGGATTGAAGATTCCTTCAGTTTTACTCATGAACCATAACCCGAGATGTTTTCAGCAATCCACGGAGTTCATAACTAAGGTAAAGGTGTTGCATGTTTTTCAAGAGTTTTCCATTGCTATTCCTTATGTATCTATAATTTATTTTATGCAGCTTAACGAGAAGTACCGGCGAGCAATCAAGACTCACGAGAATATCTTGAAGAAAAAGGCTAAACTTCACAAGAAATAGAAAAGAATCGAGAAGATTATAAAACGACTCGAGGCCCATCCTTCAGAATGGGAACAGCTTGGATTTGACAAAATATCCCCTATCCCAGAAATTATCCGCCAGGTATTTCACCATGATCAAGACGAATAAGAACATCTACCAGTTTTTGCTCGAATTTTTTTGTAATAAATTTAGAAAAGGAATATGAAGAATCATCCCATTTTCCAGCATTGAAGTTTATGTTTATTATAAATGCAGAGAAGAAGCAATACTAAATGCAGAGAAAGCGCAGCGTTTGCTCGTACTCCACAGTTGGAAAATTTGTGTATAACTTATCTAAATTATATAACTTAACTAAATATATAATAGGCAAAAATAAAAGTAGATTTTATATGAATCTTGAGAGTCATCAAACCTAAACAAGAGTACAAACAAGAAACATACATTGTACGTATATAAACATAAGTTCAAAATCTGCCTAAAATATGCTCCAAACTAGGTCCTCTACTTCGCATACTTTTTCGGTACTCTGCTTCTATATCCAAGTCTATTTGTACTCTGCACCAAAATCTTCCCGTAGTTTGCTTCCAGAATGAGATGTAGGTTGAAAGATTTGAATACACATAGAAACACAAATCCAAGAAAAGAGTACAAACAACAAATCCAAGAAAAGATAAACAAAATCAAATAAATTAAATGTTGTGGAAATTTTAAGAAAAGTAAAATAATTAGGATCAATTCGTAAATTTTTAAAATATGGTGTTTTATTAACAATTAGCAACTAAATTGAAAAAGAGAATATGCTTAGAATATTCTCTTTTGATGTAAAAATGGTATAATACATTGGAGTAAAACCCAACACCATTTTGGTGTTACACCATTTTAGTGTAAAAAATGGTGTAATACATTGGAGATACTCTTAAAGTTTAAAGTTCAAACATTCAACGCAAAAAAAGATAACAAGAGTTCTACATAACTTTAGTCCTCCATAAACAAAAGATCAAGTTTTAACCAATTAATATGAGGAATTGTAATTCCTCTCAGCTCCTCCTCAACAATCATTTCTTTCTCTGCTAACTGCTGTCGCCTAGCATCTATGACCACTTGTTCTTCATGCATCATCTTCTCCAACATAGAGCGTTTACCGGCTATTCTTTCCAACTTGAGTTTGACGCGGTGAGCTTCGTCCTTCGCTCTCATTTGAGATTGCACCAGAAGAAGAATTGCCCTCAGGCGATCCTTTCCTTCCTTTTCTGCCTCCATAACTGCATTATTCCGCTTCTCTTCTGCTTCCAACTCTAGGTCTGACATTGGTGCTTTTCTTTTCTTCGAATGATCTGCGGCCATGATGTGTTGAATATGTGCCTGTAAAAGAGTAAAATGCAGAGAATGTGCCTATTAAAAATAGGAATCAACTGCGCAGACCAAAAAAAAGATTGATTAGAAGAGACGCAAGTTATTTTGAGGGTTCTTCTTTATTTTATAGACGAGAGGGATAAAGCGAAACCACATAAGTCAGTTTTTTCGCTTAGCTGTCATTTCAACGGTCCACCTTCCCATCATTTCAACGGTCCACCTTCCCATCATTTAACCCGTTATCTTGTAGAGTATATGCAGAGAAGGTGCGTAAGCAGAGTACTATTAAATTTATTGCAGAATATAAATAGAGTAGTCGCAATCACTGCCATTCCTTATTTAACGTGTTGTATCATGTATGATCGACACGTCGCGTATGACGTATTGTAGTAGGACCATTAATAATGTACCCTGTTTCTCATGTTTAACAATGCGATGATCGAGACGTGGC
Source organism: Pseudoturritis turrita (assembly GCA_900406555.1). Lineage (NCBI taxonomy): Eukaryota > Viridiplantae > Streptophyta > Magnoliopsida > Brassicales > Brassicaceae > Pseudoturritis > Pseudoturritis turrita. The sequence continues at coordinate 197,377 of OVBL01000427.1, read as the reverse complement.
CCTTCGCATGGCGCATCATCATCTCAGAGGCGTCTAGTAATAGCTGCAGAGTATGACCAATTAGGACTTCCATACCGATACGGTTTCCCTTCAACGAGTATAAAATATCTCTTTTTTTTTTAGATTCTTTGTTTTGTTTCAAAGCAAACAAAAAAATTATGTCCAAGGTTGTTGATATATCCCATTTTTAATAGTTTTCATATGGTTTTTAATATATATTTTTTGTATTTTTAGAAGTAATATTTTTGTATTTGTAATCTTTAAAGTCTTTACATGTCAAATCATCAATAAGAAAATAAAACAGAGCAAAAAAGACCAAATCACCACCTAGCTATTTATCTGATCAAAAGCATCAGCCAAGATAATTAAAACCCAAGATCGGTAAACTTTTCTATTGGACTGCACATAAACATCAAAAGATTTTCTAAAAGATATGCTAGATGGAGAGAAGGAAGAGCTGTCTTAGGTTAGTGTTTTTACGTTTCTAAGATTCGTTCTATTTATCTATGACCCATGAAAGAGATATTTTTTATTCAACTTTGGCCTTTTCTTTCCCTTTCGCCATTTCGTATGCATAATATTTAACCTTATTCCTTCATCTTTCGCCTTTTTCCATACTCTATAAAAAACCTAGATTTTTGCGCATCATATTTTTGTTCTCGCGTCGAAAAAATTTCTCATAAATCCCAAATTTAGGAAGAGACAGAAGAAACATGGGTGCCATTTGTATCATTAATGCCAATAATCTTGAATAAGTTGTCTACGGATCTTGCGGTCACCGATAAGCTTGCTCCACCTGCATCGTTCGTCTCTATTTTGTGCTAGAAGATCCTTGCAGTATAATGCGGAGCAGATGAAAATGCAGCGGAAACACCCTTTTTCGTTGGATCGTCTTGAAAACAAATATAAGAATACTAGGGTTAAAATTATAATTAAGAATACAATTAACCAAAGAAAATATTACTATTGTTTACCTCCTGAAAAATCTTGTCCATCCATCGCATATTTCTCGACCATCTTGTTTCCTACGATACATCTTGTTCATCACTCTCGATCAACCGTGTAGTCTATCGGCCGACCGCTTGATTGGCATGATTTTTTTTAATGTGTGTATGAATTACATAAATCTTATTTTTTTACTAATATTCACATTTTTTTTCACTATAAAATTGGCAAAACAGTCAACGATAAGGGTAGTTGTGGTGTTGGATTCAATGATTTGAATGCTAAAATAGGATCTTCTACACAACAAACTTATGTCAAAAACTATAACAGTGAGTTCCTAGCAAAACATGATCAAGTAGGTTCAGGCATTACAGAATACACCGCTTGTTCAGTCGGTACAAAATCGTCTTTTTGTGAATAGCAAAATGATTAACACGAAAAATATCATTACCCTTCATGAATCAGAGCTTTAATCGAAAAGCTTTCGTTCTTACATATTTAGCTATCTAGGAGCAATGTAGAACATCCGCCCGGAAATATGCTCGGACACCAAATTACAGTTGTTCAATCATCGTCACCTTTGGCTTGATTGCTTGGTTGATTGTGTTTCTAAGCTAGATACATTTCAGCAATCTGAAAATATGCAGCGGAAAATGAAAATTAGAAATCAGCCTCCTTGGTCATAATCTTTCTAGTACTGCATCCATATATGACTGTGGTATATATAGATATATAACACCCTAGAGTCAGTTAGTAAATGACTCTTCGATCTAAACTTTAATAAACACAAATTTGCTTAAAAGTGTATATTGCATGTCCATATAGTCCTTCTACAGTTTTAGCTAATTATTTGTTCGCTTTGCATGCTCATAGGTTGCATCCGAGTACAACATTTTAATCATTAAACCTTCACAGCTGCAAAATAACATACATGGATGAAGAATTGAAACATCATAGAGATAATGAGGCCGAGGTCAATGTTATAAGTAAGAGAAAGGAATTCAATACAAGCATGGTCAAATTGCAAAAATATCTTCAAACATGAAGAAGAAGATACCCTCCAAAACGAGTAAACATCTGCGAGATATATCTAAATCTTATGCAAGCGTAGTTGAAGTAAAGAGGCTACTACATAGAGGGTGCTAGGCAATAATTAGAGACAAAAAAACAAGTGTGAGATATATACACAATGTTAATAGAAGGTTTAAGAAACTCTTGTATTTCACCGATATTGTTGGATGTTAGAGCAGTTGCAAACTGGAAATACCCAGGATTTTCATCAAATGAATCGTATAGCTTCTGGTGGAAGCAAGGGTGCAAACAAGTGATTACACATTTGCACAATAAAATTGCTTCACTGATATCAAAGAAAAAGAAAAACCTTTATTATGATTTACTGATATGGCTCACCTCTCGGCAAATATTCAGATTCTGCTGGATAAGTAGTTGGCCATTTAGATATAACATGTCAAAAGCAAAGATGCATATGCCAACCTTGATATCACTGACGTTCACATTTTTATGGGCTCGAGTGCTCAAAATCTGAAAAACCTAGACAGCAAGTCAAATAGTTAAAGTAGGTAGCTTTAAAATATCCATTACTGTAACAAGGTTTTTTCAGTAATGTTGGCAAAATTATAGGTTAGACAGTGTCAAAACTGTAAAAATCTGGTCTAAAAGAACCTTATTATAGATAAGCTAATATTTTGATAATTCATTAGCTAACAAGAAGAAAACTATAATGTTCATCTTTGGCAGTTCTTTGAATGGACATAATTGAAGATTGCAACAATACTTGAATTGCAGTTTTTTTTTCTGAGTTACCTGGAGCGAAAGAGTTTTCTTTTTCTCCCTGTCAAAGGCAACAACCTCGCAATCCAGGATAAAAGATTTCACAGAAGGCTTCTTTAACCTACATAGAGAAGATAACACTAACTATGAGTAGAAAGATTGGCTCTTTCTAATGTTTTCAACAAGTAACACCAAGAAATCTACCTTGATAAGGCAAGAGCAACATCGGGGTATTTGCCAGTGTTTCTTTCAGCATGTCTACTGAATATCTCGAATGTACCATCCTCCATATATTGTATCTGGAGTAATTGATTGATGAAAAGCCAAAGCATAACAGAATATATATATATATATATATATATATATATATATATATATATATATATATATATATAAAAAGTTAATTCTAATATTATATAATATAATTTATAACGGTGTGGGCATTAATAATTAATAATAAGTAAAACGTTAATTTAGTATTATATAATATGATCTATAATTAAATATAAAATTTTATTTGACTTATTTAAACGTAACATGTTATATAAGTACTATTGATTAATATTAATCGTTAGTTTGTGGAAACCAACAATTAATTTCACACTTTTTGATGTCGAATTCTAAAAACCAGCGAGAGATTCCCCACTCTTCTTTGATCCATCTTAGGACCGAGTGGCAGCCTTGACCCGAGCGGAAATGCGATGTGTCTGGAAACTCGGGATCGTAAATGGATTCGAGTACCATTCTGATCGCCGTATGAGGCGGAAGCCCCACGTACGGTTTTGAAGACGAGCCTTTCCAGCAATGGGGCTTAGGGACCGATATGATGATTGGTTTAAGCCTTCGTATTCGACCCTCTGGATGTCATCATTAAGACAAAACTGGGAACTCTTTTTGAATTTGATAGCAGTCTTCTTGCTATGGGCTTAGCACTAGTCTGCAATACTCAATTCATACCAGTAGTACGGTTGATAACTTGAGTAAAGCGGTGGTAAGATATGGAGGATCCCTCTTAGAGCTTTGAACTGACCGGCCTATGATCATAGGGGGATTTTCAAATATATATATATATAGTTGGTTCGTTTGTGTAAGGCGCGTCTAGCCCTATCGAACGAAGGAAGTGAGCTGGTTAATCGCAGCTTACTTCTTGAGTTCTCCTTTTGCAGGTGTAGCTGAAGCAGGGGCGCAAGCCGCGTTTCAAAATCTCTTTGCTTACCTGACTGATTTATATGACATGCTCGTCTCAAATATAACATTTTCGATATTTTAATTACATTATGTTTGATTTTGATATTTAATTACATTATGTTTGATTTAATAATGATATTTTGTGAGAATGATGATAAGAAAAAAACCCATGTGAGAGTACATAAAAAGAGATTTTATTAACATTAGGATAAAACAAAAAAATTCCATACGAAAAAAGAAAACACAATGGTCATATCGACAATTTAAGTTTTTGGACATAAAAAAATTAACTCTATACATATCTTGCAGCTATATGTATTATTGGATATCTTTAAATTTTGAGTTTTGATAGAAAATGGTTTTGAAGCTGCAATGATCGGTCTTTTTTTTTTGTTAAACCATTTATATGTATTCCTATATTAAATGTACATGCGAAAGTGATTTTGTTATATGTGATAATTTTCGATTCTTATATATATATATATATCTATACTTAAAAAAAATTATAAAACAAAGTACATTATATTCGATGCCATATATCAACAAAAAAAATAATCGTGAAACAATAATAGAAAAAACGACTATTTAAACCAATAAGAATCAAGTATTTTCATTAAAGTTGTAATAAGATTATCCAAAACTCAACTTTTATTTTAAACCAAGTATTTTCATTAAAGTTGTAATAAGATTATCCAAAACTCAACTTTTATTCTGGTGCATAGTTACCTCTCTAATAATATAGTAGATAGCACTCATCGGATATAAGCAGACACCAACGATATATCACCTGTGCATGTTCACCATCATATTTGTATTCGCATGTGAAAACGGTGTCCTCGAATTTATCAAGTACGACACCTAAACTTGTAACTGCTTTTGCAAGCATGGGTAAAATTGGAACACCCGGTATAAGGGTGCAAGTTTTAGGAAGATTCCACACACCACTAGTTAGAAGAGCACCAACAATAATGTCATAGTCAGGAAGCACAGAGAACACTTCTTTAACAATCTTTGCAGCCTACAAGGACAGACGTGGTAAAGCCACAAGTAACATCGTAGTGGATGGATTTTGATATAAAAATGGCAAACCTCATCTAAAGGATTCTTGATATTTGGGGGTGGCTTAGAGTGCTCTTCATTATATACAGCGGCTTGTCCCAAGGCAGCTAAAATAGTCTGACGTGAGAACCCTAACCGCAACTTTTCCTGCAATGTAAAAATCAGCAGGGAGGAATAAGGAACCCCAAGGAATGTGCAGAATTTTTTTTGCGACGACTGACCTGCGTAATACCTCAAGTAAACGAGTTAAGTAAAGAGGTTTACAATCTGTTGCTGCCATAAGAAGTGCCTTGATTAGATCCTTCTTTTTTTCCTTGCTACCTTTTCCAGATTCCTGCGATAATTAACATGCAGCAGTAATAGTCTAACTAATCAGAAAAAAAAAAAAAACAATAAAAGGCTAGCTGTTAGAAATACCTTTGCAATTTGCCCAAGTGTATCGACAACCTTGACAACAGTCAGCGTTTACATGACACTTTTACCGGATCAAAATCACATGGCTTCTTCTTCAGCAATCCAATTTTGCTCTTCAGTTGGGCAACCCTGGATGGCGTATCTGATCTGGGTTTTGCAGATTCAGATATAGGAATAAGGGTTTTGGCCATTTCAGCGTTTACGGTTTCCCCGACTTTCGTTTTCTTCGGCCAGCGAGACGAAGTAGAGGACTGGGGCGTCTTCTTCTTGACGAGAGCGTTGCACATGAGAACCTCCAAGGCGGACCGGCGGTGGGACGAAGACGACGACGAAGACATCGCTCTCTCGCACATAACCTAAACCTAAAGCCAGCAAGACGGAGGATACTTGAGAAAGAAATAATATCCTTTCCATTCCATTTTGGGTTTCATGTTATTATATATCACACCAACTTATCCGGCCATGAGAAACAAATATCCCTTTCCATTTTAGGTTGATGTTATTTTATGCGGCCCACGGTATTTCTCCCCAAACTTTTTTTATGGCTTAAGTTTGATAGATTAAAACATTGTAATAAAATCGGAAAAAATGGTCACAAAAAATCATCTAACTATACACTTTCAAGTTAAAAAAATTTCTTAAGCTTTTCTATATCTATTTCTGTTATAGTAACACACATATGGTTCATCTATTACGTCTATTTCTGAATTTTAGTAGTTTTTTTCCTCCTTGTTCTAAATAGGATTAGTGTTAAGGCTCGTACATTTCACGGGTTAAAATTTAGTTTATTTTAGTTTTTCGTTTCTTTTTGCAACTCTTGGAACCTCTCCGGAAAAAAAATTAATTGACATTCAAACAAAAATGGTTATAAATAACTGGAATTGCAAACATCTATTGTAATAAATAAGATCTGCAAGCCAATAAAATTATCAATTGAAAAACATTTGTTGAAGTATAACATCTCTTATAAATGAAATTTCTTAAATAAAAATCCGAAAGCTTCACAAAAAGTCTTGATGGGGAAGTTGTAAGTGCAAGTGCAATCTCCGACCTTAAAGGAGAAGCTTCCCTTGTCCGCACTAGAGAATATCTTGTCCTCATAGGTTACTTGCAATGTGGCAAGGAAGTTCTTAGTTGGTATTTCATAAATGCACTCTTGAACCTCGTGGAGTTTCCCAATCCAATTTTTGCAAATAGAAACTCAACATGTTCCTCCATTTTCAAGTTAGTCAAGATTGCCTTCTCCGCAAATATTGTTGGGAAAACCATGATTTCTTCTAGAACTCCCAACATCTCTTTTTCCGACATTTCCCAATTCTTTAGAGTTGCCTTCTAGGGTGCTCTCGTCTTGGCCAAACTCTTTCCATGAATTTTCTCATTTTTTGAAGCCATAACTCCTACAATGAAAAATCTCAATTCACAAGAATAAGTGTATAAATTTTTCCCAAATATCGACAATTAGTGGTAATAATTATAACCAAAAATTATCATTTTCATTTCTAGCCGCCAAGTACAATGATTGATTTTTTCACAATTAAATGATGATTAGTTCTCGATAATTGGTAGAAATTACTCATTAATTATTTTAGAAGAAGTTTCAATAATTCATTTACCAACCATGATAAATCAAATAAAAAGACTATAAATGAGAGTTGGATGTTAAATAAGTTTAACTAAAATTCTACATCCAAACTTCTAAATTTCATAATTGGGTTACTATTCACCATTTTCTCCAATAATTTTAATTAATGACAAAATGAGATGTTCATGACGAATAGGTTACTACGCAATGTTACCCAAAATGCAATTACTTTAAAACTAGCACCAAATGAGATTATTTCTTGTTAAATCCACCTAGTTCAAGAAGTTTCATGCTCTTGTAACCAAATAGAGAATTTTTTTAAAAGAGAGATTGAGAGCTCATACCTTTCGGATTGAGATGAGGAATTGTTGAAAAAGTTAGTGTGGAGATGTATGATGAACAATTAACAAGTGAACAAGTAGAAATGATGAAAAATATTTTTTCTCAAAAACACTAAGAAGCTTGAAAGGTTATAGTGTTCTTTTTCTATTATCGTTTAGCATACTTTTGAAAGGATAATATATTTTGGAGTGGATATAATTGAAAACTCCCTTGATTATTTTAAATTTTATCATCCAAAATAATCCCTCCTTTTTGCAAAATTCAAAATTCACTCTTAAGTCAATGGACAAAGGTCAAAGATACTTACCCCCCCCCCCCCTCCCCCATCCCCTTTGGCATCTGGCCGGGCCACTAGCCGGCCGGCCAGTTGGTCCGGCCAGTTGGTTCGGGAAGTTATTTCCGTCTTTCGGTCTTCGAAGACCCAAATTTTTTCTACACACTTAGTCATATTTAGAAGTAAAGTAATACTTATTAGCAAAATTATTTACGATGGATAAATATCCAAGGTATGGTTTATCTCGTTGACCATTTCTCGTGAACTCTTCTCCAGTTTTCCAACAAAGTGCAACTGCTCCATAGGGTTTAACCTCCTTGATAATGTACGGTCCCGTCCATCTTGACTTTAATTTTCCCGGAAAGAGCATCAACCTTGAGTTAAATAAGAGAACTTTATTCCCTTCTGCAAAATTCCTCGTTAGTATTTTTTTGTCGTGCCATGCCTTAGTTTTTTCTTCATAGATTTTTGAACTTTCATAGGCAAGTAGTCGAATCTCATCCAATTCTTCTAATTGGATCAAATATTTTTTCCACGGCATCTCGACGGGTAAATGACAACATTTCCCATAAAGCATGTTGAATGGGGTTGTTCTAATAGGTGTCTTGAATGAAGTTCGATAAGCCCAAAGTGCATCGTCAAGCTTGTTGGCCCAATCTTTCCTCATGATGTTAATTGTTTTCTCGAGAATCGCCTTGATCTCTCAGTTTGAGATTTTGACTTGCCCACTCGTTTGTGGGTGGTAAGGTGAAGCAATTTTATGCTTGACTCTATGTTTCTTCAAAAGGTTGTCAAAAACCTTGTTAATAAAGTGAGCGCCTCCATCGCTTATGACTACCCTTGGAATCCCAAACCTTGGGAAAATGATAGTCTTGACCATTTTTAAAACCACATTTGCATCGTTTGTTGGACTTGTTATTGCTTTCACCCACTCTGACACATAATGCACCGCCACAAATATGTACTGATTACCATATGACGAAGGGAATGGTCCCATAAAATCAATCCCCCATACATCAAAAACTTCAACTTCAAGAATGGGATTTTATGGTATCTCATTTCTTCTACTAATATTATCCCTCTTTTGTCATGCATCACATCTTGATATGTGTTCATGAGCATCCTTGAATAATGTTGGCCACCAAAGTCTGGCTTGGAGGACCTTCATTGTTGTTTTGAAAGTGGCAAAATGACCACAATACTCGGATCCATGGCAATGGTAGAGGATTCCCGGTATATCTTCTTCCATTACACATCTTCTATAGAGTCTATCTTTTCAAAGCTTGTACATGTATGGCTCATCCCAATAAAATCTTTTCAAATCCTTGAAGAATTTCTTCCGTTGGTACCCGACCAATTTAGGGGGGGGCAGGGAGGTTTCCTTCCAACCAAATAATTTACCAAAACTGCGTACCAAGAAAGTCGTTTGCACATCTCTTCCATTCCAGAAACTTCTCCGGGTTTTGGAAGCTCAATTACAAGAGAATGGATAGCGTTGAGGTATTCTTCGGGCAAAGAATCATCTATCCGTATTTTTCTTCAATTTTCATTCTTGAAAGATGATCCGCCACTCCATTCTCTATGCCTTTCTTGTCCTTAATATCAAGATCAAATTCTTGCAAAAGAAGTATCCACCTTGGCAATCTTGGTTTAGCATATGTCTTTGTTAAAAGATATTTTAAAGCGGAGTGATCCGTGTGAACAATGATATACTCTATATTTTACTGCTTTTTATATGGTTTTTATTATATTTTATATGCATTTTATTGCTCTTTTCTACCAAAAGAGGTAGTTTTCTTGTATATGTAGGTTTTAGAGTCTTAACAGGTTAAAACATTAAAAAGGATCAAAAGGAGTGTTAACTATGCTACATCTATTCACTCAAGCAAGGGAAACCAACCCATGTCACTTTATCTTCAAGAATATGCACTTTCTCAAGTTGGACAGAACAGATGTACCAGAAACTAAAATACGGAGGATAAAATCAACTTGATGGGATGAAAATTGGTGACAAGATATACCTTTTAGTTAGCTTTCCAATGGAGTTAGAATCATGTTATTTGGAGCTGTGGTTAGAAACTTGCATCCGATTTATCGAATATAGGTTATTCTATCTCGAAAATGAAGATAGGCCAAGGAGAGGCCAATACCGGTCACGAACGAGACCCGGTACCCCAGGACGATATCAACACTCTAGAAGACCTTCATGAAAACTCATGTATAAGTCAAATATCCCGTCCGGTATTGTGTCGAGTACTGGACCTGTTTCGCACCAAAGTTCCCTTTTTCCCTAAATCAAACCCTAGCCAACTTAAAACTTATTTAAGCCTATATATACTTGATTTCAGCCTCTCTAGGAGAAGAAGCAGCCCCATAACATATACGTATCATTACTCTAAACATCTTTCACATTTTTATCATTGTTCTTCATTGATTTGTTTATTCTAAGAGCTTCTGGGGAAGATCTCGACTTGTTCTTCGTTCTAGAGAAGATTTCAAACCCTATACTCTTTATTATCAATCGATTTATGATGTTTATCAACTACTCTTGCTGCTGTGTGTTTGATTTAAATATGTCTGAGTAGTTTTCTTATTAAGGTTTAGGCTTTTCAAAGATTCCATGTTTATGTATAATTGAATATCGAAATTAATAGGGTTTATCTAGTGGATTTTTCACCTCTACTTGTATGCAAAGCCTGAGCTGGAGTAGCTAACCAATGATTGATCTTAGGTTGATATACTCTCCAAAAGCTTGTTATATCGCCTGAACTAGTATTTGGTGAGCAATGTGTCATAACAAGTCGAAAGCAGAGTTATGGAATATTGTGAACAATTGAATCTTGAACGAACTAATGCGTGTTTTCACCTAGTAATAACATGCGATATTTGAGTCTATTAGGGTTTTAAAACATAGTGATCGGAGCCACGACAGTGGAAAGATAATACATTCGTGATTTGAGTTCTAGAACGGTCCTTATTAAAACCCTAAAATCGATATCTTTCTGTGTTTCATGAGTTTCTGCAAATTTTCCTAATACCTAACGTTTGTCTATTATTGATTTATCTTTGATTTTATTTTCCTTGCTTTTTATTTGCTTACCACGTTTTTCCATTCACACAAAAACCAAAATCATCTTTTGTCTTAACTTAATTTGCATCTCATAGATTCGTAGCGCATTATTTTTATAGTCTCCCGGGGATCGACCCCTAAGTACTACTGTATTTTCCTGTGCACTTGTATCTTTCCTAGGGTTATAAATTTAAGACTTATCATAACTCAGTACAACAAACAATGACCTTGGATCCGACGATATAGGACCAAATTTTTTGAAAGGCACATGTGATGCCTGGTAATTCTTCTTGTTAGAATTAATTCATAATTTTCATTTTCAATTACCATTACACCTACTTTCTTAGGGACTACATGAACCGGCGATACCCAAGTACTACCAGAGATAGGATAGATAATTCTCGCATCAAGTAGTTTAAGAATTTCTTTTCTTACCACATCCTTTAAATTTGGGTTTAATCTTCTTTGAGGTTCGATAGAGGTCATCGATTCATTTTCAAGGTGAATTCTATGCATGCATAAAGTTTGAGAAATGCCCTTGATATCATCTAGTGAATATCCAATGGATTTTTTTTTTTAATTCTTTCAAAAGCATAGAAGTTTCATTTTCATCAAGGTCATCGTTAATTATAACCGGATAAGTAGAGTTTGCTTCTAGAAAGGCTACCTTAGCCCATTAGGAAGCGGTTTTAGGTCCACCTTTGGAGCCTTAAGTTTACCCCAATCATCCTCTTTGCTAAATGTTGTGATTTCCTCTCCTTTCTCCTTTAGGTTTCCTAGCTTGACGACTCTCTCAACACCCTCTTCTTCGGGGTTTACCTTGCGAGAATTGATTACTGTTTCAAGGCGATCACTATCTTCATTTAGAAACCCTCAATCAATTTTCTCAATGGTTAGCGCGACTTATAGTGGGTCATCCATGGTGAGTTCCTTTAGGACGCTATCCGCAAATTCATCATTTGTCTCTATCCAAAAGATTTTTCCTCCTATGGTTGGCTTCTTCATTGATGTGGTCGTCCATGTGCACATTGTCCATATGCTTCTCAAATCTTTCATTTTCTCTAGTATTTGCTTCTTAAATCATCCCGAAAAGGGGGGCCCTCTTGGCTCATAAGGAGGAGGTTCAAAAAGTGTTTCTTCTTGGGTGGGGTCTCTTGAATTCTCTCTTCCTTCATTAGTTGCAAATGGTTCATTAGAATTCACCGTCTCTTTTTTCTTTCTTGTAACGATCACTCTTTCAATCTCACCATCTTCTCTTACTCTATTTGTGCTTTCTTCCTCTTTCTCATCTTGTTCTCCTACCCTCTTGGTGTTTCCCTTAGGCCCTTCCGTAGGAGGTAATGCTCTTCCACTCGTTAGGGTGATAGCTCAAAGGCTTTCGTTTTTAACTAGAGATTGCTCTATATGAGGTAGATCCACACTTTCCTTTTGTCTTGAAAAATCTTTAAAGGCGGCATGTTATGGAGAATTAAGTTGAGATGCCAAAGCTTCAATTTTTGAATTAATAACATCGTAGATGCCATCCATTCTCTTGTTTACTTCCAAGTGACAACTTGCATTAGTCTTGGACATCTTCCCTTGTCCTGCCAATAATTTGTTCGTTAAAAGCACCATTTTGTTTTCTTGTGGTGGATAAGGACATGGTGTCTCTTGAAAATTTATAGCATTCTTTGATAGAGGTGCTTGTAGTTTTCCCTTGGAAGAAGTCTTCTTGTTGCATCACATCTCCTTGGAAATTGTTATTAAAGTAGGCACGTGATGGGCTCATCGGAAAAGCTTGCTTCCTTCCTTGTTGTTGAGAGTAGAAATTGTTGAATTGCTCATGTTGGTATCTTTCTTGGCTACCAATGTAGTTGACAACCTATTGTTCATCTTCTAGCATTCTCCCTCTCAACTCTTGAAAACCATTTTTTCTAAATGATTTCGCCGATTTTTTACTTACATTTAGTACTTCATCGAACTTCTTATATATAAGCTTCATCTCTCTCATGGATTCTTCAACAACTTGCTCTCTCTTCCTTATTTACATAGCTAGCATTGCTTTGTGCTAAATTTTCCACCAATTTCTCGCTACGTACAACATCATTGGTGTCAAAGTTTCCTTCACTAGTCGTGGCTAGTACCAAACAAAAGTTTTCCTTCACATCACTGTATCGAATTCCTAAGATAGCCACCTTTGTGAATACATGGTGAGAAAATTCTCTCAATTACCCCTTAAGCCTCTCCCATGCTTCTTGAAATGTCTTATTGGCTTCTTGTTTAAAGCTTGAAATGTCGTTTCTAATTTTGCCCGCCTTTTGTTTGGAGAAAAACTTGAGTAGAAATTGATTTTTGCATTCTTTCCATGTCGAAATTGTTTCGGAAGAGACATTTCTCTCCCATTGAGTTGCTTTATCTCCCAAAAAAATGGAAAGAGAGTTAACATAGCATATTCAGATACTCCACTCAATCTCACGGTTCCACATAACCGATCAAATAAGTCCAAATGTTCCAATGGGTTCTCTGAACTTGTACCAAAAAATTCAAGAGTTTGGACCAAGATGATTAAGATTGACTTGATCTCAAACTCGTTGTTGTCGATTATTGGTGGCCGAATTCCAAACCTCCTACCACGATCATTTGTGCATCAAATATCCGAATCGTGGGATTTTGTACTTGCTCCTGATTTGGTTGTTGGTCCCTCATTCCCTTTTCTTGGAATTGTTGGTTATCCTCCTCTAGGTTCATAATGAATCCCCTTAAATCAAGAGAAACAACTCAAAAAAAATAAAATTGATTAGTAGTTAAATTAGAGAAAAATTCTTAGTCTTAAGCTAAATTAAAATTGATATGGCTATTATTACATCCCATCAACGATGCCAAAAACTTGATGTGGGCAAAGTTAAGACCGTTTACTAGAAAGTAGAGATCGAAACCTTGGCTTGTGATGAGCTTTAATATTTATAAGCTTTATCACAACTAAAAACATCCCAAGTGCAAGGTATGATTAGTGATAAGTAGGGGTCGAACCCAAAGGACGGAAAATTGCTAGCGCATTCCGAAAATAACAACAATCATAAGCTAAGACAAGATATTTTTTTGGATTTTTGTCACTAAGATAATTATAGCTAAATTAAAGTAGCAAAGCAAGCAAATTTATCAATTCAAATAAACAACAAAACACTAAAATAAAGATGGAAATAATATATCAATAAAAAGCATGGATCATGGGCAAGGTAATTGATAAAGGGTAGACTAGTGAGAGATTTCAAGATGTCAAATCAAACAATAAACATAATCTCAAGACAATGAGATATTCATTCAAAAGGTTAGTCCATGCTAATAATAAAATTTCCTTTTTCTAATCACATTCAAGATCAACCGCTAAGTTTTCCATCTCAACGACTAGAAAAGCATTTAGCACAATCCAATTTACGTCACAAGAGTTCATAGAAACACGACTAAATGGCTATGTGGCCCAAGCTCACAACAAGGTTGGTTCAAGAATTTCATTGAACACTTACTAGGTGTGAGAAAGCTTAGAATATAAACAATGGTTAGATACCCAAGCTCACAACAAGGTTGGTTCAAGAATTTCATTGAACACTTACTAGGTGTGAAAAATCTTAAAATATAAACTATGGTTAGCTACTACGAGTTTAGCATAAAGAGCACCTTAAGTGATTAGAAAATTTAAATCTAAACTTAACCATCAAAAAAATTAAACACCAATCATCCTATATCTACTTAACACCATTCTCCACCATAAGGATTACACACAATCTTTCATGAGAAAAATAAAAGAAAAGATAAAATATTGCATAACTAACAGGAAAATAAGAAAAAATAAAAGAACTTAGAAAGATCAAGAACTAGATTGCATAGAGATGTGGATTCATAAATACAAAGTGTTTTTGTGTCTATGGAGGTTGCTAGAACTTAGGGAATGATAAAAACTTAGGTTTTTGTGTCTATGGAGGTTGACCCGGTTGAAGTAGGTCAAATATTTGGATTTGGAGAAACTCTATGTTAGTGGACGGCTGGCCAGTGAGCTCCCCTTTTCTCTCCATCAGTGGCCAAGCGGCCAGTGAGTGCTCCTTTATTCTTCATCAATGGTCGGCCGGCCAGTTATCATGTCTGTTTTTCGTCCTTTCTTCGTCTCGATCCTTCTCCTTTGTTCCCTTATTTTTCTTCTTGATATCCATTGTCCAAAAAAATGCTCCAAGTACCAAGATGAAGACTCTAAAATGCATGCTCTAGAACTCTAAAATGTGAAAACTAGCCTAAATGTAATGGAATTATGCAAAATGCATGGTAAAACCATAAAGAAATGGTTAAAACCAAGGCTTAAAACCTAGAAATAAGGGACACATCACATCCTCCCCGCTATAGAACGTGCTCGGTAAACTGGAATCGTCAGGCATACTGATTAAGTGGGCCGTCGAACTCAGGAAGTTTAACGTAGAATATGTCACGAGAACCGCTATCAAGTCGCATGCACTCGCATACTTCATTGTCGACTTCACGAGCGACATGTGAGGCAAGAAAAATGTACTGGTAGTCGACACAGTGAGGCAAAGTGACTGGTTTAAGCTATTCGTTGATGGCGCCAGCAATTATCGCAATAATGGGCTTGAAATAGTGCTCATATCCCCAAACAGAGATATCGCGCATCAAATAGTACGCTACAGATTCCGAACAACAGACAATGAGGCAGAATATGAAGTGGTGGTCGTCGAGCTCGATTTCGCTGAGGACCTAGCGCCAAGAACATTGATCTCTACAGCGACTCCACTACAAGAATACAGCGCTATTTGCGACTACTGTTTTGATCGCAAATGCCTCGCAAATGGCATTTTGCGAGGCATTTGCGAGGAATTCGGTATCTTCGCAACTAGCTGGCAGCAAATATTAAATCCCCGCAACAGCGTCGCAAATTTGCGAGGTAAAAAAATTCGTCGCAAAAGCCTCACAAAATATTTGCGACCAATTTGAGAGGCAAAATATTTGCGAGGCGTTTGCGTGGATATGGTTTGCGACCAATTTGCGAGGAAGTATATTTGCGAGGCGTTTGCGTCTAATTTGCTTGAAGTTTGCGTGGTTATTGAAGTCACAAATGCCTCGAAAAGTATTTAATTTATTTATTAAAAATCGATTTTTATTTTTCATAAATAAATAAAAAATTGAAAAATAAAATATTAATTTATTTATTAATAATCGATTATTTTATTATTTTTCGAAAATAAAAAAATTAGAAAATTTTAATTTAATTTTAATTAATATTATACATCAAACCGAGTTTTTTTACAACAAAAATAAAATAAAATAAAATCTAGTTATTCGATATCTTCATAATCCGAGGTAACATCGCGGGATGTCCCTGCACCTATAGTAGCGGCTTCCTTCTTCTTTCTCATCATCTCCCGAATCACGGAATTTGTATCCCCAAGCAACTCGAACATTAAATTGAAGGCGTTCTGCTCCTCACTCATCGATCTTTGCTCCTCCTTGAGCGATCTGATCTCATGTTCCGCGTTCGCTAGCTTCTGATCTTTAAGCGGATCTGAAGCATACGTCAAAACCGGGCAATAAGGAACTCCCTCCGTATCCGTCGGAATGGATCCATGAAAGCAAGCTTCCCTTTTCTGTTACGGAGAGCAAGCTGTAATTTAAAATTGAATAGAGGAAAAATTAGTAATTAAACAATGTATATATAATAAATTAGTATTTAAAGTTTGTTTGAGAATTGTGTTACCTGAGACGCGATGCGGTTTACGTCTACTGGGGTAACCTGAGTGGGTTGACCATCGGGAGAGGGCTGCGATGTGATTTCTTCCACTGGGGCAATCACATTGTCGTGAAGCTGCTCCACCCGTCGATCAACCCACGTCCCGTCCTTGCATCGGTGGGTCTTCTCCCAGAGCTCGGGCATAGTAGCCGGAGCACCTTTCTCTCGTGCCTGGAAAATGGAAACATTAATGTTAATTCATATACAATGTTGTGACTTAAAATTATTTTCAAATTAAAACAATATAAATTTAAATCAACTTACAATACGGCATGCTTGTTCCTGAAAAAACAACTGGCCCGATAAGTGCTTCGAGATATCCTCACCGTCGACTTTAGTGTAACGGGCGGCCCGGGATTTCTTGCTCGTGTCTTTCGAAGTCTCCAACTGCCAGTAGTTGATGAGACCCTCCCAAACTGCCGGGTTAAACCACTCCGGCATGGCATGCTCCGGGTCATACTGCCATTTCTTTTTCCATCGGCCGACCTGATCGACAAGACGATGCATCGCCCTGTCGTCGAAATGTTCCCGGACCAGTATCGTGATCTCGGGATCCCAGTTGTATATTTGCTACCAAAAAAAAAAATTAAATTAGTATAAATTAAAATTATGTATGAAATATAAAATAAATTAGTAATTAAAAATAACATTAAAAATAAAATTAAAAATAAAATTATCGCAAAAGTGTGAAACCATCTATCCCTCGTCTCTTGAAGAACCTCACGCCAATTCGAGTGCGGTTCCCGCGTAAAGTGTGAAACCATCTATCCCGCGTACAATACATCTTAGAGGTTCGTATATTTCCGATAGGTCCCATCACAAACTCATGCACCCACAGAGGCCAAGTTCATAGCCGAGTCGTCATACCGGTCACCTACATGGCCAAATGCAATTACTTGATTAGTAATTAATATATATATATATATATATAAGAATGGTTATTTACCTTCTCTCTCATCCATCCTGCGAAATCACGGTCAACGTATGTTCTCACTTCTTGGTCGTCAAGTTCCAGAAATGCTTCCCGAATTTGTTGTTCGAGCATCCTGTGCACAACATAATGAAGGATGATTATAATTAGTTGTATATGTATATATATCAAACGATTCATTTTTACTATACCTCTCATACAATTGAAAGTATTTACAGTTTAGCAAGATATATGTATGAGCTGTGTGACAATGCTTGTAATCACACCACTCGGTTGCAATTACTTTACCACCCATTCGGCCTACATCCGAGAAGACATCGGATACTCCCACATCAGGATATGTTCGCCCAACCCCACCATTGTCGTATCATTTACAACCCATTTTCTTTGTTTTCACGGTTGGGCTAAAGTAGTAACTCGAGAAATTATATGTCTCCTCGGTCAAACTTCCTGCCACGATCGATTCCTCAACCTTTGCGAGATTTTTTGCTTTCATCTTCAGATCTTTGAAGAACCTTTCAAATGGGTACATCCATCGAAATTGGACTGGTCCACCAAGATCCAACTCAGGCAGTAAGTGGACAACCAAATGTTCCATTACGTCAAAAAATGAGGGAGGAAATATCTTCTCGAAGTTGCAAAGAATAACAGCGATGTCTGATTTCAACGGCAAGATATCGTCCGCAGTTAATGTTCGAGCACATAAGTCTCTGAAAAATGCCCCGATACCTGAAATTATGTACCACGTATGAGTTAATAAACTACAAATTATATATATATATATATATATATACATACAAGAAAAATACATGCTAGTGCCTCGTGGATGTGATTTGGTAAAAGCTCCTGCAATGCAAATGGCTCTTCATAATAGAAACTTTTTTTCCTTGCTCGACACACCTTGAGAACGTTGACACATATCCATCTGGAAACTTGACATCATCCTTTACCCACTTAAACAAACTATTCTTTGTGTCTGATGACAGCCGAAATATAGGAATCGGGGCCCTACTATCGGTTGTTATGTGTAACTCAGGCCTTGCGCATATACCAGAGAGATCCAAACGCGATTTCAAATTGTCTTTCGTTTTACCCGGAACATTCAACAACGTGTGGATGATATTTTCAAAAAAAATCTTCTCGGCGTGCATTACATCCAAATTGTGCCTCAAGAGATGATCCTTCTAGTACGGTAGTTCCCAGAATATACTCTTCTTATGCCAGTTATGATACTGCCCATATCCATCCGACATATTAGCGGGGACATTGTACCAGTTACCCCCCACTTCTGCAATTTGTTGAGCACCGCAATAATCTATTTGCGTTTCCAACTGTTCCCCTGAAAGATAAACGGGGGGAGGGGGGGACTTTGACGGTTTTGTTTTTCTTGAACAACTTCTTGTTATTTCTATACGGATGACCCAATGGCGGAAACCGACGATGACAATCGAACCAGCACGTTTTGCGTCCATTCGTCAATTGAAATGCATCAGTCTGATCCAGACAGTAAGGACATGATAATTTTCCATGAGTTGTCCATCCAGATAACATCCCGTAGGCGGGGAAGTCGCTTATGGTCCACATAAGCACAACCTTCATGGTGAAGTTCTGGCGGTTTAATGAATCGAATATTCGTACACCGACATGCCATAACTCTTGTAATTCGTGGATCAGAGGCTGCAAGAAGACGTCAAGAGATCTTTTTGGATGCTTAGGCCCCGGAACAAGAATGCTAATGAACAAAAATTCTCGATGCATGCACATATCCGGAGGTAAATTATAAGGCGTTACTATGACTGGCCACAACGAGTATTGCCGACCGGACATGCCAAACGGACTAAACCCATCAGTGCAAAGACCCAAATAAACATTTTTATGTTCTTCAGCAAAGTCCGAATGTACCGTGTTAAAGTGTTTCCAAACCTTCGCATCTTATGGATGAGAGATCACCCCTTCCTCACTAAAGTGTTCTGTGTGCCACCTCATTGCCCCAGCTGTCTTCTCTGATTGATATAATCGCTTCAATCTATCTGTTATCGAAAGATACCACATACGTTGGAACGGCACCCTCGTGCGGCCACCTGTCTTTTTATATCTCGGTTTTCCGCAAAAACGGCATTCCTGCAGCTTAGCATCATCTTTCTAGAAAGGCATACAGTTATCAATGCAGACGTCAATCATTTCAGATGGTAAACCATGACTCATGACCAGTCTCTGTATTTCATAGTATCTCTCTGACGAGTTATTATCCTCCGGCAAATACTCATTAAACAATGCAGTCCATTTATCCATGCAATTTTCACTAATGTTATCTTCGCTTTTAATTGTCATCATCCTAGATGCTAGTGACAATTTTGAAAGCCCTTCTCTATATCCTTCGTAGATGGATTCATTAACAGCGTCTAACATATCGTAAAACATTTTAGCACTCGGATTTGGTTCTTCAAAAGTATTATAATTAAACGAGGCAGTAGTTTCATGAAATGCATCGGTAACCATGTCATGAAACCTATTCCCATCACTATTACCATATCCATATTGATTATAATCTTGATGATGAGCATGATGATCATAGTTATTATCAAAACTACTAGCGCCATCTTGATTGCCATGATAACTCGTACTTGAACTACCTGGAACATTAATTACAAAATCTTCCCCGTGCGCAAACCAGACATAATATTTAGGTAAAAACCCCCTCGTATATAAATACTTCCAAACAGTGTGCATCATGATGATCAATGTTCTCGCACTTAACACAAGGACAGAAAATTTTGTTACTGTTCTCTCTCGCAAATGACTGATGTGTCGCGTGGGTCAAAAATTGATCAAGACCATCTCTAAATTCTCTCGTCACTTTACCGGTATCTGGATCTCGCCGATTGTACATCCATGCCTGAACTGTGTATATCTCATGATGCCAAGACATGATCGATTATCGACCTCTCAACACAAAATATCGGATTTATAGTGTTTTTGCGGAACAAAATCCTTTTGTGAGTAGATTTGGGATGTTTGTGATATAATTTTTTTCTCCCCCATAGCTTGCTATTTATAGAGGATCAGCCATTTTTGTTACTCATTTGCGACCAACCTTTGTTACTAATTTGCTAGGAGAAAATATTTGCAAGGCCTTTGCTAGTAATTTGCTACCCATTTGCGACCAAAATTTCAGTTGCAAAAAGCAGTTGGAAATCATTGAAAATGTGTGTATCCACTTGCTAAATATCCTCGCAAATCAGTCGCAAAGCTTAGAAAATATCTTTCCCCGCAATTTCCTCGCAAATTTGCAACGTCTTTGCTACGAACTTTCTTTTCGTCGCAAATTTGAGGATATTTGCTACCACATTTTGTTGTCGCAAATTACTCGCAATTTTGTGAGGCATTTACTACGAATGATATTTGCCTCGCAAATTAGTCGCAAATTTGAAGATAATTGCAACGAAATGTTTCTACACAAATTTGCGACTCATTTACGACCACAATCGCAAACTCGTCGCAAATGCCTCGCAAATTTGCGACCACAAAACGTGGTCGAAAATTATCCTCGCAAATGGTCATGTTTTCTTGTAGTGCTCCCAAGTCATTGTCAGCCAAATCTGCGGCGAGTACCTCACCCGTGATGACCGCATACCTAGACGTGGTCAAAAAAGTAATCCGACACTTTGACACGGTGGAGCTAGAGCAGAACCCAAGGGGGTAGAATAGTACGACATACGCTTTGGCCAAGTTAGGATTTTCTTTAACCGAAACCCCAAAGTACGGTATCCTGGTAATTCATCTGCAATGGCCCACCCACCTAACACTGATAGAAGTGGAGATCAACTACATCAAGAAATACATAGGTTGAATTCAAAAAATCTAGGACTGACTCCGGGAGGGAATCTTGCCAAGAAACCCTCAACAAGCCAACATAATAAAATGGCAAGTCATCATGTATTGCTTATCTGAGGGAAATTTGTACAAGAAATGCCATGCAGGTCAGCTCCTTGCACTACAAGAAAAATGGGTATTGATAGCACATTATAATAGCTCAGTTTTAGTGACTACTGGTAAAGATGAAATTGTGGATTGGGCTACCATATGATAGCGTTTCAAAAATGCTAAGCATGAAAATGATGAAGCGGGAAGCTAAATTTAGTTTTACGAGCCTAAAATAATTATAAGCGGCAACACCTAGCCAAAACAATTTCATTTTGCGACATAGTTTTAGACCAATCTATAAAAGATACCATTTTTTTCTTTTTGATAAAGAACAAAAACAAATAATCAAGAGGCTGGGTCAGGCTTTTGGTCTCAGATCCGTCTGGATCTTGGGCGGTGGCTGTGTATGGGATGGTTCGGGGAGATGAAGCGAGTGGTTAGGCTACGCTGGTATCGCTTTGGTTTCCTCTGTCCTCTGATCTGTTGTTCTATCACTAGTATCTGAAGCTTTTTGTCGATCGTGGTGATCGGTATCAGCCATCCACGGTGGGGATGAGATTTGGACTCACAGCTGGTCCTGTTGAGGGACTTGGTTGTGTCCGAGTTTTTGTTCTTTTCTTGCTTTGGGAGAATAAGATTCGATTCACTCCAAGCTTTACCTCTCTGCCTCCTTGCATCGTGGTCTTGTGTGTGGATTAGTGACCTTTCTGGTCTGGTTTCGGTTTTTAACCGCCTTATCGTTAGAATTCCTCCCTTTTGGGGTTTCTGGTTTGTCCTCTTGCCTAGTTCCGCCGCGGTGCTCTATCGGAACCTCTTATGGAGGTTTTTTTGTTTAGCCTCCTCTTCCATCTGGTTCTTAAGATGAAGACGTCTTTGTTTTGAAGATGCGTTTAGGCAGTATTCCCTCGCCCAATAGATTTGTGCCAGTTCTCTCCGTTTGGTTTTCCGAAAAAATCTTCAATTGGCGATGGATATCAACAGTTTTCTCCCAATGATATTGGGTTGAGTATCTTTTGGAGAAGTCTCGGAGTTGTTTTAGTTTTCTTCTTCCTTGTTGGTGGTCTTCTTCTTCCTGGTTTTATTTGTTTGTCTTCCGTTATGAGTTAAGCTTCAGCCACAGTCTCTGGTAGCAGTGGTTTCTATTTTCCGATGAGTCAGGAGGTTTACTGTTGTTGATTTAAGACGGTGCCCGTGGTTATTTCTTCAGGTCAGTTTATCCAGTGGGTTAGATCTATCGGGTTAATGTCGTTTACAATTTGTATCTTTTGGTACCGTTTAGTTTGTTTCTCTTGTTTGGACATTACGAATCCCTCTTTTGGGCTTTAATATCTCTATTTTCTCTGGCTTTGTATCCGTCAACGTATCTTTCAGGGTTTCTTAATAAAATTCTAGATGACAAAAAAAGAACAAATTCATCTCTTGCTCTCTCCACCTTCAACCCTAGATCTCTTCATTCCTCCATCTCAAACCATCCTTCGCTTCTCTCTTACCCCTCCCCCTCCGTCTCCTTCAATATTCATTCCGACTCCGATTATGTCTCTTACAACCCAAAATTCTTCATTGTTCTTATACTTTTGCTCTCCCATTCTCAGTCTCCCTCTCACCCTCTCGTTCTAATCTTAGTTTCATTTAGAACAAAATACCCCAACCATTATTGGATTTCGAAGAGAGAATCTCTGATTTCATCGATTATTAATCGAAACCCCAAAGGATGGTATCCTGGTAATTCATCAGCAATGGCCCACCCACCTAACTCTGATAGAATTGGAGATCACCTACATCAAGGAATACATAGGTTGAATTCAAAAAATCTAGGACTGGCTCCGGGAGGGAACCTTGCCAAGAAACCCTCAACAAGCCAACATAATAAAATGGCAAGTCACCATGTATTGCTTATCTGAGGGAAATTTGTACAAGAAATGCCATGCAGGTCCGCTCCTTGCACTACAAGAAAAATAGATATTGATAGCACATTATAATAGCTCAGTTTTTGTAACTGCTATTAAAGATGGAATGGTGGGTTGGGGTACCATATGATAGCATTTCAGAAATGCTAAGCATGAAAATGATAAAGCGGAAAGCTAAATTTATTTTTACGAGCCTAAAATCATTATAAGCGGCAACACATAGCCAAAAAAATTTCATTTTGTGCCATATTTTTAGACCATTCTATAAACGTTACCATTTTTTTTCTTTTTCATAAAGAACAAAAACAAAATCTCATCTTCATCTCTTGCTCTCTCCACCTTTAACCCTAGATTTCTTCCTTCCTCCATCTCCAACCAGCCTCCGCGTCTCTCTTATCCTCTTCCGTCTCCTTCAATCTTCATTCCGACTCTAATTATGTCTCTTACAACCCAAAATTCTTTATTGTTCTTCTCCTTTTGCTCTCTCTTTCTCTCTTCTTTCACTCTCCCTCTCACCTTCTTGTTCTAATCTTAGTTTCATTTAGAACAAAATAGCCCAACCATTAATGGATTTCGAAAAGAGAATCTCTGATTCCATCGATTATTAATTAAAAAGAGATTAACAAAATGATTATGTTCTCGTTGTTTTCCGTAAGGAGGCTGAAAGCTGTGACTACCTTCAAGGTAAGTTAATCTTCTATATTTGTTCGATTTTAGGGTTGATTGTGCTTTTTTAACTGTTATACAGTGAATTGGAATTTGAATAGTAAGATTTGTGCTCGGTTAGGTTTTAGGTTTGCCATTCCTTGGGAGGAGGAACTGAATCTGGTATGGGAACACTCTTGATTTCTAACATCCGTGAAGAGAACCCAGGAACAATGCTTAAGGCCAATGTTCCATTCGCCTTAAGATTTCTGATACTGTCGTGGAGCCTTACAATGCTATCTTGTATGTTCATCATCTTTGTTTTGCCTCCTCCCCATCACCTTCGAAAAGAGAATCTCTTATTGTTACAAAATCTAGAGGGATTTTCGATAGATTTACTACGATTTCAAGCTTTCACTTGATTTGGGTTCGTCTTGTAATGTCTGATAGGTCCCAAAAGCTTACGAAATAAGAACACACAAGTCTTTTAATGTCTGGTAGAGCGACTGCTGAAGGTTTCCCAAAGATAGTTTCCAAAAGATAGTTTCCCACTACCACACATTGACCGCCTAGTCGAAGCAACGGCTGGAAATAAGCTTCTGTCATTCATGGATGCTTTTTCAGGGTACAACCAAATCCTGATGAATCCCGAAGATAGGAAGAAGGCTGCGTTCATAACAGATCGTGGGATATATTGCTACAAAGTAATGCCATTCGACCTCAAAAATGTCGGGGCAACTTATCAATGTTTGGTAAACAAGATGGTTTTACAACAGCTCCGAAAAATGAGGAGGTGTACATAAACGATATGCTGGTAAAGTCCCTTGAAGAGAAGGATCACGTTGCCCACTTGAAAGAATGTTTGGAACAGTTGAACTAACATATCTTGTCACCCACCGAGGCATCGAATCAAATCCACGCTTTGATACAAATGGCTTCACCAAAAGCACGAAGTTCAACGACTCACTGGACGCGTCGCAGCACTGAACCAATTTATTTCACGATCTACCGACAAATGTCTGCCTTTCTACGACACTTTGAGAGGCAACAAAAAGTTCGAGTGGACTGATAGGTGTGAAGAGGCGTTCGAACATTTGAAAAACTACTTAGCAAGTCCTTCGGTCCTCGCAAAACCTGTGGAAGGAGAGCCTCTATTTCTGTACACCGTTATTTCTGCCACCGCAGTCAGCGGATTACTCGTCAGAGAAGAACAAAATGATCAGAGACCTATTTTTTACGTAAGTCAGACCCTAACAAACGTAGAAACTCCGTATCTGCAAATGGAGAAGTTAGCACTCGCCGTGGTGATGGCTGCTCGAAAGCTAAGGCTATATTTCCAGTCGCACTCTATCGTGGTACTAACGACTTTCCTCCTCCGGACCATCTTACATACCCCGAGTCAATCCGGAAGGTTGGCAAAATGGGCAATAGAATTCAGTGAATACGATATCGAGTACCTGAGCAGAACTTGCACAAAATACCAAGTATTGGCAGATTTCTTAGTCGAACTCCCAGCAGAAAGAACGGAAGCGCCAACCCAGGCTCTGTATGGACACTTCACGTCGATGGTTTGTTCTCAAAACAAGGGTCCGGCGTAGAAATTCGGTTAACATCTCCAACTGGCAAAATTTTGGAGCAATCATTCCGGCTGTCCTTCCGCGCATCCAATAATGAGACAGAATATGAAGCCTTGATCGTCAGCGTAAAGCTAGCCCATGGAATCAAATTCCAGAGCATTCACGCATTTTGTGATTACCAGTTGGTCGTAAACCAATTCAACGGAGAATACATAGCAAGAGACGAAAGAATGGAGGCTTATCTAAAAGTGGTCCAAGGATTGGTGGCAAAGTTCAGAGAATTCACATTAAATTCGGGCAGATTCGTTAGCAGCTTTAGCCTCGACTTTTGATCCAGGTCAGAAGAGAGTCGTTCTGGTGGAATTCATTGAACGTCCAAGTATTGACATCCCCAGAACTGTTAACATTGTCAACCCATTGGAAGAGGAACCAAATATGATAACCCCCCCCCCCCCCGAAGATGGAGTAGCCGATATGGAAGAAGGTACGCAACCCGTAGAAGGAGAATACGACTGTGACAAAGAGTGGATGGGAGCAATCCATGTCTACATCATGAACGGAGAAGTGCCATCCGACAAATAGGGTGCACAAAAACTCAAAGCCCCTCATTATATTTTGTTAGACAGGGAGGTTTTCAAGTGGAGAATCTCAGGACCGTTACTGGCATGCGTCGAAGGACACAAAGGCCATAAATATTATGGAGGAGGTCCACAACGGCTATTGGGGCAATCACTCTGGTGGAAGGGCCCTAGCAGTCAAGATAAATGCCACAGTTACTATTGACCAACCATGGTGAAGGATTGCGAGAAGTTCTCCGCCAAGTGCGAAAAGTGCCAGCGGCACGCTCCAATAATTCATCAGCCAACTGAGCCGCTGTCATCAATTTTGACACCTTATCCTTTATGCGGTGGTCAATGGACATCGTCGGGCCCCTACATAAATCCAAGCAGAAGATATTTTTGCTATTCTTAATAGATTATTTCTCCAAATGGGTCGAAACAGATTCTTACGCCAACATAAAGGACGCTCAGGTGGAACATTTCATCTGGAAAAAATTATATGTCGGCATGGAGTCTTATACGAAATTATCACAGACAACGGCTGGTAGTTCATCTCAACCTGTGTCAAAGTTTTCTACGAAAAATGGAAGATACGCCTCAGCAAGTCCACGCCGCGTTACCCACAGGGTAACGGCCAGGCAGAAGCACCGAACAAAATAATCCTTGACGGTTTGAAGAAACATCTTGATGTAAATAAAGATCGTTGGGCCGACGAGATTGAAGGGGTCAAATGGTCTCATCGAACAACTTCGCGACGAGCCACTGGAGAGACACCGTTCGCACTCGTCTATGGAATGGAATGCGTGATTCCACCAGAAGTAGAATTTCCCAGAATTCGCCGTAGACTCCTCCCCGGATAAGAAAGACTAAACCACTTGATGCTTCTTGACGAACTAAACCTGGTGAATGAGTGACGTTACAAGCACTTATCCGCATTCAAATCAGCACGCAAGTGCCAAGTACTACAAGTCCAACGTTCGTAGTCAGAAATTCAACAAGAGGGATTTGGTTCTCCGGAAAGTTTTCTCGAATATAGCAGAAAGAAATGCGGGAAAGTTGGGAACAAACTGGGAAGGACCTTACAGAGATACCAAGGTGGTCCACCCAGGAGTGTACGAGTTCGCTAACATGGATGAAGTTCCAGTACCAAGATCTTGGAACCCAATGTACTTGAAAAAGTACTATCACTAAGCTTTATCATTTATGAACTACGGGACGGCTTGATCCCCGAAAGGGGTACGTAGGCAACCCATCTCAAGGTGGGTTCAGCTGCCCCCTCCTAAAAAAGAGGGGGGAGTGGGTACGTATACACTTATACTCCCATCTATTATAACACGATCTTTCGCAAACATCAAGTCTTATCAAAACAGACACTTCGACATACTTATCGCCTTGCAAAACACCAAGTCTTATCAAAACAGACTAGCTTTTCATTTTTGTTTGTTGCTGGCCACAACGACGAACTTCTACATCCTTTATGAATTTTAACCACTACATCCTATATGGATCTAAGCGTGTTATACAAACTCATATGTCTACTATCAGAGCGGGCACGTAAGTGGAAATGCTCGTAAACCGAAGGAAATGCCACCAATAAAAGCTGTGGCATTTTCTAACGGCTCGTAAGGATGTATAGAACCAACAGAATCAGATGAGATAGGAGACATTGTTAGCTCGTTCATCACCTCCTGCTCGATCTTTTCGAACTCATCATGAGCCCCAGCCAACTTGATTCTCCATTCAGTCAGCTTAGACACCTCGGCATCAAAGGTTGGTGCACATCTTTTTTAAGAATGTCAAGGAGTTGGAGATTGTTGTCCACCTGTGTGAGATCAAGCTCTTTCTCTTTGACCTCCTTCAGATCCTCAAGGTTTTTCTTGATTTTAGAAAGTCTTCTTTGAAATTACTCAGCCATATCCCGCCTCGCCACCTTCTGGGCTTTCTTCACATTTGCCTCGTGCAAGGGATTTGCGGCAACAAGTTGCCTCTTCAGCGAATCAATTTCGGCGGATTTCTTTGCCTTTGTCGCTTTCTGCTTCATACACAAATCCCCAAGTTTGACCAGCTCACTCTTGAGAAATATCTTCTCTTTCTCAAGAGCACCAATCTGAGCCCATGAGGATTAAAGCTCGGCAGCATACGTTTTTCAAGACCATCAAGCTTGGCCTTAGCTGCGGGCATCTTTCTTCGCCTAGGAGATTCGGAGCTCCTCGGTCATAAGAAGCAACCATCTTGTTGATTGACGCCATAAAAAGCAGATTATGAACAAATCAAAATCCGAGCCCTTACTTAGAATAATTCGAAAAAATTACTCCGAGATTATTACCTTCATGCCATTAAGAGACATATCGGCGTACATACCACTTTCAGAAAGGGTGTCAGCAGGAGGAAGACGGTCGCCATGAAACTTTATTTTTGAAATAAGTAAAGCCGAGGCATTTGAATCCTTGTAAATGGGGTTGGCCCGTCATGCTTAAACGATATTTCATTAAAAGGGGTGGCTCTTTTTTTTCTCTTTTCGACAGTCTCCTTCGCAATGGCTTTCCCTTTTTCAGCTTCGGAAGCATCGGTCTGACATCTTTGGATTGGCATGGAGCCGAGGAAGGATTGGAATTAGAGGGAAGACCTGACACAACCTGCCTCGTCGTATCATCAAATGCTGGCTCGGCGACAACCAATGGATTTTCTTGAGTTACCTCGGCACCAGTAATGCCTTCTTCAGTAACTTTGTCCTGATCTGGGATTGGAACGTCAACAACCCCCCGACCCAATCCTGATGCTACCTCATCATCTCTGAGAGGTGCGTGGGCTCCTTTTACAGTTTTCTTCCAAGCCATTTCCTTCTCTCTCTCCCTTTGCAGCTTGCTTGTCACGAAATGTCATCATCTTGCCCATTAATTCAACAATATGGAGTCGAGGCACAGGCAATGACTCTGAGCTGTTAGAAACTGAGAGACCGTCGAAGCGAGCTCGTGCTTTTTCAGCATGCTACAGGGAAATATATTTTTCCCAGCGAGTCTTCCCGCCAGCAAGCGTATCTCTAAGGAGGTATGTGACTTCTGGAAATGACGGAAGGAGGTAATGAACTGCAAAAAAGGAAAGAAGATAGGGTAAGCAAACATAAAGAAGAATATAAGTAAGACCCGTAGTGGACTCTAGGTCGGCTACCAATTGGTTCCCAACATGATTTGACAATGCCGACACAATCCCCATCAATCATCGCATCATTAATGGGAAAATAGAAAAAATGACTCCCCAGTCATTGTCTTTGCTTTTGAACCCTTCGATTATTTTGCAATTTCTTTTGGAGCAGATATAGTACGTCAAAGAGTTTGGAACCTTTCTAAACTCGAGAAGATGCTGGAGATTGTGAACTCCCCACTTCGGCATCGCTTTTGTAACTTAGCACCAGAATGCCGACTAAATGACACATTCTTCGAGGCATAATCTGGTTAAGGGATAACCCATGCTTCTTTAGGAACCCACTATCAAACCAGGAATCGGAATCAACAGGATACTCGCGTAGAAAAAACTTTCATACAAGCAGAAGTGGCTCGGCGGGGTTTATCAGGACGATTTGATTGAGAAGGCACGATCAAGTCAACCTTCTCGGAAATCTTGAATCTATGCCTCAATGCCGCTAAGGATTCTGCAGTCGACAAGGTCGATCCGGGTGGGTCGGCTCATTTCTTGGGTGCTTTCTTTCGATTCATAGCTTGCAAAAAGCCTCTCCAACCGCCTCACCTTGGCCTCATCGACAACAAGATCCTCAGGTTCGATTTTAATGCCATCTGGGGTAATTCCTTTTCAAGGTTTGCCTCGGGGATGTCCATAAGAGGATCGTCGATGAGGTGTGGAACTTCGATGATGAGTCGGTTCAGGAAATGGTGAGTGTCCAATTTATCCACTTCATTTGTTCCATTTGCCTCGGCATCCATTCCTGCTTCGTCAGCCACACTCGCCTTGTTAGTAACGTATGTCTCACCCGCCTCGCTCGCCTCTGGCGATCGAATCAGCCTACGACCAAGTTCCAAAGGGGATCAGCCGAGGCAAGAGAGTCTTGCAGTTCGTTAGATGACGACATGAAGATGGCTCGGAGAATTTAAGAGAAACACCGCAAGCTGTTGAAGGTGGATCGGAAACTTCAAAGGAGTCGCTGCGGGTCGTTGAAGGTGGATCGGAAACTTTAAAGGAGTCACCGCGGGTCGTTGAATATGGATCGGAGTCTTCAAAGGAGTCATCGCGGGTCATTTGAAGATGGATCGCGAAACAAATCGCAAAAACTAAAATAATGACCGCGGAAGAACGGAAAACTTAAATAAAAGAAGGAAAAGAAGAGAGAGAAGAGAGCTACCTTTTGAATTTTGAGGATACGAAGTAATGAAGAAAGGAGAGAATCCCTCGATATTTATAGAAGAAATCTAGGGTAAGTGAGTGGGCGTAACGCACCTCGGGAACTAATTAAAATGTTTCAAATCCCCGAGGTACTCATTGCATGACGTCATGATTATCCGATTCCCGAGAAACAATCAACCGTTGAAAAATCACGAGCCGTAAAAATAAATCAAGAAAATTCGAACCATGGAATTTGGCTCGCATAACTTTGGCTCCGCATAAACTCTAGCTCGGCAGAAAGATCATGTTTGTGGGAGTCAAAACTCGCACAACTAAATTTTGTAAGGAAATTTAGGGATTCGAAAAACTTCTATGAAAAGAAACCAAGAACAGAGATCCAAAGGTGGTGATTTTATTCAAGCTGTTTAGAAGCTTTTGCCGAGAAATAACAAGTGTTTCTCTAGGTCAAATTGCGGATCCCCTTTTTCAAGAGGTACATTGTCTATTTATACAAATAAGTCGGCTAGGCCTTTTCCTAAAGAATAAAAAAAACTTCCTTCTTCTTCGGGATTTATTTTCTCCTCTGGTTAGGATGTGGGCTTCTTTCGTTACCTCGACGCCTCGGCCCACCAATATATTGTGGCTTGTTGCCTCGGCCCAACAAGATATTGGGCTCGTTGCTTCATTGGATCATCGGCGGGCTGGCTTGTCGCTTGTCTCGCCTGCTTGGCTAGTCTGGTTCGTCGGTGTCGAGCCGAGGTCTTGGCTTTGTCGCCTGCTTCTCCTTGATGCCGAGCCAGAGAATTGGCTCGTCGTCTAATTTTCCTCGATGATGAGCCAAGAAATTGGTTTGCCAACATGTTGGCTCGTCATCATCGGTTCGCCAACATGTTGGCTCGTCATCATCGGTTCGCCAACATGTTGGCTCGTCACCGTTTGTTGGTTTGCCAACATGTTGGCTCGTCACCGTTTGTTGGTTTGCCAACATGTTGGCTCGTCACCGTTTGTTGGTTTGCCAACATGTTGTCTCATCATCGTTTGTTGGTTTGCCAACATGTTGGCTCGTCACTGCTTCCTGTCGCCGAGCTAGGAGTGTTAGCTCATCACTGCTTCCTGTCGTCGAGCCAGGAATGTTGGCTCACCACTGCTTCCTGTCGCCGAGCCAGGAATGTTGGCTCGTCACTACTTCTTTCTGATGCCTAACCAAACGTTGGCTCGTACTCCTCCTTCCTGATACCTAGCCAAACATTGGCTCGTCACTCCTTCCTGATGCCTAGCCAAACGTTGGCTCGTCACTCTAAAGTCGGTTAGTCTCAAGATCTTCTAACCATTTTTGGTGGGCCAATCTCGATGGGGTGGGAATCGACCCCAACAGTTAGCCCCCTAGCTCGTTAGAGTCAGTGATGATGATGACGAGGTGAAAGTTGGCCATCTCTGAGATTGATATCCAAGACTTATCTTATGTTACCGAACCACTTTGAGGGGAAGTTTTGGCAAGGCGTTCGTTGCCGAGCCAAAACGGACGTGTCATGCTGTCGAGCCAACTCCCTTTGACATGCTGCCGAGCCAACTTATCACTTGTGTGACCGAGCTATTTTGGCTCGTGAAGCCACTTGGGGTTGTCGCGTTACCAAGCTGTTTTGGCTCGTCATCTTGCCAGGTTGCTTAGACTGCCAATCCGCGGAGCCATCTTCTTTTGATATGCTGCCGACCCAACTTATCACTTGTGTGACCGAGCTGTTTTGGCTCTTGATGCCCCTTTCAAGTTGTCATGTTGCCGAACCATCTCTTTTTTTTTTTTAATGTTGCCGAACCATCTCAATAAGTTTGATTTGTCTTTGGCTCGGCAGTAATGTTGGCTTGAAGTATCTCTTATCATGACCATATCTTTATTGGGAACTACAAACATTTTCGCATGTTTCCGAGCCGCGTGGCATCACGCGTTGTGCTTCCATGCGTCTTTATATTCAGATCCTTGTTTCACTCCTCATAACTTACTTCTCCACATTTCCGAAAAAACTGGTAGCTCTCTTCTCTCTCTCTTCTTTTCTCTCTTTTTTATTTTCAAGTTTTGGCTAGGTTTTTATAGAGTCTTCTCTTCCGCCGTCGCCACTTTGAATTTTCTGACCCATCTTCAAGCGTGGCTCGATGGCTCTTTTAAATTATCCGACCCATCTTCAAGCTCATCCGGCGAGTCCTTTCATTTTCCGATCCATCTTCAAACTCATCAGGCGAGTGTTTGAATTTTCCGATCCATCATCATCTGGATCACTTCTTCTGGGAGATCTCATGTATCTCCGAGCCGGAATTCTTTGATTTTTGCTGTGTCAAGTGTGTTTCCGAGCCGAGTTTTCTGATGTCTCATACCGCCGAGCTGGAAGATTCTGTGGGTTCAGCAAACTCTGCCTCATTGCTTGGACGTAAGATGGTGTTATCTCCGCAAGTTATCGAACCATTTGAACCTAATTCTCCGCTAGGTCAGTTGCATATCGTTGTCCCATCTTTGATTGAGGAAGCTTTTGATGCCGAGGCAGACGTTGAGGCAACTTTGATACAGAAG
Organism: Pseudoturritis turrita; assembly: GCA_900406555.1. NCBI lineage: Eukaryota > Viridiplantae > Streptophyta > Magnoliopsida > Brassicales > Brassicaceae > Pseudoturritis > Pseudoturritis turrita. Next base: position 164,506 of record OVBL01000427.1, on the reverse strand, counting down.
GCTCTTGAAGAATTCAAAGCCGAACCAGAAGAATATGTTCTTGACGAGGCAGAAAAGGTGCGGTTGGAGAGACTGTTTGCGAGCCATCAAGCTAGTACCTCGTCGAGGCAAAATCCTAAGAGGAAAGCTCCTAAGAGACGACCTGGCCCACCTGGTTCATCTTTGTGCAATGATGAGTCATTGGAGGCATTGAGGCATCGATTTACTATCGCAGAATATGTAGATCTGGTTGTTCCTGCCTCAACAGACCAAGCTGAATCTCCGCCGCCTGGGCATTTCTCTCTTTATGAGAGCTTCTTTTACCAAAGTCTGTTTTGGTTCCCAATCCCCGGGTTGATCATCCATTTTCTATCCAAGCATGGGTTAGCACTGAGCCAAATTACTCCTCGGGGTTTGCGTCATTTGGTTGGGATTCTGGTTCGGAGTTACGAATGTGACGTGACTGTTCGCATCTCCCATCTTCGGTAGTTCCTTGAATTTCGAAAGATCAAAAATTCCAACACCTACTATATTTCCAACAAAAAGCAGAGAAAAATCATCAAAGGCTTCCGAAGCAAGGACAGTGACTGGGGGCATTATTTTTTCTTTGTTCCTATTAATGATGCTACGGTAGAAGCCGAAAGCGTCCATTACGTCAAGTCGGAGTGGGGAAATATTGGTGGGCCAGCCGTAGACCCTTCAGGAGATTGGTTAAGGTTTCACTTTGTAGCGAGCTGACTAATGCCTTTTTCTTTTGTTTTTATAGTTCGGCAGATTCTCCCTCGTTACCCAGATTCTCCCTAAGGAGAGTTGAAAAAGCCTGTGCCGTCTTCGCCGGTGCCAAAGTGTCTGACAGTTCGGAGTCTGAGTCTCCGCCTCAATATCTCCCAGAAAAAGCTATGGGAAAGAGGATGACGATCCGCGACAAGCAAGCTTTAAAGGAGAAGAAAGATAAGGAAGCTGCCAGCCGAGTTGCCGATGGGGCTGAACAAGTCACCGAGCCAGATCCTGGGATGACCGGTGAGATCGATGCCGGGATAGAGCGTCAAACTATTTCTGAGCCTCCGACTCTTGATGCCGAGGCCAGGGAGGTGGTTTCACCTCTTGTTCTAGTAGCCAGGCCTTCTAGCTCGGCAATATCTCAACACAGAGTGGGGGAAAAAAAGACTTCCGGTAAACGCTCCAAACCGGACAAGGAAAAAACTAAGGAGAAGCAGGAGAAAAGAAAACGCCATAAGCCTGTCGATCCAACTACTACCGAGCCGACGTTGACGTCGTTTAGGCACGAGGGATCAGAGCCGGTATGCAATGACGAAGCAGCCTCAGCAACTCTCTTCTCACAAGTATGTTGCTCGGGGGGGGGGGGGGATACGCTGCCACCTCTTGATGTGCTTTCTCATGGCTATTTATATGCTAATATGTTGCTCCGAGGCACTAAGGTATGTTTGGAAACTATCCGTTTTAATGAGTAAAAACGACTAAGTACTGACTTTTTCCTTCCTATGATCAGTTCGTCGCATCTATCAACAAGATCGCTGCCGCCTTCGAACATGACATACGGAAAGACAGGTGCCGGGTCGAAGATGCCCGCAAGGATGCCTCTTTCTTTAAAGATAAGGTCACCGAGCTGGAGGGAAAACATGCTGCCGAACTGGCAACTGCTTCGGCTCGGATTGAAACTCTTGAGAAGGAGAAAGCGTATCTTAAGGATGAGTGGGACAAAATAGGTGACTTAGCAATGAGGTTGGACCGCTCTAAGCAGAAGAAAGCTGCTGAAATTGAATCCTTGAAGAGGCAACTCTTGGTTGTTAATGCTTTGCATGAGGCAAATATCAAAAAAGCCCAGAAGGCAGCGAGGCGAGACATGTTGGAGAAGTTTCAAGAGCGGCTTATCAAAATTGAGAAGTGCGTAGCCGAGCTGAAAGAGGCGAAAGAGAGAGAGCTCGATCTTGCTCATGTTGATAGCAATCTCCAGTTAGTCGAGATTCTTCAAAAGGAAGATGCGCCAGCTCTGAATGTCGAGGTGGCGAAGTTGACAGAATGCCGAGTTGAACTGGCTGATGCAGATGAGGAGTTTGGACGGATCGAAGCCGAGCTGAAGAAAGATTTAACACTCTCGCCAGTTTCTTCTGACTCTGTGGGTTCTCTTCTGGGAGTCGAACCAACGGAGAATGCAGCGGTGAAGGTCGGAGTCGTAGATTTTGCAGGCTCCATCGTCGGCACGTCCGGAGTTGCCAATCTTGCTAACGAAATGGCTACCGAGCTTGAAACGACTGCCGAGCTGGACCCTCCCAACTGATCTCTTTCTCAACGCTTATTTGACTTCGAAATCTTTTGTTTAGTTTTTTGGGAACAGGTGCCTGGATGGCTTTATCCACCCCCTTTTGCTAAGTTTTTTATAATAGTTATCACCCAAAAGATTTCGAAGTCAAATAAGCGTTGAGAAAGAGATCAGTTGCCACCTCTTGATGTGCTTTCTCATGGCTATTTATATGCTAATATGTTGCTCCGAGGCACTAAGGTATGTTTGGAAACTATCCGTTTTAATGAGTAAAAATGACTAAGTACTGACTTTTTCCTTCCTATGATCAGTTCGTCGCATCTATCAACAAGATCGCTGCCGCCTTCGAACATGACATACGGAAAGACAGGTGCCGGGTCGAAGATGCCCGCAAGGATGCCTCTTTCTTTAAAGATAAGGTCACCGAGCTGGAGGGAAAACATGCTGCCGAACTGGCAACTGCTTCGGCTCGGATTGAAACTCTTGAGAAGGAGAAAGCGTATCTTAAGGATGAGTGGGACAAAATAGGTGACTTAGCAATGAGGTTGGACCGCTCTAAGCAGAAGAAAGCTGCTGAAATTGAATCCTTGAAGAGGCAACTCTTGGTTGTTAATGCTTTGCATGAGGCAAATATCAAAAAAGCCCAGAAGGCAGCGAGGCGAGACATGTTGGAGAAGTTTCAAGAGCGGCTTATCAAAATTGAGAAGTCCGTAGCTGAGCTGAAAGAGGCGAAAGAGAGAGAGCTCGATCTTGCTCATGTTGACAGCAATCTCCAGTTAGTCGAGATTCTTCAAAAGGAAGACGCGCCAGCTCTGAATGTCGAGGTGGCGAAGTTGACAGAATGCCGAGTTGAACTGGCTGATGCAGATGAGGAGTTTGGACGGATCGAAGCCGAGCTGAAGAAAGATTTAACACTCTCGCCAGTTTCTTCTGACTCTGTGGGTTCTCTTCTGGGAGTCGAACCAACGGAGAATGCAGCGGTGAAGGTCGGAGTCATAGATTTTGCAGGCTCCATCGTCGGCACGTCCGGAGTTGCCAATCTTGCTAACGAAATGGCTACCGAGCTTGAAACGACTGCCGAGCTGGACCCTCCCAACTGATCTCTTTCTCAACGCTTATTTGACTTCGAAATCTTTTGTTTAGTTTTTTGGGAACAGGTGCCTGGATGGCTTTATCCACCCCCTTTTGCTAAGTTTTTTATAATAGTTATCACCCAAAAGATTTCGAAGTCAAATAAGCGTTGAGAAAGAGATCAGTTGCCACCTCTTGATGTGCTTTCTCATGGCTATTTATATGCTAATATGTTGCTCCGAGGCACTAAGGTATGTTTGGAAACTATCCGTTTTAATGAGTAAAAACGACTAAGTACTGACTTTTTCCTTCCTATGATCAGTTCGTCGCATCTATCAACAAGATTGCTGCCGCCTTCGAACATAACATACGGAAAGACAGGTGCCGGGTCGAAGATGCCCGCAAGGATGCCTCTTTCTTTAAAGATAAGGTCACCGAGCTGGAGGGAAAACATGCTGCCGAACTGGCAACTGCTTCGGCTCGGATTGAAACTCTTGAGAAGGAGAAAGCGTATCTTAAGGATGAGTGGGACAAAACAGGTGACTTAGCAATGAGGTTGGACCGCTCTAAGCAGAAGAAAGCTGCTGAAATTGAATCCTTGAAGGCAACTCTTGGTTGTTAATGCTTTGCATGAGGCAAATATCAAAAAAGCCCAGAAGGCAGCGAGGCGAGACATGTTGGAGAAGTTTCAAGAGCGGCTTATCAAAATTGAGAAGTGCGTAGCCGAGCTGAAAGAGGCGAAAGAGAGAGAGCTCGATCTTGCTCATGTTGACAGCAATCTCCAGTTAGTCGAGATTCTTCAAAAGGAAGACGCGCCAGCTCTGAATGTCGAGGTGGCGAAGTTGACAGAATGCCGAGTTGAACTGGCTGATGCAGATGAGGAGTTTGGACGGATCGAAGCCGAGCTGAAGAAAGATTTAACACTCTCGCCAGTTTCTTCTGACTCTGTGGGTTCTCTTCTGGGAGTCGAACCAACGGAGAATGCAGCGGTGAAGGTCGGAGTCGTAGATTTTGCAGGCTCCATCGTCGGCACGTCCGGAGTTGCCAATCTTGCTAACGAAATGGCTACCGAGCTTGAAACAACTGCCGAGCTGGACCCTCCCAACTGATCTCTTTCTCAACGCTTATTTGACTTCGAAATCTTTTGTTTAGTTTTTTGGGAACAAGTGCCTGGATGGCTTTATCCACCCCCTTTTGCTAAGTTTTTTATAATAGTTATCACCCATTGGCGTAACACCTTTTACATTTTATCGGATTTATTTACTTATGTTTGCGTATTTGTTTTGCTGTGTTTTGATGTCACATGTTGCAAACTATTTTGTTTAGAAAAATATGGTTGTCTCTGTATTTGTTGTCAGTTTAGGGTTCGCGGTGTTCCGACTTACATTCCAGTTCTTTTGACAATGAAACATATTTAAAATCTCATACTAACCGGTAGGCTTAGCATCATGTTTCAGAGATGTTTACGACCAGTGTACCAAGAGGTGTTTACTGGGTTTAAGAGTTTACTTTGAGTTTTAAGACTTGCGAGTTTTCGACTTACGGGTCCCTCTGCAAGATAAACTTGTAAGAATATCGTTCAGGATATACCTTTCGGATATTAGACCAGGAAATACCCAATCCGAATTTGTATAGCGCACTTTTATACCCGTAAGAGGGTGTTGAGAACCCTATTCCGTATAGAAATAGTGGTTAAAATCCGTAAAGGATGTGGTTGTCCGCCTATTGTGGCCAGCAACAAACGAGGTGATAGACTATCCGTGAAGGATGTAAAGTTATGACTTGCGTAGGTCGAGTAACACGATTTTGTGTTTGACAAAACTTGAAGTTATCTTTGAGAAGTGTGATGCGAGTTATGGGAGTATACATGTATACGTACCCACTCCCCCCCCCCTTTTTTTAAGGAGGGGGACAACTGAACCCGTCTGAAGACGAGCTGCCTATGTACCCTTTTCAGGGATCAAGTCGTCCCGTAGTTCATGCAAAGTGACTTAGTGGTAATACCTCTTTAGGTGCATTGCGTTCCAAGATCTTGGTATCGGAACATCAGACATGTTTGCGAGCTCGTATACTACTGGTCGAACTGTTTTGGTGATTTTGTAGGGTCCTTCCCAGTTTGCTCCTAGTTTGCTAGCGTTTGCTTCGGCTGTGTTCTGAAAAACTTTGCGGAGAACCAGATCACCTTCTTTGAACTTACGACTTCTGAGGTTGGTGTTGTAATACTTAGCTGCTGCCTGTTGGTAATTTTGAATCTGAACCAGCGCTTGATCTCTTCGTTCGTTAACCAAGTCTAACTCGTCGAGTAACATGAGGTGATTCAGTCCTTCCTTCCCCGAAAGAAGTCTGCGGTGGACTCCAGGAAATTGGACTTCAACTGGGATGACACATTCTGTACCGTAGACCAGAGCAAAAGGCTTTTCACCGGTGGCTCGCTGCGGAGTGGTTCGGTGCGACCATAATATTCCTTCGAGTTCATCCACCCAGCGTCCCTTCTTTGCATCAAGGCATTTTTTTAGACCGTCCAGGATAGTCTTGTTCACTGCTTCTGCTTCCCCATTTCCTTGTGGATAGCGTGGTGTAGACTTGCTGAGTCGTATCTTCCATTTTTCACGGAAAGCTTCAAATCTTGTAGAGATAAACTGTAAGCCGTTGTCGGTGACGATTTCGTAGGGAAGTCCATGTCGGCATAAGATATTTTTCCAAATGAAATGCTCGACTTGGACGTCCTTTATGTTGGCGTAAGAATCTGCCTGGACCCATTTAGAGAGGTAATCCGTCAAAACAAACAAAAATCTCTTTTGCTTATATTTGTGTAGAGGTCCGACTATATCCATTAACCAGCGCATGAAAGGGTATGGCGCTGAGATTGACGATAGCAACTGCGTTGGTTGATGAATCATTGTAGCGTGTCGCTGGCATTTTTCGCACCTAGCGGAGAACTTTTCGCAGTCCTTCACCATAGTCGGCCAATAATAACCGTGGCGCTTGATCTTGATCGCCAAAGCTCTTCCACCAGAGTGGTTACCGCATGATCCGTTGTGGACTTCTTCCATGATTTTTCTAGCTTCGACGCCTTCGACACATGCCATTAGTGGCCTTGAGAATCTCCACTTGAAGACATTTTCGTCTAATATAACGTATCGGGCGGCTTGAGCTCTGAGTTTTCGGGCAGCCCATTTGTCTAATGGCACCTTGCTATCCATGATATATACGTGAATTGCTCCCATCCATTCTTTATCGCATCCATAGTCTGCTTCCGTTGGTTGTGGATCTTCCTCCATCTTGACTACTTCACCTTCGACCGGCAGATCTGTCGTAGGCTCTTCCTCTATCTCAGTTGCCTCATCTTCCGCCGATGGTATCATGTTCTGGTCATCCAGAGCGGTGGCGCTAGTGCTGCCTTCTACTGCAAGACCTTGCCCGGATATACCCTTGGCCTGATTGGCTGCTTGGGAGCGGGTAATCGCGTTCACGGCATCGGAGTGGTTGATGCTTGGATGTTTGATGAACTCAACTGGGATAATCCTTTTTAGGTCTAAATCGAAGGTGGACGCGAGTGCTGCTAGTGCGTCTGCCGAAGTGTTTTCCCCACGTGGTATTCGTGTCAATGTGAACTCTTCGAACTGTGCAGTTAGCTCCTTGACGACCTGTAGATATGCCTCCATTATGTCGTCTTTGGCTGTATACTCGCCGCTGACTTGGTTAACCACCAAATGCGAATCATAGTAGGCCTGGATATGCGAGACCTTAAGTCCACGAGCGAGTCTCATTACTGCGATTAAGGCTTCATACTCTACTTCGTTATTGGATGCGCGAAAACCCAAACGGAATGACTTTTCGAGGATCTCGCCTGTTGGAGAGGTTAAGCGTATCCCTACCCCAGATCCTTGTTTTGATGATGATCCATCCGCGTGGAGCTTCCAAGTTAGGCTCGGAACTGGCTCTTCTACTTCTTCCGGGAGTTCTATCAGGAAATCTGCTAGGACTTGAGACTTCACCAGGTTCGGCTCCGATACTCGATGTCGTATTCGCTCAGCTCTATTGCCCACTTCGCCAATCTTCCAGACTGGCTAAGACTGTGCAGGATGGATCGCAGTGGGAAGGTAGTCAAAACCACAATTGAATGTGACTGGAAGTATGGTCTCAGTTTTCGAGCGGACATTATCACAGACAATGCCAGTTTCTCCATCTATGGATACCGGGTTTCAGCGTCGGTGAGAGTTTGGCTGACATAGAAAACAGGCTTCTGCTCGCTGCGCTATTCTCTGATGAGTACTCCACTTACTGTTGTTGCCGAAACGGTCGTGTAAAGGAATAACGGTTCGCCCTCCACTGGTTTCTGTCCATTCAAACTTCTTGTTCCCACGCAGTGTGTCGTAGAAAGGCAAACACTTATCAGTTGACCGAGAGATGAAACGATTCAGCGCGGCGACTCATCCTGTTAGCCTTTGGACCTCACGCTCTGTTTTCGGTGACACCATTTGTATGAGCGCATCAATCTGCTTCGGGTTGTCTTCAATTCCACGGTGAGTGACCAGATATCCAAGGAACTCTCCGGACGTGACCGCAAATCTGCATTTGGTCGGGTTCAGCTTCATGTTATGCAGATTCAGTTGCTTAAAACATTCTTCTAGGTGAGCCATGTGATCCTTTTCCTGTAAAGACTTCACCAGCATGTCGTCTATGTAAACTTCCATCGTCTTACCCAGTTGGTTAGCAAACATTCGGTTCACTAATCGCTGGTAAGTTGCTCCGATGTTTTTGAGCCCGAAAGGTATCACTTTGTAGCAATATATCCCGCGGTCTGTGATGAATGTTGTCTTCTCTTGATCGTCGGGGTTCATTAGGATCTGGTTGTATCCGGAAAAAGCATCCATAAACAAAAGGAGTTTGTTGCCTGCTATTGCTTCTACCAGGAGATCAATATGTGGAAGCGGGAAGCTATCTTTGGGGTAGGCCTTGTTCAGGTCGGTGAAATCCACGCATACACGCCACTTCTCATTCTTCTTCTTGGCCACTACTGGGTTAGCGAGCCAGTCAGGGTACTTTGCTTCGACTATTGATCCCACGTGTAGTAACCTTTCCACCTCGTCATTCACTGCTTGTGCTCTTTCTGGTCCGAGTTTTCGCTTTTTCTGTTTGACTGGTTTGAAGGCCGGGTCCACGTTTAACTCGTGGCATGTCACGTTGATGCTGATACCAGACATGTCTTATGCTTCCCACGCGAAGGTGTTTACGTTCTTCTCAAGGAAAGATATCAGCTCTCCCCTTATTGGATCTTTCAGCTCGTCCCCTATTTCAACGCAGCGCTCTGGGTGATTGCCATCGATGTTCACCGAGACAACGGGGTCGCAAGTTGGTTTGTTTTTCCTCTCACGATCCTCCGTTATCTGTAATTGCTATAAGAGTTTTGCAAACTCCTTTTCGGGCTCCCTGTCAGTCTTCATCTTCTTTCGCTTAGTCGTGGTATCTATGACTGGGTTCTTGAGTTTGTGCTCGGCTAGGAAACAAATGCGAGATTCCTTTTGGTTCCCCCAGATTGTTTTGACTCCTCCGGGTGTCGGGAATTTGATACAGAGATGATAGGTCGATGGTACGGCTCGCATGGAGTTTATCAAGGGGGTGCCCATAATCACATTGTAGATCGCAGGATGATCTGCAACTGAAAACTCCATGATCTTGGTGACTTCTACAGACGGGAAGCTTTATTGTCCTGAGGGTCATGGTTGTTTCTCCAGCGAATCCGGTTAAAGGTTTCAGCGCAGCTGTGATTTTGGATAGGTTTATGCTCATCCTTCTGAGAGTTTCGTGAAAAATCACATTTACGGAGCTTCCCGTGTCTAAAAGGACTATGGCGATGTCGCAATCATCTACGATCAATTCTATCACGAGTGGATCATTATTTGGTCTGTCAATGTCGGTGGTTTCCCTTTCTTCAAACGAGATGATGTCGTTGGGAAGTTTGGAAGGTGCTGACCAGTTGACACTCGCGTCCGCTCGACGCTGGAAGGCTTTGATTGAAGACACTATGTCCGAACAGTATTGTGATCCTCCCATTATCATATTTATCCTTCTTCGAGAGCCTGACTGCGTCGCCTCGTCATGTTGCCTTCCTCGCTTGGGGGTGTCACCATTTTGATTTATTTGGTTCGGCTGATCTTTCTCATCTTCTCGCTCGAAGTTATTTAGCCTGACAGCATTACCGAGTTCTCTGGCTACTAGCTTCGCCGCAAGCTTTATTCCCAGGGTTCGGCAATTGGCAGTCGAGTGACCGTGCATGTGATGATATTCGCAGTAGGCTTTTTCGTCGTATGAACTCTGACTTCGTGTCCACGTGTTCCAAGGTATTTTGCCTCGGCCTGTTCCCACCTAGTAGTTGTGGGCTCCTCCGAAATTGGGTTTCTCGTGATGTACGTACCCATTTCCTTGATTACTCCTCTTGGGAGGAGGTGGGTTCAGAGTTTGGAAGGGACGGTTCGTCGTTCTGGCTGCTTCATATTTCTGAGACAATACTTTCATCTCTTCTTCGCTGACTATGAAATCTGAGGCTCGGTGCAGTGCGTCTTGGATTGATAATGGTGTGTTTAGAGCGATCTCTTTTCGAAACTCCAATTCGTACCACATCGATCTTTTCCATGCGAGTACGGCAGCCTTGTCACTTACGCCCTCGCCTTCGATATGATTCCTTTGAATCTTCCCATGAAGCTCTGTAGTGTCTTTGTAGGGCCTTGAATTAATGTCCAGAGGTCAGCATCGGAGGCTTCTCGATCCATAAACATGGAGTATTGCTTAAGGAAGGCAGCAGACAGTTGCTGGAAATCGTCGATAGAGTTCCGCTCGAGCCTGGAAAACCATTGGAGTGATGCGCCTTTCAGATGCTCCACAATCGTCGATAGAGTTCCGGTGTCTCTCTCCTTTTCCCTGAAATTGGCTCGGCCCATTGCTATGATGAACGCCGTTATGTGCTCCTTTGGGTCGGTGCTTCCTTCGTAGACTGGAACCTTGATCTTTCCTAGGTCAAAAATTCTTGCTTTGGTAATCCGGGCTGTAAACGGCGTGTTGTGTGCTTCTTCTAGTACACGGTCAATCTCCGAGACTTTATTGGTTGCCTTGTGCATCTGGGATCGGATGGCTTTCATCTCAGCAGTGGCTCGATCCAACGAGGCTCGGATTTCGTCCAACTCTTCTCTCTAGGCTTGGCTCGTTGTTTTTGGCTCGTCAGCGTATTGTGCGTGTCGTACCCATAAGAGATTTTCTTCCTCTTCTGCTAAGCTCCTGGCTCGGTTCATATTAATGTCGCCTTCACTGGCTCGGGCTCCCGTCGGTGTTGGTGCAAACCTTTCATCAGCGGGATTCTCCGTGTTGTGATCTTCTTCCACGCGTCCCTCTTCGCCAAGAATGATTGCTGCAGCAGACCCGTCGTTGGTGTGTTGGTCATGCCCACCGCTGGCTTCTCTTGTTCTGCGAACCAGTCGAGGTAGCTCGGTGATACTTGATCTGGTTGTCGCGGGTGTTTGTTCGTTGATGGGATATGGTGGTGGCAATCCTCCCAAAGTCCTCGGTGCATCACGTGGTGTTGAAAAATCCAGGGATGTTGGGTTTAAGCCGAGTCGTCTGGTAATTCCACTTACGGGTGGATTCAGTGTTGAACCCATGCCTCCGAGTCGTGAGTTTCTGGCTCGGTTCTCTGTTGCCAACGTCTCGATTTTCTCCATCAGCGAGCTATTCAGCTTGTCCTGCTCTTCTGTCTTCTTCAACAACGCGGTCATCATGTTCTTCAACTCTGTCAATGTTTCTGAAGTGCCTTCCGGGTCTGATGGAGGCGGATTGATTCTCGTTCCAGGAAGGTCAGTGCCAGTGTTGCTCGCGTCGTCACCGCTTCGGTCTCCGTCGGTAGTCATTGTTTCAGATCTCGTATTCGGTGGTTCTTAGGTGTTAGAAAGTTTGAGACTCCCCACAGACGGCGCCAAATTGTGGGAGTCGAAACTCGCACAACTAAATTTTGTAAGGAAATTTAGGGATTCGAAAAACTTCTATGAAAAGAAACCAAGAACAGAGATCCAAAGGTGGTGATTTTATCCAAACTGTTTAGAAAGCTTTTGCCGAGAAATAACAAGTGTTTCTCTAAGTTAAATTGCGGATCCCCTTTTTCAAGAGGTACATTGTCTATTTATACACAAATAAGTCGGCTAGGCCTTTTCCCAAAGAATAAAGAGAACCTTCTTATTCTTCGGAATTTCCTTTCTTCTCTGATTTGGATGTGGGCTTCTTTCGTTGCCTCATCGCCTCGGCCCACCAATATATTGTGGCTTGTTGCCTCGGCCCAACAAGATATTGGGCTCGTTGCTTCGTTGGATCATCGGCGGTGGCTTGTCGCTTGTCTCGTCTACTTGGCTAGTCTGGTTAGTCGGTGTCGAGCCGAGGTCTTGGCTTCGTCGCCTGCTTCTCCTTGATGCCGAGCCAGAGAGTTGGCTCGTCGCCTGATTTTCCTCGATGCCGAGCCAAGAAATTTGTTTGCCAACATGTTGGCTCGTCGTCATCGGTTCGCCAACATGTTGGCTCGTCACCATTTGTTGGTTTGCCAACATGTTGGCTTGTCACCGTTTGTTGGTTTGCCAATATGTTGGCTCATCACCGTTTGTTGGTTTACCAACATGTTGGCTCGTCACTGCTTCCTGTCATCGAGCCAGAAGTGTTGGCTCGTCACTGCTTCCTGTTGCCGAGCCAGGAATGTTGGCTCGCCACTTCTTCCTGTCGCCGAGCCAGGAATGTTGGCTCGTCACTACTTCTTCATGATGCCTAGCCAAACGTTGGCTCGTCACTCCTCCTTCCTGATGCCTAGCCAAACGTTGGCTCGTCACTCCAAATTCGGTTAGTCTCAAGATCTTCTAACCATTTTTGGTGGCCAATCTCGATGGGGTGGGAATCGACCCCAACAGTGTTCGGCATGTTGATCTTGTTATGGGTTTGGCATTTCAAACCTCATTACAATCACTTCTTAAATCTGACAAGTTGGGGGATAACTGTTGGGGTCAGTTTTCACCTTTACAAAGATAAACATAAAAATGACTAAGTAATGGCTAGGCGCACAATGGGCTCTTGCAGAATTGGATGAGACGACATCTTCGTGGGCCGAGGCAACCTTCATGGGCCGAGGCAACCTTCATGGGCCGAGGCAACGTCTCCATTGGGCCGAACCAACGAATAAAGTACCACGTAGAAGTCGGTCTAAAGGGAAAAGGAAAAACGAGTCCTAGAAGAAAATGGAAAGATTCCGATATTCCTGCTAAGGTGGTGGAATCTTAGGTTTATAAAAGAAGAAGAGGGCATTCGAGAGAAGGATCCGCAATTTGACAGAGAAAAATACTTTACATTTTCTTAGCGAAATCTTGTATTCAAAAACTTATCAAATCGGCAATAAAAGCCATTTTGGATCTCTATTTCTGTAGTTCATAACTTAGAAGTTTCTATTCCCTTAAAAGTCATAAAAGTTTCAACTCCCACAAGCTTGGTTCTTTCTTGGGATTTAAATATATCGTGGTAATTTTCGTGCCTTTAAGACTCCATGTTTCAATTAGATCAATTTCTCTATTTAAAAAAAAAATGCGAAAAACAAAAGCGAAAGAAAATTGATCATTAATAGGAGTCTCAAGGCCAATAAAAATCTCAGGGAACAACATGGATCGATTGAGAAAAAGATGCAATGATTTGCAATTATTTGCAGTTATTCCTGGAGAAAAGTATAAGTCTGGGGGAGTTAGGCATTTGGTGATTGGAAAATTGTGGGCATCAACATGTCCGTTCTCTCTTGAGGTTTTGTATAATATCTTGCATCCTCCAGATCGTCTGGTAACCCTAAACACTTAAGTCCACTACTAAAATAGCTTTTTAACTCCTAGCGCCGTCTACCCTGAATTATATTCTATAAAGAGAAAGCTCAGGTTAATCTCAACGAATGTAGAGCATCAAATTATGTGAAGTTGAGATTTTTGCATACTTGGGATTCAGAGTACGAACAAGGCTTGCGAAGGTCATGGTGGGATAAGATGAGAATGTTTTGAATTAACTTTGTTGCATGTGGATTACAGGTCAATGAATCAAAGCTATGATCTCAAGGATATGTGAGTTCCTGCGATTTTCAAAACCTCTTTTCTGAACTTGAGTTGTTGTTCGTTTGAGGACAAACAAAGGTTTAAGTCTGGGGAATTATATACCTTAGATTTTACCGTTTTTAGTGTGTTTTAATAGGTTTTTAATAAAGAAACTAGTTGGTTTTGGTATTTTATGGCTACTTATAGTGCGTTTGTGGATCTTAGAGTCTTTATAGGAAATTGGAGCAATTTAGACAAAAAAGATGCAAAACAAGCATTTTGGAGATAGACATATCTTGAGCATCCAATATTTCCCATCAGATGGAGACCTTTCCACTATTATCAAGCTCAAATTTTACCTCAAGATAGATGGGACTGTTAGCTTCGATTTCCATACTAGATCGGGGGGGGGGGGGGGGGGAAACAACGGTGAGATTTCAAGATATGCTCAATTGACTGAAGACTGGTCAATCAAGATTCGAGGAGAAGCAAGCAAAGCACATAAAGTACGATCGATTGATTGGCACCTCCTGCGATCGATCGATCGTACTCACGCAAATTTGGTTGAAGAAAGGATTTTATGGAGCGATCGATCGAACGATCACCGCTCGTGAAGAAGGAAATTTTCTTTTTTCGATTTTTATCTCCTAATCTCTAAAGGAATATCTCTAGATTCTACCCATACCCTATATAAACACTACAACAGCCAAGAAAATACCAATTCTTCATCATTCTTTTGAAGCTTGATAAAATTCTCTTTATCACCAAAGTATTTTAGTTTTCTATCATTTTGTTCGATAAGGGAGAAGATCTCACCTCTTGTACCTCTACTGAAAAGTTTTCTTAGCCCTTTTACTCTTAATGAATATGTTGTCTACTGCTTTTGCTTTGGTTTGCATGATCATGTCTGAGTAGTTTCATTGTTGGGAATAGGGGTTTTTCAAAATAAATCTCATGGTTCGATAGATAGGGTTTAACAATTAGAGTGTCGCTCTTGATAAGTCAAAGTAGTCTTTCGTCTAAATTTGATCTTATTGCATATTTTTTTACTGATCATCTAGGAATTAATTATATAACGATTTCGGCTTGCACACCACTTCTTTTATTGTTTTGATCTGATGCATGATGGGTCTAACGCTTTAACCTGCGAGAGTTGAGTTACTGAGTTAGATGAATGATTAAACTTGATAATCATTTCATGTGTATCTATGTTATTAACTGCGAGAGTTGATAATTGGATAGTTTAGACATAGATGGTTATCGCCACGAGAGTGGTTAATCTTATCATAGTGATTTGAGTTCTAGCTAGGACGAAGGAAAAACGATGTCAATTGTCTCTAGGAGTTTGTCCTGAATAATTTGAACTGTGAATCCCTAAGAAATTTATGAAAACCCAACATTTTTTTATATTATTTAAATCGATTTTAATTTATAGCTTTTATTTATCTGCATTCAAAACCTCATAAAAATTTGTTTTTACGTAGCTTAATTCTTATTTTTGGATTATTATCGTGCATTCAAAGTCTCTGTGGAATCGATACTTCAAATACTACAATCGATTTGATGTGCACTTGCAGCTTTGCATTGTTAGTCTTATAGTGAAACCTGACTCGCATCACATCCCATTCGTTTAGGACGGTCTTTTGGTTGCTCACTACCCCCTTGTGAGGGTCATTACGTCATCAGATCTGGAGACAAGCTCCCCTTCCGAACCAAAACATTTTCAATCACTGAAAACTTCCAAATTCATCTAAAACCAAAAATATCAGGACCAAACAACGAAGGCATATAAAAATAAGGAGAGTAAAGACTGGCACCAATGTAAAAGAGCCGTCGGGCCCCGGCCAAACGGCCAAAGATCGAAGACTAAAACGGAGAAGAGGGGCGGCGGAGAAAATTCGGTTTTGCTTGATGTGAAGGTTCTTCCATTTACTTTTATTTTTTATAATTGATGTAATTTTGATTTGCTTTATTAGTAATATTATTATTAAACTTTCGACGCAAAATAAAAGGAAGGAAATCAAATAAGGGATAACTCAAATGGCGAATTTTACACAGAATCATAGACACCACATTACCATTTTCAAAATATACAAAATATGCCCCAATTCTTAGTTTTCAAGTGTTGAGCCTTATTCAAAGCCGAGTCTGAATATAATCGTGTGCTTTTATAAGACCATTTCCAATGGTTTTGCTCATTTTTTACAATAAACTTAAAATGGGTTTTAGTTTTCTTCCAACCCATCACCTCGTTTTACTTCAAAAAAAAATATTCTAAATATATTATATTTTCATTTTATTGTTAATTTATAAAATTAACTTTTAGTTTCTAAATCTACAAATTCTATTCACTCATTTTAGTTTAGCAATAGTTCAATAAAACTATAATTTTAACAAAATTAAATGTTTATTATATGAATAAAATTACTTAAAACCACATAAATAGAAAACGAAAAAATAGTGGATAAAAAATGTAGAATTTGGTTTAAATATTAAAATTACATTTTAATTTTTAATTAGCTAGCTAACTAATCTTTTATTTATAATTATGTTTAAATAATAACAAATGTAGAATTTTGTTTAACTATTAAATAAAATGTATTTTTCAACGGCTTAATATAATCAGAACAGTTCATAAATCGGATATAATCGAGCTCTCCGTACTAACATGTCCGTCTTATTACGTTTACAAGAACGTGAGATATGCAAGATAGAAAAAGAAAAAACTCATTACTCCTCGCAAATTTTTCCAGATGTGTTGCAAATGCCTGCCACTCTGTTGGTGTAGACACCATCTTCAGCAATTCGAAACAGTTCATTGCGAATGCGCTACCGTCGTCTTTTGTTTTGAGATAATACAATGCATGACACAAATAAATGCTTCTAATTCTGAATGAAGAGGTCAGATACTTCGACGTAGATTCCTAACTCTGAGAAATGATCCTTCTACATTGTCTTGAAGAGCCCTGAAAAAAATATATGATTCTTTTCGTGAACCATCTATAAAAAATAGTATCCGTCAAAATTCGAATTAACCGTAGAGGACACCATATGTTGGTGGTCCGAAACTTGATTGTCGGTTTGTGCCGACCCCCATATCCTTGCTTCATTTTTCTGCAACCTTTAAAACTTCATGTGGGTCTCAATCCACATTTTTAAAACCTTGTCGTTTCTGACTTTCTAAATGTACCAAATAATACAGGGAAAATTACATTCCATAATATTGCTCGGAAGTCACCAGAAGAAGTAATCTAATTAAACAACAAAGTATAGATTTCAAATGTTAATTTAACCAATTTCGTGTTACTAAACCCTTGATTTTATTCTCAACGTACGAAATCAGAGGCTGGCAAAAGGAAATTATAAATCTTATGTTTATGTGCTTGTGATTGTGGTCGTATTACTAATATGTAGCTTTGTGAAGCTTATTTCCAAACGGCAGACCAAGATCAAAACGTGCTTCCATCAATTCTATCTAAAAGAGAAACCAGCAATTTGAGGTACAAAGCTTTTTGATTCATATTATGTAACGTAGTTTAAGCAGTGAGTTTTAGATCTCTCTCCAAAACAGAATCCGCAAAATAGAAATCCGACCAAGTGCCAGAAAGAACTCAACTTATCTGTTTACCAAATCGTTTTGCCTAAACAAAAGCCGATCTTTACCAAATGCCTAGATCGCAATACCTCCATTGATGGTGAATGCCTACAAACCAATGATTTTTTAACCACGGTTAGGGCGCTAACATAATCATAAACCAATGTTAACCACTAAATCTTCATTTGATAGGAGTGTGAGTTAACCTGTCCGGTGATTTAACTGGCTGCAGGACTGAGAGCCAAGAATTCTACCAAGCCAGCCACATCTTCCGGTTGTCCATACCGTCCTGAAAATCAAACCAGTTTGCTTTTGTATCAGGATTTTTCGATCTAACAATCTTCTGATATCAAAGTTGAACTCTCCATTACCTAGTGGGATTGTTCCCAAGATTTTCTTTTCCATGTCTTCTCCAAGCTTGGCAGTCATGTCGGATGCAATGAATCCAGGGCAAACCACATTGACCTGGAATAGAGCAAATTGTTGGACCAAGTTTAAATCTTGTCCAATGAATGAAAAAAAAGAGGAATCTGATGAGGGAGGTAGGTCGCATACATTTATGTTCCTGCTTGCACCCTCTCTGGCAGCAGTCTTGGAAAAAGCAATAACTCCACCATTAGCAGCAGCGTACTTGCTTGGCCAATATTACCAATGAGACCAACAACTGACGATATATTGATGATTCTTCCCTGCAAAATTGTATACAAAAGTATACCTTAAAAAATGCTCGTCTTTATTTCACTTCTTAATCTTATAGAGGAGCTCAAATGAAAACCAATTTGGCTTTTAAAGTATCGATTCTCTTTATGATGCATGGAAGGAGTAACAAGTCGAAAAAACAATGACAAACGTGTTAGGATATAGGTGATGACACAGCATATGACAAGTGATAGATAACACATGGAGACTATTGCGAGAAACTGTAGAAGGCAAAAAGAAGTATTACCTTTCTCTTCTTCATCATGATCTTTATTGCTGCCTGTAGAGAGTAAATGAGTTTCAGTCCCTGAGATTCTGTGTATCAAAATTTCAGCATGATTGCAGGAACACATACCTGGGTACAGAGAAATACTCCAGTGAGATTCAAATCAATCACTTCCTGCCATTGGGATTGCTTCATTCTTATCAACAAGGTATCCCGAGTAATTCCTGAAATTATGTAGCCATGTCAGTAAGGTACTAAGTAAAAAACAATGGGAACCAAGGTTCTCATAAACCTGCATTGTTAACCACGACATCAATAGTTCCCCATTTATCAACAGCCTGCAGAAAAATAAAACAAAAGGAATATGATAAGATGTAGAAGGAATATAAGATAGTGTACAATTGATCACTCACGGTTTTCATCATCGCTTCCACATCAGCCTCTTTCGAGACATCACCACCAAAAGTAATAGCCTGGCCACCATATGCTTCAATCTACAGTTCCATAGAAAATAAATGTCAGAGAAAACATGGAATAAGGCGACATGGTAGAAGAAAACACTATTGACTGCAGATGTTATTTGTTAGGTAAAAGAGGGGGTAAAAAATTCATTTGATCTTTGTGGATCGAGAGCGAAATTACACACACGTTTGAGAAGCATATGGCAACAAGAAACAGAAAAATGAAACATTTTCTAGGGCAGAAAATTCAATTGTAATTCATTTCTTGACCCAGAAACCAAAACTGATTCAAGGATTCACTGTTAAACTGAAAGGTGCCACATTTCTTTTCATACCAATAACAACATCCTTCCATACTTAATAGCTATATTTGTTGGTCAAAAAAGATATCCCGAAACAGAAAACAAGGAAAGCGCAATGATGGGGAACTAAAGAAGAAGATTCAAAATAGTTGGTGCCAAAATTATGAAAATTACACTCTAACTCTACGCATCAATCACCTGTTTAGAAACTTCTTCAGCCTCCTTTGATGACCTAGCATAATTCACCAAGAACTGCAGCAGAAACACAAATGTGTGCTTCGAGATCAGCATTAGACCGTACCTCAATTGTTTTTCTTTCTGCAGAACTAAAACACTATAACCCAAGCCCAACTCGACAGAAAACTAAGACTTGTGGATACCAACTACGGAGAGAAATCTGTTGATGTCTCCATCACCATAATGCCAAAAGAAACTGTAAGCAATCATGAGCTAAAATCTTCATAACTCAAAAACTTCAAGACTAGTGTGGTGCAAATTGAATGCTTGAAGATCAAATCTAACAAGTATGACTTCAAACAAAGGCACCCAAAATCCACCCAATATGCGATGTGGTGTTAAGCACTAACCTTACAGCCTGCTTTCCCCAAGGATAGAGCAATTGCTTTACCAATCCCTCTAGAGGCACCAGTCACAACGACCACCGGAGATTCCACTTTTTGAGCAGCTTCGCCTGTTGATTGCTCAACAGCGGTCGCTTGAGCTTTCACAGCTGCGTTCCATAAAGACGATAGAATATCATGAGAATGGAGATCGAATCTAAGGAAACGCACAGAGGAAGAGAGAAGAGGAGTAGTACCAGAGGTTGAAAATGGCTGTCGCGAACCACATCGCAGCATTCCGCAATGAGGCATCGCAGAGCGAAGCGGAGCCCATTTGTTAAAGGAAATAATATTAGGGATAAATCCTTTCTAGCGATCCACTATATGAATACTAAGAAAGGTGAATCAGACCTAGAAGATGGTATGGAGATAAGAAACCCACCCCGAAGGGACTGAAACTGTGAAAAGAAGAAGATGATCGGAGTAAGAGAAAGAAGATAAAATATTATTCTGATTGATTGATTCCCCAAATGGCAACGATGCCTTACATGTACTGTGTTGGTACAATAACCAACTTAACCAACATACTAGTTTATATCAATTGAAATAGAGTAAACCGGAGTACATAATAATCAAAATAAGATGGATAAAGTAGGGAATTGAACCGAATGACTGATCATTCTATAACAATACTTCTCTGCTGTGATCTTGTCCTCAAGGCTGAAAGTAAGGATACCTGCTGATGAAGTCTTGATAAAACTCCCAAGTAACCTGTTCAGAAAGCTTACCTTTCCATTGGACCAGAATTTTGGTAACAGCCTTGTTATGACGGTTGACCATTTTCTTCTCTAAGATGAAAGCAGGTTCCTTAGCAGTGCCTAAATCCATCAGATATTGGGGGCAGTGAAGGTGATGTAGATGGAGGGTTAGGACATATCTTAAGCTGACTGACATGGAAGACATCATGTATGGCAGCTTCTGGTGGTAAGTCAAGCTTGTAAGCAACCTGCCCTACACGGTCAAGAATACAGAATGGTCCATAGAAACGAGGAGATAGCTTGTGTGGTACCTTTCTGTTCTTGAGGGAGTGTTGCTTGTAAGGTTGTAACTTGAGGTACACAAAATCGCCGATCTTGAACTCTCGAGGAGATCTGTGAGCATCAGCCTGTTGTTTCATACGGTTCTGAGATCTGGAGAGATGGAACTTGAGCATAGCAATCAGCTCTTCCCTTTTCCGCAAACTGCGGTTCACGACCTTAGAGGAACTTTCTCCAGGTAAGTAAGGTAAGTGAATAGGAGGAGGCTGTCCAAACACTATCTCATATGGTGTGCTTTGGATGGAAGCTTTGTAAGTAGTATTATACCACCATTCTGCAAGAGGTAACCACTTGCTCCATGTGTGAGGAGTGTCTGACGCCATACATCTGAGATAAGTTTCCAAAGTCTTATTAGTGGCCTCTGTCTGACCATCAGTCTGAGGGTGATAGGCAGTGGAGAAACGAAGGTCAACCCCATGGACTCGAAACAGCTCAGTCCATACATCGCTCAGGACTGTGGGATCACGATCACTGACAATATCCTTAGGCATGCCATGGATCTTAAAGACATGATCCAAGTAGGCTTGTGCCACATCAAGAGCCGTATACGGATGTGAGAGAGGAATGAAGTGAGCTTGTTTGCTGAGCCTATCAATGACCACCAGAATACAGTGTTTACCATGAGAAGGAGGAAGTCCTTCTATGAAATCCATGCTGATGGATTCCCAAATACCAAGAGGTATCGACAGAGGTTGTAAGAGTCCAGGTTGAGCAGCTAAATCAGGTTTATTCCTTTGGCATACTGAACAGTTTCTCACATAGTGTTGGACCTCCAAACTCATCCTTGGCCAAAAGAAAAGAGATTTGACTCTATGAAGTGTAGCATCTCTACCTGAATGACCACCAACTGTTGAGTCATGTAACCATTTGAGAATCTGTAATTTCACTTCTGAATCATTGCCAACCACTAGTTTACCCTTACGCCTCAATTCCCCATTTATATAAGAAAATGTAGGGTGAGATGACGCATCAGACTTAAGATCGGAGATTACCTTCTGCAAATGATTGTCTAATTGCCATAACAACTTCAAAGAGTCATAAAATCCTTGGTGAGCCTGAGACAAAGTGATGTGAAGCAGTTGAGAACCAGTGACTCTAGAGAGGGCATCAGCAACATGATTCTCCTTCCCTTGCTTGTACTGAATCTCAAAGGTATAACCCATTAGTTTATAAAGCCACATTTGTTGGAAAGGAGTAGAAACCTTTTGATCCATCAAAAATTTGAGACTCTTCTGATCTGTTTTGATAAGGAAAGGTCGATGAGCTAGATAAGCATGCCAAACTTGTACAGCATGCACCACAGCCATTAGTTCCTTCTCATACACTGATAAAGCTTGGTGTCTTGGTCCCAAAGCTCTGCTGATATAACATATAGGGTGGTTGTCTTGCATAAGAACAGCCTCAATCCCTGTGTTGGAAGCATCAGTTTCCACTACAAACTATTTATCAAAGTCAGGTAAGGTCAGAACAGGAGAAGAGGTTAAAGCTTCTCTCAGAGCTACAAAAGCCTGGGCAGCCTCTGGACTCCAATAGAAACCTTCTTTCTTCAGTAAAGTAGTGAGTGGTCTAGCAATAAGACTATACCCTTTGATGAATCTCCTATAATAGTTGGCCAAACCCAAAAAACTTCGGAGATGTTTTTGAGTGCTAGGAGTTGGCCAATTCTTTATGGTGCTGATTTTCTTAGGGTCGGTGCTAACCCCATCTGCAGAAATGAAGTGACCAAGGTATTCAATGACAGTGGCACCAAATGTACATTTAGATGGCTTGAGGTACACCTGATATGATCCTGGTTAGAGAGATCACAGCCCCTTGAATACACTTCGTGTGGTTGATTGAATGGTGGTGATGGGATGTAAGGATTGAGAGAAACTTTCAAAGGCTGTAGAATTCCCTTGAACTTTCAGGCTTGATTCTGCTTGGATATGACACACCAAAAGCAGTCACAAGTTGAGATTGTGATATTACACACACAAACTCGTGATCAAACGAAATCAGAGAGAGATTTTGATAAGAAAAAGTTTGATAATTTTATTAGAACGAAAATCAGAGTACATATAGAAGAGAGAAGCCTTGGAAACAAGGTAAGACTTCTCGAAAATGAAAAAAGAGTAATTAAGACATTAACTCTCAGTTTTGACCAACAAAAAAAAACTCTCTGTTTTTAATGTAACTAAAAAAAACGTGATTTCTTCTTCTTTTATGGCATTGTTAACAATGGGGAAAATGTATAAGTGTGTGAACTTGCCTCATTAAAAACCTTGTCTAGAAAACCCAATGGGAAAAACCAGACAAAGGGAAAAAGAGTACAAGCCACACACCTCCCATTGTCAACCCTTAAACGGCTTGAATCACAACCAGAGTAGTTGGACAAGCATCAAGTTTAAGGTTGCCTTCCTCTTGACGTAGGAGCGTGCTAATAGCTTGGTTAAGACGTTTTTTCCTTGACCTAGTCATTGGAACAGGTGGAACATGTAAGAGATCCTTTGCTTCCTCGGGTACAAGCTGCTCCTTAGCTCCATTATTCGTGTCCTCCTCTGCTTCAAACGCATCCTCAGCTACAAGCTGCTCCTCTGGTTCATGCTGCTCCACTGGTTCGTGATCATATCAACACTTGTTGTTGTCTGAGTATAGAGAAGACTGTATCCAAATGGCGCAGATGTTCCTCCCAACTAGAATTGTATACCAGGATATCATCAAAGAAGACGAGTAGGAATTTCCTGGCCACATCTTGAAAAACATGGTTCATCAGGCCTTGGAAGGTGCAAGGAGCATTGGTCAGTCCAAAGGGCATGACAAGAAACTCGTAGTGTCCTGCATGTGTCTTAAAAGCTGTTTTGTAAACATCATGTGGTGACATCTGGAGTTGATGAAAACCGGCCCTAAGGTCAAGCTTGGAGAAGTACCTTGAACCACCAAACTCATCCAGTAGATCCTCCAGCAAAGGGATGGGATATTTGTCCTTGACAGTTTGTTGATTGAGGCCCCTATAATCTACACAGAGTCTCCATGAGCCATCTTGTTTCTTAACCAAAACCACAGGTGAGGCATAGGGACTAGAGCTATTTTGGATGATCCCATGCATCATCATTTCTTTGATCATTTTGTCAATAACATCTTTCTGCAGAGAAGAATACCTGTAAGGTCTTCTGGATTGGCACCCGTCACAAGCAAAATTTGATGGTCAAAATCTTCTCGAAAAGGAGGTAGATGAGTTGGTTCAGCAAGTAGATCTGCAAAGGAGTCCAATAAAGGATGTAGGTCTGCTTGACAATCTGATTTGGTACCACTGGCTGAAATATGAGAGAATAAAGCAGTAGAACCAGGAGAATCAGAGGTTGCAGATTCACAATTTCTTTGATCTGCAAAAAGGCAATTTGAGGTTCATGCAGTAAAAGTTTGTTGAGGCTGTCTCCTTTGATTACTTTACAACTTGCCTTGGTAACACCCCTCAGTACATGCTTGGACCCATTCACTGTAAACTCCATCCTGAGATTGGAAAAATCCCACCAGATTAGACCCAATGTGATGAGCCATTGTACTCCTAGCACAAGGTCACAACACTCCAGAGGCAGTGTCCTAATCTCCGTGGTTAGAGTGTAGCCTTGTAATCTCCATGTAAACTCAGAACATTTGTAGCTGGTCACCATATCCAAACCATTGGCAGCAGAAACAAACATAGGCTTTATCTGTTCCAATGGGCAATCAAGACTCTGTGCCACCTGCAAGTCTAGAAAGTTATGAGTACTCCTTGGGTCTATCAGGATACAGTTTCTTCTTACCAACTTGGCCCACCATTCTCATACAATTAAATGTAGTGGAACCATTCAGAGCATTGAGAGAGATAGTAGGTGACTTATCTATTGGTTCGTCCACTACTCTGTGATCACCAACATCTACTTCCAACAATGAATCAGTAACTGGTTCAGCTCCAGGTGATTCCTCTTCCTCACAATCCATAACAAAGATTTGGGTTCTCCTATGTTTGAGTTGATGCCCTGGTGTAAATGGCTCATCACAAAACATGCAAAGACCCTTACTTTTCCTTTCTTGCATATCTTGGAAAGAGTACTTCCTGGGATTGAGGTCTGGAGCAACTCGAGGGATGAAATTTGGTTTAGCAGCTTCAGAAGACCGAGGAGAAGACAACAATGGTGCCTTTTGATAGTAGTTAGGGTTCTGAAACCTTGTTGAGGGACTGAAGGGAGCTCTAGTTTGAGATTTGGTTGGGGTGTGAAGCAACTCAGATTCATGAAGTTTGGCTATCCTTGCAGCAGCAGCAATGGTTTTAACCTCAAACTTACGAGCCTGAAGAGCTAAGTGAGGGTCCATGTTGCTCAGGAATATACTTAGAGAGTGAACTTCCGGTAATGATAATCTGGTTAAAGCATTCTCAAACTTCTCCAAATATATCATAGTAGGTTCACCAGCTTGTTTCAGACTCACCAACTCAGCCAATGGATCATCGTATAAGTCACCAAATCGTGATGAAACAACGATAATATACTCAGGCCAAGATGGAAAATTACCGAAACGATTGATGATGTAGGTTTGGTGCCATTGGGAAGCCTTGCCTTTCATGTATACAGAAGCTAACCTCACCTTGTTCTCTGGTGGTGTTCCATCAAGCATGAAAAATTGCTCACAACGATGTATCCAGTCACGCAGATCTGACCCATCAAAACTCGGTTAGTCAGCCTCGTCGATAGTCTATTTGGTAAGACTGAGCTTCGATCGACCTCGTTCATGGGTCTTCCATACGATTCCTGACCGGATCTGCGTAGATCGGGAGGATCCGGTGGTCGAGAGTGTAACGGAGAGGTAGTCACTATTTTCGATGGTGATGTGCTCGTCGCTTGCGACGATTCCTGAAGGATCGATGATTTCAGAGAGAGATGCTGGGTCATCAACTTTTCCAGCCTCAAGCAACATTGGGTGTATTGTATGTGTAGCTTGTTTTTGGTCCATTGCACATTTTTCTGCAGGTGGCTCTTCACCTTTGGACGTGTGCTCCTTTGTTGCTTCAGTATCAAGAGCTTGGCGTGTGGCTGGACTCTTCTTCTGTCAGTGCTTTTTTTTATTTCATCATAACTCAATTGGCTACTCAACTTGTTCTGAAGCTGCCTAGCTTGCTTAGAACTTCTCTGCTTATCACGGTTATAGGAGGCATATTCTACTTCTTCTCTAGCTGATTTGCTTCTCCAATTAGGCTTCTCCTATAGTCTCCTGTGCTGTGCTTCTTTCTGCACAGAATCAGACTTGTAAAAATCCAGTTTATTTTCATTTCTCAGGAACCTCTGTTTCTGTTCCAGCAAGGCCTTTGTTGAAGAGTTGAAAACTCCTTGCTGTGGAATCTGCTCATGTCTTGGTCTCCTACGGCTACTGTGTGAAGGGGATTGATTGTAGTAACTACATGCATCCTCTTGACCAGACGGATTTATAATGTTTTTCCTTCGATTTGCTTGGTATGGCTCTGAATTTGTTTTGAGAGCATAAGCTTCAAAACGTTCATCCATCAATTTTGTCATCTGAGCCGTTATCGCTTCTATGAGTAGTTTGTTCAAACCGTTGCTCGTTTCTTATTCATCTTGACTCACCATTATTCCTGAAATAACAGAAACTTCACAAGTAAAACGTTCGACAAAATGAAAAGATCAAGCAACAGAAACCGTTTTGAGAATTTGAAAAGTTTAACCGTTTTTCTCTAACTGCAGAACAACAATAGATCACTTAGAATTCAAAATGTTTTTCTCCAAAATACGCGATCTAATACAGTTTATCACAGTTTAGATTCTGATCTACACAATCTAATCAACGGTTACTAGAACAGATGGAAGATCGAGCCTCAAACGATTTAAACAATGTTTACAGAATCAAAAAAACAGTTTCACGTTTTCTAACTGCAGGTTATAAATAGATCACAAAGAAGTTAAAAAGTTTTTCTCCTAAACACGCGATCTAATACAGTTTTTCACAGTTTAGATCACGATCTACACGATTTATTTAACGGTTATCAGAAAAAATGAACGATCGATCCTAAAACGATGAACAGAATGACGAGTAAAAATGATCAGATTATGAAAGGATTGATACAACCTGACATGAAGTGGCTCTGATACCACTTGATATGATCCTGGTTAGAGAGATCACAGCCCCTTGAATACACTTTGTGTGGTTAATTGAATGGTGGTGATGGGATGTAAGGATTGAGAGAAACTTTCAAAGGCTGCGGAATTCCCTTGAACTTTCAGGCTTGATTCTGCTTAGATATGACACACCAAAAGCAGTCACAAGTTGAGATTGTGATATTACACACACAAACTCGTGATCAAACGAAATCAGAGAGAGATTTTGATAAGAAAAAGTTTGAAAATTTTATTAGAACGAAAATTAGAGTACATATAGAAGAGAGAAGCCTTGGAAACAAGGTAAGACTTCTCGAAAATGAAAAAAGAGTAATTAAGACATTAACTCTCAGTTTTGACCAACAAAGAAAAACTCTCTGTTTTTAATGTAACTAAAAAAACGTGATTTCTTCTTCTTTTATGGCATTGTTAACAATGGGGAAAATGTATAAGTGTGTGAACTTGCCTCATTAAAAACCTTGTCTAGAAAACCCAATGGGAAAAACCAGACCAAGGGAAAAAGAGTACAAGCCACACACCTCCCATTGTCAACCCTTAAACGGCTTGAATCACAACCAGAGTAGTTGGACAAGTATCAAGTTTAAGGTTGCCTTCCTCTTGACGTAGGAGCGTGCTAATAGCTTGGTTAAGACGTTTTGTCCTTGACCTAGTCATTGGAACAGGTGGAACATGTAAGAGATCCTTTGCTTCCTCGGGTACAAGCTGCTCCTTAGCTCCATTATTCGTGTCCTCCTCTGCTTCAAATGCATCCTCAGCTACAAGCTGCTCCTCTGGTTCATGCTGCTCCACTGGTTCGTGATCATATCAACACTTGTTGTTGCAAGGTTCATTAAAATCACAGAAAACGTTTTGTTTCATTTTAGAAAACGTTTTATTCATTACAAACTCTGCCTTAGTTCTAAACAGCTCAAATGTGTTGCCAAACAAAGAAACTCTCAAAGCAGGTTCAAATCCACGAATTTTTTCACATAGAAAATCTTTTGGCTTAAAGAACTTTTCATGTGTAACAATTTTGAAAGTTGGAATCATTTTGTCAAAAACAGATTCTGAAACACGAAATTCTTTCACATTTTCTAAACCAAAACGTTTTTCATCTTGAGGAGAAATCATCATAAACAAATTTGGATCAGTCCTAACCAAATCAAATTCCTTACAGTACTTTCTTGTGTGATCTTTAGGAAATGGCTTAGGGACTGGTTCTGACACAAGGTTGATTGGCTGCTCCAAATTAGCAATCAATGGCAAGCTCTTTTCTGCTTTTTCTGATGATTCTTCTTCTTCTGCATCATGAGTAAACTCATTAGTTTTATCAACTAACAGTGGGTCTAGACACATACCTTGTACACTACTGCTCATATGAGGTTGTATGGGTGCCTCTGGTTTTGTTTTCTCAAGCAACATTGGGTGTATTGTATGTGTAGCTTGTTTCTGGTCCATTGCACATTTTTCTGCAGGTGGCTCTTCACCTTTGGACGTGTGCTCCTTTTGACTATGCATCGTATCCCTAAATGCTTCTATCAGTGCTTTTTTTTATTTCGTCATAACTCAATTGGCTACTCAACTTGTTCTGAAGCTGCCTAGCTTGCTTAGAACTTCTCTGCTTATCACGGTTATAGGAGGCATATTCTACTTCTTCTCTAGCTGATTTGCTTCTCCAATTAGGCTTCTCCTGTAGTCTCATGTGCTGTGCTTCTTTCTGCACAGAATCAGGCTTGTAAAAATCCAGTTTCTTTTCATTTCTCAGGAACCTCTGTTTCTGTTCCAGCAAGGCCTTTGTTGAAGAGTCTCGGTCCTGCGACAGTGGTGGCCATCGAACGGAGGATCCCGGCGAATCGGTTGTTTAACGGTGAGAGTGAACCTCGTAAATATCGACTCAGCGGAGAGGAGAGAAAAGTCTGAATTTTGCTATTTTGTCGAAATAATATAACTAAAGATTTCAAAAAGCGATACAAACGAAGTTGTGTGTAGTTGGAGTAGGTGGAATTTAGACGAGACTCGAGAGTTGGAAAAGGACTAGCTTGTTACTTTTTGTTTTTTCGATTCAAGAGGGTAGAACCGATTTGGATTTGGAGTTTTTTTCCCCCTTTTTTCAACGTATATAGGTCAATTAAAACGGTTTACAAATCCAAACAGCCTCTTTCAACTTTTTTTTGTTTAGCGGCCGCCGTTTGCTCTGATTTAACCCGCGATGGGTGGCTTCTCCAGCTCCGTCGCCGGTCCCCTCGTTTCTTGCTTCTTTACTTTCGTTTTTGGTCATTTGTGCTACTTTCGATTTTAAGCTTTCCATCGTTGTGGGTTATGTCTGTTGGAAGGTGATGAGGTGTGGGAGCGACTTGCTGTTGCGTCGGAGTCGGGTCATCTGGTAGTGGAGGTGCCGGTACCCTAGGGTCGACGGTGTGGCTACGGCGACAAACGTCTTGATGTAGACATTGTACCAGCAGCTCAACATGATGTGGGGATGATACTAAGTTGTGTGGAGACCAAAGACAGGCATGGAAAAGCAACCAAGGTCAAGGAGAAACAACCAGAAGATTTGAAGATCAAGACAAGCATAAAAAAATATTATGGTCGAAACAACTTTCCTTTTGGTCGATGGAAAAAGAGTCATGGTCGAGAGAAATCCCCCTGGTTGAACAGCATCACCCAAGGGTTGAGAGGACCTTACCCGTGGTCGAGAACTCTTGGCCAAACAGTTACTCGCGAGCCAAGACCTACCCAAGCATGATCTGAGAGCTTTGCAAGAGCAATTCACGACCATTCAAGCTCAGTCCTTTGGAGGACCTACTCAGCCTGATTCAAAGATCCACCCAATAGGCCAAACAGAGTCTGACCCGACCCAAGACCCAAACCAAATAGTTTCAAACTGTTTGATCTTTAAACGGTCTTTTAATGAGCCATATAAGGAAACTCTTGGAGGTGCACATTTTCATCAGTTCTACCAAACTCTTACAAAACCTCCTGATGAATTAGAAGGTTTGCAACAGCCACAACCTTCTAAAATCAGCCCTGAAGTCTCTGGATCCAGAGAGAGTCAACTTTCCATAGTTGGATGTGTTCACACTCAAGGCAAGATACCCAACGGCTTGGAGCAGTTTAAAATCAGCAAGAAGAGCCTTATACTTTCCAAAATCAGCTCATCAAGAGCACCTCTCACCCAACATTTATATTTTTCCTTTAATTCAGAATATCTGTTTCCTTTTTTATTACTTTTTGTTACCATTAGCTTATGCCCCTCAAGAACCTATATAAAGCTCCAACCTATCACTTGTAAGAGGCACCTTTGATTAGTTTTATAAAGTATTATTCAACAAATAAAAGTCTCTTTATTTTTGTTCATGTTTTGCGAGTTCTCTTAGCTTTTTGAGGATTGCCCCCTAGCTAAGTATTTTCGTGTGAATCAATAATACTTATGAGGATTAGCCCTTGTGTTCTGATTCAAAAATCATGATCTCTAGGCCTCATCACTGCCTTGAAATCATTCCACCATTCATCAACACTCCATCACTTCCGCAACAAGTTGTTCGAACTCTTGATAATTGTGTGATTATAAGCTTGGCTTCCTTACTAATATCATTTGGTATCAGAGCTTAAAAGTTTGTATCCCAGGTGTTATCAACTCCTTTTCCCTTTGTTTAATTTCGTTTTTATTTGTTTCGGTTTCATCAAGAAAAAAAAAATTGTGTTCTGTTTTGGTTTCATCATATAAACCCCATAAAAATTCATTTTTTCTTTGTTGTTTGCTTCTGTTTTGCATTTGTTTTCATTAAAACTTTCAAGAAAATAAAAAACTTTTAAAAGAAAATAAAAAACCACTTCTGTTTAAATCTATGTTTTAAAACTAATGAAAACCCTATAAATATATGTTATTCTCTGTTTTGTGTTCTGTTTGCTTTCTGTTTTAGATTGAGTACACTTGATCCATTTCTTATTTGTTTTCAGGAACAATGACAAATGAATCACAACCTAATCAGATGGATACCATGATGTTAATCCTTAATTCTTTAAGAGATGACATCGGAGGCATGAAAACAACTATGGAGGCGATGCAAACAAACCTTGGTTCTTGTGCTTGCACCACAAGGCTGGAACGTTTGGAGCAGCCAACGAGGAGAGCTCCTATTAGGAATCTCAATCCCCAACAGCCTGCTCATGGAGATGATGACATGCATAACTTGGAAGAAGATCCACCTGACCGTCATAGGAACTACGATCCTCAGCCCCAACGTCGTGATTCTTACAACTGGAATAGGATCCGAGAAGCAGAACCTCAAAGGCAAGTCATGTCTGAGGTGAAGATTACACCACCATTTTTTTCTGGAAAATTTGATCATAAAGCCTACATGGATTGGAAACGCCGAATGGAGTATATCTTTGATTGTTACGGCTATATTGGTCCAAGAAAAGTGGCTCTAGCTGCTGCCCAATTAACTGAGCATGCACTCTCTTGGTGGGACCGAGGAGTTGCTGAAAGGAGGAGAAACCATTTCCCACAAATGGATAGCTGGACTGATATGAAGTTCTATCTACGCAAAAGGTATGTCCCACCCCACTTTCATAGAGAAATGCAAAATAAATTTCACAAACTCTTTAAGGGTTCAAAATCAGTGGAGGGATATTTTGAGGAATTTGAGAACTTAAGAAACCGTATAGAGCTTAGTGAAACCGAGGAGTCACTAATGGCTTGGTTCATTGATGGACTCCAAGACATAATTGCTCGCAAAGTTGAGAGACAACCCTGCCATGATCTTCAAGAGATCTTACACTTAACTATTCAAGTGGAACAACAAATAAAGAGGAAGACTTCCACTGTCCAAAGAAGCAAATCTATGTATTAAATATCTTTACCCAACTCCTATATCCGTTATTATCCGATTTTTTATCCAAAATAAACATATCTATGTATCAATTGGATTGAAAGAATTGGTTTTTGCTAAATTGTTGAATCTAGGGTTTCTGATCCGGGGAAGATGAAGATACCGGTTTACGAAGAAAAAACCGATCCAAAGGAACACTTGACCGCCTTCGCGATAGCTATGGGGCGAGCAAACTTCAGAGAAGGAGAAGAAGACGCTGGTCAATGTCTCCTGTTCGTTGAGCATCTTAAAGGACCAGCTCTCCAATGGTTCTCCAGGCTAGGAAGAAATTTGATCGACAATTTTAATCAGCTGTCGCCGGCATTCCTCAAACATTATGCCATATTCATGGAGCGCCGAACATCCGATGCTGATCTATGGACCATGGGGTAAGGACAAAACGAGACGTTACGAACTTTCATCGAACAATTCAAGTCGGTACTGTCGAAAGTAGAAGGGATAAGCGACGAAGCCGCGTTGCAAGCATTAAAGAAAGCCTTGTGGTTCGACTCAGATTTTCGGAAGGAGATTGCGCTAAACGCTCCAACCACGATCCAAGATGCCTTACATCGAGCAACAGACTTTGCCTCCAACGAAGAAGAAGTGAAGATCCTAGCCCAGAAGCACGGAAAGACGACATCCACGAGCTATCCTCTCCCTGCTCCGAATGCACCGAACAACAGAAAGGGCCAAAAAGGTTCTGCATACATCCAACACCAAGGAGGATTCAAAGGAACCCATAACTACCAAGTTAACTCATCAGGATATGGGCAAGGACGAGGCCAAGGCCGAGGAAGAGGTGCATGGAGTAGCACGTGGACCAGAGGCCAATGAACTTATGATGAAACGGCGTATTGTGAACACCACCATATCTTCGGACACTCGACTGCAAATTGCCGCATTCTAGGCTTGAAACTCGCTGCAAAACTGGCGGCTGGCAAACTTAAGGGGGATATTAGCCTCAAGGACTTCGACATGGATACCAATGCAAACTACCCCGAGCAGGCGAATGAAGATCTTCCTAAGCGAGGGAGACAAAATGATGAATCCCCGCAATCTGGACCAAGAAGATGGATCAACATGATAATGGGTGGATCTCACTACTGCTCGAATACCGTCTCGTCGATTAAAGCTTTTAAACGGTGAGCCGATGTCAGCGTAAACTGGTCTGCACCTTTCAAATTTCCAGACGACGTAATCTCGTTTGAAAAAAGAGAAACAGCCGGAATCGACAAACTGCATGACGATCCTCTCGTGATCGAGTTAATCATCAGTGGTTACGACGTAGCCCGGATGTTGGTTGATACGGGCAGCACAGTGGACATAATCTTCAAGCAGACACTTAAACGAATGGACATCAATCTGTCCGACATAGTGGCAACCCCGAAACCGTTGACTGGATTCTCCAGAGAAGTAAAGATCATCGAATTCTCTGTAGCCGATCACCCAGCAATCTATAACATCATCATCGGCACACCCTGGTTAAATTCAATGCGCGCCATAGCCTCGACTTATCATCTCTGCGTGAAGTTCCCAACACCTAGCGGAGTGAAAACGATCTTGGGGAGTCAAAAGGAGTCACGCGTGTGTTTCTTAGCTGCGCACAAACTCAGGAACCCCGTCACCAATCCGATAGCCAAGTCGAAACGCAAGAAGATGAAGATGGACAAAGAACCAATGAAAGAACTCTCCAAACTCTTATAGCAATTACAGATCGGCCGAACCAACCTGCGACCCCGTAATATCAGTTTGCATCGATGACGAACACCCTGAACGATGCGTTGAGATTGAATTCAGCCTTAATGAAACAATCAAGGAAGAGCTTGTTTCATTCTTAAAGGAAAACGTGGACACCTTCGCATGGGCAGCAGAGGATATGCCCGGAATCGATATCAGCGAACCAGGTATGAGTTGAATGTCGACCCAACCTTCAAGCCAGTGAAGCAAAAACGGAGGAAGTTAGGTCCTGACAGAGCGAAGGCAGTGAACGACGAAGTGGAAAAACTCTTACGAGTCGGTTCAATCATGGAAGTCAAGTACCCAGATTGGCTAGCGAATCCTGTTGTAGTCAAAAAGAAGAACAGAAAATGGCGGGTGTGTATAGATTTCACCGACTTAAATAGGGCGTGTCCGAAAGACAGCTTTCCGCTACCGCACATTGATCGATTGGTCGAAGCAACGGCAGGCAACAAGCTTCTATCATTCATGGATGCATTTTCCGGGTACAACCACATTCTGATGAATCCCGACGATCTAGAGAAGACAGCCTTCATTACAGAGCGCATAATATATTGCTACAAGGTGATGCCTTTCGGGCTCAAAAATGCTGGAGCCACGTATCAACGTTTAGTAAACAAGTTGTTTGCTAATCAACTCGGAAAGACGATGGAGATTTACATAGACGACATGCTGGTAAAATCGTTGGAAGCAAAGGATAATGTAGCACATTTGGAGGAGTGTTTCCAACAGCTCAACACACACAACATGAAGCTGAACCCGACGAAGTGTAGGTACGCAGTCACATCCGGAGAGTTTCTTGGTTACTTGGTTACTCATCGAGGTATCGAGGCAAATCCCAAGCAGATTGACGCGCTTATCCAGATGGCTTCCCCAAAATTGAAATGCAAAGTGCAGAGACTGGCTGGAAGGGTGGCCGCACTTAACAGATTTATTTCGCGATCCACCGATAAATGCTTGCCGTTCTACGACACTTTACGAGGAAACAAGAAATTCGAATGGACAAAGAAATGCGAAGAAGCATTCCAGCATCTGAAGAAATACCTTGCCAGCCCCCCGGTGCTTACAAAGCCAGTCGTGGGAGAGCCGCTCTTCCTATACACTGCAATCTCAGCCACAGCAGTAAGTGGAGTGCTCATTCGAGACGAGCGGGGAGAGCAGAAACCAATTTTCTACGTCAGCAAGACTCTTACCGACGCAGATACAAGATACCCGCAAATGGAGAAGTTGGCTTTATTGGTCGTCATGTCTGCCAGAAAGCTAAGGCCGTACTTCCAATCACACTCCATCGTGGTTCTTAGTACTCCCCCCCCTTACGATCTGTTTTGCACAGTCCGAGTCAATCCGGGAGATTGGCCAAGTGGGCTATCGAGCTGAGTGAGTATGACATCGAGTATCGTGAACGAACTTGCGCAAAATCGCAAGTCCTAGCTGATTTTCTGATCGAACTTCCAGAGGACAGCTTTGCTGAAGGAAACCCGAGTTTAACTTGGCAACTCCACGTTGACGGCTCGTCATCCAGAAATGGTTCAGGTGTTGGGATACGTCTGGCGTCACCGATGGGCGAGATACTTGAACAATCCTTTCACCTAGGTTTTCGCGCCTCCAACAACGAAGAAGATACGAAACCCTCATTGCCTGAATAAAGCTTGCACAAGGACTCAAGATTGACTACATTCGCGCGTTCTGTGACTCACAGATAGTTGCGAACCAATTCAGCGGGGAATACGCAGCTAAAGACAATCGTAATCTGAAAGTCATCAAAGACTTGACTGCGCAGTTTAAAGAGTTCACACTCACGCGTATTCCACGAGGAGAAAACACTTCGGCTGATGCACTGGCGGCTCTCGCATCTACTTTTGATCCAGACTTGAAGCGGGTTATCCCGGTGGAGTTCATCGAGCGCCCAAGCATCACTCTTACAGAAACAGTGAGTGTAGTTACTCGATCTCAAGCCGCCAGAAAAGCGAAGGAGAAACTCAGTGTATCGGACATGGCTGCGGACGACTCCGAAAAACAAGAAGCCATAACCGGCGATTCAATGGTCCAAGATGAGACGAACACACCAGACAAAGGACCCGAACCTCAAATGGAAATGGACGCAGTCGACGAGGACGAAAATCCAGCAAATGCTGCAGAAGAAGCAATGGCTATGGACGAGGACTTTACTCCCCTCCCTTCCAACGTCGACCCACGTCACGAAACTGAAGTTGTCGAGATGGATGAAGCGTGTACGGAAATAAAATACGGCTACGACAAAGGGTGGCTGGACGACATCCGTGGATACATCTGTGATGGTATCTTACCTTTTGACAAATGGGCAGCTCGAAAGCTTCGGGCACAAGCGGCTCGTTACATCTTGCTCGACGGAAATGTTTTCAAATGGTGATTCTCGGGGCCATTACTCGCCTGCATCGAAGAAAAGGAGGCAAGAGCAATCATGGAGGAAGTCCATAGCGGCTCATGTGGTAACCACTCGGGAGGACGAGCCTTGGCAATAAAAATCAAACGACATGGCTAGGCCGACTATGATGCAGGATTGTGAGAAGTTTTCTGCTCGATGCGAGAAGTGTCAGCGTCATGCACCAATGATTCATCAGCCAACAGAGATGCTTTCCTGAATATCCACCTTATCCGTTCATGAGATGATCAATGGATATTGTTGGCCCTTTGCATCCTTCGAAGCAGAAACGATTCCTACTGGTTTTGACGGACTATTTTTCGAAGTGGGTGGAGGCAGATTCCTACGCCAGTATCAAGGATGCACAAGTCAAAAGTTTCGTATGGAAAAATATCATATGCCACCATGGAGTCCCATTCTCGATGGCCTTAAAAAGCGTCTTGACGAGAAGAAAGGACGGTGGGCCGACGAACTGGAAGGAGTATTGTGGTCTCATAGAATGACACCGCGATGAGCAACCAACAAAACTCCATTCGCTCTCGCCTACGGGACAGAATGCGTCATTCCACCGAAAGTACATTTTCCAGGAGTCCGCCGAAGACTACTCCCGGAAAAAGAAGGGCTCAATCACTTGTTGATGCTTGATGAGTTGGACTTGATCAACGAAAGACGGGACCAAGCCTTGAAACGAATTCAGAATTACCAGAACGCAGCGGCAAAATACTACAACTCTCACATACGAAATCGATAGTTCTGCGAAGGAGACCTAGTCCTACGGAAAGTTTTTCAGAATACAGCAGAACAGAACGCCGACAAACTGGGAGCAAATTGGAAAGGACCTTACAAAATCACGAAAGTAGTCCGACCCAGAGTTTACGAACTCGCTAACATGTTTGACATTCCAATACCAAAATCGTGGAACGCGATGCATCTCAAGAAGTACTATCCTTAAGGTACTTCACACGAACTACGGGCGGCTTGATCCCTACAAAGGGTACGTAGGCAGCTCATCTTTGGATGGGTTCAGCTGCCCCCCCCCCCCACCCTCTTTAAAAAAAGGAGGGGAGTAGGTACGTATACTCGTGTACTCCCACCTTTGTAATAGGCTCTACGTCTACTTAACGCAAGCTTCTCGAAACTACGTTCATCATATCACACCCTTCGCGGGTTACTAAAGCCTTAACAGAAACAGGCATCACATTCGAATCCTTTGCGGATTACTCGAAGTCTTAACTAAACAGACATCTCATTCTCATCCTCGTTGCTGCTGGCCACAGCAACGAACTACTACATCCTTTATGGATCAAACTATTACATCCAGCGGATTAAAAGCGCGCGCTATACAAATGTCTGTGCTCATTGTGGGAGCGGATATGCTTATGGTAGCGTATCCGTAAACTGAAATGATCATCCTAAACCCAACAACCAAATCGTTGGTCATAACAGTACTACTGTCCATTGTCGGAGCCAATATGCTTATGGTAGCATATCCGTAAACCGAGATGTTCATCCTAAACCCAACAAACGAATCGTTGGTCGCAACAGTACTACGTGTCCGTTGTCAGAGCGGATATGCTTACGGTAGCGTATCCGTAAACCGAAATATTCATCAGAAAACCCAACAAACAAATCGTTGGTCAAAATACCTATGCTCACTATCGGAGCCCGTATACTTACATTGACCTATCTGTAGATCGGAAGGATCATCTCAAATCCAACAAACAAATCGTTGGTACTACCGTTAACACAAGATATAGTGAAACAAATTGATCCTCCTTGGATAAAAAGCATTCAAACAACGAGTCTCGAAAACAAGAAAATAACACAGCAAAAATCAAAAGTAGCAAGGCAAACATAACAAGTTGATACGGATAAAGCCATCCAGGTACCATAGAGTCAAACACAAACAACATAAAACAAGATAAGCTGAGTCTTCGCTGCAACTGGTTCAGCACGCCCCGTCATCATCATATCTTACCCCTTGAAGACACATCGTCATCGTCATCGGAGGATTCAGAGGACGTCTTGGATTCTGAAGCCTTTTTCTGGCTAAGCAAAGCCAAGCCGGGATTACCCCTGTTCGATCCAGAGAAGACGCGAACGCCGACATCTGCCGCTAACGCTTCAATAGACTCGTTACCAAGCGTAACGTCAGCCGAATCTTCAGAGATCGGCGAAACCACTAAGTCGTTGCAAAATGAGGCAACCAACTTATCAAACTCATCATCAGCGCCAGCGTACCTAGCTCTCCATCCCTGGAGCTTCTCAATTTCGGCATCCAATGAAGGTGGTTCATCTCCGCGAAGCAACGCAAGGAGTTCGAGGTTGCCGTCAACTTGGGCAAGATCGACCACGTTGTTCTTTGATGAGCCGTCCAAGCTCTTAACCTTCTCCTTGGCTCGGTCAAATTTAGTTTGAAACTTCTTGGCCATTCTGCACATCGCCCCCCCCTTCTCAGCCCGTTCAACCTTCTTGTCGGTCATGGCCCTCTCCGAGCTTAACATCCGCTGAAGTTCGGCAACCTCAGCCTCCTGCTGAACCCGAGAAGACTCTAGGTAAAGAATCCTATCATCGGCTCAGCCGCGCCTTTCCTTGTTGAGTTCCACCTCGGCCTCCAAGTCTTCCTTCTGTTTTGACGCTCTCTCCGTTGCAGCATCGCGCTCGCGCTCAGCTTCGTCAAGCTTGGTTCGAAGCTCTTCGGCCGCTTTCCGTGCACGCTCAACTCTCCTCACGTTCTTGCGGATGTCCGCCTCATAGCCGGACGTCATCTTGTTAATGGAGGCCAGAAACTGAACAAAAAACAAAAAAAGGTTAGACATCGCATTTTTTACAAAGTAGGAGAAAGGAAGGCCGACACAAATTACCTTAGTACCACGACGAGACATGTCGGCATACGGTTTGCTCCGAGATAGAGTATCGGGAGGAGGAAAGAATTTTGGAGAAAAGAGTAGCCGATGCTGACGCATCGTCGCAAGCCATTTTAGAAGCAAACGGCAGAGATACGAAGGCAGTCCGTGCTCGGCGGCATCGCGGACTGGAGCATTACGCCTTTTTCATCTAGGAGCATCATCCTTATGAAGATCTTTACCTTTGTCAGCCTTTATCGCGGCGCGCCTCCGGGCTGGTTTCACCTGATCGACGTCCTCACTCGTGGCAACAGCTTTGCCATTTCCGCGGTGGACCGGAGGCGAAGCCAATCGCCTAAGACCCATCACAATCTCTTTCGTATTAGGGACAGACGGAGCCAACATGGACGGCCCTACAGATGAGTCACCCGAAGGAAATGTAAGGGCAACACTTAGCTGCTCAGCGGAAATTTTAGTTCGGCCAACCTCCACTTGCTCCATTACGGTGTTGGTTTCGGCTTCCATCCTTTCGCGAATCGATGATCACTTTCCCATGGCTCTCTTCGTACAGCTAGAAGAAGATGAAGAAGCGGAGCTTGGAGAATAATAGCCAAAGTATTGAGCTCGTGCTCTCTCTACCCTTTGAAGAGTAAAGTCTCTTTGCCAATCACACTAGCCGAAAGCTAAAATCTTGCAAAGTGTAACTACGTCTGGAGGACACATCGGTAGCGGGTTAGGAACTACAAAACCAATAAACAAAGCAGAGGATCACCATATATTCAACATAGCAGAGAAAACTCGTAAAGCTACATATCGGCTACCGATTTCTCTCCACGTGGTCCTAATTTTCTTAACCCAATCGGCACCAACCGAAGCTTCGAAAATGGGCACAAAGAAGAAATAATCCTCCCAGTATCTGTCTTTACTCGGAAATCCTCCGATAATTTTGCGGTGGACCTTGTTCGAGATAGAGTAAAGAAGCGAGTCCTTGGAACGGAATGTCCGAAAAGATAGCAAATTCAGCAAGTGGTCCACGGTAACCTCCTCGCCGCACTCAAAGCTACGAACCACAATCGCAACCAGGTGCCAAATACCCCCGGGGAGCTATTTGAGCCAAGGCCAACCTATGCTTCTATAGATATTCAAGGATGACCCTTGGTATTGGAAACCAAAGAAAACACATATAGAAGCAGCTCTCGTACAAGGTAAAACACCTTTTTGGAGGCTCATCGGCTCGGTCCAATAGCGACAGAAGGATAAGCTCAATCTCTTCGGAGATGTTGAACTGATGCCTAAGGCTCTCCAAAGATTCAGTAGTAGAAAGAGTAGACCCTGGTGGATCGGGTGCCTCACGCTTGGATCCACTCTTAGGAGCTCGTCGCTTTGAAGAACACGCGCGGAGACTCGCGTTTTGCCTCATCCTAGCATAGTCGGAGCTCCAATTCTCCATTTTGGTTTTTATGTTGAAAGGATTCTCCATTTCGTCCATCGAAGGGAATCACTTCGGCAATAAAGGGAGATCACTTCGGCAAGCAAGCACTTCGGCCAAGGAGCACGTCGGCCAAGGATCCACTTCGGCAGAGAAGGGGGTCTTTGGCAAAGGACGAAATCACTTCGGCCAAGCACTTCGGCCAAGGAGCACTTCGGCCAAGGATCCACTTCGGCAGAGAAGAGGTCTTCGGCAAAGGCTCCACTTCAGCCGAGAAGAGCTTCACTTCGGCACGGGCGTCACTTCGGCACGGGCGTCACTTCGGCACGGGCGTCACTTCGGCAAGGAGAGACGTCGGCAAGGGCCACTTCTGCGGAAAAAGTCTTTGGCCAAGCGTCACGTCGGCAAAAACGACTTCGGCTAAGGTAGGGGTCACTTCGGCCAAGCACTTCGGCGAAGGTAAGGATCCACTTCGGCGGAGAAGGGGTCTTCGACAAAGGGCGAAATCTCTTAGGCGAACCTACGATCAGCAAGTCACTTAGGCAAACCCAAAGCCGGTTTGACAAGCAGAGACTTCGGCAAAGGCTCCACTTCGGCAGAGAAGACTTCGGCCGGAAACCATTTCAGAGAAACAAGAAGAACAACCTGAAAGAACAATCTTCAAAAGATGGAGAGAGAAGGGAGGAGAGAATTACCTTGAGATTTCTGAGAAATGAAGAAGTGAAGAAGAAATGAAGAGAAGTTGATGCATATATAGGCTCATAAAGCAAAAGGTGATGTCATCATGCCTTGGGAATCATGCCAAAACACAGTTGCTTGAAGGAATTTATACTGGAAATAAGATTATCGATCTGAAGATAGAGGACCTGGCAGAGTGTCAAGAACAACGGACTCAATGTCACATCGGCTCAGTTCGTACCAATCGACATGACACATTGATCACAGCTAAGACTTCGTCTACCTCGGCACTATCGTAACTGAAACTACCGAGCTGGGGGACTAACTGTTGGGGTCAAAATCCACTCAGCTGTGATCAATGGGAAAATGGCTAAGTATGGAAATACGAAGGATCAGAAAAGGCCGAAATTGTTGCCTAAGTCGTGTTTATATGAATCCACTTAGGCATGATACGAGCTCGCTAGCCATGACATGGCTCCACTTCGGCGAGTCCACATCGGCAGGGGAAGCTCCACCTCGGCCAAGCCCACATCGGCACGGTCCACTTCGGCAAGCGCACATCAGCACGGGAGCTCCACTTCGGCAGGGAGAGCTCCACTTCGGCAAAGGCCACTTCAGCGGGAGAGGAGACTTCGGCCAATGGCTTCCACTTCGGCAATGGTCCACTTCGGCCGAAGGCCACTTCGGCCAACAAGCACTTCGGCCAACGTACACTTCGGCCACTTTGGCCAACAAGCACTTCGGCCAGCGAGCTTTACTTCGGCCAAAGGCCACTTCGGCCAACGAATTCGGCCAAAGGGCCCTTCGGCCAATAAGCTTCACTTCGACCGACAATCTTCACTTCGGTCAAAGGCCACTTCGGCCAATAAGCTCTACCTCGGCCAAAGGACACTTCGGCAACGGGTGGAAGGCTTCGACAAAACCACTTCGGCAAGCCAGGCCGAAGCCAAGCCTGGCCGAAGCCAAGCTTGGCCGAAGTCAACCCGGCCGAAGTCGTGTCCATACGAAGTCAATTCTATACGAAGCTGTCTGGCCGAAGTCAAATCTATACGAAGCTGCCTGGCCGAAGTCATTTCAATACGGAGCTGTCTGGCTAAAGTCAATCTTATACGAAGCTGTCTGGCCGAAGTCATTTCCATACGGAGCTATCTGGCCGAAGTCAATTCTATACGAAGCCAAAGGACGACGCGGCCGAAGTCAAATCTATACGAAATCGCGGCCGAAGTCATTTCTATACGAAGACAACAAGCCAATCTTCGGCCTACAACGATACAAAGGCCCA
Source organism: Pseudoturritis turrita (assembly GCA_900406555.1). Classification (NCBI taxonomy): domain Eukaryota; kingdom Viridiplantae; phylum Streptophyta; class Magnoliopsida; order Brassicales; family Brassicaceae; genus Pseudoturritis; species Pseudoturritis turrita. The sequence goes on along the minus strand of OVBL01000427.1, from coordinate 122,772 downwards.
CGAAGTCAAGCCGGCTTACTAAAACGGAAATTCCGAAGGATTAGGAAGTTTTCCTTATCTCTTTAGGATTGACCTGGCCGGCTCGAGCTAGTATATATATCTATGTACATCTCTTGAAAAGGGATCCGAAAATTACTTAGTAAAAAACCCTGGACTTTTTGCTCTCGAACACTTGTACGAAAAGCTTTTCGAAACAGCTTAATAAAAACATCTTTGGATTTTCGCTTTCGTGGTTCATACGCAGAAATTTCATCCCTCTTAACAAACCTCCGACAAATTCTAATTGTGTTGATTCCGACTCCCACAATCATTACCAAATCGCCCTGCTTACCGAACTAATCCCGTTGAAACAAAAGAGCTACAAAGACAAGTGGATGAACTCATGGAGAAAGGACATATCAGAGAAAGCATGAGTCTATGCACTGTTCCAGTCTTGCTTGTGCCTAAGAAAGATGCAGTTGGCGCATGTGCGTTGATTGCAGAGCAATCAACAATATCACGGTGAAGTATCGACACCCTATTCCTAGATTAGATGATATGCTTGATCAATTGCATGGCTCTAGCATATTCTCTAAAATTGATCTTAAAAGTGGATATCACCAAATTAGGATGAAAGAGGGTGATGAATGGAAAACTGCATTTAAAACAAAACATGGTCTATATGAATGGTTAGTTATGCCATTTGGCTTGACAAATGCACGTAGTACATTCATGAGATTAATGAATCATGTTCTAAGGGTTTTCATTGGAGTTTTTGTTGTAGTATACTTTGATGACATCCTAGTTTACAGCAAAAGTTTATCTAAACACATGAAGCATCTAGAATCTATTTTAAACGTGCTTAGAAAAGAAAAACTTCATGCCGACCTTAAGAAATGCACTTTTTGCACATATAATCTTGTGTTTCTACGCTTTGTTGTGAGTGCAGATGGAGTTAAGGTTGATGAGGAGAAGGTTAAGGCCATTAAAGACTGGCCAAGTCCAAAAACGGTGGGCGGAGTGAGGAGTTTCTATGGTCTTGCCGGGTTCTATAGGCGTTTTGTTAAAGATTTCAGTACTATAGCTGCACCCCTCACGGAAGTTGTCAAAAAGGAAGTGGGATTCAAGTGGGAACAAGCACAAGAGGAGGCTTTTCAATCACTTAAAGAGAAACCTACTAATGCACCTCTTTTGATATTGTCTGACTTTCTTAAAACATTTGAAATCGAGTGTGATGCCTCAGGTATAGGGATTGGAGCTGTTCTAATGCAAGATAAAAAAGCCTATAGCCTTTTTCAGTGAGAAACTTTGAGGAGCTACATTGAACTGCCCAACCTATGACAAAGAGCTATACGCCTTGGTTCGAGCTCTCCAAACATGGCAACACTACTTATGGCCTAAGGAGTTTGTTATACATACTGATCACGAGTCACTTAAGCACTTGAAGGGGCAACAGAAACTTAACAAGAGGCATGCTAGGTGGGTCGAGTTTATTGAGATATTCCCATATGTCATCAAATACAAAAAGGTAAAGATAATGTAGTTGTTGATGCATTATCCAGAAGGTACACCCTCCTCTGTACTCTTGATGTTAAGCTTCTGGGATTTGAACAAATAAAGGAGCTTTATGGAACTGACCCTGATTTTCAAGAAACTTATAAAGCGTGTGAGAAGTTTGCCTCAAGGCATTATTATAGACAATACGGTTTTCTCTTTTATGAGAACCGTTTGTGTGTTCCCAACTGCTCTCTACGAGATTTATTTGTCAGGGAAGCACATGGTGGCGGATTAATGGGATATTTTGGCATTGCTAAGACACTGGAAGTCATGAGAGACCACTTTCATTGGCTACACATGAAATGTGATGTTGAAAGAATATGTGGCAGGTGTAATACTTGTAAGCAAGCCAAATCAAAGGTTCAACCCAACGGTCTGTATACTCCTTTACCCATTCCTACTCATCCCTGGAATGATATTTCTATGGATTTCGTAATGGGATTGCCTGGGACTAGAACTAGAAAGGACTCTATCTTTGTTGTGGTTGATAGGTTTTCTAAAATGGCTCATTTCATTGCATGTCATAAGACTGATCATGCATCACATGTAGCTAATTTGTTCTTTAAAGAGATAGTTCGTTTGCATAGAATGCCTAAGTATATAGTTTCAGATGGAGACACTAAGTTCCTTAGTTATTTTTGGAAGACTCTTTGGTCTAAACTATATACTAAGCTCTTGTTCTCTACTACATTTCATCCACAAACTGATGGTCAACCATAAGTGGTTAATAGATCCTTGGGTACTCTCTTGCGTGCATTAATCAAGAAGAATCTGAGAACGTGGGAAAAATGCTTACCTCACATTGAATTTGCATATAATCATGCTGTGCATTCTGCTTCTAAGTACTCTCCTTTTCAAATTGTTTATGGGTTCAATCCCATATCTCCTTTGGATCTAATCCCTTTGCCTTTGAGTGAAAGCACTAGCATTGATGGGAAAAAGAAAGCTGAACTGGTCCAACAGATCCATGAGAATGCTAGAAGAAACATAGAGGAGAAAACTAAACTCTACGCTAAGAAAGCTAACAAAGGAAGGCGTCAAGTGATTTTTGAAGTCGGAGATCAAATTTGGGTTCACTTGAGAAAGGAGCGGTTCCCAAATGAAAGAAAATCCAAGCTTATGCCCAGAATTGATGGCCCATTCAAAATAACAAGAAGGATAAGTGACAATGCTTATCAGCTTGATCTACAAGGTAAGTATAATGTAAGTTCTAGTTTTAATGTTTCTGATTTGGTTCCGTTTATTGCAGATGAAACAGATTTGAGGTCAAATCTTTTTCAAGAGGGAGGGGATGATATGATCATGGACATCACTAAAGACTTGGAGCTTGAACCAGAGCTTGTAGCTAAGGATGAACTTGTAGCCAAGAAAGTTGTAGCTGCACCAGTTGGTCCCATGACTCGTTCTAGAGTCAAGAAACTCAATGAAGCTATTGGAGGATTGCTTAATCGCATATGGAGTCAAGACGATCAAGACAGCGTGTATGGAGGTAAAGCTTGTCAAACAACTTTGCTTTTGATTCAAGGTAAGTAATTTCAACAAATGGGAAAAGTGTTTCGGTTATACTCTTTTTCCCTTGTCAAGTTTTGTCCCAATGAGTTTTCTTGACAAAGTTTTTAATAAGGTAACTGTTTCACTTCTCAATTGCCCATTTTTTGAACCAAAGGCCCAAAGACAAAGCCCAGCAAGAGATTTTCGTCCAAAAGAAGCAAGGAAGAGCAAGAGTCACTTTACTTAGGTTTTATTATTTTGATAGTTCCAAAAACTACAGCAGAATAAGTTGTCTTTTTTTCCTTTGTATTCTCTTGTAATCTCATTGAGAAACCGATCTTTTTTTTTTTTTATAAAACCTTTTCTAAAGAAGATCATCTTGTTGGTGTGTATATCCAGCAAAACCTTTAATCTCTTTGGTACGTATATCCAAAAGGAATTGAGTTCGATATCTTGAAGTTCTTCTGCAAGCTTCTGTGATATCATTCAACCATTCGACTTCTATTCATCACCACGGCTTTACAGCCAAATCAACCCTCTTCTGAACTTACGAGTGCCGATCTTAGGGAAGATCTCATTAAGGACAGTAGAAGACTATTATGAAGAATTTAAATACTTGAGAAACATATTAGAGCTTGATGATTCAGAGGAGACATTGATGTCTCAATTCATTGATGGTTTGAATGAGAGAATCATCCGCAAAGTTGAAAGATAAGTGTATCATGATCTCAAAGATATGTTACATCTTGCTATACAAGCTGAGCAACACATCAAGAGGAAGAACACTACCAACATGCCTAAGCAGCAATCAAATTGGACTACCAACTCCATAAAACAACTAGAAAAGGCAAAGTTGTTGAAATCGATTCAAGGTTCAAGGAAAAATAGAATGAATCAAACAAAGATCACAAGGCATAAACTAGTAAGTTCCCTAACAATCAAAGAGCTAGAGACATTACTTGTTTCAAGTGCAGGGAAAAAGGACATATATCCATATAATGCCCTAACCAAAGGGTTATGATACTCACAGATGCTGGTGAATATGAGTCTCAAGATGAGGCTGATGTGGAGGTGCAAGATGATAAAGAAGACATGGAGTATGCAGATGTAGGTGAGCTTCTTGTTACTAGGTGTGTGCTTAGTGTCATGGTAGAACCAGAAGAGACAACCCAAAGAGAGAACATCTTTCACTCTCGTTGCACCATTAAGGGAATGTATATAGCTTAATCATTGATGGAGGATCATGTATCAATGTTGCTAGTGAATACATGGGTAATAAGCCCAGTCTTAAGAGAACTAAACATCCAAAGGCTGATAAGCTTAGATGGCTCAATGATAAGACTAAACTCAATATCACAGATCAAATGATAGTTCCTTTTAGTGTAGAAAGATATCAAGATCAAGTGATTTGTGATGTAGTCCTAATGCAAGCTAGTTATCTACTCTTGGGTAGGCCATGGCAGTTTGATAGGAAAACTACACATAATGGTAGAACATAATTGTATTCGGTTATGCATAACAAACGCAAGTATGATTTTTCCTCCTCTTACACCATTGGAGGTGCATCAAATGCAAAAAAATGGCTAAAGAAGGTGAAGTAAGACTAATCTATTGATTAATGCTAGCGATATCTACAGGGCACTCTCTGCTAAAGAACCGGTATTACTCATGGTCTTTAAGGATGTTCTTAGTGTAGATTTCAAGGCTTTAGACCTGCCAATAGAAGCCATAAAGCTATTGGATAAGTTCAATGACGTCTTCCAAGAAGAGATACCCGAAGGATTACCTCCAATTAAGGGCATTGAGCACCAAATAGATTTCATTCCAGGAGCAGCCTTACCAAACAGAGCATCCTATATAATGAATCCAAAAGAAGCCAAAGAGCTTGAGAACCAAGTTCAAGAACTCATGGAGAAGGGTTATGCCAGAGAGAGTCTTAGCCCATGTGCAGTCCATAATCTACTATTACCAAAGAAAGATGGCACTTGGAGAATGTGTGGATTGTAGAGCCATCAACACATCACAGTGAAGTATAGACACCCTATTCCGATACTTGATGACATGTTGGATGAGCTTAGTGGAGCTACTATCTTCTCCAAGATAGATCTTAAGAGTGTATACCATCATGTGCGTATGAGAAAAGGAGATGAATGGAAGACTACTTTTAAGACCAAGCAAGGTCTCAATGAATGGCTTGTGATGCCATTTGGTCTCACTAATGCTCCCAGGACCTTTATGCATCTAATGAACCAAGTTCTTAGAACATATATCTGTAAGTTTGTTGTTGTGTATTTTGATGATATTCTTATCTATAGCAGCAACTTATCAGATACTATTACACATTTAGAGCTTGTTTTAAAGACTCTCCGCAAGAAAGAGTTTTATGTAAACCTCAAGAAGTGTACATTTTTCACTGATCGTCTTGTGTTTTTAGACTTTATTGTGAGTTCATAGAGACTACAAGTAGATGAAGATAAGATAAAATCTATACAAGAGTGGCCTACGCCTACAAGTGTGAGTAAAGTCAGAAGCTTTCATGGTTTGACCAGCTTCTATAGGTGATTTGTGAAGGATTTTAGCACTATTGCAGCCCCTTTTACTGATGTAGTGAAGAAGAACGTGCCTTTCTCATGGGGAGATGACCAGGAGCAAGCATTTAACATGTTAAAGGAGGGTTTAACAAAAGCACCAGTTTTGGTTTTACCAAACTTTGACAAGACCTTTGAAGTAGAGTGTGATGCATCTGGAATATGAATTGGAGCTGTTATAACACAAGGAGGAAAACTAGTAGCATTCTTTAGTGAGAAACTAAGTGAAGCTACACTCAACTACCATACTTATGATAAAGAGCTATATGCGCTTGTTAGAGCAATAGAGACATGGCAGCATTATCTTCTGGCTAGGGAGTGTATTATTCATACTGATCATGAGACACTTAAGCATTTGAGAGGTCATACAACTATCAAGAGAAGACATGCTACATGGTTGGAGTTTATTGAGACGTTTCCCTACATAATCAAGTACAAGAAGGGCAAATAAAATATTGTAGCTGATGCACTATCAAGAAGACATATTCTGATTTCTATGATGGAGGCTAAGGTACTTGGGCTTGAGTATATAAAGGATTTATATGAAGAAGACCCAGAGCTAGGGGAGTTCTACAAAGGATGTGACAAAGGAGCCTATGGCCTGTTTTACAAGCATCAAGGTTTCTTATTCAGAGAGAAGAGGTTATGCATTCCTCAATGTTCCCTTAGAGAGTTGCTGGTTAAAGAAGCTCATAGTGGTGGATTAATGGGGCATTTTGGAGTAGACAAGACTTTGGTTGTTCTAAAGGATCATTTCTTTTGGCCTCATCTCAAAAGAAGCGTGGAGCAATTCTGTTCAAGATGCATTGTTTGAAAGCACGCCAAATCAAGAACTCACCCTCACGGTCTCTACATGCCATTACCAATTCCTACTACAACTTGGGTCGACATCTCAATGGATTTTGTGCTAGGATTACCAAAGATAAGAAACAAGGATTCTCCAAGATGGCACATTTCATTCCTTGTGCCAAAGTGAATGATGCTATTCAAACTGCTGATCTGTTCTTCAAGAAGTGGTAAGGTTACATGGAGTCCCTAGAACCATTGTATCAGATCGTGATACAAAGTTTCTTAGCCATTTTTGGAAGACTCTTGGGAAGAAAATGAGAACAAAGATGTTATTCTCTACAACTTGTCATCTCCAAACATATGGGCAAATTGAAGTTGTGAACCGAACACTGTCCACATTGCTTAGAACTACCATTGGGAAGAACTTGAAGAAATGGTTAGACTGCATACCTTATGTGGAGTTTGCATACAACAAAGCCACTCATATCGCAACAAAGCAATCTCTATTTAAGGTTGTATATGGATTCAACCCTCTTACTCTAATGGATTTATCTCCTTTGCCCCAAGCTGAAGTTGTGAGTTTATATGGAGTTAACAAGGCAGAGATGGTTAAGAAGTTGCACCAGAAGGTCAAGGACAAACCTAAAAAAGAAGACTCGACAGTATGAGAAGCAAGCTAACAAGGGAAGGAAGAAAGTTGTGTTTGAACCAAGAGAATGGGTTTGGTTGAATATGAGACCAGACAGATTTCCACACAAAAGAAGCTCCAAGCTTGCACCAAGAGGAGATGGACCTTTCAAAGTATTAGAGAGGATCAATAACAATGCATACTGTTTGGAACTGTCTCGTGAGTTTAATATATCACTCACATTTAATGCGACTGATTTGGACAGGTTTGATGTAGGTAATTGTGGGAGTCAAAACTAACAGAATTAGATTTGTCACGGAAATTTTAAGGGAACTAAAATTTCTGCGTATAAACCACAAAGAAAAGATTCAAAGATGGTTTTATTAAGCTGTTTTGAAAAGCTTTGCGTACAAGAGTTTGAGAGCAAAAAAGTCTAGGGTTTTGCTAAGTGAAATTGTGGATCCCCTCTTCGGAGGATGTACATTGATATATATACTAATTTAAGTCGGCTAAGACAATTCCAAAGAGATAAGGAAAACTTTATAATCCTTCGGGATTTCCATTTAGCTAAGTCGGTTCGGCTTCATGGGCCTTCATCTTGAGATCGCTTGAAAACGGGCTTGTCGCTTCGGCCCGTAAGTTTGCGTATTCTGCCCGGCCCATTGCCAATGCCATCTATCTTGTTATGGGCTAGGCCCAATCCATCGTTAGGCTCGGGATCGGCCTTATCTAGATTTTGGGTTAGGCCTTATCCGGTTCGTCGGGTTAGACCTTATCTGGTTCGTCGGGATAGGCCTTATCTGGTTCATCAGGATAGGCATTATCTGGTTCGTCAGGATAGGCATTATCTGGTTCGGCCCATTTTTATACTTAGTCATTGTTCATTGATCTCAGCTGGGTGGAATCCGACCCCAACAGTTAGCTCCCCAGCTCGGTAGTTTCAGTTATGATAGTATCGAGGTAAAGGAAGTCTAATCTGGGATCAATGATAGTATCGAGGTAAAGGAAGTCTAATGCCGAATCCGTTATGTTTAATATTCTGCCAAACCCATACTTGATTATGTCGAAATCGATGAGCCAGTTTCCCTGTCTTCAGATCGGTAATCTTATACTCAATAAAATTTCTCCATGTCATGAGAAGTGCAACTGTTTCTCGGCCGATTCCCGAGGCATGATGACATCACCTTTCTGCTTAAAATGTCTATATATACCTTCATCCCTTCTCATTTCTCTCTCAATCTTCACTTCTTCAAAAATCTTCAAAAGGGTAACTTCTCCTCTTCTTCTTCTTTTTTCTTATTAAGTTAAGTTTTGTGTTTTTCTTTTGTCTCTCATTTTCGCGTTTAGCCAAGTTGGTTCGAGGTTTTGCCGACTTTTTTTCGCAGGTGTTGCCGAAATCTTTTTCTTTCACTTCGTCGCATCAATTCTTCGATTTGCCAAACCGGATCTTAGAGTTTTGCCAAAAAAGTTCTTTCCAAGGCCCGATTTGTAGATGGTGTCCGTCGAATTGGTTTGAGGCTTTGCCGAACTCATGGCTTTGATTACGGATTACCGAGGCTTTGCCGAACTCGTGGCTATGCCGATCTCGTGGCTTTGCCGAACTCGTTTTCACGGGTTTTTGTCGAGGTGACTTGTTGAATCCGGATCCAAGTGTTTTTGGACTTGTCGATTGGATTACTGCCGAAACCGATCTTACTGAAACCATTTTGTAACCTTGAAGCTTTCGTCGAGAGATTTACCGAAACAAATCTCGCCGAACCGAAATCTCGTGTTTGGTGAAGCCAGTTTGTGGTTTGCCGAAACCATCCCCTCGGATCTTGCCGACCCGATCTCCTTCATCTCGTCGTATCAATCCTTCGATCGAGACCTTTCCAAAATCGTGGCTCTGCCGAAGTGTTTTCTCAAGTGTTTGCCGAACCGGATCTTGGGACCTTGCCGAATTCGAGTTTCACGGATTTTGCTGAAGCCCTCTTTTCTTCTTGCCGAGGCCGTTTTGCAAACTTGTTGACTCGATCCTATGGAGCATGATATTTGAATCCGAAGAGTTAAATGATAGTATGGATTCAACAATTGATCCTTCTGAGTTTGGGAGAAGGATTGTGGATTCTTGTGATTCTGATGAAGCTAAAAATCACACGACAAGCCCGATTGATTTTACTACTCCTTCTTTGATTGATGACACTTTTGACGAAACAGAGAACCCATTTGAAGCGAAAATTGAACCAGAGGATTGGAGCTTCGATTTTGCTAAGATAAAGCGAGACGTGGGACTCCAAGCTTGTTCTTCAAAGCGACGAGCTCCCAAGAAGAGAGTTAAGCTAAAGATATTCGATCTTCCAGGTTCTACCCTTTCCACTGCATAATTTTTGGAGAGTCTTAGGCATCGGTTCAATATTTCCGAAGAAATTGAGCTTATACTTCTGTCACCATTAGATCGAGCCGATGAGCCTCCAAAGGGGTCTTTCACTTTGTATGAGAGTTGCTTCTACATGTGCTTTCTCTGGTTTTCGATACCAGGGATCATTCTTGAGTATCTATGGAAGCATAGGTTGGCTTAGGCGCAAATAGCTCCTCGGGGTATTCGGCATTTGGTTGGAATTTTGGTTCGTAGTTTTGAGTGCGGCGAGGAGGTCACCGTGAATCGCTTGTTGAACTTGCTAGTTATTCGGAAATCTCGTTCTAAGGATAAGTCTCTCTATTCTATCTCGAACAAGATCCACCGTAAGATTATCGGAGGCTTTCCAAGTAAAGATAGATATTGGAAAGAGTATTTTTTCTTTGTGCCGATCTCTGAAGCTTTGGTTGGTGCCGATTAGACCAAGAAGATTATGACCAAATGGAGAGAATTTGGTAGCCGATCTGTAGCTTTATCAATGTTTTTGCCTTGTTGAATATATTGTGATCCTTTGTTTTGTTTGTTGTTTTTGCAGCTCCTAACCCGATCCTCACGTGTCCTTCATACATAATTACACTTAGTGAGGCTCTCGCTTCCAGCAAGTGTGATTGGCAAAGAGATTTTACTTTCCAGAGAGTGGAGAAAGCACGAGCCCGACACTCCGGTTATTATTCTTCAAGCTCGATTTCTTCGTCTTCTTCTAGCGGTACAAGGAACACTATGGGAAAACATCCAATGGTTTGGGAAAGGATGGAAGCTGAAACTCGAGCGAAAATTGAGCAAGCGAACACTAGCCAACCCGAAATTTCTGCTAAGCATCCAACACTAAGTGTTGCCCTTGCTCTTCCCGCGGCCAATCCGGTCGAAGAGGCTTCCAAGTTGATTCCATCCAATGCCAAAGTAAGAGAGCTCATGTCGGGTCTTAGAACAACAAATTCGTCTTCGGCTCAGCACAAAGGTAGCAAAGCCGAGGTCAAGAGCAAAGGAGCAGATCAGGTGAAGCCAGCCTGGAAACGTGCTGCGATAAATGCCGATAAAGGGAAAGGTCCTACCAAGGACGATGCTCTAAAACATGTAAGGCGTAATGCTTCAATCCATGATACTGCTGAACAGAAATCATCTTCGGAACCCGTGATTTTGCCGTTTATTTTCGAGACGGTTTGCAACGATGCATCGGCATCAGCTACCCTGTTTCAAAGATCCTTTCTACTAGGGATCGCTTCCCTCCTCCTTATACTTTGGTTCAAAGCAAATCTTATGCTGATATGTCTCTTCGCGGTGCTAAGGTATTTTATGTCGACCCTCTTTTTTCTTCCTCATCACTTTTTTGAAACTGCGATATCTAACTTTTGCTTTTTGTTCAGTTTTTTACTTCCATCAACAAACTGGCGCGTGGCTATAAGTCGGATGCTCGAAAGGATACGAGAAGAGTCGAGAATGCGAGAAAAATGGCAGTGGAGCTTCAAACCAAACTTGACGAAGTTGTGTGTGAGCACGATGTTATGGTGGAAAGAGCGTCGAAACAGAAAGAAGACTTGGAAGAAGATAAGGCAAATGTTCTCTACCGTGCATCTAGGTATTTAGTCATGGAAGAAGATAAGGCAAATTTAGCCAAAAAAATATGAATGGAATACCAGTACTTCGGTTGAGCTCCGAAAAAAATGGAGCATGTGCTGAGAGAAGATCTCGAAAAAATACTACATAGCGCCTATAAAAGCAGAAGGAAAAAGATATTTCAAGAGGACCACATTTTTTTACCTGACCTAGATTATTGTCATGAAACTATAGAGTTGTCATGTTAGGCAAACTGTATTTATTGAGGTTATCAAACCATTCGTCAGCAATGTCCTCCATATCGGATGACACTGTCAAATGTTAGGTAATTAGGCATTCCGGTTCCGTTGAAGGACAGTTAGTGAGGGTAAACAACAATTTTCCTTCAGAACATAGGTTTATATTCAAATTCATATCACTATTAAGTATTAACCAAAAGAAAAATCTCACATATCAAAACCGGAAAAGAAAAAAAACCTTAAAATCCCGGTTCAATTTGCTGAGATCATCAACTCGACTAACAATTAACAAAACATAATAATAATTATTTTTTGTTACCTTGTTAATAAATTTGAAAAATGGGGATTTAGATCTAGCTAGTGGCTCGTTTCGTGCTTCAGATCTCTCGACGATCGAGCTCGTGGGTCAAGGGCATAATCAAACCAGAGATCAGAGGCAATTCTCATATTCCCATTTCTCTCTCGATTCCCTCGTATCTCGAGCGATCTAGAGTGTTTGATTTTGCGGTTTTGTGCAGAAAATTGCTGTTGAAGCAGAAGAAGACGAGCAAGTGGAAGAGGGAGGAGATATGGCGGCGGGTGGATTTTTGACCCGAGCATTCGAGACGATGCTCAAGGAGTCTGGGGGCAAGAAGTTTCCTGATCTCCAGAAAGCTATTCAAGCGTATCAAGGTCAGATCTCATTTTCTCCATTGTTTGTGTTGGCAAACTGTTAGATCGTTGCTTTTGGTCTTGGTTTGGAACACAATCATAGCTACCTTTATCTGCTACATGTTGTTGTATGCATTTCACTTAGATGTGGTCGCATAAGTTGAGCTTTCAGGTTATACCACTCTTTGCTTTGTTACTGAACTTTTGTATGGCGTGATAGGAAAAGGCTAATGCCATGGAATTTCGGTTCTTGTCATTCATTCTCCGGCACTTAGGCCCTAGATCAACTTCTGCCTGTTAGTTTGTATCTGATACCTGAATGTGAACCATTGAACAAAGACGCTACCTATCAGAATAGTTTAATATAAGACATACATTCTTTAAGGCTTAATCAATCTATGTTTTTTTTTACAAGAAAGTTCTGGACTGGAATTGGTTACGTCATTACAGGTGGTCTGCTTAGTTCTACGATAAAACTAAGGCAATTCTGGTCCATTACTACTAACTTTCTATGAACTTCTCATCTCCAGGGTATAGCTAATCTAAGCTGCATTTGCTACTTAGGTTTTCAACTGATCTGTGTCAATGAGGTGATATTTGAAGTAGTATGAAGGACGTTCACTCCCTGTTGCTATCCAGAAATCACTGAATTTTAAACAAGTCTTTGATTAAGGCTTTCTCTATAAATTTTTTTGTTTTTTGCTCTTGTTTGGTCTTGTTCTTATTGTCTTCATATGACAGACAAATATGGTGGTGATAATTCTTTCTTTCGCTAACTAGTTTAGCTTCCTTCTGTGATTGTTTTAGATGGCTCGAAGGTTGTTACCCAGGCTGCATCCTCGAGCATAGATGAGAGGTAATGACCAGACCAGTGTTCCATTTTCTGCTAGCTTGTTGGGCTTAACCCATCTTTCAAGAGTTACTGCCGAGGCTTGAGTTTTCTCGATAGAAATTAATATTTACTTTTAAAATTTAGTTTGATATTAGGTAGTCATCTGTTGATGTTTGCGTTATTGCCTTTTAACCATGGTAGCTTCTAGCCACGCTCGATATCATGAAAACTCTTTGCCAAATTATATTTTTCAAAATTTAGTCTTCTGTCAGAGTTTGAGCATTTTTTTTTCTGCGTGATTTTAATTCCAGCTGTCCAACTCTTAAGGGGTTTTGTAATTTATATGTAAAGCTGGCATGTTCTGTCTCTTCCTGCCTGATTCATGTGAGAAATAAGTTCAATGGTCTATTTCTGCTTGACTGACGCTGAATTATATTTAACTTCAGTTCACAAGCTGAAGGTGGAGGTGAAAAAACTGGGGCAGAAGCAGATGAACCGCAAAAAGCCCCGAGCGCTGAAGTTGCCGAGCAGGCTAGCCAATCAAAAAGCGGGACTATCAACATTTCCTTAGCAAATGCTGGACACACACTAGGGGTAGCTGAAGTGGAGCTTGTTCTGAAGCCTCTACGCCTTGCATTTGAGACAAAGAACTTAAAAATTTTCGATGCTGCTTTGGACTGTCTTCATGTATGTTTTTTTTTTTGTTTTTCTGTTCTTATTGCTTTGAGTATCCCTAGTCATTTGCTCCACTAAAGATTGTTTTGTTTTTAGATTACTGTAACGCTGTACTTATGTAATGTATCGCCAGTCATTCTATTGATGTTCTGTACATGTTTCTTATTCTTTGCTTGTTGCAAGCAGAAACTCATTGCCTATGATCATTTGGAGGGGGATCCGGGTTTGGATGGCGGAAAAAATTCTGCACCTTTCACTGACATTCTGAACATGGTTTGCAGCTGTGTTGATAATTCATCACCAGACAGGTATGCACCTTTGTTTTTTGAAATCTTCTTGAGATTGGTTATACCAATTCTTAAAGCTGAAAATTTTGTGCAGCACTGTGCTTCAAGTGCTGAAGGTTCTTCTTACAGCTGTTGCTTCAGGAAAGTTCAAAGGTAAGCCTCTGATGTAGAAAGCTATGTTTTGTAACTCTTAGAGGGCTGAACCGGTTGGTCTATATATTGTGCTTGCAATATCAAATTAAATTATTTTTAATCTGTATTGATCGCAGTGCATGGGGAACCATTGCTGGGAGTTATTCGAGTTTGCTATAACATTGCTCTGAACAGGTATACTTTCTCTCCTTTTCTCGGATTTCATCACTCCAGGTGTAATCACTAAATGCAGAATTTACATGTAGCAAGAGCCCAATAAACCAAGCAACTTCAAAAGCAATGTTGACTCAGATGATAAGCATTGTATTCAGGAGAATGGAGACTGACATTGTAAGGAAATTGAATTTCTCAATGTTGCATATGTCTTACTCTATGCATGAAAACAAAGTAAATATTGTATGAAGACGCTGACAATTGAATGTATATCTAGGGTTCCGCATCATCTACGTTGTCTCAGGAAGAACATGTTTCAGGCGACAGTTCAAGCCCTAAAAATGAAGAAATTACTTCAGCTGACCAAAATGAGAAAGAAATGACCTTAGGAGATGCACTCACTCAGGCAAAAGACACAACTCTTGCTTCTGTTGAAGAGCTGCATACCCTTGTGGGGGGTGCTGATATTAAGGTTGGTGTTGACCTTATATCTTAAACTTTTCTCCATTGCCGTTACTGAATTAGAAATGTATTCTTCAAGAATGAAGTGTGGAAACGATTTTGAAAAAAGTTATAAATTCCTCAGAAGAAAAAGATTCCTCAGAAGTAACAAGTATGCGTCTCGTAGGCTCTATAGAGTTTCCCTGTGTGAAGTTTAGCAAGAAATAGATAAAAAATGTGAGACTGAAAGAAATTCTCTACGATAGTTTCTTCAGTCATCCTGATAGATGAAAGAGTCTTGTATTCTGTGGTTCAAAAGTTCTGGGTTTTGCGGGCAATGAAGTTCTTAATTATATGATCAGGGTTTAGAAGCCGCCCTTGACAAAGCTGTGCATCTTGAAGATGGCAAGAAAATAAAACGGTATAGTTCATACCAATCTGCTCAATTTCTGAGTTTAAGCTTTTGCTTTACTGATCTATATACCGGTATGTTTATATTTGTGCGTTTGAGTTTGGGCGCACACACACGCCTGTATTGTACTTATAAACTTGCATGTGTCCGAACATACAGACGTGCTAATATTTACCTGTTTTTATCAGGAAATAATGGGTTAAGACTTTTTTTTCTCATTGTAAGAGTCATGACCTTGTAATCAACTCATTTTCATTCCATAGGGGCATCGAGCTGGAGAGCATGAGTATTGGACAGCGTGATGCATTGCTAGTGTTCCGTACCCTTTGCAAGGTTGGCTTTTTGAGGATTCCATCTCTCTATCCTTGACTTAGCTATTGTGGTGTTTCTGTGACAAATTTTTCAAATTCTGTATCAGATGGGTATGAAAGAAGATAGTGATGAAGTCACAACCAAGACCCGTATATTGTCTCTTGAGCTTCTTCAGGTAAACCTAGTTACGTTATCCTGTAAATTTGTAACCTAAGGCATTACATGACACCAGAGCATTGTTTAAAAATTATTTTTATTTTGGAATCAGATAGAGGTGTGTATACATGATTGTTGTGACTATGAACTTTCAATGCTTCCTGCCTAAACGTCAGAGATACTCTTGTGTTTTAAGTTGGATTTACACCCGAAACAGTTTCGGTGCATTCCTCATAATTTTAATTTTATGAAAGGCCCATATATACCTCTTTGCTTATCCTGAGTCTCAGAAAACGAAGTAGAATTGTTGATATTAGATTGTTATTTATGTTTTATTTTCTCTGGAGGTCCTTTCTGTTGGCTGTGTTTGACCAACTTTTCTGCAACAAATATGTTTGCAATATGCAGGGTATGCTAGAAGGGGTTAGTCATTCGTTTACGAAGAACTTTCACTTTATTGATTCAGTGAAAGCCTACCTCTCATATGCATTGTTGCGGGCTTCAGTATCCCAGTCCCCTGTCATATTTCAGGTTTATTTCCATTTCATCTAGATCTTTGACAGTTCTTTAAGAATGTTCTATCTGACTAGGATTTATGTTTTGGCAGTATGCATCTGGTATCTTCTCCGTGCTTTTGCTGCGGTTCAGAGATAGTTTAAAAGTAAGCAAGTGATGTCTCCAGCTTAGAATTTCTTCTTTGCAGTGATTGTTACCTTTTACCATATTTTTTTGATCCTATTACTCATTTCCAGGGTGAAATCGGTATCTTTTTCCCCATCATCGTCTTACGATCATTAGATAGCTCCGAGTGTCCCAGTGACCAAAAGATGGGTGTTCTTAGGTACAATGTCATTCTGCTCTTTGCAGATGTATTTTGCTTTGAATATGTCTCTTAAGCAAGTGAGGCTACTATCTCTTTTGCTGTGAACTTCATGGATATTCTTTGTTTTTTGCAGGATGCTTGAGAAAGTCTGTAAAGATCCTCAGATGCTTGTTGATGTGTATGTAAACTATGACTGTGATCTAGAGGCCCCGAACTTGTTTGAGCGCATGGTGTGCTCCAATTTCTTCTCTTCTATATAATGACTGCACGCCAGCAATTTGACTGATAGTTATGGCTCACATTACATCTTTTTCTTTTCCTCTAGGTAACAACACTGTCTAAAATTGCTCAAGGGTCTCAAAGTACTGATCCAAATCCTACCATTGCTTCGCAGACAGCTTCAGTTAAAGGTTCATCCCTTCAGGTAGGCGTCATGTCACGTTTGCTTTACCTGCATGCATAAAATAAATTACTTAAATTACTATGTATTATTTTATCTAATTCCTTATGTAACATTCAATAACCAAGTGGAGAAAACTTTTTTCTTAAATATTTCCAGTGCCTGGTCAATGTTCTTAAATCACTGGTTGATTGGGAGAAAATAAGGAGAGAGGCTGAAAATAGTACAAGAAATGCAAATGAGGACTCTGATTCTGCTGGAGAGCCAATTGAAACCAAAAGCAGGGAAGATGTCCCAAGCAACTTTGAGAAGGCTAAAGCTCATAAATCCACAATGGAGGCTGCCATCTCTGAGGTTATTTGTTAACATCCTGAATGCTTGTCACTAGTAGTGACATACTAACGGATGGGTAATCATTTTTGCAGTTCAATAGGAATTCAGTGAAGGGTGTAGAATATCTAATAGCAAACAAGTTGCTCGAAAGGAGTCCTGCATCAGTTGCAAAGTTTCTGAGAACTACTTCGAGTTTGAACAAGGTGGAACAATAGAAATATGCTTGGTTATTTTCAGTATTTATAGGTGGGATATAACCGTTCTCATATATAGGTTATGATTGGGGATTACCTGGGCCAACACGAGGAGTTTCCTCTTGCTGTCATGCACGCATATGTTGATTCAATGAAATTTTCAGAAATGAAGTTTCATTTGGCTATACGTGAATTTCTCAAAGGTTTTAGACTTCCAGGAGAGGCTCAAAAAATTGATCGCATTATGGAAAAGTTTGCAGAGAGGTAATGAAACCATGTATTATCATTTTCTTGAGTTTAGTACAAATATTACGCTTGTTAGTTATTGTGGATTAGTTGAATTGGAAACCTATATTTGATTATCTTATTCATTTTGTCCCATTAATTACTAACATATTCAGTTCCACTGTTGCCTTTGAGTAGATATTGCGCAGACAATCCAGGTCTTTTCAAGAATGCAGACACCGCCTATGTTCTAGCCTATGCAGTTATCATGTTGAATACAGATGCGCATAATCCAATGGTTTGGCCTAAGATGTCAAAATCAGATTTTATACGTATGAATGCTACGAATGATCCTGAAGATTGTGCTCCAACTGAACTTCTGGAAGAGATCTATGATTCTATTGTACAAGAAGAAATTAAACTAAAAGATGATGACAGCAGCATAAGGAAAAGGCCAGGAGGAGAAGAAAGAGGTGGTCTTGTCAGTATCCTTAATCTGGGTTTGCCAAAAAGAATATCAGCAGCTGATGCTAAGTCTGAGACTGAGGATATTGTTAGGAAAACACAGGAAATTTTCCGAAAGGATGGAGTGAAAAGAGGAGTCTTTCACACTGTAGAGCAAGTGGACATTATAAGGCCCATGGTGGAAGCTGTTGGGTGGCCTCTGCTTGCTGCTTTCTCTGTCACAATGGAAGTAGGTGATAACAAGCCAAGGATTCTTCTCTGCATGGAGGGATTTAAAGCTGGCATACATATTGCATATGTTCTTGGAATGGATACAATGCGCTATGCCTTTCTAACATCGCTTGTCAGGTAAACCTGTAACACTTTTTTGACACTCCCTTTTATGTTCCAGTGTTGAATATTTATTTAGGTTGCCTTGTGTATTTGCTGTTTATCTATGTGCCATTGCAGTGCAATTTTATTGGAGCAGAAATCTGTGGCATGCTGACAATTTTTCTTTGAATTGTCCATAGGTTCACTTTCTTGCATGCTCCAAAAGAAATGCGGAGCAAAAATGTTGAAGCATTGAGGATATTACTAGCTTTGTGTGACTCAGAACCTGATACCCTTCAAGATACTTGGAACGCAGTTTTAGAATGTGTTTCTCGGCTCGAATTCATTATTTCTACTCCTGGGATTGCTGCAACAGTAATGCATGGATCAAACCAGATCTCCAGGGATGGGGTTGTTCAATCATTGAAAGAATTAGCCGGGAGACCGGCTGAACAAGTTTTTGTAAACAGTGTGAAGCTGCCCAGTGAATCTGTTGTGGAATTCTTTACTGCTCTATGTGGTGTTTCAGCTGAAGAACTGAAACAGTCTCCTGCCCGTGTTTTCAGCCTGCAGAAGCTCGTTGAGATCAGTTATTACAATATCGCTCGTATTCGAATGGTACTCTTCTGATAGTCTTCTATCCTACTCGATGCATGGTTAACTACGAGAACTTATAAACAGTCACAACACATACCCTATCCATACACCTCATGCAACTTGAAAGTATGGATACACTAAGAATGAACAGCATTGATAATAAGAAAGTGAAACGGAAAACTTTGTTAACTTTTCTGTCTAATCTGTTCTAAATTTGGATTATCTCTAGTGTGCATTGCAATAAGTTTTGGTGTCTATCATAAAATTGTTTCCTCACTCCCTTGTCAAAGTAATATTGAAGGGCCGAAAGATTTATCTTAGGCTATACACGTATTTCGGTACTTAAAATATATGCATATGTTACTTATTTTGTGTTTGCTTTTGTGACATATGCCAGGTCTGGGCAAGAATATGGTCTGTCCTTGCTGAACATTTCGTATCTGCTGGTAGCCATCATGATGAAAAGATTGCAATGTATGCCATAGATTCTCTGAGACAGCTCGGAATGAAGTATTTGGAACGTGCTGAGCTCACCAATTTCACTTTCCAAAATGATATTCTCAAACCGTTCGTTATTATCATGCGAAATACTCAAAGTCAAACCATAAGGAGCCTAATTGTTGACTGCATTGTTCAGGTTGCTTGTTTGATCTTTTCTAAATTGGAAAATTAATGTGTCTCTGTTTTTGTTACTCAGTAGTATGCAGCCAATTTGTCAGCAGCTAATCAATCTTTTTTTTTAGATGATAAAATCTAAAGTTGGAAGTATAAAATCGGGATGGAGGAGTGTTTTTATGATATTTACAGCAGCTGCAGACGACGAAGTTGAATCGATAGTTGAAAAATCGTTTGAGAATGTTGAGCAAGGTGACAAACGGTCCATCAAACTCTTGCACTTGTATCCTAGTTTTAGTGTATTTTCTCACTCTTTCATTTCGATATAAGTTTGTGTAACCACTAGTTTGTTTGCAGTTATTCTGGAACACTTCGACCAGGTGATCGGTGACTGCTTCATGGATTGCGTCAACTGTCTCATTAGGTTTGCCAATAACAAAGCTTCAGACCGGATAAGCCTGAAAGCTATTGCCCTTCTCAGGATATGTGAGGATCGGCTTGCAGAGGTATGTTTTCAAGCTTAAATTTAGCTTGACATTTCAGCATTTCACTCTTCAATTGTAACTACAGTCTTATACTCCACAGTCCTTCCTGTTCGTGTCTACTTTCTGGGCTGTCTTCAAACTCCCTCACTTCCTTTTGACTTCTCCCTCTGTAACCACGTATACTCATTTGCCTAGCATATGATGATTCTCAGGGACTTATACCTGGTGGTGTTCTCAAGCCCGTCAATACCAATGACGACGAAACTTTTGATGTGACAGAGCATTACTGGTTTCCGATGCTTGCCGGTTTATCTGATCTCACATCAGATTTAAGGCCTGAAGTTAGAAACTGCGCTCTGGAGGTGTTGTTTGATTTGCTGAATGAAAGAGGCAAAAAGTTCTCCACACCTTTCTGGGAGAGTATCTTCCATCGCATCTTGTTTCCAATTTTTGATCATGTGAGTCATGCTGGAAAGGATGGCTTAATATCATCCGGTGATGTAAAATTTCGTGAAACAAGCATTCATTCGCTTCAGCTCCTCTGCAATCTCTTTAATACGTTCTACAAGGTACTGATGAAGCTTCTTCATTTGCTCCCTCTGTCCGCATCTTGTCCATTATTGTTCAATTAACTTTCAGACTTATTGCAGTACTTGTCATGTTTACCGAATGAAATCGTACAGAAAAAGTCTCTTAACATGCAGCGTTGGAACATAGTATTATTGCGTGCTGCAAAATTGACCATTGAATTTTCACCTTTGGAGCAGGAAGTTTGTTTTATGCTGCCTCCACTTTTAAGTTTGCTCCTAGACTGCGCGAAGAAATCAGATCAGACAGTTGTTTCAATTTCTTTAGGAGCATTGGTTCACCTCATAGAGGTTGGAGGCCACCAATTTAGTGAGGGCGACTGGGATATGCTCTTGAAAAGCATAAGGTGACCATCTTTCATCACAAACTGTTATTTACAAATGTTGTTGTTGTCTAACTTTTTCTTTCGGTTGCTAGAGATGCGTCATACACAACTCAACCGCTGGAGCTGTTGAACGCTTTGAGTTTTGACAATCCGAAAAAGAACCTAGTTCTGACAGGAGATATAGAGGCAGATGCCTTTGATTCTCCACGAGTTGATCATAATCCGGACGATATTAACAATAATGGGAAAGTTTTCACCCAGGCATCTCCAAGGATTGGTACTCATGGTGCTTCCCTAGAATCTGGGATACAGCCCAAGTCTGATGGTTCTGAAGGTATCTCTTAACATGTGTAGAACTTTGGATTTGTGCTTAACCATTTACAATATTTCTCGTATGTTGTTGGAAAAGAATTGCTAGTGAAGTAGGACATGTCGGGGCTGGTAAATTATTAAACGAAAATAGGATATGTGCAACGCCATGTTTTTTACCTTTATTGTTTTCCATTAAAGGTCGTCCGTCGTCATCTGGAAGATCTCAAAAGGATGGAGATGATACGAATCTGCACCGGAGTCAGACTTTTGGTCAAAGATTCATGGACAATCTCTTCCTCAGAAATCTCACATCTCAACCAAAAAGCTCTGCTGCAGAGGTGTCTGTACCCTCTTCTCCATATAAGGTATTGTGCATGTGCGCACACTCCATGGCTTGCCTTCCATAGCTTAGCTAATTTAAACTCTTCACAGGCCATTCCAGTTTTTTTTTTTCTTTTTCTCTGTCAGTTCTCTTGTTTCTCCTAATAAATGATATATCGGGAAAACTCTTTACTAATTACGTCCTCCTGTAGCATGTGGATCCTACAGAGCCCAACAGCAGAGAAGAAGAGAGTCCATCTCTGGGAACTATTAGAGGCAAATGCATCACACAATTACTACTACTTGGTGCTATCAACAGTATCCAGGTATTTAGATGTCTTGTCTGCTTTGCTATGATGTATGATCTTAAGCAAACGCTCCTTATTCTTGAACACCACATCCCAGTAAGAATGTGGGGGCGTATTGTTGAACTGACAGTTGCTTTTTTTCCTGTTTGATGTTTTCTTAATTATGCAGCAAAAATATTGGAGTAATTTGAAAACACCACAGAAGGTTGCGATTATGGACATCTTATTCTCTTTCATAGAATTTGCTTCTTCCTACAATTCATATTCTAACCTCAGAACACGTATGAATCACATTCCCGCGGAGAGGTTAGTGACAAAGCGTTTGGACTGAGTTATGAATAGATGATTGTCCTCCTTGCATAGAATTTGAACTATTCCTGATTTTACAGGCCACCTTTAAACCTTCTCCGGCAAGAGCTAGAAGGAACCACCATATATTTGGATGTCTTGCAAAAGACAACTTCTGGGATTGCGGATGCTGCATCTAGCACGGAAGATCAACTAGAAGGTGCAGCTGAAGAAAAATTGGTATCGTTCTGTGAACAGGTGTTGAAAGAAACATCTGATCTCCAGTCCACTATGGGGGAGACTACTAACATGGATGTTCATCGGGTACTGGAGCTGCGTTCTCCCGTGATTGTGAAGGTAATATACATGTTAATTGCCGAATAATTTGTCTCTTGAAATTATAAAATCTTGGATAGAAAGGATAATTTTGCTTATGTCATTTGTTCCAGGTTCTGGAAGGCATGTGCTTCATGAACAACAAAATATTCAGGACACACATGAGAGAGTTCTACCCTCTGCTGACGAGGCTTGTCTGCTGCGAACAGGCAAGTTCCTGAATTCCCTTACTTAGTGCACCAGCTTTCGATTCGTTTCTCTTCTAGATTTTTCACACACACCTGAACTTTGTTACGGAGTCATCCACAACTTTATTTGTCTACACTGTAATCGGTAGAGCTAAGTCGACGAGTGTTTCTGTCTGCAGATGGACATACGAGGTGCACTAGCCAACCTTTTCAAAGCACAACTGAAGCCTCTTTTGCAACAGTAAATGATCATCTAAGCCGTGAAATTGTGACAAGAAAACCACACTCTCATGTCGTTTACTTCCCACAGACACTGGAATGGTTCTTCTCCTGATTAGAGAGCACACTTGTTCTTCACATCTCGATTAAATTGCTAGTGGTACTCATACCGTATCAGTTGTTTTGAGATTCTTGCTCCCAATCTTATTCACGTCAAACTGAAAAACCTCAAAATTTACGGTATTTTTTGTTGATAGTATTTTGTGCTGTTGTTCAAAGATACCCTGCACTTTAAAGTATCCAAACAAGTTTTATTTTTGGTCAGAGCCCTGGTTTGCTTCTTAGACATTGTGGACTTCGTGGTATCATAGTTTGATCAAACATTGACTTCCCTTCTCGGTTTCAAATGTGCATTTCACGCAGTTTAGGCGAGTATAATAACCAAAATAATGTCTATATTTTAGTTACATGATCTGGAGTATGACAATTCGTACTAACAAAACTATTATATTAGTACACGTTGCACTAAAATAAAATTGCTCATAAAAAAAAAACGGTAGATAGGAAAAAAATGTGAAATTAGTTAAATGTTTTCAATGAAAACAAAAAAGTTCCAAATTATATATATATATATATATATAATTAGAGAGTTTTTTCTCCATCCAGGGTGTCCACATCATCAAAGAAAAATATTAAACATAGTAAATGTTCATTTAATGTTATTTATATTTATTGCTACTTATAATTATTAGAAATTAAAATTAGATTACAAAACGAAAATAAATAAATAAATGAATAAAAGTAGTAAATACAAGATTATAAAATATTTTTTTGGTAACAATAATATAGGGAGGCGAAACAAAAGTAGATGTAGGGAGGCAAACGAATGCGTATTGGAAGATGACGAAAGAAATGTTAGTGAAAAAGCGTTCGAAGAGAATTTGACTAAATCCCGGAAAGATATATGCACAAGACTAGCGTAAAATATTTTAGATCTCATTTACTGTCTTAAATGAATTAGTTTTCATAGAATACATGACATGAATTATTGGACCGGGTTATCATGTTCAAAGCTAGCTAATTCCTTTCACCATGTAAGCATGGTAAGTGAGATGGGATGGAGACATTAATGACTGAGCGAAAATTCTCTTATCGTAAGCTGCACTTGCTTCGACGGATAAAGTATCATCACCAAACTCGTCGTAACATCATGAGTATTTCGTTCATACCTTTGTAGTAAAGATTTGGCACATTTGCATTTAATGTGGGATTGCGTTATGTGTGCATCATCATCTAATGATACGTAAGATTGGGTTAATGGTTAACACCAAAATCTTTTGGGAGATGTCCTTATGAGACTTGAATATGAATATCTCTCCGAAATAAAGGATCGTGGGATGGTCACTAATACCATTTCCTTTTCCCGTGAAGTTCACAAATTACTTTTGTTACCACGTAGCACTTAGCGATTCATTGCCATTCAAAAAAAAATTATCCTCGATAATATATAGGTTGTATATCACTTGTTAAAATCCATGTATATAAATGTTTATATAAATTTATTAAATGATTATATCTATAAATCTAGTATTATAAATGATGATTATCCAAATCTATTTCTTTATTATTTAATGCTCAAGATAATTTAATGTCTATATACCTAAAAAACTCTCTCTCTCACTAAAACTCCACTTACCAATATATATATATCATACATAACATAAACAAATACATATAAATATATATATAAAAGAAATAGTCCAAACTAGTACCTGTTCTGACTTTAATGTCAAACGGAGTACACTCGTAGGGAAAATTGTAGAACTAGTACACTTTTTTGGAAATACCAGCGCTACCCCTTAAGACCAGCAGAGTTAACGCGGACCGGTGGCACACTTTCTGCATGTTGACATTTGCAACGCAAGTAAATGTAGACTACGTAAAGTACAAGTAGAGAGAGAAAAGAGTATGCGCAGTCTCTGCTTTTACTCGCAGAAGAAAAACAAAGCGTTCTCAGTCTCTGCCGTTGGAAGCAGAGTATACGCAAACACTGTTTATATTCTACTTGTATTATGCAAAAATTTGGTATACACTGCTGTGCTTTTTTACAGTTAGGATTTCGCAGACCAAACTACCTAACGGTAGACCAAAGCCAGACTGGTAATAGACTTTAGGATAATTCATTACAAAAAGAGCTGAACATTGACTCCTTCCAATTAGCTTTGCACTTATGTTTCTTCATAATAAAACATAAACTTCCGACAAAAAAAAAAAAACAAACATAAACTCATAAACAGTTTTATTAGAAGTGATCAGAGTTGTAATCTTGAAGGGGTGGAAGAAACAACACAAAGGCATCTCGTCCTCATCCATGAAGCGCTATGCGAGCGTGTTGTTAGGGAAACGGGCCGAAAGTGAGTGAGTATTGGTTAGGCCCAACCATGAAGTAGACATATCCATGTCCATTTGCTTCATCCTCAATGAACTTCACCGTGGCAAGGAAATGCATGGTTGGCGCGGGGTAGGTCAAGTAGTCCATATATCCTCCAACTCCTTCAAGTGCTTGAACCCTTCTTGTGTCCACTCCTCAAAATCGCAGGTGCCTTGAAAAGAATGGTGACTGATTCTTGTTGAAGTGCTCGTGGTTGTGAAATAATCCCTAATTTTAGTTATGTTCTAAACTAATTTTGAAAATACTAGCGCTACCCCTTAAGGTCACCAACGGCAGAAGACAATCACCAGTAGTGCATTAACCGGTATAAGCCGAAACCAGAAAACTCGAGAAACTCGGTGAAAACCGAGTGGGTAGGGTATGAAAACCGAGTGGGTAGGGTTTCGCAGACTGACTGAATATCACCAACGGCAGACCAAATGCAGATCGCAATCGGAGAATTCGTTTGTAGAGAGTTTTTGTTGATGTATATTTGTATATACTTCCACTTTCTTTATACATTATTTCATTAATTTATAACTGTTGTCAAAGTACAACTTATGTTAAAAAGAAAAACTCCACAGTGAAAACCGAGTGGTTAGGGTATCGCAGACTGAATGAATGTCACCAACGGTAGACCGAATGCAGATTGATATAGGATTTGTAGTGATTTTTTGTTGTTGTGTGTTTGTATATACTTCCACTACCTTTATACATTATTTCTTACTGGTTTCAAAGTAAAACTTATATTAAAAAGAACAACTCAGACAAAAAAAATCGTTATCATATGTTTCTTCGTGTATCTTTGTTCAACACGACACTATGTGAAACATTTCCTTGGTATTTACCATGGTTATCGATTTTTCTTCCATTCTGTGTTTTCAATGTAAATAAGCTTTTAAACACTTAGATTGAAGATCACTTTGGAGTTATGACGGCTAAACAAATGTTAATCGAAGTTTTTGAAGAGTTTTGAGTGGTTTAGGGTTTCGCAGACTGTATGCCGATGTAGCGCAGCATTTTTGAAGAGTTTCAACTAAAAGAAAAAGGCGGCGCTGACTTAACTGTACGACAAAAGGGGGCGCCGTCTTAATTAGGTAATATTAGTTTAAAAATATTTCCACAATATATATTCGGGCCTCAAAGCAGTTGTTTCAGGCCCATGAAGCCCATAAAGCTTGGAAAACACAACATTGACTCTTCTTCTGCTTCCCCTCGGCAACCCTAGAGCAGAGGAGCGTATCTTCAATTTTGTCGATCTCTTTCTTCATTTTCTTCATTTTCTTCATTTCTCCGATCTCTACATATTTCCGATATTTCTCCTTCGAATATATCATGTATATGAATAATTACGAGATGGATTTTCCTGCCATTATTTTTTCCAAAGGAAACGAGCCAGATCCAAATACCAGAATAAACTACAGTTCGAAGTTCAATCATCTTTCACTGGTGGAAAGTGTAGTGGGTGAGGAAGTGTGGGATTATGTCCGCAAGTCACAGCTAGGAGTTACAAGCAGAATTTAAGTTTTTCCTTCCTTAGTAGAAGAGAACTTATTCTGCTTATTCTTCGTTTACATGCATCATCATAAACTACGCTGATAGATTGTAAACCGAGAATACGCAGCACCTGCTCATACTCTGCATCCGCTTTGCTTACACTCAGCATAAACATGGGCAGAATAAGTTCTCTTCTACTAAGGATGAAAAACATAAACTCTGCGGCGTACAAGCAGAATTTATGTTTTTCCTTCCTTAGTAGAAGAGAACTTATTCTGCCCATGTTTGTGCTGAGTGTAAGCAAAGCAGATGCAGAGTTTCATTGAAGTTGGAATATCTAGCGTCATCACTCTTGTAATTAATTTTAAGTGGATTTTGTCAACCACTCTTGTATTTATGAAGTGGGTCCACTCTTGTATTTCGTAACTCGGTCCACTCTTGTATTTATGACGTGGGTTATCTTCAACACTTCTTCTTTATTTGCAGAGCACATATAGCCGACTTCTAATGGAGCCATCTGTAGCCTCTATCTTCAATCCGATGAACGATAATGAATCTTCCGCGAGTTCAACAACTATATTTGAACGATCCGGATTGAAGATTCCTTCAGTTTTACTAATGAACCATAACCCGAGATGTTTTCAGCAATCCACGGAGTTCATTACTAAGGTAAAGGTGTTGCATGTTTTTCAAGAGTTTTCCATTGCTGTTCCTTATGTATCTATAATTTATTTTATGCAGCTTAACGAGAAGTACCGGCGAGCAATCAAGACTCACGAGAAAATCTTGAAGAAACAGGCTAAACTTCACAAGAAACAGAAGAGAATCGAGAAGATTATAAAACGGCTCGAGGCCCATCCTTCAGAATGGGAACAACTTGGATTTGACAAAATATCCCCTATCCCGGAAATTATCCGCCAGGTATTTCACAATGATCAAGACGAATAAGAACATTTACCAGTTTTTGCTCGATTTTTTTTGTAATAAATTTAGAAAAGGAATATGAAGAATCATCCCATTTTCCAGCAGAGAAGTTGATGTTTATTATAAATGCAGAGTTGATGTCAAAAAAAAAAAAAAAAATTATAAATGCAGAGAAGAAGAAGTAGTAAACGCAGAATCCGCAGAAGCATACATGGTACGTATATAAATATAAGTTCAAAATCTGCCTAAAATATGCTCCAAACCTAGGTCCTCTGCTTCGCATACTTTTTCGGTACTCTGCTTTTATATTTGAGTCTATTTGTACTTTGCACCCAAATCTGGCCGTAGTTTGCATCCAAAACGAGATGTAGGTTACTCTGCACCAACCGTAGTTTGCATCCAAAAGGAGATGTAGTTTGAAAGTTTTGAATACACACAGAAACACAAGTCGAAGAAAAGAGTACAAACAACAAATCCAAGAAAAGATAAACAACATCAAATAAACTAAATGTTGTTGAAATTTTAAGAAAAGTAAAATAATTAGGATAACAAGAGTTCTACATAACTTTAGTCCTCCATAAACGAAAGATCAAGTTTTAACCAATCAATACGAGAAACTGTAATTCCTCTCAGCTCCTCCTCAGCAATCATTTCTTTCTCTGCTAACTGCTGCCGCCTAGCATCCATGACCACTTGTTCTTCATGCATCATCTTCTCCAACATAGAGCGTTTACCGGCTATTCTTTCCAACTTGAGTTTGATGCGGTGAGCTTCGTCCTTCGCTCTCATTTGAGATCGCACCAGCAGAAGAATTGCCCTCAGGCGATCCTTTCCTTCCTTTTCCGCCTCCATAACTGCATCATTCCGCTTCTCTTCTGCTTCCAACTCCAGGTCTGACATTGGTGCTTTTCTTTTCTTCGAATGATCTGCGGCCATGATGTCTTGAATATGTGCCTGTAAAAGAGTAAAATGCAGAGAATGTGTTGAGGGTTCTTCTTTCTTTTATAGATGAGAGGGATAAAGCAAAACCACGTACGTCAGTTTTTTTCGCTTAGCTGTCATTTCAACGGTCCACCTTCCCATCATTTCAGCGGTCCACCTTCCCATCATTTAACCCGTTACTTCGTAGAGTATATGTAGAGAAGGTGCCTAAGCAGAGTACTATTAAATTTATTGCAGAATATAAATAGAGTAGTGGCAATCACTGTCATTCCTTACTTAACGTGTTCTATCATGTATGATCGACACGTGGCGTATGTCGTATTGTAGTAGAACAATTAATAATGTACCTTGTTTCTCGTGTTCAATAATGCGATGATCGACATGTGGCCCTTGGAATGGAGCAGCATTATCTCAGAGGCGTCCAGTAATAGCTGCAGAGAATGACTAATTAGGGCTTCCATACCGATACGGTTTCCCTTCAACGAGTATAAAAGATCTCTTCTTTATTTGGGTGTAAAAACTAAGATAATTTATCCTTTCCTCCATCAGTCTCAAACAAACAAAACAAAGATAATCCAAAAGCTACAGAACGCAAGCGTATCTTTTATTCTTCTTTTCTACCCATCAGTCTCACCAATCTTCTTTGAATCCGATGTTTGCCTTTTTCTCATCTTCTTCTTTCTCTGGCGGAAGCGAACCCAACAGTGTGATTCCTGCTCTGCCAAGGAATTCAGATTGGTTCAAATATCCAGAGGTACAAGATGTGCCCGGGATTCCTCCGGTAGGCTATATCACCGTCTATTGGTCTTCCTTTCGGGCAGCTTTCCGCCATCGCCTGTCTTTTTTGATGATGGAGTTTTGTAAAGAACTTCGGATTGCACCCAGCCAGTTTAATGCCCGCTCATGGGGGCTGATAAACGCCCTCCAAATACTGTCGGACTTATCTGGAATCACTGTTTCCAGTGCTATGATTTTTGGGGCTTTTGAGGTTAGAAGTATAGACCCCTGGTCTAATAGATATGAACTTATTCTTCGTGACGGTTGCAGATCTCCAGTTGAACTTACCCTCCAAATTGAGGGTGGTGATGATGACAAGATTCACTACTTCTTTGTCATTCCGGTCCTGACGGACTTCCCCGCTTGTGGTCTGATTCAGGTAATTTCCATCTTACAAAAAATTCATTAGACTCTGGCGAATTGATCTAACTCTTTTAACATGCGTTTTCTCTCTGTTGCGCTTCATCAGTTCTAACAAAGCAGAACCGTCGCACATATCCCAATTTTCCTAATGCCCTTTTTTGATTCCACTCCCTTACCGGCGCCCTGAGTTTCTTCTCTCCGACGCCGCAGTTGACGGGAGTTCTCTTCGGGCGGATATCAACGAAGCAGAGGTCCATCCAGGTAGCCTGGATCGCCTTAGGCTTACTTGGCAAAACGTGTATCCGTCTCGCATCTCTAATGTTCATTGTCCTCGTTGCGAGGAGTTGGAGTTGGAGGGAGAAGCCCTACGTGCTAAAATATGTGGTTTGGAGACTCGGCTTCAGAATGTGGAGAGGGCTGTGGATTCGGTTAGGGTTGTGGCAACAACTTTGACCCAGCAGTCAAGGTTCTTGGATCGTATAAGTCGCGAGTTTGGATCGGCCGACGTTGGCTGCGATGTTCCTGGGAGTTCTAGAGGGATGAAGCGCGACCGTTCCCCGGACACTTCGTAGAATATCACCTGTTTTTTTATCTATTTAGTTTTGTAATTGTCACATTTATCTATTTAGTTTTGCTATTGATCTTCCGTTGGTTTGCTATTGATCTGCCATTGGTTTGCTATTGATCTGCCATTGGTTTGCGACTAAATAATGATGACGTGGCGAGATATGCCAAATGGATAGAAATGTTATTAACACTACACCTATACATTTTCCTTTGATTCTTCTGTTATATAACAAATGCGTGCTTTTTTATCGTTTATTTTCGGCAGTACCATTAGGATGAGTTCTATATATGGGTATCAGCCCGTATTTGCCACGAGATTGATAATGTTTAAAAATTCAAAGATATTTGAATTTTCAATTTTCCCCCTAAACCGTAGAATTCAAATAGACTTTTCCCAGCCTCTTCTGTAAAATGCTAAGTAAAAGCAAACTTACCACATAAATCTGCAGTTTATGCAGCATATTTTTACTGCAAGTTAAATGAAATATAACATCTACTGCAACTCAACTTTGATACTAGATGCTACCATTCGAACCCATCAGCTGATAGAGCGTCCAGCAAAATGGGCCCCAGAAAGGAGTACGCAGATTAAAAATAGATGTCTGCGATTATCGACAAGTCCTAAACAGAGTAAGAGTAGTATATGAAGTTTGCTCATACTCTGCTGTCTTGAAGTTTGAATATTATACTATAATTTTCTACTAATTCAATAAGTTTATTGGGTTGCTGCTAAAAACTTATTTATAAAAGTAGTTCTACGTCGAATCAAAAGTAATTGGCGCAACCCGATCTTGCCATTGATGGCTGCAGAGTATGGCCGTATACGAGTGCATGATGTGATGTGAGTTGATATTGCTTTGACTCTTAACATTTTTAATGGAACGTGAAAAGTAAGTTTCATTTTTACTATATATTCACAATCGTAAATGTTTTTGAGATAATAAAAATACTATTGGTTTTTGGGAAGTTTAATATAAGGTTAGGATAAATGCAGAGACAAAGCAGTACTATGCGTAGAGAATTAGCAGCGTCTGTTCGTACTCTGCAGTAGGGAAGTTTGAAATATTTTCCTATAACTTATCTAAAATATTATTTCGGAATAACGGTAATTATACGTTATTGTTTGTTTTACCAATTAAATGCAGAGTAAGTAAATGCATGACACTGGGCATTCTAACAAACGGTTGTTAATGTTATGGTACATTCAGCTATGATCTGCGTAAAATGTGCCGTAATCTGCTTTACACCATATTTGCATAACATTTGCAGTGAACATAAAAGAATAAGCAGAATAAAATAGAGGTCTGTTCTTCTTCTTCTGTCGTAGGCAGAGTAAGAGCAAAGTAAATACTAACATTATTTAATAAGCAGATTATAAATAGAGAAAGAGTAGAGAAAGCGCAGTATATTAGTTTGAAATATTATACTATAACTTTTCGAAATATCTCCAATGACCAATTCAATAAGTTTATTGAGTTGCGTCTAAAAAGTTATTTTTAAAAGTAGTATTACGTCGAATCAAAAGTTATTCTTGTATCAATTAAAGAAGTCCGCTCTTCCTCTGCTAGAGTGTCCATCAATATGGGCCCCATAATAAAGAATCGTAGAAACTAGCAAATAAGTCCCCTTTTACCAATTAAATGCAGAGTAAGTTAATGCATGACACTGCGCATTCTAACAATTACGGCAATGCCTTGTTTCTCGTATTGCATCATGCGATTATCGACACGTGGCGCTTCGCGAACCAAACTTGTGATGTGATATTGCTTTGACTTTTTAACATTTTTTGGAACCGTAAAAAGTTAGTTTTGATTATTTACCGTTCTTCAATCCAATCATTTCTTCAAAACTTCTCAGGCTCCAACACTTTTCTCCAAACATTTCAGGCTCAAAACTTTTCTTCCAAACTTTTCGCTAAAACTTTCAGTCTAAAAAAATGGCTCATTTAGATATGGTTCTAGACTTGTCACTCATGAAGAATGGTGGAAGAATCTTGGTTCAAGTCGTAAGAGAATTTGGAGAGCACTATGCACGCTTTCAACCTGAAAGACACTTGCTTCTCGCTGATTATCACGCCGTAAGAAATGCATGCTTTGATGTCCTTATGTGGTCTCTTAGGAATACATGATTTTGTTTAATTTTTAGAGGAATATATACAATCCTTGGTTTTATGGTTTAGGGTGTTCGGATCTCTGCAACCATTCGAAATCATCTGTTGTCAAAGTTTGAAGACGTGGCTGAAGGGGGATGGTATTTGATTAGGGATTTTGAAGTGACGACAAGGCCGGATCAGTGGAAACTAACACACCATGAGTTCCATATCTTCTTCCATGAAGAATTGATCATTAAAAAGGTAGCACGAATCTGTGGTAATCATATGGTGTCGTTATCTCCATTTCGCAGAGTTCTAAACGGCTCATTGCATAAGAAGATTAGTGTTGGTAAGTATTGATGGAATATTAGTTGTTTGATTTTCCATTTCACGTCAGATTTCTTAATCTATATTCATGTTGCTATATAACACAGTTGATTTGCTTGGTGCTATTGTGAAAGTCAAGAAATTAGAAATTTATCAAGGCTTCACAGATGACGTTTACGTTGTCCCTGGTCACAAAGTTCTACACTTCACATTGAGGAATTTCAGGTAAGTTAATTATGTTTATAGTTTAGGATGTCTTTTGAGAACGAAGTACTATAAATTCGTCTTTGTGAGTTGCAGCGGTGAAAATATCAACTGTATTGCGAAGGGAACATTTGCTGATGAATTTGAGTACTTCTGGCGACTTCAGCCAATTGGGAAGGTCATATTCTGAGTGCTACGAAATTGGAATATGGACTATTTTGGAGGTAGTGTTACTACTTCATTCAACCATAGAGAACTATTGCAACATATATGAGTAGGTGACTCTTTGCCATTGCAGGTGAGATACATGTCTCGGCTCTCTACCCATTCTTTGAACTCATAAATCCAGCAATTCCTGCCGTTGAAGAAGCAATCTAGCAACTAAGGGTTGTTAAGACCGGTGGTTTCTCAATGGTTGAAGATGCATACATTGATGACCCTATTCATCGTACCAATACCACCTAGAATAAACCTCGTCAACTGTGTTGTTTAATGTTATTGCACTCGATCTTTTGAGACTCGGAGTAACACTTTTGTATGTCTTGTTATAATAGCTAAGTAATTTATGTATACTTTTATTTTGTTTTGTTAGACCTTTGTGGATGAAAACATGTTGAGAAGATGCAGAGTACAAGCAGATATTGCGCCTTCGCTCAAAATAACCAATAACCGAATTGATCCGCGAGTTCAAAATGAAACACTTATAGCAAACCAGTCTTCAGAAGATAATAAAGCAAACATAGAAAAGACACTAAAGAACACACATATGCAGCTCAAATGCAGAGTCCGCCCATCATCTGCTTTCAGATGCAGAGTACAAGCAGATACTGCGCCTTCGCTCAAAATAACCAATAACCGAATTGATCCGCGAGTTCAAAATGAAACACTTATAGCAAACCAGTCTTCCGAAAATAATAAAGCAAACATAGAAAAGACACTAAAGAACACACAGATGCAGCCTAAATGCAGAGTCCGCCCATTATCTGCTTTCAGATGCAGAGTACAAGCAGATACTGCGTATTCGCTCAAAATAACCAATAACCGAATTGATCCGCGAGTTCAAAATGAAACACTTATAGCAAACCAGTCTTCAGAAGATAATAAAGCAAACATAGACAAGACACTAAAGAACACACAGATGCAGCTTAAATGCAGAGTCCGCCCATCATCTGCTTTCAGATGCAGAGTACAAGCAGATACTGCGCCTTCGCTCAAAATAACCAATAACAGAATTGATCCGCGAGTTCAAAATGAAACACTTATAGCAAACCAGTCTTCAGAAGATAATAAAGCAAACATAGAAAAGACACTAAAGAACACACAGATGCAGCTTAAATGCAGAGTCCGCCCATCATCTGCTTTCAGATGCAGAGTACAAGTAGATACTGCGCCTTCGCTCAAAATAACCAATAATCGAATTGATCCGCGAGTTCAAAATGAAACACTTATAGCAAATCAGTGTTCAGAAGATACTAAAGCAAACATAGAAAAGATACTAAAGAACACACAGGTGAGACAGCTCCTTTCTTTGCCTCCACCACCTCACTCTGATCCCATGGCATACTTCTCCGTCCAGCTTCGCGCAGTTGACTCGAACCTGGATTTGTCAGTCTTGTAAATATGGGCTACCTCCGGCAGAAAAGGATCATCTAGGATTGGGTCAGTCATCAACGTGCAAATTGACATCAAAACCTAATTCCATAACAAAAATCCATCCCATTAACACGCATGTTTGGCTGAAGTATTTTTTTCGACAAAACTTTGTTAAATCTGAAAAAATTCCAAACTTGGGACATGGTTAAAGCAGGAGACCATTTTTCCCTCAAGATATCATAGTCAATCACTCTTTTTGCGTTGATGTTTGGGTGGTAAATCTTTGTTTTGAAAGCCACCTGCATGCAAAGACAAAGAGAATATCAATTAAAAGTAAGATGAAAAGCAAGATGATCAAGAGTGAAGTTTCATCCTGCAACAAATAACAATTAACTGAAAAAGCAAAAAGCAAACCATTAGCGCCTTTATCGGATAATCCGGAGGAAAATGGATGGTAAGCAAGAAAATCCCTCCGGCATAGGGACTGTCGAAGGGTCCATTGATAGCTGCTTCCCATTCGTAAACACAATCACCAACGGGACCTAAAACATATAAGACTCAACTCAGACATTTAATCTAAATAATACTACATCCATAAAGTTCCTATTATCATCCGTAAATAATACTACCTCCGATTGCATAAAAGACTTGGGAGTTCTAGATTTTATACCTGCCCTGATGAACTGTGTAGGAACATCCTTCTGGATCCGATTAAGTTCCATTTTAATTCGCCTTACACTATAACCTATGGTCACAAACTTGGTAAGAGAGACGAAGATGATGAATGTTGCATCTTTGGTAAACAAATAGATGTAGAGACAAACATACACGACTTTCTCCTATATGAACACGAAGCGTTACTCTAGGGTTTTGGCAGACTAGGGAATGTGTTTTCAACTACTGCAATAAACACATGTTCATTGATGTATACTTTTTAAATGAGTTGTCATTCATCTCCTCATGTGTAAAAAAATGACTTGTCCTTTATTCTTATGGGTGTTCGCGCCATTTATTGCGCGGCAAATTTACGCGCTTTCTCTGCCATTTCTTATTAAATTGAGTTGTCTTTTCCAAGGCAGAGTATCTTATGTTATGATAGTTGACCGGTTGCACAGTAATCATCCCTGTAAATTGAGTTTTATTTTCCAAGACAATTTAAAGGAAGATCGACCCCTTTCATTTCTTTTCTTATCTATAAAAATAGTAGATTGTTTACGAACAGAGTGCTTGTTAATTATTTTCAAAATCCAAATACCGCATCACATCGTAGGCTAATATGCAAATACCAGAGCTCCCTTCGGACATTATCTCTGTCATTGCACGAAAACTTGGCCGCCTCACCTTGTGGAGAGTCGGATACATCCTCCGAATAGGGTGGATCGGTAGAGATGTAGTGTACAGTGATGAAGTCCTCAAGGAACTTAATATCCACGATCTATGTGAAGACACAGATAAAATTCTCCTAGACGGGGCGAATCGCAGCTTTTTTGTAAGATGCTTAAACACCGGAAACCCAACTGCTATTTATTATGAGGCTGCAAGACTCGTGACCGCAGAACAAGACATCAGCGTAGCCATGGAGCTTTTGGAACGGCTTGTCCCTTTCAGTGCTAACGCAACTTATCTCTGTG
This sequence comes from Pseudoturritis turrita, assembly GCA_900406555.1. NCBI lineage: Eukaryota > Viridiplantae > Streptophyta > Magnoliopsida > Brassicales > Brassicaceae > Pseudoturritis > Pseudoturritis turrita. The sequence goes on along the minus strand of OVBL01000427.1, from coordinate 86,798 downwards.
GAATGTTGTGTGTATGTGCTTGACGTACGAAAAAGGCTGCACAATTTCTCAAATTATGTGTCGACGTACACGCTGAAGGTGATTTTGATAAACTCACCAGGCTTGGGGAGGAGGTTCTGGATGCGGTTGTAGCTTTCTATCCACCCATGAACCATTCTTTTGCATCAACGTGGCAATACCCTAACTGTCCAGATTTGCCTTTTCCAAATTGTGCCACTGAGCACGAATATCAACCTGGATGCGAAAACTGCTACCTGTATTGGTTCGCAAGACAGCTTTGCCGCATTATATAGGAGATTTGAACTATTTCTTCTAATTTTATTTTTTTCTGTATTTATAAATCCTTAAAAAGTTATGATTCCGTAATTCAAGATGTGGATTTTAATTGAATAACATGTTTTACCCTCGGATTTGTTGAGCATATATATTTTTTGAATGAAACTCAAAGTAAAATCTATAGTAGAGCACAGGAAGATTAATAGCAGATTACTGGATGATTCATGCAGATATCAGACGCAGACTTCGCGATACTTGATGCAGATGCAGACTCTGCGATAACAAATGCAGACTCTGCGATACCAGATGCACACTCTGCGATACCGACTATTTTATGATACCCACATCAAACTAAAAGACTAACATAAAACAACGGAGCACCATAAATAAGGACAAATAAATAAAGTTATAAACCAAGATTTGTTTCCTTGTTTAAATAAACTTGAAGCCAGAGTGAAGCCAGAGTAAAGCCAGAGTGAAGCCAGAGTGAAGCCAGAGTCAAGAAAATGGGCATGTTTTTCGATTGTGTCCTGCATTATGGCATTTTGAGCACCTGTGATGAATTTTTGGGTTACTCTGGAAAAGACTCTTTTTCATCTGTGGGGGTGGAGTACTCTGCGAAAGTTTAGCTTTCTTATTTGGTGTTTGAGTAGTCGGAGAATTACGAGATCGTTTCCTTCTCACCTTTGGGGATGGAGTAGTGGGTGAAATATTATCGCTGAATGGAGTACTCTGATTCGTTTTCTTCGTAACGGATGGAGTCCTCTGCTTCGTTTGATTCGTTGTGGATTGAGTCCTCTGCTTCGTTTTTTGCTTTGTGGATGGAGTACTATGCAAAGGTTCTGTTTTTTTCTTTTTCCATTGATTACGCTTGAACCGCTTAGCCTTTTCAAAAGCAGAAAGGTATCTTTTTGCCTTCGGTCTACCGGAAGGTACTCTTATGACTGGTGGCAGACATTGTTCACTAATTACGTGTGGTGGTAGAATCAAATCTTCGTCTACAGGTTTTATAGGTTCTGAGTACGTTGAATACAAGTAGCCCTTTGTGAAATGATCATCCACCAGGGTAGCTTCATCAGTTTTCCGACTTAATGCTGCTTTAATCGCGTGCTCGCAGGGAATCTTCTCGACATCATATTGTTTACAAGTACAAAGTCTCTGCAATCATAAATTTCATAGATTTTAAAAAGGAATCGAACTCAGAGCAGATAAACAAGGCAAACGTTTCTTGAGACTGGCAGACTTGCTCAAGATACGTTTCCTGAAACTGGCAGTGATAAATAGCAAAAAAAACTTACATACCTTCTGTAGATCAACCACACAATCATAATCTCCACCTGTAACATGGCTACAATTTGAATCAGTATGATGAACATTTAAAATTTTCAAGCTACCGTGTCTTTCATGCAGTAACTTTTCAACGTTTGGGGGGAAATTTGTTTTTAATGAGGCAGCTTTGTCTCGCCTTTCCACAAACCACCTTGACAACAACTTTCTAATAGCCTCCACGAAATGTTTAACAGAAAATGATCTGTCTTCCTTAAGCGCGACATTAATGGATTCTGCAATGTTGCTCATCATTATACCAAATCTATCTCCTGGAAAATGTGCACAAGCCCATAATCGAAATTCCGCCTCTTCCAAGTAAACTGCTACTTCACTATTCTGACGACGAATCACACCAAACAATTTTTCAAAATCTACCAGTCGATATGCATATGCAGCACGACACACCAAACTAAGCATTGCGTTCTTTTTGAACTTTAGGATGAGGTTATTTTTGAGGTGATAGTAACATACTCCCCTATCAACTGCGGGGAAAACCTTCTCAATGGCCTTTACGATTGATGGATGATGGTCAGAAATAATGGACAAATTTTTATCATCAAGTATCACACCACGCAAATGTGTAAAAAACCATTCCCATGAAGCATCATTCTCTGAGTCTACAATCCCAAAAGCTATAGGAAATATACTCGAATCTGCATCTTGACCTGCAGCTACCAGCATAACACCTCTGTACTTTCCAGTTAGATGTGCTCCATCTACCACAACAACCCTCCTCAAGAACTCAAATCCTTTGATGGAAGCACCAAAAGCAATGAACAAATACTTAAACCTTTGTTGAGCATCACGTTCAAGCTTTGTAATCGTACCTGGATTGGCCTGCTCTATTTTGTATAGATAGGAAGGTAAGTCTTGGTAACCCCTCTCAAAAGTGCCTCTGACCAGCTCTCGTGCATATGCCAACGCTTTATGCGCCTTCGTATAGTCTATGTCAAGACAATGTAGTGACTTAATACAGTTCATTACATGCTTAGGCGTGATTCCTTTAAGATCATTACCACCACTAAACCTATCAACATACATCTTTCCAATAAATTTTGCATTAGCCTGTCGTTGACGAGAATACCTACAGACAGCAGAGCATGTATGAGCTTCTTTATATATCCGAACGAGAAATTCTGGAGATTCAGATGAAACTGACAGAGTCGACGCTCGAATCCTCCAAGAACAATTAGGAACAAAACATTTCGCGATAAATAGTTTCTTCCTCGACTTGGCGATTTTGAAATCAAACTTCTCGATGACTGCAATCTTGCGTAATTGCATAATTAATGCTTCCTTGTCATCAATATTTCGGCAACCTTAATGGATCCAGATTTCTTCATTGGTAATGGCTTCGTAGGCGTCTCATCGAATATATCGCAGAATAAAGGCGGCATCTGCTGTTTCTTCGCATACTGTCGGCAGTCTCTGCTGTTGTTCGGTGGTGGCATCATATGCTCGTCTTTAACATTACCAACATCATCAAAATCCACACCACCATCCTCTTTGACATCACAAGCTTCATCTTTACCCGCAGCTTCTGCTTTAATTCCATCCTTTCTTTTTCATGACACGCAAAGCCGGATAACCTCTTTTTCCGCCATTGTGATCAAGTTTGCAAGTTGCCTATCGTTATTCAAGAAGATAGGAGGTGTGTCGCTAGGCATTTTCTCCATGATATGTGTAGGCAACTTATAAGAAATCTCGACTGCATTCATCCGCGTTTCCAAGTTGTAATCTTCACAAACAATGCGGACAAATTCCTCATACTTGATTTGGTCTTCAACCGCAAACAACTTGCTTCCTTTGCTTGAATCAACGTCGAAATCCCAACCCATTTTTACCTTCCATTGTCCAAAAACAGTCAACAAATGCAACATTATCTGCAAAAAAGAGAATGTTCAAAAGATCTGCAACACACTATCTTAGAAGATTTTTCGCAGGGTCTTTTAGAAATAGCTCTGCCAAAGACGTACTAGAGCTCTAGACGCAGTTTAGAAGATGGTGGTTTAGATAACTAGTGTAATGTTTTGAAGTGTTACCTGTGTTTGTTCTTCCCGAAAATATGCTCGCCTGCAACCCCTAGAATATCTTTGACCAGCAGATATTGTTAGATGTAAATGAAGATCGTCTTTCCGAAGAATGTACGTACTTTCGTTCAAAATCGAAGTCTGTAAACAATCTTATACTCGGATTTCGCTTCCGTCTCTTTGAGAATATGAAATCTCCCTTTGAGGGTGAAATCGAAATAGTAGATCTAGGTTAAAGGTGGAGAGGTTGAAAAAGTTTATAGCAAACTCAAAAAAGTAAGAATTAATGGCATTCTTGTTATTATTGTGAAAAGAGAGGAGTACTTCAAAATCCGACCGTTTATACAATTTAGTTACGTTGCAAATGTCAAGCCATGCCCTGCGAACAGTATGCTACAGTCTGTCGAGCAATATCTTCCTTATGTCTACAAAAAAACACACACAACATCTGCCTTAAGTTTACAAAAAAAGCACACACAATATCTGCCTTAAAGCTACCACAACTAACACACTATATCTGCCTTAAGGCTACACAGTTAGCAGAGGTTGAGAAGAGTCTGTCCAGCCTTAGCCTTAAGGCTACACAATCGACACACTATATCTGCCTTAAGACTACAGAATTAGCAGAGTTTAAGCAGAGTCTATCCAGCTTTAGCCTTAAGGCTACACAATTCACACACTATATCTGCCTTAAGGCTACATAATTAGCAGAGTTTAAGCAGAGTTTGTCCAGCCTTAGCCTTAAGGCTACACAATTTACGCAGACTCTGCCAAGCGTAAGGGTATTTTAGACATTTTCAAAAAAAGTGTACTAGTTATACAATTTTCCCTACGAAGATACCCCGCTTGACATTAAAGTTAGAAAACACACCATATCAGCAACTGTCCCATATATATATGTAAATTTTATCTTTTATATTATAATTTATAACTCGTTATCAGCACCCATGTTTTACTTCACCCAGCCCAATCGTTGCCTTTCTCCCCCAAGTTCGCCCTAGCCGCCGTCCTTTGTTCAAAGCTTGGCGTTTTGCCTTTGACAAATTTGCCGGTGTCCCTCTTTTTACTGTTTCTTTGCCTTTCTTTTAGTTGCATCCTCATATTTGTGCTTCTTCGTTGGTTGTAGTTTTTCCGAGGATATAAGGGGTTAGTGTAGGGTGTTTCCAGTTTGTGTGTGAGTTGAATCGAAGGACAGTGGCTCTTATTGGCTTGGCGGTTGCCTCTCGGTGGAGCTCTCCTTCCACCTTCCGGATCTTCGTGGACTGGTTCTGGGTGTGGCTGATTGGTTTCTTTCCAGAGGTGTCTCTGATGGCTTTCTCGATTTCAGTTTGAGCCGTAATCGATGGGAACTTTGGTGTTGGTTATGTCGGTGTTTTCCTTCCTTGAGTTTGTGGTTCTCTTTGAGAACCAGATCGGATCTCGAGCGCGTGTCCCGGCTGCTACCTTTACTGTGATTTCCTTTTTGCTTGTCATGCTCTGTTGGTCTGTAGGTGGGCTTTCGTTTCGTCGCTTGTCGTGTTTCTGGGTCTTCTCTCTTCTGTCGCTGCTGGTGGGTTTCGATTTTGTTTTTCGCTGCCAGTTCTAGTCTGTGTTGGGTTTGTTCCGTTGTGAGTTGGTGGTTGGTTGCGACAGAGCTCCCTCTTGTTCCGTTTATGTCTCAACTCCTCCTCTTTCGGTTTGATCTGGTTTTGTGCCCTCTTTGCTTCTCGGTTTGGCTCCAATTCTGGCTCTTTGGGTTGTTGACTTTGTTTCAGGTCCTTTCTGAGACTGGGATCGATGTTTTGGTGTTTGAGTTCGTTCTGATTCCAGCTACTCTCTTAATTGTCGTTGTGGTCTCAAGGGCTCGAGTTTGGCTAGGTCATGTCGTTTTGGGTTCGCCTTTGGGATGGTATTCCGATGTGGAGGCATCTACTATCTTTTTCCTTTTTGCCTTTGGTTTCTCGGAGATGGTGTCAAGACGAAGCAGTGGTTTCGTTCTTCAATTCTTCTCTTGCAAAGAGGTGACCAGTTCTTAGTCTGTAGATGACTTTAGCTAGTTTGCGAGTGTCCGCGTGTAAGAGTTGTTATTCTTCTTAGGCATTTTCCCTTCAGAGGTCAAGGTTTTGCCTTGATCCTAGGGGTTCTCGAGTTCCCGGTTTCTTCGGTTAGGTTGCTTTGGTGTGGTATCTTTGCTCTGAGCTTTCTCCATTATACTCTCTTCTCTGGTCTGGCTGCTGATGTAGTGTTGGTCTTCTATCCGTGCTCGTGTCTTTCAGTTTTCTGGAAGTGTCTTGGGTGGGTTGCTGGTCCTAGCTCTTGTGTTTGGCGCAGTTTTGGCTTCAACAGGTTCTTTGGTAAATTTGTAGAAGGGTCTCGGTTTAGCAGCTCAGCGTTTAGGTTTAGTTCCTCTTTCTCCTTGACTCTCGATTGCCTTTCTCCTTTGGGTTTGTTACTTGTCTCCCTTGTTTAGGCTTCTTCCTTCGGGATCTCTTTCTCTGATTGCTTATTGTATTTTCAAGTTATGTTTTTATAAAATTCAAATGAAAAACACGTTATCAGCACGAACGACTCTCTATCTGTTTCATACCGGAAATGTAAGATTAACTCTATGTCCGATCATATACCGAAAATGTGAGATTTAATTTATGTTTAGCTGATATAAATTTATCTATATGTGTTATTTACGGAGTAGAAGGTTATACCTCTTCCTTAAATTTATATTAGGTTATGCCTCCTAATTAATAGGCTATGTCTTTTCCGGATTGATCGTTATTTATGGTAGACTCTGCCTCCTCGATCAAATTAAAGATTATGTCTCTGTAATCTTATGGTAGGTTCTGCTTCCTTGATTATGTGGAAGACCATGCCTATTAATTATTATTGAAAATTATATGGAAGGCTCTGCCTCCTGAAATGATTGGTTTAAATTATGTTGTTATTATGTTCAATTATTTAAAAAAATTATCATGTTTTTTTAATTTAAAAATCAAAAGAAAAAATATTTGTTATGAGAATTAGACAGTGCGAACGCTGCAGAAGAGCGAGACGCTCCAGAAGAGTGAGACGCTCCAGAAGAGCAAAATTCTCCAGAAGAGCATATGATGGAGACATACATATATGTGATTGTCTCACATAAAAATAAAGATGGCAAAGTGTATAGTAAACCTGAAGTTTACTAAATTGGTTGATGTATATATGGTAGTAAATCAAAAGTTTATCACTTGATTAAAGAATTTTATAACCGGTTATGCCATCCCGGTCCATCAATGATATTACGAATCATTGAAAATTTATGTGGAAAACCAAAAGTTTTTCACGTAGCATGTCTTAAATAAAATTAAGGCCAACATGAAGAGATTCATGGATGAATCACCATTTTTTGTTAAAAGAGCTCGTTGGCTATGATGGTTGATTTTTTTAATCAATTCCCAAAATCACACCCCGAGTATAACCGATCTAAAAGTGAGAATTGGCTCAAGATGAATGGGCCAGAAAATCCATCATCTTAAGAGGGGGTATTAAGAGTCCCATATTGAAAGTTAAAATGATTTAAGATAAAATCCATGATCCAAGATGGATATGCGTATCCTAAAATGGGATTTAGTTCGAGATGAATAAACTAGAAGAGTTATCATCTCGACGGGAGAAATAAAGAATCCCACATCGACAAGTAAGTTGATAATTTTGGTGACTTTACATCCCAAGTATGATAATATTGGTAATTTTGAATCCCAAAATTTATCACTTATTATATGTCGAGACAAGGTAGAACATAAATAAGGCTATGTTCACATTCAAAATGAGCCTTATGTATCATTTATAAAGCAAATCCAAGAGATTATAAATATCAATTAAGGTGAAATTTAATCTCCATGTTTTGCCATAGAACATGCACGACTGCATGTAGTAATGATTTATTGAGCCATCAATCAGAGATGTACTTATTGCAAGATTTACAATCATTATTTTGATGAGAATTTTCCATGGAAAATTTATTGAGTAGTTGGTATCTTTGAACAAGTTAATGTGAACCTAAAGTTCAAAAGTTCAAAGGATCACTATTCAAAAATATGTTGCAAATCAAATAAACAGCTGAAGGATGAGATTTCGTGAATGTATCATCATGGATACTCATGAATATGAATTTAAAAATTTAAAGGATAATTCATTAAATAGAAAAAAAAAATCTCATATTCTAGCTAAAATGCTCCAATAAGAATAGATGTCACTGGAGGACGATCTATTGAGTTTATGGTACATAAAAAACGTGATAGCCTACTTTGGTTCCAAAGATAAAGAAAATTCTCAAAAAAAAGGAACAAATAATTATTGAAAATACGATTAAACTTCTGAAGAAAAATAAAGAGATTGCTGACATGGTTAACGATGAAATCATGTACCTGAATGAAATCAATGATAATGATAAAGAGATCTCAATTTACCATGTCATTACAGAAAAAGATGGAACAAAAGATAAAATAAGTGTTGACAATAAATGATATAGCGCGCGATGTGATTAATAAGGATCATGAATATCCACTCAGTGGATGAGCGTAGAGAGAATAATTATTGAAAAATAAGTGAAAAAGAGGCAATCAAGTTTGTATTAAACTCGCTAGAAGAATGAGAAGTTTTTGGACCAGCAGTCCAAACATCAAAACGATTTGTCCAGGATTTGATCCCTGAAAGATTTATTATATCATATTTATGTTCCCGGCAACTCTTGTTATTCGATGGAAATAAGAAAAATATGTTGCATGGGGTATATAATCATGAAAATAAATATTATAAGATTAACCAATATACCCATGCATATTTATCTAAAAAGTATGGATCAAATATATCCTTAATGTAAAACATCATCGAAACTCTTGAAGAGTTATCGAAAGTAGTATAATGAAAATATTTTGGAATTAAGGACCTTGGAAGGACAACATTGTCCTCGGATATTTCCAAAATTGAACATCTAATGAAAGAGATGTTATCTGAAAAAATCCTAGCAGGATTTACATAAAACTCACATTTAAGCACTTCTAAAAGAAATGTATTTGGTTATGAAGTACCAAAATTCTAAATGTTATGTGAGCTATTATGGTGATATACCTCATGTGTAAAAAATATGGAGGTATACGATGTGCTTTTCTATGATAAAAAGGAAAGCCAAAACATAGTACATTTTATGAGAAGAGCATGAATAACTCGTAAGTACAAACGAATATTTAGAAGATTGCATGTAAAAGGAAATTTTGGCCAGAAGCTCTAATAGACAAAGAAATAATCTTCTATGTGAACGAGATGGACTAGAAGTCTAATGACCCAAGAGATTATATGACGATCATATGAGTTTATTCAATAATGCCCTGCTTATAGAATCTCCCCAAACTAGAGAGAGTATATATTATTGGAATGCATCTCCTGGAGATGATGCTTCCAGGGGAAGAAATATGATGATGAACGTGGTTGTGCTCTTTTTCTCTTATCATGGTTTTTGTCCCACTGGTTTTTCCTTGATGAGATTTTTAACGAAGCAGCAAAGAATACGCAAAAGATAGACATCTCAATGGAAATGTTATAATTCCAAATGATGAAGGTCTATCGCTCTTACAATTTTTTTTGTCATGCATTAATGAGGTCAAAAGAAGCGAAGATGATGATCGAGATGAATCATCTACAAAATCTATGAAGAGGACAAGACTCATCTATTCGAGGAAGAGATTGCATCATCTGCAAGATCTATAAAGAGAAGATCATATCTATTTTTTCGAGGGGGAAAATGCATTCTTTTTCCATTGCCATGGTTTTTGTCCCAATAGATTTTTCCATGAGAAAGTTTTTAATGAGGCTGTCTGTAACACATCGTTGGTGATGGATACTTAAAGAAAATGTTAGAAAATGAATAATTGGATAATAAATAGGGAGTGTTATAAATGATGATTATCAAAATCTATTTCTTTATTATTTAATTCTCAAGATAACTTAATGCCCAAGATATGTTACCGACATTGTATTTTATAGAAGAAATTGTTCAAAATGGTACGTTTTCTGACTTTAATGTTAAGTGGGTATCCTCGTAGGAAAAATTGTAGAACTAGTACACTTTTTTGGAAATACCAGCGCTACCTCTTAAGACCAATAGAGTTAACGCGGAGCGGTGGCAAACTGTCTGCAGGATGAGATTTGCAATGCAAGTAAATGTAGACTCCGCATAGTACAAGTAGAGATAGAACAGAGTACGCGCAGTCTCTACTATTACTCGCAGAAGAAAAACATAGCGTTCTCAGTCTCTGCCGTTGGAAGCAGAGTAGACACAAAACACTATTTAGATTCTGCTTGTATTATGCAAAAATTTGGCAAACACTGTTGTACTTTTTTACAGTTAAGGTTTCGCAGACCAAACCACCTAACGGTAGACCAAAGGCAGACTGGTATCAGACTTTGGGATAATTCATTTTTACAGGTTTTTTCCTTAAATTTTGTTCATGTTTATTTACTGCCACTTCTTTTATACATTATTTTTTACAGTTTAGTATGAATTTAAAATAAAAAAACGAAAAAACTGTTATCATGTCTTTTTTTGTTCACGAGCGACAATATATCAAGTATTTCCTAGTAGTGCATATTTTTTAAGCGCCATAACCATTAACTGGTATAAACCTAAACGAGATAAGCAATCTCGAAAAACAGTGAAAACCGAGTGGTTAGGGTATCACAGACTGAATGAATATCATCAACGGCAGAAGGCAATCACCAGTAGTGCATTAAACGGTATAAACCGAAATGAGATAAGCAATCTCGAAAAACTCAATGAAAACCGAGTGGTTAGGGTATCACAGACTGATGAATATCACCAACGACAGACCGAAGGCAGATTGATATCAGAGAATTCGGTTATAGAGATTTTTTGTTGTTGTATATTTGTATATACTTCCACTTCCTTTATACATTATTTCTTACCATTTATTACAACTTATGTTAAAAAGAAAAACTCAAAAAAAAATTTCGCTATCATATGTTTCTTTGTTCAATACGGACAATATGTGAAGTATTCCCTTAGTATTGTACTCATTTATTAACCATGGTTATTGTTTTTTCTTCCATTATATTTTTTTAATGTAAATAAACTTTTAAACTCTTAGATTTAAGATTACTTTGGAGTTATGACGTCTAAACAAATGTTAATCGTAGTTTTTACTTCATTTTGAATGGTTTAGGGTTTCGCAGACTGAATGTAGACGTAGCGTAGCGCTTTTCAAGACTTTTTACTAAAAGAAAAGGCGGCGATATCTTAACTGTACGACAAAAGGAGGTGCCGTCTTAATTAGGTAATATTATTTTTAAATTTTTTCCATAATATAATTCAGGCCTCAAATTATTTATTTCAGGTCCATGATGAAGTCCAGAAACCTTAAAAAACACAACATTGACTCTTCTTCTTCTTCCCCTTAGCAACCCTAGAGCAGACGAGCGTATCTTCAATTTTTTCGATCTCTTAATTTCTGTGATATTTCTCCGATAATTCTCTGAAATAGTTTAATTCCTTCGAATATATCATGGATAGGAATGATTACGAGATGGATTTCCTGCCAGGATTTTTATAAAGGAAAAGTGCCAGATCCAGATACCAGAATAAACTACAGTTCGAAATTCAATCATCGTTCACTGGTGGAACGTGTAGTGGGTGAGAAAATGTGGGATTATGTCTGCAAGTCACCGCTAGGAGTTATTTGTAAGTTTGAGAAGTTGGATTTCAGATGGAGTGCGAAATTTGTGCATCATCATCTTATTTGCAAACAACTGGAGTGTGAAAGCCCACTTGAGTTGCAGTTTTTGATCGCGGGGCCGCCATGACGATTCTCGCTCTTCGAGTTTGAAGACATCACATGTATTAACTGTAATGAAATTACGCAGTTGGATGAAATCTTCTCAAGCTACTCACGAAAGCTGGAATCGCTTTCGGGATCTTATCAAAATACGCCGTTCTAGCCCTTGTATTTGGGACATAGAGAATTTGTGTATGAAGAATGGTGTAGATATAAGCAAATCTTGGTCCATGTAAGATAAAATTAGGCTTAGTTATTTAGCTATCCTGTCTAACTATCTGTTGGGTGTTGATCGGCGTACCGAAATTCCACTTAACCTAGCTAGGTTGGTGATGGATTTGGCAACTTATGAACGGTATCCCTGGGGTAGGGTTGCTTACAAAGATCTTGTTGACCAGATTAAGTTAGTAATTAAAGAGAAGATATGACAAGACTCTTATGTTTTGAGGGGTTCGTGCAAGTTCTACAGGTCTGGACGTATGATTATGTGCCCAAAGTGGGAGAAAATTTGGGAACACCTATAGCGTTTGAAGGTGTATCTGCTAAGATACATGGAAAAAGTTGGCAGACGCAATACATAGAAGATCTTCTCGAGTGAGGTATGTATATCTTTGGCACAGTTTGTTGAAGTGAAAATGTAGACTTTTGGCAGAGTAAGCCACAGTGGCAGTATGGCAGAGTCAAGTGGCAGAGTCTGCCACAAGATTCTGCCACAAGTTTACATTTTCCCTTCGCTAGACTTTTGGCAGAATTTGTTATGAATTACACACACTTTTGGCAGACTTCTGGCTGACAGTTATGTAACCATATATCTGTGTTTTGTAGGTGACTGTAACTACTATGTGTGAGAGATCCCGGGCAGAAATGTATCCACGTTGTAAAGGTAACGACGTAATAGATGTCAAGCTTGATAATCTCATCAAATACATCCTCTATGGCCAGCCGTTGGCGGACATCAAACAGACCTTCTCAAAAACTCCCCCAGTCCCACAAAACCGCTTTGGAAAAAAGAGGAAATTAGTTCATGAAGGAAGGAGAGGAAAAGGGAAAAAAATTAAGGGAATTGAAGAGCGAGATGGAAAAAAGAGGAAGAGGAAGGGAATTGATGACTATAATAAAAAAATCAAAGAAGAAGAAGATGTCGGACGTTATGTTATGAAACGAGGTTGCATGTAACTAATATCCCATCTACTGGTTCAAGAGACATCGTCGATATCATTGAATATGTCGTGGATAAATAGCATACCAAGTTTGACGCAAAAGTAACTAGAATTGAAAACGCCAACTTGGATCAGCAACAATTAGACTTGGAACATCAACGAACCAGCATGGAACAACATAAAGTTTTGAGTGAAACCTTAAACAACTTGGCACAAGTTGTTGCAAAGCTGATGGAGAGGATGACTTGTTTCGAGCAAGATACTCGCTTCTCTAACAACAAACTAAAACCTGACAATCGAATGGTATGTCAAACTTAGCAATTATTGAAATAAAAGAGTTGGCATATCCTGTGAGATCATGCTCTATCAGATCTGGTAGAACAATAGAGGGTCATGGCATACTCTGCGTGACCATGTTGTATCATTCATTATGTGAGACATGTTAATAATGGCATCCAATACTATTCATTATTGGCATCCCTTAATATCTATTACGGCAGAGTATACCTTTAAGGTGTAATCAATTGAAGCTGAGTATGCCATTTCAGCAGAGTAATATTCATTACTTTTAAATTTTGCAGAATGACGAAGAAGAGACTATCGTGGATAAGAAAGGAGAAGGAGATGATGGCAAAGACAACGAAGGAGAAGGAATCAAGGTTGTTACCTCTGCCTCTTTTTCAAATGATAAAGGAAGAGATGCCAAAGATAATGGCATCGAGGCAGATGATGCCAAAGAAGAAAAAATAGGAGATGATGGCATCGAGGCAGAGGATTCCAATGAAGAACATCTTCAAGATGATGGTAATGATGGAGATGGTGAATAAATAGATAGGAGTGAAAAGGCAGAGGATGCCAAAGAAGAACATCTTCAAGATGATGGTAATGATGGAGATAGTGAAAAATAGATGGGAGTGAAAAGGCAAATGATGCCAAAGGAGAATATTTTCAAGATGATGGAGATGGTAAAAAATTAGATGGGAGTGAAAAGGTTGAGGATGCCAAAGAAGAACATATTCAAGATGATGTTAATGATGGAGATGGTAAAAAAAGAGATGGGAGTGAAGAGGCTGATGATGGCAAAGAAGAAAAAGGAGAAAATGATGCCAACGTCTGCCTTCAGGAAGAGGATGCCACTGCAGCAGATGGTGATAAAGAAAAGGTTAATGATAAGGCAGATGTTGCCAAAGAAGCAACTGATGGTGAAAAAAGATATGGGAATAAAAAGGCTGAGGATGCCTCTTGTAAGGCAGATGATGGCAAAGAAAACATTTGTGCAAATGATGATATTACGGCATATGAAACTAATTTCTGCATTAAGGATGCCGCTGCAGCAGATGAAACCAATGTCTACATTAAGGATGTCACTGCAGGAGATGAAACCAATGTCTGCATTAAAGATTCCAAAGAAAAGGCAGATGATGGCAAATAAAATATTTGTGCAAATGATGACACTAAGGCTGATGATGGCAATGAAGAAAAAGGAGAAAATGATGCCAACGTCTGCCTTTAGGAAGAGGATGCCACTACAGCAGATGGTGATAAAGAAGAGGTTAGTGAAAAGATAGTTGTTGCCAAAGAAGCAACTGATGGTGAAAAAAGAGATGGGAATGAAAAGGCTGAGTATGCCACTGCAGCAGATGAAACCAATGTCTGCATTAAAGATGCCAAAGAAAAGGCAGCTGATGCCAAAGAAAACAAAGGTGAAGATGATCTCATTACGACATTGATAACCAATGTCTGCATGGAGACAGTTGCTTCCTCTGAAATAGATGGTAATAATGGCTCAGTGATTGACATTGAAAATTATGTACATACATCAGATGATTCAGTCAAAATCATTGAAGGAAGAGGAAGAGGATGAGGAAGAGGAAGAGGAAACTCCCAGCCAATTAATGTCATTGAACCATCAGTGGATACAGTCTACCCAAGTACATCCTGAAATTGAAAGATACGAAAGCGACAAAAATCTTTGCCAGACCAACAAAAAGGACCAAATAACAAGGAGGAGTGAAAGGTTAACTAAATCATCGACAGTTCATGTTGTACCTAGCACCAAAGTAAAACCAATAGTCCAGAAATTTGCTTATGATATTGTATATGGAGATGTTGACGAAGCACTGGTGAATACTCTCCACGTATTCAGAGCCAATAATTAAGTATCCACAGCCTCTCAGATCGTGTATTTTATCTTGCAGTCTAACTTGAATGTTGATTTTCTTCGACAGAACAAATATTTATCCAACTGGAGGGCAGACAAAGGCCCATGTATTCTTCCACCTACTTTTGGAGCCGAGGAATGGTTAGAAGATGTGGTAAGTACATTCTTCCTCGTCAATAGTTGATCTGCTAAAAGTGTTTATTTCATTTTTAGCTGGCAGACCGTTGTTGTTGTGTATTGTGCAGACTTTGCTTTTTTGTTGTTGTCTATCGGGCAGACTCTGCTTTGTTGCTATTGTGTCTCTAGTAGACTATGCTTTGGTATCTAACATTTGTTCTTATTTTATTATCAGTACATTGACGCAGTAATGAACATGTATAGACTGAGGATAAAGAGAAATTCTAGTGCTTTCAAGAGTCAGAGGTTTGCTATATTGGATGCACCATTTGCAATGCTTTGGAATAATAGGTACGAAGACTGGCGTAAATATGAAAGATGGCCAGGTGGTACACACGAAGTCGTGCAATGTATTCTTCCAGCTTTTGCCGCAACAAACTTGGTCTGGCTCAAAGATGTCGATATGTTATACTGTGTTCTACACGTGGGTAATAATCATTGGGTTGGAATGGTAATATCTTTGCTTGACCGGGTTGTCGACATATATGATAGCTTAAATTTGAGTCAAGCATATATTATGACTGCGGCGAGGCCTTTTGCTCAAATGGTTCATGCCACAGTTCAAATGTGGTATCTTGACTACGATAAAGCAGAGTATGACATCAAAATTGTTAAAGACGTTCCCAAAATGGATCCACTAGTAGGTGATTGTGGAGTATACGCACTCAAATACATTGAGTGTCTAATGTTGGGAGTGCCACTATTAGAACGTGAAATGTGTAATGCAAAAATGATGAAGTGCAGGACGAAGCTCGCTGCGGAGTTGTTGGCTGAGACATCTTCGTATACCGAACAACCCATGTGTGATGAGCAAAAACTGACAGATATCTACGATCTCTACGACGTTCAAATTTAATTGCATGGTTAGTATTTATATGTATATAGTAAATATTACATTAACCAAAGTCTGCGGCGTACATGCATAATTTTTATTTTTCCTTCGTTAGTAGAAGAGAACTTATTCTGCTTATTCTTTGCTTACACACATCATAAATTGCGCCTTCTCTACTGATTTTCCTCTACAAGGGTAAAAATAAATACACCCTTATAGAGTGTAAACCGAGAAGACGCAGCTTCTGCTCGTACTCTGCATCTTCTTTGCTTACACTCAGCATAAACTGCGTCTTCTCTACTTATTTTCATCTACAAAGGTCTTAAAAACAACCATAAGTTTTAATCCAAGTCTCAAAATAAACACCTCAAAATAAAGGGATTCATAGTAGTCTATGCCAGTAGCAAACTCTGCCAAACACCTTCTGTAGACTATTCCAGCAGTAAACTCTACTTTTATCCTGCTTCAGACTATGCTAGTAGTAAACATGTAACACAAATTGAATTGCAATCGCATAACAGATACAAGTTCATTTTAAACAAAAGAGACACGAGTTCATTTTAAACAAAAAGACAGACGAGTTCACACAAATGAAATAAAAAGTTTAAACAAAAGACATTAACAAAATAAAACATGAGTTCAGTCTTCTGCGTCGGATGCTCCTAAAATACGTATGTTGAGACCTTTTCTCGGGTCAACACCATTTGTCCGTCTACTTCACCCATGCATTTCTCAAAAGGAAGATTACGGTCCAATAGTTCACCGGTTACATGCTGAACTATGTCCAATAAAAAATTATAATAGGAAGCAGTGCTTGGAGGATTGTGCAAAATGAAATTCATGTTGAACTTTCCCATTCCTGGCACTTTAGGTGCAATGCAACTGAAACAAAACTGGTAAAAAGTGGGAGCTTCCGACTTGAAACGCTCCACAACCACAAGTTCTCATCCTTTCCTACTATTTTTCCTGAGAACTATCCTTCCATAATCTTCACTATTAGGAAAGCGAATAGACACGGTTTGGTCACATCAAATATCTGCAACTGCTCGAAATGTACAGTGCTTGCGTGGTCATATAGCATTTGGTATCTACCTCTAAATCCGCAGATCATAAAAGGACACGGACACTGGGTGAACATGCACTCCTCTAAATGCGTTGATATTCCATCATAAGTGACAGCCTCCAAGCAATCAAATTCAACATTTGGACATGGAACTTTAAGCTCCATGACTGAACTGCATCTTGCACATACATGATTCGTAACTAAATGTCTTTCAGTACACTGGATGCCAAAAAAGGTCGACTGAAGTTAGAACCCTAACATAGTAATTAATCTCCATATAAATGCAACTGAAGTCAGAACCCTAACTAATTAATCGCCATAGTCTACCAACTGAAGTCAGAACCATAAGACCAACATAACATATATAGATAGTAACGGTAAGAAAGGTAACCTCGAAGAAAGGTCTGTTGAGTTGAACGAGGTGATTCCTGAGCCATGATGAGTCTCCATCTCCATCCATGTCGAGAGAAAATTTAGGTTTTATATTCGATCTAAGAGGCGATACAGCCATAAAAAGAAGAGATCTGATGAATGAACTTCTCCGAGACTCTAAAACCGTACATGGAATATCAAGCGTCATCACTCTTGTATTTAAGAAGTGGGTTTTCTCAACCACTTTTGTAGTTATGAAGTGGGTCCACTCTTGTATTTAGGAAGTGGGTCCACTCTTGTATTTATGAAGTATGTTATCCTCCACACTCTTGTAAGTATTTAAGAAGTGGGTTATCCTCAACACTCGTTCTTTATTTGCAAACACATATAGCCAAATTTTATTGGAGCCATCTGAAGCCTCTGTCTTCAATCCGATTAACGATAATTAATATTTCGCAACATCAACAAATGTATTTGAACGATCCGGATTGAAGATTCCTTTAGTTTTACTCATGAACCATAACCCGAGATATTTTCAGCAATCCACGAAGCTCATAACTAAGGTCAAGGTGTTGCATGCTTTTTTAGAGTTTCCCGTTGATGTTCCTTATGTATTTATAATTTATTTTATGAAGCTTAACGACAAGTACTGGCGAGCAATCAAGACTCACGAGAATATCTTGAAGAAAAAGGCTAAACTTGACAAGAAACATAAGAGAATCGAGAAGATGATAAAACGGCTCGAGGCCCATTCTTCAGAATGGGAACAATTTGGATTCGACAAAATAGCCCCTATCGCGGAAATTATCCGCCACGTATTTCACCATGATCAAGACGAATAAGAACATCTACCAGTAGCTCTACCCACTACAGGAAAAACAGGTATTAATAGCACTTCAGGATAGTGGTTTATGTGTTTCTTCTATGGTTAAGTTATGCTTGATTTTTTCATAGCGTTTATGAAATATAAACCCTATGATATGTTGGGCGGCAAAAAATATTGTGTTTCCGCTTAATTTTTGGTTATCCCATTGTTCTATTATAGTACATACTACTTGTAAAACGTCATATCATAGGTTAACCGCAAATAAAAAAAAAATAATTACCCGCCCAATGAATTTTTTTACCAAGTTAAAATTTTTGAAAAAAATTATCTTTTTTCCTTTGAACCAAAAACATTTGGGTCGACAAAAATCCTCTTTTGCTCTCCCTTTCTCTCGTTTCGCACTCTCCATCGCCTCTGCAGCTTTTGGTCACCGGAGCTTCTCCCACCTTCGTCGCTCCTTTTCTATATCTGTCTCCTCCGCCGCCTCTTTGTCTGCCACTATCGCCACCGATTCGGAACCCATCTCTCTCGGTCATCGCTCTCGAAAAGATTTTCAAATTCTCTGATCTTGTGTTCCGTAGTGATTGGGAATATGCTAGTTCTTAATGAATTAAAGAGCCATATTTAGCCAAAATTGAGTTACAGAAAGTGAATAGATCTAAGCTTGAGTTTCAGGAAGACGAGAAGGACGAGAGATTGGCTCAAATCTATGCGATTTACGGGATCAAGCAAAAACACAATCTCTTGTTCCTCCTCCTGCACGCGATTGCTTTCTCTCTACTCTCCACCATCTTCTTCCTCTACTTCCACCCGATCTGCGTCTTCCTCGAGTCGTTCCTCTTCTCCAGCTCCGCCGCGGCTAGATTCTCCGCCAGATTCTTAACATCTAATTTCTTTGTGCTCATTACAATTTTGGACCTCTGTGCATATGTCTATCCATGAACTACTTGGATTGGTTTTTAACATCCTATGAATTGCCGGTAAGTTAATTCATCTTCTGGATTGGTTTCCTAATATTCGAGACAATCCCTGGTCGTGTGTTGTGTGTGTTTCGAGTGCATAGAAAGACAAGGCTTGGGCTGTTCAGTTGCTAGCTGTCTCTTGCTTATCATTTGTAGCAAAAATGGAAGAATATGCTGCGCCTCAAACTGTTGATTTACAGGTGCAAAACACATTTACTCTAATAGCTCAACCTTGTTACAATCGAATATTGTGGTTTGATGGAACTAATATTGAGCTGTTCTTGGTGAGCAGGTGGGGATCCAAAACAATAAAAGGATGGAACTTTTGGTACTCAACACATTGAATTGGAGATTGCAAGTTCTAACTCCATTCTCCTTCATTGATTATTTCATCAAAAAGATCAGTGGTCACGTGACAGAGAATTCGATCTATATATGTCGTCGCAATTCATCTTGAACACAACCAAATATATTTTGCAATTATTCATCTTGAATACATTTATGGATATTTTTCTCTAGAATATTTTTGTCTTGTTCGTTGGCTTCTAAACCCAAATAAATTCATCGGTTAGAAGAAATACACTTCAAGAAAGTACAAAAAAAATCTCCTTTCTTGGATTTGAATTCATAAAAAAAAAACATAAAAACAATCTCAAAATTTTCCAACATATTCTTGTAAAAATAATCCATATGAGTTATGAAAAGTAAAAAATATATCAAAAATAAAAATAATATGAGATAGCGGTTTTCGGCTGTTAAGAATACCCACATTTTCTGTAATGACCATAATATGAGAACATCTACCAGTTTTGCCTTCAAATTTTTTTGTAATAAATTTATAAATAGAATATGAAGAATCATCCAATTTTCCAACATTGAAGTTGATGTTTATTACATGTATTGCCATTGGTATAATAGGACTAGATATGGGTAAGAGAGTTAAATGCGGGGTTATCTTGCTTTCTTATTGACTACTACATATATGTTTAATTTTTATACGTAATAATTACGTATACCCTATCATGATCGGGAAGTTAATATCAGGTTAGTATAAATGCAGAGAAGAAACAATATTAAATGCAGAGAAATCGCAGCATTTGCTCGTACTCTGCAGTTGGAAAATTTGAGTATAACTTATCTAAATTATACAACTTACTTAAATATAAAAAGGCAACAGTAAAAGTAGATTTTATATGAGTCATAAAACCAAAACAAGAGTAGACACAGTTTATACTCAGTGTAAGCGAAGTAGTTGCAGCTTAAATTCAGAGTCAGCTCATCATCTGCTGACGGATGTAGAGTACGAGCTCAAGATTCGTCATCGACAATGGGAAATCAGTTGCTGGGAATAATTCTTCTCCTTAGATTACAACATCAAGTATTATCGAAGTCATGATGATTAGTAGTGATGTTGTATTTGATAAGTTATGTATGCGTTTGTTATTTTATCCACAACTTCCTGAACAATTTCTTTGATTTTCGTATCTTTAAGTCGAACTTATGAACATATGTTTATGTTTCAATGATAATTTTCTTTGTGTTAATTGGTTTTATTTGATGTTCATAGACGGTTTCATGATATAAATCTTGGATAAGAATGTTTCAACATATTACGACAAAGTTAACGTATATTCAATATATAAATAACCCACTCTCGTATTTAAGATATGAGTCCACTTTTGTATTTAGGAAGTGGGTCCACTCTTGTAAGTATCTCAAAATCTACCCATTTTCTACCTATACACTGCCCCTATGCTTCCTGTACTTTTTTTGTACTCTGCTTCTAAATCTGCATGTACTCTGCTGACAAATCTGCCCGTGCTAAGCAGAGTACTATTAAGTCATTAATACAAATTAAAGTTGCAAAATTATGGGAAAGTGACTAAAAAAAACCTCTACTTTTTAAAAGTGTTCATTTAATACTTAAACTTTTTTAGAACTTATTTTATTCCTCTAAAAATATAAAACTCCATAAATAAATACCAAACTTTTTTAAAAGTGTTTGTTTAATACCCAGATTTTTCAGAAATCGTTTTATCTTTCTAAAAACAGAAAACTTCACAAATAAATACTCCACTTTTTTGTCACTTATGAATTTCAATTTAACAAAAAAAAAATTTGTTAACCAAACAGGTGAAACAGAGTTTACATACATAAACTCTAAAGAGCGAGAAGCAGCACTGCGCGTTAAACGTTTGCCTTACCATCATGACCGCGTGAAATGTAAGAGATTGAGAAAAAATAGAAACATGCTTTTAAGCGTGAAAACAATGTGAGTAACGTGGAGAAACCGTCTCTTTATCAGCTCCTCAAATATAAATTTTGGGAATATCATATGGATTTTTAGGTGGAAATATATTGGTTATATTTATGGATGGAAAAATACAACAATGATAGAAGCACGAGACGAGTTTTAGAGGATATGCTAGAAATAGAAAGCTGGAGAAGGTTAATGAACAACTGCGTTTGAATATCTTTGAGTAGGAAGCATTAAACAAATGACTCAGGAAATGTAAATCTAAGAACTCTATCTATCGCAAGTTGTTATTCGTTTTTATTGGAATGCGTACTGTCATTCTGATTCTCATAAGTTTGATAAGTTAATCAGTATTGGTCATATGGAGCATTCAAACTCTCGCAGTGAACACTTTTTTCTCATTTACATGCCTCTATTATTGATACCTAGATTTCCTTTTTATTCCCAAAATCAAAATGAGACAAGAAGAGAATGATATTTATCTCTTCTAATTTATCACCCAAATGCTTAATTATAAGTCATCATATTTTATGGTAGATTCAATTAAGTGAAACAGGTCAGTTTTATTCAATTTCGTCAATTGCATATGCCACGTCATCTTCCATTAACGGATTAAAAATGATGTTTTGACAATTTGACGAAATAACATTTGAGGTCCAAAATGAACACTTTTTAAAAAGTTTGTATTTATCTATGGAATTTTATGTTTTTAGAGGAATAAAATGATTTCTGAAAAAAATTTAGGTATTAATTAAACACTTTTATAAAATAGAGGTTTTTAAAGTCATTTCCCCGTAATTATTAAGGTTACCAAATTAAATTTACTACATAATATAGAATATAATCAGCCAAATGGGGCCCAACATAGTCTCGGAGGAAAGTTTTTTTAAAACTTTTAACACGTTATTTTGTTTGTTTTTTTTTTCTCTTTTTACACGTTATTTTTATGGTTCTTCTTCTTTAGTGACTTACTCTCTAAGAATAGTAATGCAAAATATCATGCAAAAGTAAGGGAGAAATGAAACAATTAATGCATACAAAAAGTGCTTCTATTCTACCCGAACCTTTTATGTCTTTTGAACTCTATGTTCTACCCGTGATCTCACATACTTTATTTCTTTTGAGACAAACTAAATGGTTGAGAACCAAACCTTCTTCTTTTCTTTTGGTTTTGCTAACCCTTAGGGGGTTTTCTTTTCTAGACTCTTTCTTTTCTTTTCCTCTTTCATCCTCCTTAATTCTTTCCTTTTCTTTCTAACTTTCTTTGATTTTAAGCTTATGGAGGGGAACTAGGCTTTTTATCTTAAACACTTAGAGTCTTCTTTATACACTTAACCTTCCCCTAGAGTAGTCTTTTTTTTTTCTTTCCTTTTTTGTTTCTTTCTTTCTTCGGTTTCAACCATTCTCTGTTTCTTTTTCTCACAAGTCTCTCACCAAACCCAATCAATAATAAGATATCATAAACACCCTCCTAGTTTGCTAGCCTCGAGCTTAAAGGACTAGCCTAATGGAAGACCTTCTTTGTCGTTCCCATCTTTCAAGATTTTGCGTGTGTATGCATTTTCATAAAAAAGCCTCACTCAAGCAAATAACAAGGGGTTTGAAATGAAATATTCGGGTTAAGGTGGGGAAACCAAACTAAATATGAGAATGGCAATTTGGGTTAGCATAGAGTGGTAATAACGGATAAGAAAACCCAAATGTGTCTTTGAAAACCATGAACATTCGTCTCAAGATCCTAAGCAGGAATTTAAAGTCCAATTGCAGTTAAATAAGGTAGAATTGGTGTCAAGTTCAGCAAACATCAACAAAAACCAAGAGTTTCGAGCGAAGAGATCAAGATGTAAAGAAGAGAGTTTTTCTACGATTCACTAAAGTAATAAACGCATTATCAAGAGTTTCACATTGAACGCTAAGTCAAAAACCTTTACAAGGCAACTTCATCATTGTTCTCATATGTACAATGCAACCTAAAATGAGCATACAAGTGTATGCAATGCAACTAAATGAGAAATTTTTTTTGTATTTTCGAATTTTTCAAATTTTTAGGGTTTTTGTGATTTTTTATCATATATACAATGCAAATGATGAGACTCAATATGCAAAAAGAAAACAAAACAACTAAAATGATCATTAGCAACCAATCTCCTACCCCGGACTTACTTCTCACCTTCCCGGTGAGAAAGCAAAACCGAAGTTGAAAGAAAGAAAACAATGATATGCAAAAATAAAGATTTAAAAAACTATACGGTATTTACAATGGTAGGAATGGTACCTTGGAGCTGGTAGAAATCTGAATTGAAATCTTGGGGAAGAGGAGGCTCAAACATGAAGCGGCGTGGCATTGGAAACAGGGTCTTGGAAGCAACTCGTGTTGGAAGTTTTTGGCGTCGTTGCCGGGGAGTATTAGGATTAGGATTTGGATTCTTGGGAGTCTAAGTTCGTTTTTATTTATTTTCATATTTAATTGTTCTTATTCTTTTCTTGTTTCCTCTTTTGAAGGTGCATGATCACGAGAAGCAAAGGAGCACCAAGTGATTTTGATCCTCGGATTGACATCAATCGGTTAGTGAAGCAAGCTAAGCAAACAAGAAGAGAAAAGGAACGGTTGGAACACTTAAAGCGTTTAGACATGGAAGAAAACCATTCTAACCAAGGTGGTGTAAACCACCAAGAAAGATAAGCACATGGAGTTGGGCTAGGAAACCTTCCTAGAGCTCCCATTCATTCCCCTAGGGAAGAGAGAAGGATTGGTGCCTTCGATGAACCTCTCACAAATGGGACTAGGACGGGCATTCGATCTCCTCCATGCACCAACAACAATTGGGAGATAAACTCTAGCCTCATCAACATGGTGCAAAATAATAGATTCTTTTGGATTGCCTATGGAACATCCAATAGAGCACTTGGATAACTTTAATCGCTTGTGTGGCACCGTGAAGATGAATGGCGTTTCAGAAGACGTAATCAAGCTCACACTCTTCCCATTCTCTCTAGGTGACAAAGCCTCTCAATGGGAGAAGAGTGTAGTTACATCCTCCATTACCACGTCGGAGGAGTGTAGGAAACGATTCTTGGCCAAGTTTTTCTCCAATCAACGAACCGCCAAGATAAGGAATGATATTCAAAGATTTCAACAAGGGCCGCATGAGACTTTGTATGAGGCTTGGGAACGATTGAAGGGATACACGCATTCATGCCCTCACCATGGGATATCTATGGAAGCATTGTTGGGAATATTCCACCGGGGAATTGAAGAAAAATACCACATTGCTCTTAACACCACGAGCAATGGAGATTTTGCTAGCTTATCGGTTGATCAAGGAAAAAAACTTGTGGAGAACCTTGCACAAAGCAACCAATGCTATAGCAAGGAGTACGATATGTGTTAGAGAACCAAAAGGAGAAGATCCAAGGATCAAGGAATTGAGTGACAAGCTTGACAAACTTCTTATGGCTAACAAGAAGCAAGTGCACTTCATTGGTGATTTTGATGGAAACAACGAGTTGGTTTGTGAAGCTAACCAAGATGGACAAGAAGAGATTTGCTATATACAAGGTGAAGGAGGCTACTACCAAAAGATCTCCAACCCCAACTATAGGAATCACCCCAACTTGTCCTATAGAAGTACCAATGTGGAAAACCCACAAGATTAAATCTACCCACCTAAACCACAAGGTTTTCAACCACAACAAGGGTATGTCGCTCAACAACAACGTCAAGGATTTCTCTCTCAACAAGGCTTTGCTCCTAAACAACAATACACTTTCCCTAACCAAGTTGCTCAAAAATTCCAAGGACAAGCTAGTGCTTCTACTCAACCCTCATCACAAGGCACACTACCGGGTAAATCCGAGTCTAACCCAAAGTTATTTTGCAATGTTGTGATAATGGATGATGAAAAACATTGGGAAGCTCGTCATGGACCATTGACAATGGAATAATTTGAAGAACATGAGCTCTACTTGGATGAGTTGGCTAAGCTACTTGAATGTCCTTATGTTGAAGAATTTGTTAAGAATGATGAGGCGCTTAAGGTGAAAGCTCCTAAGATCATGATGAGAGAGGAACCACCTAGCTTTGAACCCTCTCCATATGAACCAAAACTTCCATTTCCTCGCCCGGTATTTACTAAGACCCTAAAGAGAGTTCTAACAAGGTTCAAGAATGATTTGGAGGAAGTTGGAGTAAAGTTTCCCAAAGGGGATTGTATTGCTCAAATCTCCATCCATAGGTAACTCATCAAAGATATCTTAAGAAACCATGGCAAGGTCATGGATGTTATGAAGAAATATGAGGATGATGGTGGAGAGACAAAAGTACTTAAAACCCTCACCAAGAAAGATAATCCGGGTACATTTTCTATTCCATGCTGACTTGGTGATTTGGAACTCAATGATGCATCATGTGATTCCGGTTCAAGCGTCAAATTATCTCTTATGATATGTTTGAGACTTTGAGCATCAAGAATTTGAAGGGTAACACTACCTCCATCACATTTGTGGATTCTTCTTCTACATGTCCAATATGAATTCTCGAGAGGTACCCGGTAAAGATAGGGAATTGCATCGTACCAACCGACTTCATGGTTGTGGAAATGGACTCCGCTAAGAGTAAGCCCCTCGTTCTTGGTATGCCTTTCTTGGCTACCGTGGGAGTAACAATGGATTTTCTCAACAAGAAAGCTTTTCTCCACAATGTGAGCCTCTATGTCTCTTATCCAATCTCCCCCACCTCAAAGAAGCTTTGTAGCACAATCTCATATGAAGAAGAAGAAGTTGGTCAATTGATGAGTTTAGAGACCAAAGATGTGCCTCCTATTGTTGAACAAGAAACCCTTGCTAAAGGGAATGAAGAGAATCTCCAAGATACTTTTGATGGAGATGGTTTAAACTTACTCTTTGAAGACCAAGAAGACTTGGTGTCCAAGGCTATCGCCCATATTGATCTAAAGGAAGCACCAAGTGTGAAGAATAAACCCACCCTCACCCTACGTCCCATTAACTTGGTTGAAGGAGTAATTGAGTGCAAAGCCAAGTGTAAGGGTGGTTTCAAGCCATTCTCTAAGGCTAAGATTATTCTTCCCCCCGGTATGAAGAAAGAGCAAGTTGACAAAGCCAAGAAGGCTATGAAGGAGTGTTTTATGATTGATTTGACCGATTGGGAACCAAGCACCAATGAAGGTTCTCAAACTTCCTCCAACTAGAATCTCCTCAAACCGTCAAGTTTAGATACGTTAAACAAGCGCACTAGGGAGGCAATCCCTTGGTATCCTTGTACATACTTTTATCTATGTTTTAGCTATTTTTCTTTGTGTTTTAGTATGTTTGAGTTTGTAGGAAGCAAGAGGATCAAGCATGGATCATTTGGGATGAAAACATGGCACTTTGGAGTACCATGTCACCTGCATCGACCAACCAAAACCACCACGTCGATGCACCACATCAATGGGACAAACAACAGCTCAAAACTCCCCTTGGTGTTGCCTGCATCAACGTGGTGAGCTCACCAAGTCGATATGACACGTCGATGCATCATGCATCAGCCAAGGTAAGTTTTCTTTGATCTTTTTCTAAGTGTTGACTCGTTTTGCTTTGTTTTAGACCGGTTTGCTTTGATTTTAAACATTATTTCAAGCCGGTTTAGACTATCTAAAACCCTCAAAACGAAATCCTCTTCCTTCTCTCTCATTTCTCAAACTCTGTTGCATCTAAAAGCTTTCTTTTTACACTAAAGCTCACACCTTTCACACTTCTTGCATTCAAACTCATTTTTTTTTCAAAAAAGGGATTTGAAATCTCCACTCCCATTAGCTCTTGTTTATCTCATCTCTTTCCAAGTACAATGTATGCTCTCTCTCTTTCTCTCTTAACCCATCTCCTCCATTAAAGCTAATGGAAGCTTACATTTTGTTTTCTTGGAGTTGTTAGCGTATGGTTATAAGATTGCTTCCTTTTGCCTTGGTTAAGGTTTATATACTATGGGTTGTTGATTTCTTATGAGTTTGAGATGATTTAATGGTTCCATTTTAAAAAATTTCACTTCTTAGGGTCCTTAGTGTGAAAAGTGAAGAAATGGGTATGAAATTTGAAATTTTTGAGAAAGTGTAAATGTTTAGTGCTTTGTCATTCAAATGCTACCATTAAACATGCTTAGTTATTACATTCCACTACATTGTTGAGATACTCACAATTTGGCTTGCTTTGGATTTGAATGAAAATGCTAGTTTGATGAAAAGGAAGGACCTTGAATTGGTGTTCTTATAATTTCATTTGATTGGTTTATGTTACCACTTGAGTTGATAGTATAAGTGTCACTCTAGTATTGCTACATGAGCTTTTGAAATCATCATATAGATTGACACTTTGAGCTTTCAAATTGTGAACCTTTCTCATTTGAGAATTACCTTTTATAGGATTAACCAAGCACACAAACCATGAACTCTTCATCAAGAACAAGACACCATTCTCACCAAGGGACTTATGTTTTTGAAGAGTGGTCTCAAGAAGCTTTTCGGTTCTTGAATGAGTGACCCCAATTTCTATTGGGATTCCGCATCCATGTTCTTCACAAAGCTCTTGTGAACCCGCTTCCAAGTCTCTTTCGCGGACAATCCTAAGATTTATATCGGAGGCATGCTTACTCCACTTTTCGAGCACGTTGGCGTGAACTTAGGCTCTACACTCCTATTCAAGAGAGACCACAAATGGATTTTAACTACATGTTCTTGACACACACTCTTGCGGGGCGATTAGCTCAAAATACACTTGTGTATCGCTTCATGGATGAAGACGAGACCCCTTTGTGTTGTTTCTTGCCACGTCCAAGGTATTGCAACACGAATTGCTTCCAATACCTAAGGTTTCCAATGCCACGCCGCTTCATGTTTGAGCCTGCTCCTCCCCAAGATTTCAATTCGGATTTCTACTAGCTCCAAGGTACCATTCCTACCATTGTAAATACCGTATAGTTTTTAAATCTTTATTTTTGCATATCATTGTTTTCTTTCTTGCACCTTCGGTTTTGCTTTCTCACCGAGACGGTGAGAAGTAAGTTCGGGGGAGGGGATTGGTTGCTAATGACGGGGGAGGGGATTGGTTGCTAATGATCTTTTTAGTTATTTTGTTTTCTTTTTGCATATTGAGTCTCATCATTTGCATTGTGTATATGATAAAAACCACAAAAACCCTAAAATTTGAAAAACTTCGGAAATACAAAAAGATTTTCTCATATAGTTGCATTGCATAAACTTGTATGCTCATTTTAGGTTGCATTGTACATATGAGAACAATGATGAAGTTGCCTTGTAAAGGTTTTTGACTTAGCGTTCAATGTGAAACTCTTTATAATGCATTTATTACTTTATTGAATCGTAGAAAAGCTCTCTTCTTTACATCTTGATCTCTTCGCTCGAAACTCTGGTTTTCTTGATGTTTACTAAACTTGAAACCAATTCTACCTTATTTGAGTTTAATTTGGACTTTAAACTCTTGCTTAGGATCTTGAGATGCATGTTCATGGTTTTCAAAGACACATTTGGGTTTTCTTATTCGTCTTTTCCACTCTATGCTAACCCAAATGGCCATTCTCATATTTAGTTTGGTTTCCCCATCTTAACCCGAACCTTTTATTTCAAACCCCTTGTTATTTGCTTGAGTGAGGCCTTTTTGTGAAAATGCATACACGCGCAAAATCTTGAAAGATGGGAACGACAAAGAAAGTCTTCGATTAGGCTAGTCATTTAAGCTCGAGGCTAGCAAACTAGGAGGGTGTTTATGATTTCTTATTCTTGATTGGGGTTTGGTGAGAAACTTGTGAGAAAAAGAAAGAGAGAATGGTTGAAACTAAAGAAGAAAGAAAGAAAAAAGGAAAAAAAAAAAAACTACTCTAGGGAAATGTTAAGTTTATAAAAGAAAAGACTCTAAGTGTTTAAGGCAAAAAGCCTAATTTCCCTCAATAAGCTTAAGATCAACGAAAGTTAGAAAGAAAAAGAAAGAATTAAGGAGGATGAAAGAGGAAAAGAAAAGAAAGAGTCTAGAAAAGAAAACCCCCTAAGAGTTAGCAAAAACAAAAGAAAAGAAAAGGGTTTGGTTCTCAACCATTTCGTTTGTCTCAAAAGAAAGAGAGTATGTGCGATCATGTGTAGAAAGTAGGTTTCTAAAGGCATAAGGGTTTGGGTAGAATGGAAGCAATTCTTTGTATGCATCAATTATTCCATTTCTTCCTTGCTTTTGCACGATGTTTTGCATTACTATTCTTTGAGAGTAAGTCACTAAAATGTTTTGAACCCGCCTTGTCTTTTGTATCATGACCTTTTTTTTACCATGCCGATTGAATATGATCGATAGTTTATAAGAAAGACCGCACCTAAAAACCTCATTGAATGTTAAAGAATTGGTAGATAGGATGGCATGCCGGGACTTAACCTTGAGTCTAGAGGCAAAATATTGAAGTTTCGATGGATGTGAGGAGATTGATTGAGTAGAGATTCACTTATGCGATAACTTTGTATTATCTTGAGCCTTCATGTTGCATGCTTTGTTGATTCCTTTTGGCTTTGAGTTCTCTCTTTCAAACCTCTTCTCCGGGGTTGTTCTTACTTGTTTGCTTGAGGATAAGCAAAGGGCAAGTCCAGGGGAGTTGATGTGTTCATATTTTAGCACTCCTTAGCATGCATTTCCCCTAGCTTTCACACTCATTTAGATTACTTGATCTATCTTTGTCTTCATATTAGGCTCCATTTAGTGTAAGTTTAGTCTTAGAGTCATAGGTCCATTACCTTTCATTTGCATTGTATTTTGAGTCTTTTTCAGGTACTATGGAGGCCTTGGATCAAGGGGAATCAATCGGAAAAGGAAGGAGAACCAAAGGGGATGAAAAGGAGCCAAACACCACCAAGTGTTCACTGCATCGATATACATGGCAATGAAACAAGATCCCGGGAACTTCTTCTTCCGATATACATCACCGAAATAGTTTATCATTGCATTGCCTATAGAGGAATGGTTCATCCCAATAGTAATGCTTTATGTCCTTGAAATTTTTCTTTCTTTCTTGAGGTTCGAGCTTAGGTGGTGACGCTCCAATATCGAGATAACTAACCACATCGGCATACCAAGGTTAATTCTCCTTGATTTGATTTACATCCATCATTGCCTCCAATGCTTTATTCTCTTTGCATAAGGCCATAATTGCATTGATATGCTCCTTGGGTAAAGAATCATCGATGGGAATTCCATTCTCAACTCGCATGCGAGATAAATTATCCATGACACCGTTCTCAGTACTCTTCTTGTCCTTGATCTCAAGATCGAATTCTTGGAGTAATAGAACCCATCTCAACAATCTTGGTTTAGCATATTTCTTAGCTAAAAGGTAGCACAAAGCGGCATGGTCGGTGTGAACAATCACTTTTGATCCAACCAAGTATGGCCAAAATTTCTCAAAGACAAACACGATGGCTAGAAGCTCTTTCTCCGTTGTTGCATATTTTACTTGTGCATCATCAAGTGTACGGCTAGCATAGTGGATGACATGAAGTTGTTTATCTTTCCTTTGTCCCAATACCGCTCCAACGGCATAATCGCTAGCGTCAGACATGATCTCGAAGGGATGATTCCAATCCGGTGGTTGAACTATTGGTGCACTTACAAGAGCCTCTTTTAGCCTTAAGAACGCTTCAAGGCAATCTCCATCAAACTCAAATGCAACATGTTTACATAAAAGCTTTGTCAACGGGCGTGCTACTTTGGAGAAGTCTTTGATGAAACACATATAGAATCCGACATGTCCTAGGAAACTCCTTATTCCTTTGACCGTGGTAGGTGGTGCTAAACTCATTATAACCTCAATCTTAGCTTTGTCCACTTCAATCCCCTTTTCCGAAATACGGTGACCAAGCACTATTCCATCTCTTACATTGAAATGGCATTTTTCCCAATTAAGCACGAGGTTGGTATCTTCGCATCTTTTAAGGACCCTACACAAGTTATGATATGATCATGGGAACCAGCAAAGACAAGGCATGTTTATATGATGAGGACATCAAATCTGAATGTGGGAGCAAAACATCTAACCAGGGCTTGCAATTTCATGGGCTTGGATTTAAGAAGAGTAAATCTTACCTGGACTATTTTTAGCCCAGAAACAACAAGAAAAGAGAGAATTTCGTCCAGATTCAAAGCAGCATTTATTTAAGTGTTTTTATCTCTCTTACATGCAGTTTATAGTTTGAATTTTGTTTCCCTAGATGCTATGCATGTTAAGCTATTTTTATGGACATTTTTGATGTATTTCCTCTATATAATGAGGCCCGTTTCATGAATAAAAGTAGAGAACCTTTTTTATTTTTGGAACCTTTGAGAGTGATTCTCATTTCTGTCAATGGTGTGTAATATCCATTGATCTGATCTTTGGTGCGTAATATCCATTGATCAACCCGGTAAATCAAGAGCCTTCCGCAACTCTTGTGGGACCATTCGATCCACCGATCCGTCTTGGTGCGTCATATCCAAAGGATCAACCGGTATATCAGGAGTCTTCCGCAGCTTCTGTGCGACCATTCAATCCACCGCCTTATTCTTGAAGTGTAACAGCTTCTTTGAGTCAAGGATTATCCCCTTTGCCAACTTAGAGTGACGAATCCTAGGGAGATTCTTATCAAGTTAGAGAGACAAAACGAGAAAGAACTACCATATACTGAGAAATCATCCATAAATACTTCCATAATATTTTCAATAAAATCCGAAAATAGACATCATACATCTTTGAAAGATGGCGGGCGCATTACACAACTCGAAAGGCATTATCCTATATGCATAAGTCCCATAAGAACAAGTAAATGTCATTTTTCTTGGTCAAAAGGATGTATAGGAATTTGAAAGAAACCCGAATATTCATCAAGAAAACAATAGTGGGAGTGGTTTGCCAACCTTTCTAACATTTGATCAATAAATGGTAAAGAAAAATGGTCCTTCCTAGTAGATGCATTTAACTTTCTATAATCAATACACATCCTATGATCGGTTGTGGTCCTAGTTGGAATCAACTCACATTTATCATTCTTAATCACGGTTACACCTTCCTTTTTGGGTACTACATGAACTGGAGAAACCCATGGGCTATCCGAAATATCATAGATTATTCCCGCTTTAAATAGTTTTAAAATTTCGTTTTTAACTACCTCTTTCAAGTTCGGGTTAAGCCTCCTTTGATTCTCAACGGATGACTTAGACTCATCTTCTAGATAAATTCTATGCATGCACAAAGATTGGGAAATCCCTTTAATGTCATCCAAAGAATAACCAATGGCTTTCCTATACTTTCTAAGTTCATGTAAAAGCATGGTGATTTCTTTTTCATTTAAATCATCATTAATTATGACCGGATAACTGGAGTTTGGACCAAGAAACGCGTACCTTAGCCCAATTGGTAGAGGTTTGAGTTCCACTTTTGGCGCTTTGAGCTCGCTCCAATCATCATCCATGCTAGTCTTACCATTGTTAGCTTCATCTTTTTCTTCTTTATCTTTCCCCATTTCTCCTAGTTCCACAAGATACGCGCCTTCTACGAGCGGTGGGTGTGAATCAAGAAGCTTCTCATACCCAGTGGCTTCTTCATTTCGAGTTTCAAGCTCATCATTGTTCATTGTAAGATCTACTTCCAAGGGGTACTTCCAAGGGGTACGTCGATGTACCACGTCGATGCAGACTACACTTTCTGCCAAAATCCAGGTTTGACCCGGTTTTTCTCGGGTTGACCCGGGTGCATCTCTTTTTTCTATAAATACTTTTAAGCACATTAAAAACCCTAAGCTTTTTCTGATTTTTCTTTATCCTTTGGGCAAAAACAAAAACCTTTGGATCCTTGGATTGGGATGTCGATATGACGAGGCTTGATTTCACCACCGCATGTCGAGATCCTTCCGGCGTCCTTAGCTCGGATTTTGGTCAACCGCATGTGGTAACACACGGGAGACCAGCTTCCGTCTTGTATCCGCAAACGATTGGTGGGACGATGATTTGTGACATCCAAGCAGATGTGCCCTCGGCCAGAAGGCTTGGGGCGCAACCTGCGTTCAAAGAATCGATGGTTCAGCTTCAACTTTTTATGTTTGATTAGTGAAGTTTTCTTTATCTTTTCTCTTAATCTTTTATTAAGTCTTTCATTACTGATGTTTTGATGGTTTGTTTGAGCATGAGTGAGTAGTCTTTTAGTGGATTATGGGTGGAGTAGATTATGATGTTTGATGTATGGTTGTGATGCTTAGATCTAGATTCTCATGATTTCTATTGATTAGAGAGAACCCATTGCTAGGATTGAAGTAATTAATCAATTCTTAGATCAAGGTCTTTTTATTCCCGAAAGGTGTTCGTAAAAATGTCTAGACCAACTCTAATTCAAACACTTGATGTTTAGGATGATTTGTAGACTTTTATGGGCATATGCGCTAATGATCTCTTCTCACTTCAATAGGGACGGAGAGGATTGTCATTTTGGGTGATTAGTAGAATGGATTAATACAATATGAAAATGAGCTAGCCTACTTGATAGGATCCATGTCTTGGAAATGGTTATTTATATGGTCTTGCATCACTAATCACAGGTTAAACACTCTTGGTCTATGATCTCTATCCAAAGTCCGTGCCTTTATCTTATTTGATCATCTTTGTTTGTTCGGTTGACTTTTTGTTGACTTTTTTAATTTGCTTTCTTATTGCTTTCTTTTAAATTTAATTTACTTATGCATTCTTTCTTTCATGTTTATTGTTCTTGTTTGATAACTTTTCTTGCTTATTGCATCATTTGTTTAGGTTGGTAGTTGGTTACAAAACACATTACTTGAAATTGGCTTAGCTTCCATAATATCTTCCATTCTTATTGCCTTCGTATACTACTTGTGGAAGAATGACCCTTAAATGCTACAATGACATGTGCCATGCACTTGTGATTATCTAAGGTTAAAACTTATTAGTAGTTTAAATGACACATCAAGTTTGTGGCACTGTTGCCGGGGTTGCTCTCGAGAATTCCAATTGGACACTTAGAAGAAGCATTCGCATATGTAATGGAGCTAGTGTTACCCTTCAAATTCTTGACGCCCAAAGTCTCAAACATATCATAAGAGATAATATTGATGCTTTAACCGGAGTCACATAATGCATCATCGAGTTCCAAATCACCAATTGAGCATGGAATAGAAAATATACCCAGATTATCTTTCTTGGTGAGGGTTTTAAGTACTTTTGTCTCTCCACCATCATCCTCATATTTCTTCATAACATCCATGACCTTGCCATGGTTACTCAAGACATCTTTGATGAGTTGCCTATGGATGGGGATTTGAGCAATACAATCCCCTTTGGGAAACTTTACTCCAACTTCCTCCAAATCATTCTTGAACCTTGTTAGAACTCTCTTTAAGGTCTTGCTAAAGACCATGGGAGGAAATGGAATTTTTGGTTCATAAGGAAAGGGTTCAAAGTTAGGGGGCTCCTCTCTCATAATGATCTTAGGAGTTTTTACCTTAAGCTCTTCGTCATTCTTAACAAATTCTTCAACAAAGGGAGTTTGTTCTTGGATAGGGGCTTCTTTCTTCTCAACCTTTATAGGTTTTTGCTCTTTAACTTTAGGTGATAATCCCATGGCCTCAACAACCTTATCCATTTCTTCAAGATTAGAAAACCAAGAAGCATAGCTAACTCTTCCACATCTCTTTCATTTTGCTCTTGTTGTGACATTCCATTTGGTCTTTGTCGAGCTCCCAAGATCTTCTTCTCTTCCGAGATAATCGCTCCACAAAAATATTTTTGGTTGGGTATGGGTTTACTCGGTAAAGTTCCCACTGGTGTTTTGGAGCTAGAGGTCACTTGAGCTAATTTCAAATCAATGGTTTTTACGTGGGAAGCCAAGCTTGCTATCTTACCATCCAACTCTTGATGTATCCCATCAATCCTATTGTTGACCTATTGAAACTTCTTTCCAATATCTTCATTACCCTTGATTTGTCCTTCCAACAATCTTTCAACCAAACCTTTAATCTCTTGGTCTTGGGATGAAGATTGTGTATTACCTTGACTTTGAAAGTTTTGAACAACTTGGTTTGAATAAGAATATTGTTGCTTGGGGATGTATCCTTGTTGTTGTAGGGGTTGTAAGCCTAGTCCCTTTTGAAAACCTTCCACAAAGTGAATAGCCCTTTGGCTTAGATAAAAATACTTGTCCAATTTTGCGCTCATCTCCTTGATAACATCTCCTCTTGGGGCATGATTGTTGGCTCCACTATAATGTCAAATTTCCATCTCCATGATTGTGTAACTTGGTACCTACAAGCCAAAAGAGAAGACACAAAAGCAACAATATATGTAGATAATAGTAAGGTGACTTAGACTTCAAAAGAACTCAAATCCTAATGCCTAATGTAAATCTCCCCGGCAACGGCGCCAAAAACTTGATGTGTCGTTTAAACTACTAATAAGTTTTAACCCTAAATAACCACAAGTGCATGGTAAATGTCATTGTACTACTTAGGGATCGAATCCACAAGAAAATTGATTAGGACAATAAGAATGCAAAGAACTTAAGAGGCTAAGCCAATTTCAA
This sequence comes from Pseudoturritis turrita, assembly GCA_900406555.1. NCBI lineage: Eukaryota > Viridiplantae > Streptophyta > Magnoliopsida > Brassicales > Brassicaceae > Pseudoturritis > Pseudoturritis turrita. Next base: position 50,952 of record OVBL01000427.1, on the reverse strand, counting down.
GTAATGTGTTTTTGTAACCAACTAAAAACCTAAGCAAATGATGCAATAAGCAAGTAAGGTTATCAAATAAGAACAAGAAACATGAAAGAAAGTATGCATAAGTAAATTAAATTTAAAAGAAAGCAATAAGAAAACAATTTAAGAAAGTCAACAAAAAGTCAACTGGACAAACAAAGATGATCAAATAAGATAAATGCATGGACTTTGGGTAGAGATAATAGACCAAGAGTGTTTAACCTATGATTAGTGATGCAAAACCATATAAATAAACATTTCCAAGACATGGATCATATCAAGTAGGCTAGCACATTTTCACATAGTACAAACCCATTCTACTAATCACCCAAAATGACAATCCTTTCGGTCCCTATTGAAGTGAGAAGAGATCATTAGCGCATATGCCCATAAAATCTACAAAATCACCCTAAACATCAAGTGTTAATTGGCTAGGATGTGAAAATCATGAATTAGTGTTGGTCTAGACATTTTCACAAACACCTTTCAGGCATGAAAAGACCTTGATCTAAGAATTGATTAATTACTTCAATCCTAGCAATGGGTTCTCTCTAATCAATGGAAATCATGAGAATCTAGATCTAAGCATCACCAAAAATACATCAAACATCCTAATCTACTCCACCCATAATCCACTAAAAGACTACTCACTCATGCTCAAACAAACCATCGAAACATGAGTAATGAAAGATATAATAAAAGATTAAGAGAAAAGATAAAGAAAACTTCACTAATCAAACATAAAAAGTTGAATCTTTAACATCCAAATCCAAGGATCCAAGGCTTTTGTTTTTACCCAAAGGATAAAGAAAAATCAGAAAAATCTTAGGGTTTTTAATGTGCTTAAAAGTATTTATAGGAATTAGAGATGTACCCGGGTCAATCCGGGACAAACCGGGTCAAATCCGAATTTGTGCAGAACATGTAGTATGCATCGATGTGGTACATCGACATGGTGAAGGGATCACGTCGATGCAGTGGACATCAGGCTCTTCTTTCGTCTGGTGTAGCTCCCATCGACGTGGTGAGCTGGGCACGTCGATGCAGTGAACACTTGGTGGTGTTTTGGCTCCTTTTCATCCCCTTTGGTTCTCCTTTCTTCTCTAATTGATTCCTCTTGATCCTAGGCCTCCATAGTACCTGAAATATACTCAAAATGCAATGCAAATTCAAGGTAATGGACCTATGACTCTAAGATGAAACTTACACTAAATGGAGCCTAATACGAAGAGAAAGATGGATCAAGTAATCTAAATGAGTGTGGAAGCTAGGGGAAGTGCATGATAAAGAGTGCTAAAATATGAACACATCAATAAACCACAAGTGCATGGCAATGTCATTGTAGTACTTAGGAGGTCATTTTTCTACAAGGAGATTGAGTAAGACAATAAGAATGGAAAGAACTTAAAAAGCTAAGTCAATAAGTGTTTTTGAGTTTTTCTTCTAAAGATTCCTAAATTTCATGAGCTAAATAAACGAGACAAAATAAACTCAATGCAACCAAATATATGAACAAACAACTAAACAAGATTAAAAGAAAGTAATAAAATGCAACATGCAAAAGTCAACTAAAGTCAACCGCTTGAGCTTAAACGAGATTGATCAAATAAAAGGAAATATGAATCATGGGATGAGACAATTGATCAAGGTAGATTATCTATTAGGTAATGGTGCTTAGGCTTTAATCAATTCAATTCCTAGGGCAAGGATCACTAAATTATAACTAATCCACTTTTGTGGTACTAATCCACTTTCTAAACTCCTTAATTATCATAAACTTTCGCTTTACAATTAATGAATCTAGAAGCAATATTTTTAAGTCCCTAAACCCACAAATCACCTTAAACATCAAGGGTTAATTGGCTAAGATATGATTTACTCATATGAAATTCTCCTAGACAATTCTACGAACACCTTCCGGACGTAAAAAGACCATGCTCTAGAGATTGATTAGCTACTTCAATCATAGCCTTAATTGCATCTCATATGAAGGATTCTTTATAGTCTAAGCATAATACACCATAACCAAACTTCTGATCACCTTAATCTATCTAACCCATGATCCATAAGATTACTACTCACTCATGGAAACAAAGGAAATCAAAACAAAAGATGATAAGTAGATAAACATGATTAGAGAAATGAGATAAACTTAAGAAAACTTCAAATAATCATAAAAGATCTGTTGGGGTCAATTTTCACCCACCTGAAGTTAACAGATGAGAAAATGACTAAAACGGCTTGGTGTCAACTAAGTGACTTGAACACCCGAGCCAAACTCAAACGGCTCGGGTGTTACATGAAGATGGCTCGGGTGTCACACAAAAAATGGTTCGGGTGTCACACGAAAATGGTTCGGGTGTCACTCGAAAAACGGTTCGGGTACGCAACTACTATGACCGACTACCCAAACCAAATACCACCCGAGCCGTGAAGGAAGGTGTCACCCAGGCCGCTTAGAAAAATGCCACCCGAACCAAGGAAGAATGCCATCTGAGCAGCGGAACCATGCTACCCGAGCCGAACACGGACCACGAACTACCACCCGAGCCGAATGCCTTGCGAGCCGAACACAAAGCACGAACTGCCACCCTAGCCGAATTCCGTGTGAGCCGTGGAATCGTGCCACCCAAATCGAATGAGGGCTCGGCCCATCGTTCACAAGCTAAAGGGCCTTAACCTTCGCATCCCCGAGCCAAGTTGTTGGGTCTTAATGGGCCGAGGCGTCATACCAAAAATCTTGTAGGCTGAAGGAAAAAGAAGACAGACATGAAGAAAGGAAAAATACGAAGGAGTAGGAAATCTTCCTTATCTTTTTAGGAGTCACCCTAGCCGACTTAGATTTATATATATACTGATGTACATCCTCTGAAAGAGGGATCCGCAATTTTTACCTCGCAAAAACTCTATACTTTTGCTCTCATAAGAAAAGCTTTCAAAACAGCTTAATAAAACCATCTTTGGATCTTCATGTTTGTGGTTTTAATCTCAGAAGTTTCAGATCCCTTAAAAGTCTTGACAAATCTAGTTGTGTGGATTTACACTCCCAAAATTTGGCACCGTCTAAGGGGAGAGAAATTTTCTTACACCTAAAACCACTGCAAAACCGATCCGAAGGACGATGGCCAACGACGGAGAGCAGGACGCTGCTGAGACAAGAGACACCGGCGTGGAGGATCAGACGAACCGACCTGAAAACACCGAGGATAATTCGACAACACTCACAGAGATGAAGAACATGTTGGAGAAGCTACTCAAAAAGGCCGAAGAGCAGGATAAGTTGAACGGCACGATGACAGAAAAATTGGAAGCCCTGGAAACGGAGACTTGAACCAGTAATAGGATCTCAAACCCGATCGAAAGTGGTGTCAGGCGCCTTAACCCAACCGCCCTAGATTTCTCGACCCCTCTCGATATGCTGAGAACCCGTGGAAGATTGCCACCGCTCAATCAAAACTCAACACATATGACTTCCGGAGCGCAAGAAGCAGGCGATGTGTCAAAGGAGGATGAGCCGGCCCCAATCATCAATCTAGAAGAGGAGAATCAAGTGGAGCGCAACACGGAGAGCCGCGATGACCCCGAGCTCCCAGCAGCTGGCCAAATCCGAACCGAACGACGTGAAACCATCCCAGAAGGAGATCAAGAACTGACCGAAGAGGAAGAGAACATCCTCTGGGCCGAGCAGACTCAGATCGATGGGGAGCAAAGAGCAAGGATCCGAGCTCAGAGAGAGGAGATGGCTGCGATGCACGCGGATATGGACCGAGCAGCCGCTGACATAAAAGCCGTCTGATCCATGATGCACAAAGCAACAAGCAAGGTGCCCGAAATTGACCGCATACTAGAAGAGGCACAGAACACCCCATTCACGGCGCGGATCACCAGTGCGAGAATTCCCGACCCAGGAAAGATGAAAGTTCCAGTTGACGAAGGGAAAATGATAAGAATCTCCCAAGGATTCGTCACTCTAAGTTGGCAAACGGGATAATCCTTGACTCAAAGAAGCTGTTACACTTCAAGAACAAGGCAGTGGATTGAATGGTCGCACAGAAGCTGCGGAAGACTCCTGATTTACCGGATAATCACTTGGATATGACGCACCAAGACGGATCGGTGGATCGAATGGTTGCACAAGAGTTGCGGAAAGCTCTTGATTTACCGGCTTGATCAATGGATATTACGCATCAAAGATCGGATTAATGGATATTACACACCATTGACAGAAATGAGAATCACTCTCAAAAGTTCCAAAAATATCAAAAGGGTTCTTAATTTTTTTCATGAAAGGAGCCTCATTATATAGAAGAAATACAATAAAAACATTCATAAAAGCTACTCTACATGCAGAAGACATAGAAGAAATAAATTCAAACTCTAATCTGCATGAAGGAGAGAGAAACATACTGAAATAAATGATGTGTTGACTGTGGACGAAGATAACTCTTCATGTGTTATTTTTGGCAGATTATCAGCAGATAATTGGCAGAGCAATGGCAGATAAATATTCAGCAGACCAATGGCAGAGCAATGACAGATAGATATTCAGCAGACCAATAGCAAACTGATGGTTATTAAACCAGAAACAACAATGTGACAGCCAACCCATTTTGCTTCTCTTTTCCTTGGGTTGTTTCCCATAATCATATCATACTCCTCCTCTTGAAAAAGATTTGCCCTCAAATCTTGCTCTTCCAAAGAAAGAACAACTTGAACACAAATGATGAAGATGATATTTAGGATTGGAAAACAACCAGAACTTCTTTGATCCTCTTTTTTTTTTTTCTGGATTTTTGTTTTTTTGTTTTTTTTCTGGTTACGAAAATATATAGAATATATAAGAAGAGAAGATGAAAAGATGAGAAGATGGACAGAACAGATAGAATGATAAAAATACCAAACTTAGAATGGTGCTCTGATACCAAATGATAAGAATCTCCCAAGGATTCGTCACTCTAAGTTGGCAAATGGGATAATCCTTGACTCAAAGAAGCTGTTACACTTCAAGAACAAGATAGTGGATTGAATGGTCGCACAGAAGCTGCGGAAGACTCCTGATTTACCGGATAATCCCTTGGATATGACGCACCAAGACGGATCGGTGGATCGAATGGTTGCACAAGAGTTGCGGAAGGCTCTTGATTTACCGGGTTGATCAATGGATATTACGCACCAAAGATCGGATCAATGGATATTACACACCATTGACAGAAATGAGAATCACTCTCAAAAGTTCCAAAAATATCAAAAGGGTTCTTAACTTTTTATTCATGAAAGGAGTCTCATTAGATAGAGGAAATACAATAAAAACGTTCATAAAAGCTACTCTACATGCAGAAGACATAGAAGAAATAAATTAAAACTCTAATCTGCATGAAGGAGAGAGAAACATACTGAAATAAATGATGTGTTGACTGTGACGAAGATAACTCTTCATGTGTTATTTTTGGCAGATTATCAGCAGATAATTGGCAGAGCAATGGCAGATAAATATTCAGCAGACCAATGGCAGAGCAATGACAGATAGATATTCAGCAGACCAATAGCAAACTGATGGTTATTGAACCAGAAACAACAATGTGACGGCCAACCCATTTTGCTTCTCTTTTCCTTGGGTTGTTTCCCATAATCATATCATACTCCTCCTCTTGAAAAAGATTTGCCCTCAAATCTTGCTCTTCCAAAGAAAGAACAACTTGAACACAAATGATGAAGATGATAATTAGGATTGGAAAACAACCAGAACTTCTTTTCTGGCTTTTTTTTTTTTTTTTTTTTCTGGCTTTTTTTTTTTTGTTTTTTCTCTGGTTACGAAAATAAATAGAATATAGAAGAAGAGAAGATGAAAAGATGAGAAGATGGACAGAACAGATAGAATGATAAAAATACCAAACTTAGAATGGTGCTCTGATACCAAATGATAAGAATCTCCCAAGGATTCATCACTCTAAGTTGGCAAATGGGATAATCCTTGACTCAAAGAAGCTGTTACACTTCAAGAACAAGGCAGTGGATTGAATGGTCGCACAAAAGCTGCGGAAGACTCCTGATTTTCCGGTTGATCCCTTGGATATGACGCACCAAGACAGATCGGTGGATCGAATGGTCGCACAAGAGTTGTGGAAGGCTCTTGATTTACCGGGTTGATCAATGGATATTACGCACCAAAGATCGGATCAATGGATATTACACACCATTGGCAGAAATGAGAATCACTCTCAAAAGTTCCAAAATTATCAAAAGGGTTCTTAACTTTTTATTCATGAAAGGAGCCTCATTATATAGAGGAAATACAATAAAAACGTTCATAAAAGCTACTCTACATGTAGAAGACATAGAGGAAATAAATTCAAACTCTAATCTGCATGAAGGAGAGAGAAGCAGATTGAAATAAATGATGTGTTGACTGTGGACGAAGATAACTCTTCATGTGTTATTTTTGGCAGATTATCAGCAGATAATTGGTAGAGCAATGGCAGATAAATATTCAGCAGACCAATGGCAGAGCAATGGCAGATAGATATTCAGCAGACCAATGGCAGACCAATAGCAAACTGATGGTTACTGAACTAGAAACAACAATGTGACAGCCAACCCATTTTGCTTCTCTTTTTCTTTGGTTGTTTCCCATGATCATATCATATCTTGACACACTCCTCCTAAGATCGTCACCCTGAACATGTTCGGGATAAACTTTTCAACCATGAAATCCAGGGATTTCGAGATTCAAAGGATGGGGATCGAATGGTCACACAAAGGATGCGGAAAGACCTTTGATTTACCTCTGCTCTCTCTTCGGATATGACGCACCAAAGGGAAGAACATGATTTCTTGTGGATATTACACACCAACAAGAGATGATCTAACTTGAAGGTTTTAGAATAAAAAGATAGATAGTTTTACAATGAGGAAAACAAAGAACTTAAATAGAAAAGAAAAGTCTACATGCAGACTGTCTAGAAAATAACAACATTAATTCTAAGTTGAAAATTGACCCTTGCACTTCCATTTTCGTCACTTCTCTTGGCCAGAAAATTAGACACTTGTTTTGGGCTCTTCTTGGGTCTGTAATGTGCATAAAATGGCATGGGCTTCATATATGTTCCAGTGGGTCAAAATTTGGGGTCTTGATCAACAAATGGATGATGTGAAAGTGATTCATAAGCCTCATTAAAAACCTTCCTTGGAAAATCCATTGGGACAAAACCAAAGGTAAGGGAAAAAGAGTGCAAATGAATCACTTGTCCATTTGTTGATACTCTTTGAACGTGGATCAAAAACCAGGGAGGTTTAGGATCATGTCTTCTTCGGTTTGGCTCAATCTTCACTCCACAACGAGCTGCTTCCTCAGCTACAAGCACGTTTCCATCAGGTTCAAGCTCAGGTTCAAACTCAGGTTCAAGCTCCATTCTTTTCGTGCTGATCATGATCATATCAGAAAATTGATCCGAAGGAGCATCTAACAGCTTTTACCATAGCCATGGGCCGCTCTAACTTCAAAGAAAGCGAAAAGGATGCATGGCAATGTCTTCTTTTCGTAGAACACCTCAAAGGCCTGACACTCCAGTGATTTTCCAGGCTCGAGAGAAACTCCATCGACAACTACAACTAGCTGTATGCGGCATTCCTGAAGCATTACTCCATATTCATGGATCCTGGAACTTCAGATGCTGATCTGTGGACCCTAGCTCAGGGGCAGGACGAAACACTCCATAGTTTCGTCAGAATATTCAAAGCGGTCATGTCCAAAGTTGAAAGCTTGAGCGACAAGGCGGCCCTGCTAGCCTTAAAGCGAGCGCTCTGGTTTAATTCCAATTTCCGCAAAGAGATTGCTTTGAATGACGCGATGCACCGAGCTGCAGATTTCATAATCGAAGAAGAAGAGATGAAGATCCTCACTGAAAAGTATGGAAAAGCAAAACCGCTAAGCCATCCTCCTCAGGTTTCGAATTCTTCAAACAGCAAGAGAAAGAACCAAAGTTCCGGTTATGTCCAGCATGAGGGAGGCTTTCGAGGAGCTCACAAATATCAGATTGATACCCTGGATACGGACGAGGAAGAGGCCGAGGTCGCGGGATGAGTTCATGGAGCACATGGACTAAGAGCGACAGTTCTTATGACAAAACGGCTTACTGCGAACACCATCACATCTAATGGGCATTTCACTGCAAACTGCCGCATTCTCGGTCTAAAACTTGCCAAAAAATTAGCGGTTGGCAAACTTGGAGGAAACATCAGCCTTAAGGATTTTGAGATGGAAAGAAACGCATACAAACCTGACCAGACAAAGGAAGATCCATCTAAGTGTGATAGACGAGATGACGAGGCACCACCCTCTAGATCAAGAAGGAGGATCAGCATGATAATGGGGGATTTCATTATTGCTCGGATACTGTCTCGTCGATCAAAGCATTCCAGCGACGGGCAGACATTAGAATTAACTGGTCCAAACCCTCAAAATTTCCAAATGATGTGATCTCATTCGAAGAAAAGGAAACGATCGGAATCGACAGGCCACACGACGACCCTCTCGTGATCGAATTAATTATCAACGATTGCGATGTAGCACGCGTGTTGGTAGACATCGGTAGCACGGTGGATGTAATCTTCCTCGAGATGCTCAGAAGAATGAATCTCGACCTATCCGAAGTAGTATCAACCCCGAAACCATTGACTGGATTTTTCGGGGAAACTACAATGACTGCAGGGACGATCAGACTTCCTGTCCGAGCTGGTGAGGTGACGAAAATCATCGAATTCTCCGTAGCTGATCACCCGACAATCTACAACGTCATTATGGGGACCCCTTGGTTGAATTCTATGCGCTGTAGTTTCAACATATCACCAAAAGAAGTCTCGCATCTGCTTCCTGGCCGCACACAAACTCAGAAATCCAGTCACTGATCCGGTGGCAAATTCAAAGCGCAAGAAAATGAAGACCGACAGAGAACCGGTCAAAAAGATTTCCAAACTTTTATAGCAATTACAGTTTGCAGAGGATCGCGAAGAAGAAGTAACTAAGCCGGCATGTGACCCCGTAATATCAGTTTGCATTGACAACGAACATCCGGAGTGATGCATGGAGATTGGAGCTAGACTCGATGAAAAAATCAAGGGAGAACTCGTTTTGTTCTTGAAAAAGAATGTGAACACTTTCGCGTGGGCAGTGGAGGACATGCCCGACATCGATATCGGCATAACAAGCCACGAGTTGAATATCGACCCAATGTTCAAATCGGTAAGGCAGAAAAGGAGAAAGCTTGGGCCAGACAGGGCCAAAGCAGTGAATGATGAAGTAGAAAGACTCCTGCGTGTCGGTTCAATAACTAAGGTGAAGTATCCAGACTGGCTGGCTAACCCGGTGGTGGTCAAGAAGAAGAGTGGAAAATGGCGCGTATGCGTGGACTTCACTGACATGAACAAAGCTTGTCGAAAAGACAGTTTCCCCCTTCCACACATCGATCGCCTAGTCGAAGCAACATCAGGGAATGCACTCCTCTCATTCATGGATGCCTTCTCAGGTTACAACCAGATCCTAATGAACCCTGACGATCGGGAGAAAACATCTTTTATAACGGATCGTGGAATATATTGCTACAAAGTGATGCCATTCGGCCTGAAAAATGCAGGAGCAACATATCAGCGCCTGGTGAACAATATGTTCGCCAGCCAACTTGGGAAGACAATGGAAGTTTATATAGACGACATGCTGGTGAAGACACTCAGGGAACAAGATCACATATCTCACCTCGAGGAATGCTTTGCGCGATTGAATTGTCATAACATGAAGTTAAATCCGACCAAATGCAGATTTGCGGTCACATCAGGGGAATTCCTTGGATACTTGGTTACTCATCGTGGCATAGAAGCAAACCCCAAGCAGATCGACGCACTCATACTGATGGCTTTGCCAAAGACAAAAAGAGAGGTGCAAAGACTTACCGGGAGGGTAGCCGCACTAAACTGATTCATCTCACGATCCACCGATAAATGTTTACCTTTTTATGATACTTTGCGGGGAAACAAGAAGTTCGAATGGACTGAAATATGTGAAGAAGCTTTTCAACAACTGAAGACTTACCTGGGTACCCCACCCGTTCTTGAAAAACCAGTAGCAGGAGAGCCGCTTTTTCTATACATTGCAATTTCCTCCACAGCAGTCAGCGGCGTACTGATTCGAGACGAACGCGGGGAACAAAAGCAGATCTTCTATGTCAGTAAAACTCTAACAGACGCTGAGACGAGATACCCACAAATGGAAAAATTGGCATTATCTGTCGTAATGTCTGCAAGAAAGCTGAGGCCTTACTTCCAACCACACTCGATCGTCGTCCTAAGTACATTCCCGATAAGGTCCGTTTTGCACAGCCCAAGTCAATCAGGAAGGCTAGCAAAATAGGCAATCGAACTGAGCGAATATGATATCGAGTATCGCGGATGCACATGTGCAAAATCTAAAGTCCAAGCCGATTTCCTGATTGAACTCCCTGAAGAGAGCATTGACCATGAAATACCGAGCCCGCTCTAGCAGCTTCACGTCGATGGCTCATCCTCCAAAAGCGGCTCGGAAGTAGGAATACATCTAACCTCTCCAACCGGTGAAATTCTGGACTGAAATATGCGAAGAAGCTTTGAAACAACTTAAGACTTACTTGGCTACCCCACTTGTTCTTGCAAAACCAGTAGCAGGAGAGCCGCTTTTATTATACATTGCAATTTCCTCCACAGCAGTCAGCGGCGTACTGATTCAAGACGAACGCGGGGAACAAAAGCCAATCTTCTACGTCAGTAAAACTCTAACAGACGCTGAGACGAGGTACCCACAAATGGAAAAATTGGCATTATCTGTCGTAATGTCTGCAAGAAAGCTGAGGCCTTACTTCCAACCACACTCGATCGTCGTCCTAAGTACATTCCCGATAAGGTCCGTTTTGCACATCCCAAGTCAATCAGGAAGGCTAGATAAAATGGGCAATCGAACTGAGCGGATATGATATCGAGTATCGCGGATGCACATGTGCAAAATCTAAAGTCCTAGCCGATTTCCTGATTGAACTCTCTGAAGAGAGCATTGACCATGAAACACTGAGCCCGCTCTAGCAGCTTCACGTCGATGGCTCATCCTCCAAAAGCAGCTCGAGAGTAGGAATACGTCTAACCTCTCCAACCGGTGAAATTCTGGAACAGTCATTTCGCTTAAGTTTTCGCGCATCAAACAACGAAGCAGAATACGAAGCCCTCATTGCTGGGATGAAACTCGCTGGTGGCTTGAAGATCGAGCAGATTCACGCATTATGCGATTTCCAGTTAGTCGCAAATCAATTCAGTGGCGAGTATGCAGCAAAGGATGATCGAATGGAAGCTTACCTAAAGATCGTCAGGGAATTGGCTGCGCGATTCAAAGAATTTGTACTGACACGCATCCCACGAGGAGAGAACACTTCGGCCGACGCACTTGCAACCCTCGCATCAACTTCTGATCTGGATCTAAAGAGAATTATCCTGGTAGAATTCATTAAGCTCCTAAGCATCAATCTTTCGACACAATGAATGCCATAACTCGTTCACAAGCAGCTAAGCAAGCAAGAAAAGTCACAAACAGGCAGGAAAAGACGGCTGAAATGTAGGAAGGACCGGTAAACCCGCCATCAACCGGATCATATATTGCTCCAATGGAAGAAGACATTCTCGAAGAGTCGGCAATCATCGAAAGCAATGACAATTCAGTCATCGAATTAAAACCCGATGAAGAAGCAAGTGAGATCAACGGTGAGGCAGAATATGGCTGCGACAAGAATTGGCTCAACGCAATCAGAGAATATATATATGACGGGGTCTTACCAACCGAAAAGTGGGCATCTCATAAACTTCGAGCCCAGGCATCTCGTTACGTCTTACTCGATGGGAACGTCTTTAAGTGGAGATTCTCAGGATCATTGTTGAGCTGCGCAGAAGGAATGGACGTAAGGAAAATCATGGAAGAAGTTCACAACAGTTCATGCGGCAATAATTCAGGAGGAAGAGCACTGGCAATAAAAGTAAAGCGCCACAGTTATTATTGGCTAATGATGATCAAAGACGGCAACAAGTTCTCAGCCAAGTGTGAGAAGTGCCAACGTCATGCGCCAATGATTCACCAACCAACGAAAGTGCTCTCCTCAATGTCATCACCATACCCATTCATGCGATGGTCCATGGACATCGTTGGGCCAATGCACCCTCGAAGCAGAAGCGATTTCTGTTGATTTTAACAGATTCTTTTTCGAAATGGGTCGAAGCCGATTTCTACGTTAGCATTAAAGATGCACAAGTGGAGTACTTTGTAGGGAAGAATATCATATGCCGGCATGGAATACCATACGAGATCATAACGGATAATGGCTCACAGTTCATCTCTAATCGTTTCGAAGCCTTCTGCAAAAAATGGAAGATCTGGCTTAGCAAGTCCACTCAAAGGTATCCCCAAGGAAACGGCCAAGCAGAAGCAATAAACAAGACAATCATTGACGGTCTGAAAAAGTGTCTCGATGAAAAGAAGGGATGATGGGTTGAAGAATTGGAAGGAGTGTTGTGGTCTCACCGCATAACCCCAAGATGAGCAACTAGTGAAACCCCATTCGTCCTTGTCTATGGAATAAAGTGCATTATTCCACCGGAAATACATTTTCCCGGAGTTCGCCGCAGACTTCTTCCAGAACAAGAAGGGCTCAATCACCTATTACTACTTGACGAGTTGGATTTAATCAATGAAAAACGAGATCAGACCTTGATCAAAATCCAGAACTACCAGAACGCAGCAGCGAAGTACTATAACTCCAATGTTCGAAGACGAAGATTTTACGAAGGAGATTTAGTTTTGCGGAAAGTTTTCCAAAACACGGCGAAAACAAATGCCGGAAAACTGGGAAGGACCTTACAGGATCATAGAGGTAGTCAAACGAAGTGTTTATAAACTTGCCAGCATGACCGATGTTCCGGTACCAAGATCATGGAACGGGATGCATCTCAAGAAATACTATTACTAAGACATTTTACACGAACTACGGGGCGATTTGATCCCTGTAAAAGGGTACGTAGGCAACCCATCTTCGAATGGGTTCAGTTGCCCTCCTCCTTCAAAATGGAGGGGGGGAGTGGGTACGTATACGTATACTCGTATAATCCCATCTTTGTGATAAATTCTACGATCTATCAAAGCAAAGCTTTCAAAGACAAGTTTTACCTAACATCCTTCCAGGATCACTAAGTCTTACAAAAACAGATATTCAAATTCTTAAGCAACAACAGGCACCTTGCCACACCTTCATTACTGCTGGCCACAGTAGTGAACTCTTACATCCATTTCAGATCTAAACTGTCGCATCCAACTCAGGATTAAAAGAGCTCTATATAAATATTTGTTCATTGTCGGAGCGGATATGTTTATGGTAACATATCCGTGAACCGAATTGTTCATCCTAAACTATACAAGTATATGTCCATTGTCGGAGGAGATACGTTTACGGTAACGTATCTGTAAACCGAAATGTTCAAATTAAAATATGCAAACTTATGTTCATTTTTGGAGCAGGGATGTTTACTGTAACATATCTATAAACCGAAATGTTCGTCTCAGATGCAGCTATGCAAACATGTATCATACCCGTTTGTCAAAACAGTTATTTCTTGTTAAAACAATACAAGCAAAGCACTTAAACTTGCTGCCAAACAAGAAAGCACACTTGGCTATTTTTCATCAAACACAAAGCATTTTCTTAAAAAAAAACCCGATATCCTGAAATCTGACAATCAAATCAATGGCAAGACAAAAAATAGTAGTTCTTAAAAAGACTACAAAGCGGATAAAGCCATCCAGGCGTCCAAAAGAGTTTTAAACTATACAAAAAATAAAGGATCATAGGATTCTAGAGCTTCAGGATTCTCAATCTCCCCTTGCTCTAGCCCTTTAGGGTGCTTGTTTTCCGCTCCTTCGTGCTCTTCGATGATGGGATCAATGACTTTCTCTGGCTCGGACGCAATCATAGCTTCTTCGATGCCTTTCTCAGGAAATGGCTCGGGAATCTTCTTCGAGCTACCCCCACTTGATTTAGAAGATATCGGATCCTCTAGCGTTTTTTCGAGTCTGGCACAGCCACACCAGGTGTTCCCCTATTCGAACCACATAAATCTTAATGCCGACACTCGCAGCGGCCATCTCCATAGGCTCACCATCGTTAAACTCTTTTAAGATATCAGAACGAATAGGGGATAATCTCAATGTTTCTCCCAGAACAGCTACCAGCTTGGCGAACGCCTCGTGGGTAACTTGGAGCTCCCCCTTTTGCTTGGCTAGATTCTTCAGTTTGGCATCAAGGGACGGTGGCTCCTCACTTTGGAGCAATTCGATGAACTGGAGATTTCCTTCAATATGAGCGAGATCGAGCATATTTTATTTCGGCTCGCCATCAATCTTGCCAAGTTTTTTGGCTCGGGAGACTCTATCCTCAAACATCATCATCGTCTCGCGCTTAGCCTCCAAAACCACTTGCTCCATCTTGACCTCGTCGAGGTCATTTACCGCCTCTAGTTGCCTCGTTAGACTGGCAATATGAGCGTCGCATTTCACCTTACCTGACTCCAATCGCATGATCCGGTCATCGGCTTCCCTGTGATGCTTCCTGTGCCCTTCTGCCTCAGCCTCGAGGTCCGTAATCCTCTTGATGGCCTTTTCTCGCTTGGAGGCATGACCCACCTCAACTTCTCTGAGCTTCCCATCAAGCTCGATAGCTTTCTTCTGGGCATCGTCAACCCTCTCCCTATCCTTGCGAGCGTCAGATTCATACCTTAGAACCATCCTATTAAGATGGGCTATGAACTGCGTAGAAATAAAGATGTTATTTAAAAATGAGGCCGGCTTAAACTGCTCGGGTTTTAGGGAAGCTTAAAACAAAGATGAGCATCATACCTTAACACCGCGGAGAGACACCTCGTTATAGGACTTGTCCCTAAGCAAGGTGTCGGATGGAGGCAGATGATCACTCGGGCAGGTAATCTTTGAGAAGATGGCCGTGGATTCCGTAGTATCATTGTAAGCCCCTTCGGTATTGATAGGCGCATCAGAAAGAGGAATTGCCTCGGGGATGATTTGAGGCACTTCAGCGCGTCGTTACCATTTTGGCACTTCGGTTGGTCCATCACCTTTGTCATCTGTCGACGACTGCCATTTTCTGCTCGGGCCTCTTTTCTCTTTATTATTTCCATTGGCTTTGTCCTTGTGTGACAATAATTGGGAATCCAGGGGAAGAAGACCCATGACGACCCCTTGCGGAACTAAGGCAGTAGAAATCAGCTCGGGTAGTTTATCAGCAAAAAGAACCGGCTCGGAGATGGAAGCATTGTCAGCCCAAGAGTTCGGGGGTCGAAGTTGAGCCAAAGCTTCTGCCTGTTTAGCCCTCTCCCTAGCTTCTGCCTGTTTAGCCCTCTCCCTAGCATCTGCCTCAGCCTTAGCTTTTGCAGCGGCTCTATCCTTGAACGTAGGTATTCCCATGGTGTCATTTGAGGAGTGAGAAGAGGATGATTGACCAACGGATTGACCTTTAAAAAGGGCTCGGGCTCTCTCCACTCGCTGTAGATTGTAATCTCTCTTCCAATTGCATTTCCGAGCAGAGAGCACTTCGTGGAATGAGGACAGGTCGGGGGTCAACGAGAGTTGGAGGTAGCGTACTGCAGAAGAAGGTACAAACAAAGTCAGAAACCTAAGGAAAAGAAATCACGAAATATAAAGAAAACCCGAACCGTGGCCCAAAACAAACTACAGGTTGGCTACCAAGTTCTCCCCAGCCTGTCTTAATGAAGCGAAGACATCATGGACCCATCGATGCCTCGGCGATGAGGACAAAGAAAAAAAATCTTCCCAGTTGTCATCCTTGCTCGGGAACCCCGCTATAATCTTCCTCTTGGCTTTACCCGATACATAATACTTCAGCTCCTCCTTCTTGCCAAGGCGTCTGAATTCGAGCAGACTTCTCAGATGTGCAACCCCAACTTCCACATCGCATTCATAGCTTCTGAAGAGGATACCAACCAAATATCAAATCCCCCGAGCATTGATTTGAGTGATAGCCAAGTTATGTTTCCACAAAAAATGCAGGATTACTTCAGGGATCGGGAACCATTGGAAGCAGCGGTAGAAAAAACTCTCATAAAGAGTAAAGTGATCGGGGGATGCTGATTGGCTCGGTCCAACTTCTAGGGAAGAACAAACTCGATCTCCTTGGAGATGTTGAATCTATGCCGAAGGGCTGCTAATGAATCCACACTGGAGAGAGTGGAACCTGGCGAGACGGGGCGTTTCTTTGCTTTCTGTTTCATTGGGGCTCGTTGAATAGGACCCACCGATGCTCTAGCTCTTGCCTTGCAACAACGGGATCATAGAGCCAATCCTCTAGTTCGAATTTTGTCTGCTCGGGATCTACTATGTCGGAAAAAGGGTTCACCGTCTCATCGAAAGGGGAATCGTGAAGGCAAGGCACTTCAAATTCCAAAAAAATTTCGGCATATCT
This sequence comes from Pseudoturritis turrita, assembly GCA_900406555.1. Classification (NCBI taxonomy): domain Eukaryota; kingdom Viridiplantae; phylum Streptophyta; class Magnoliopsida; order Brassicales; family Brassicaceae; genus Pseudoturritis; species Pseudoturritis turrita. The sequence goes on along the minus strand of OVBL01000427.1, from coordinate 34,396 downwards.
TTCGGCTCTCGAGGATTTAGACAACACGGTTTTCCTACCAAGAGCAGAAGGACCTACCCCCGATCCATTTGAATCATCCAGATTCTCCAAAACATTCACACTCGAAGAGTCTGCTCGGGTACAACTCTGAGCATTAAACTATTCGGCGAAGAATGATGGCTCCGGAAATGAAGACTGGCTGGGCTGTTAAACAACCTGGCATATAGCTTGGGTGACATAGGCACAGATGATTGAGACATCTTTTTGTTCGAAAATAGATCGGGATCCACTATAGCCTGAGAAAATGGAACCAAACCCTCAAAAAATTGAAGAACATAATGGAATGTTCGCTTATTTAGGAAACGGATCAGAATGTTGGAAGGATTGAAGAACGAGTCAAGATCTTCTGAATAAATTAAAAAATGGATCTGAATCTTCAAACAATCGCCGGGAAACTCAAGGCTAACGGCGGAATGGCATGAGGATGGATCGGGAAATTCAATATGGGTCGGCGGCGAGACAAAGATCCTAGCTAAAAACTAAGCAAAAAAAAAATAGACAAGGAAGAGAGAGGTTACTTGTTTTGAAGAAATTTTCGGAGAAATGAAGTTGTGAAAAATCAGGAGGTGTCACGGCTTATATAGACACATAGTCACGTCATACGCCTCGGGAATCAGCAGGAATGATTGGATTCCCCGAGAAAAGTGAAAGGTCACCCCGAGCCATTTATTGCTCAGAGGAATATTATAATTCACCAGGCAAAACGGCTCGGGGAATTAGTCAAATTACCTAAATGGTTCTACACCCTCACATCAGCAGTTCGGGGGACAGTGAAAAACAGCTCGGGGTCACAGTGAAAAATGGTTAGGGATGACAGTGAGTAAAAGCTCGAAATCACCGTGACAATTCGGCTAGGGATGTTAACTTCAGAATGCTCTTAACCTCAACTTTTTGACTACTAAAACTGACGAGCTGGGGGCTAACTATTGGGGTAAATTTTCACCCACCTGAAGTTAACAGATGAGAAAATGAGTAAAATGGCTGGGTGTCAACTAAGTGATTTGAACGGTTCGGGTACGCAACTACTATGACCGACTACCCAAACCAAATACCTCCCGAGCCGTAAAGGAAGGTGTCACCCGAGCCGCTTATAAATATGCCACCGGAACCAAGGAAGGATGCCACTCGAGCCACATAACCATGACACCCGAGCCGAACACGAACCACGAACTGCCACCCGAGCCGAATGCCCTGTGAGTCGTAGAACCGTGCCACCCAAACCAAATAGGGCTCGACCCATCGTCCAGAAGCTAAAGGGCCTTAACCTTCGCATCCATGAGCCAAGTTGTTGGGTCTTAATGGGCCGAGGCGTCATACCAGATCTTGTGGACTGAAGGAAAAAGAATATAGACATGAAGAAAAGAAAAATGCGAAGGAGTAGGCATCCTTATCTTTTTAGGAGTCGCCCTAGCCGAACTTAGATTTATATATATACTGATGTACATCCTCTTAAAGGGTGATCCGCAATTTTTACTCTGTACTTTTGCTCTCATAAGAAAATCTTTCAAAACAGCTTAATAAAACCATCTTTGGATTTTCGTGTTTGTGGTTTTAATCTCAGAAATTTCAGATCCCTTAAAAGTCTTGAAAAATCTAGTTGTGTGGATTTATACTCCCGCAAGATCCAAGCAAAATCAAAGTACTAAACATTAGAGAGAAAATCCTAAAACATGTCCAACTTAGGGTTCTTAAAGTGCTAAAACATATATATAGTGAAAGGGCAAGCTATTCTCTTTTTCTCTAAGTGAAAAAGTACTTAGATGGATGAAGTCTCTACCCCCACAGTCCATAACTACATGGGACGTATACAAAGGAGCTTTCTTGAACCAGTTCTATACGAAGCAATGATCAAACTCTATAAGGAGCAAAATTTCAGGTTTTAAACAAGGACCAACAGAGTCTTTCTATGAAGCTTTGGAATGATTCAAGGAGTACGCTAGAGACTGCCCCAATCATGGTTTCTTTGAAGGAAATCTCTGGAACATCTTCTACAATGAAATCGATAACAAGTATCAGCTTTCACTGAACACTACAAGTAATGGAAATTTCATGAAAAAATCAGTACCGGAAGCCAATCTATTGATCGAGAACTTTGCTAGTGATGCTAATAGTTGTCCAGACTACAATAGAAATATACGCACTACTCATTTATCAACTGATTCAGCCCAAATCGTAGAGCTTAGGAACATGGTTTCACAACTACTTAAGGTTCAAAGATGAGTTCATGATGTTGAAGACGTTATGTGTCAAATTGGTGAGCCTATTATGGAGTATATTGGAGATGGATCAGAGGAGAACCAAGAGCAAGTGAACTACATTGGTGGAAATTATGGAAATAGAGGTTTTAACAACAACTTTCGGTCTCATCCAAATCTGTCATACCGAAGCAACAACGTTGAGAATCCACAAGATCAAGTCAATCATCAACAAAACGCCCAAAAAGGAGCTCAATACCAGCCTAAGCAACCATTCTACCCTAAGGGAGTCTATCAAGTGAAGCAACCATTCACTTTTCCTCAAGTTGCTGCCCCGGTTCAAGAAGACAGTAAACTTGAAGATATGATGAAGCAATGTTTGGAAGCTTTGAAGAAAAACAAGAGAGAGATCAATAAGAAAATAGACATAATTTACAATGATCTCAAAAACAAGTGAAGAGAAAGCAAAGAAGTTTTGCAACATTGCCTCCACTAAAAGTGAAGAAGTCGTGGCTATCTCTAAGCCATCTCAAAAGGATGTTATCTCGACCGAAAGACCAGAACAAGAACGTCTCCCCGAAGAATCAAAAAGAGCTTACAAGAGTAGACTTAAGATGAAGCCATTATAAAAGTCGAAAACCCGAAAAAGTTTGTTGTTCCATGCTCTATCAATGGAGTTGAAATCTATGATTGCCTATGTGATACTGGAGCTAATGTCAACGTTATGTCACTAGCCATGGAAAATGAGCTAGGTCTCTCCAACTTCCAAACCTCTAAAGTCTACATAGAATATGCAGATTTATAATATTCTACACCTCATGGAGTGCTAGAGAACGTATGCTTAAGGTAGGGATGGCATTTTCCCTACTAATTTTCAAGTTGTGGTGATGAAGACCGGGAAGAAGAATCCATTGATACTAAGATTACAATTCTTAGGAACAGCCGGAGCCATTGTTGATTTTCCAAACCGAAGAATCTCTTTCGCCAAAATCAACAAGTATGTCTTCTATCCGGTTATGAACATTTAAAGTGTGCCAAGTGTGATTGAAATCAGGGACAAGAAACTTAGTCTAGAGCCTAGAGATGCCAAGAATGATCTCCAAAACATCAAAGAAGAAGATCCTAAGGCCAAATCGAAGATAGCTGCAAAGCCATCAAAGATGAAGCATAATGATGTCTACAAGAAAATTAATTCGGTTACTAAGGATGAGCATGAAGCTAAGAAGAAGCCTAAAGATGTGTCTAACATATTTTAAAAGATACAAGTATTACTTCCCACGGAGTTTGATGCAAAAGACAAGAAAACCGTCAAGAAAAAGCTTGAAAGTACTTTGAAAATTTTCCCTAAAGTTTTCGTCCTCAAAAATAATACTGGAGATGCACTTGGAAACATTGGACCTCAAATTGATGAACCACAAGAAGTTAAAAGAATCTCAATTCCTTTAGAAGAATCACTTCAGGCCTAATCGAAAAAGAGTCGAGCTAATTGATTTTAAACAAGCACTTTGTGGGAGGCAACCCACAATTTTATTTATTTTTATGCATTACATTTTATTTTAATTTTCATAATTTTAATCTTTACAATTTTGATTTTAACTATTACATTTTATTTTTACTATTACATTTTATTTTTATTTTTCAGGATTTTACAAAAAAAAAAGTTGGAATGGGTCATGGCATCAGGTCACGACATCGACCCACACGACCCATGTGGGAGTATAAATCCACGCCAATTGAATTCGTTATGTCTTTTAGCGAGATCTGAAACTTCTGAGTAAAAACCACCAAAACACACAAACAAAGATCTAAAGATGGTTTTCTTTATTAAGCTGTTTAAAAAGCTTTTTCGTATAAGAGCAAAAGTACAGAGTTCTGCTAGGTCAATTGCGGATCTCCTTTTCAGAGGGTTTACATCAGTATATATATAACTCTAAGTCGCCTAAGTTAATGTCTAAAGAGATAAGGAAGATTTCCTAATTCCTCGGGATTTCCTTTTAGCAAAGTCGGCTTATAACCATGGACTTTGATTTCATCATATCTCCATGTGGATTCGAACTTGTTACTTTATCATCATGGATTCTAGCATTTGGGCTTGTCATCTCGTTCCACATGTTCACTTGCTCAGCTCGGCCCAACTTTCTGTCTTTAAGCTTGGTATTGTTCTTGAACGATGAGTTCGGCCTTGTTTTGAATGATGAACTCGGCCTATCTCCTCATGGCGAGCTCGGGCTCATTGAACTCGTCACTTTTCAGCTAACGAGCTCGGCCATCTTCGCGATGAGCTCGGGCTCATTGAACTCGTCGCTTCGTAGATAATGAGCTCGGCTAGGTGGGTATGTCTCCACGATAATTGATGTAACTTTCTGTCCATTGATCCAAATGACTTGAGTTTTCTTTCGGATGAAAGCTTACTCAATTTTCCATCTTCTATCCAAATTTCAGCTCGATCTATCGACTTAAAGGTATCTTTCCGAGCTCATCTCTTCAGCTCGGCAGACCCGAGCTCATCCCTGCAGCTCGGCATGTCTTCACGATAATTGAGGTAACTTTCTGTCCATTGATCCAACTGACTTGACATCTACTTAGGATGAAATCTTACTCAATTATCTATCTCCTGTCCAAATTTCAGATCGATCTACTGTGGGCTTGAATTTGTGGGCTCGTTGTCTCGGCCCATTCTCTAACCATGGTTCGCGGCTCGGGTGACGCCATGGTTCACGGCTCGGATGACGCCATGGTTCACGACTCGGGTGACACCACGGTTCACGGTTCGGATGACGCACTATGGGTCGTGACCCCCGATCCGTCTGTCGTACCATGGATCAGGGTATACGTCCCAGCTTCTTTGCCGTGGGTCGTGACCCCCGATCCGTCTATCGTCCCATGGATCGGGGTACACGACCCAGTTTGCCTTGTCATGGTTCGGGACCCTGATCCAACTCTTCACGGTTAGGGATCCCGATCCAACTCCTTTAGTCAGGGATCCCGATCCAACTCCTTGTCACGGTTAGGGATTCCGATCCAACTCTTTACTCACGGTTCGGGGTACCTGATCCAACTTGTCTTGGTTCGGGACCCCGATCCAACTCTTCACGGTTAGGGATCCCGATCCAACTCCTTCACAGTCAGGGATCCCGATCCAACTCCTTGTCACGGTTAGGGATCCCGATCCAACTCTTTACTCACGGTTCGGGGTACCTGATCCAACTCTTTACTCACGGTTCGGGGTACCTGATCCAACTCTTCTTGGTTCGGGACCCCGATCCAACTTTTCACGGTTAGGGATCCCGATCCAACTCCTCTGTGGTTAGGGATCCCGATCCAACTTCATAGTTAGGGACCCCGATCCAACACCTTCACGGTTAGGGATCCTAACCCAATATCTTCGCAGCTAGGGATCGTGATCCGACTCCATCAATCACGGTTAGGGGAACTGAGCCGCGGTTAGGGATCTAGTTGCCAATGCTCTTTCATACTTAGTCATTTTCAATCGTTGATTCTCAAGGGGTGAAATCTGACCCCAACAGTTAGCCCCCCAGCTTGGCAGTGTCAGTGATGTTACTGCCAAGCTGTTAATGGTCGAGTCTGAGATCAACGATTCGAACCATTCCTTCTAACTAACTCGAACTGTCTGTTTGGTGACGATCCCGAACCGTTATATGCGGGTGATCCCGAACCATCACTGATTGGTATTGTTGTACCTTTATCGGGGAGTGCAAGCGTTTTTGCTGATTCCCGAGGCGAATGACATCATCATTTGCCTATATAACTCGCGATACTTCTCATTTCTTCACTACTTCATTTGTCCGAAAATTCTTCAAAGCAGATAGCCTCTCTCTTCTTTCTCTCTCTAATTTTTTTCTTAAGTTATTTTCAAGTCGGAACTCCGTTGTTCTTCCTTCGCCACCGATCCACTTGAATTTCCCGATCCATATTCAACTGGCTCCGCCACTATCTTCGAGTTTTTCCGGTAGTCTGCCTAAAAATTTGGATCTGGCGAAATTTTTTAGAAGATCCTAAGTCGTTCTTCGATTCTTCTGAGAGCTTCGATCTGTTTTGATTCCTGTTGACAGTCCCGATCTGTTTTCCAAATCTCAGAGAGCCTGGATCTTCTCTGCTGAGCTTATGGGGATCCTAACTTGTTTGTCTGTCTTTCAAAGGACCCGATCCATCTTTTTTTTTTTTTTAAATTCAAAAGATGTCCCAGTTGTCCGGTTATGCGTCCACCGAACCGTATGCCCGTCTGTTTAGCATTTCAGGGCAGTCTTTGTCTCCCAAACCATCTCTTTCTCCCGAACTACCTCTCGCCCAAAGCTGTAGCAGGGAAGATTCCTCGGGTGCACGCGTTTCAGAAGATCTCAATGATTCAAGTGATTCGGGGGTAGGGCCTTCTATCCTTGGTAGGAAAATGGTGCTCTCCGATTCTTCAAGAGCTAACAGTAACTCCGGCGACCCATTGAAATTTGAAGTGCCTCATCTTCACGACTCTCCTTTCGACAAGGCGGCGAACCCTTATACTGATACAGCGGATCCCGATCCACCGAAAATTGAACCAGAGGATTGGCTCTTTGATCCAGCCGTAGCCAGGCAGGAACTGAAACGTTTGATGGGCCCTAACTGTCGAGCTCCGAAGAAGAAAACCCGGAAATGACCCGATCCACCAGGTTCAACCCTCTCGACCCTGGATTCGCTGACGGCTCTAAGACATAGATTTAGCATTTCAGAGGAAGTTGAGCTTGTTCTTCCGTTGCCGTCCGATCGGGCCGACAACCCTCCTCCTCATCACTTTACTCTCTATAAAAGCTTCTTCTACCGCTGTTTGTTGTGGTTTCCGATCCCTGAAGTTATTTTGCGGTTTTTATGGAAGCACAACTTGGCCATTGCTCAAATCAATGCTCGGGGAATCAAGCATATGGTCGGTATTCTGGTTAGGAGCTACGAATGCGACGTCGAAGTTGGTGTAGAACATCTTAGCAACTTTCTTGAATTCAGACGCTGCAACAAAAGAGAATTAAAATACTATGTGTCGGGTAAAGCCAAGAAAAACATTATAAAGGGTTTCCCGACCAAGGATGATAATTGGGAAAACTACTTCTTTTTTGTCCCTATCACCGAAGCGTCTGTGGGCCCGAACTGTCTTCGCTTTATCAAGTCGAACTGGGGAGAAATTGGTAGCCGATCCGTTGCTCGACTTGGGCCACGGCTTGGGTTTTCAAATACTTGGTGATTTTCCTTTTTAGGTTTTCTGATCTCGCATATGCTGTGTTTTTTTTTTGTAGTGCGTCATCTCCGCCTTTTGCTTCCCCCCGATCTGTCTGAGATACACGAAACGCTTTCCGCTCGCAAGTGCAATTGGTTAAGGGATTTCAACTTTCAACGAGTAGAGAGAGCCCGAGCCCTTTCGGAAGGACAATCCGTTGATCAATCGTCCTCTTCAAATTCTTCGAAAGACACGATGGGAAGACCTACTTTCAGGGATCGGGCTGCCGCGAAAGCCAAAGCGGAGGAAGAGGCGAAAGAGAGAGCAAAACAAGCAAAGTCATTGAGCCAATCTCGCCCCCCGAACCAACCGACTGCAACTATTCTCGCTCCCGAACCATCCTCCACTGTTAATCTCCCTGAACCGACTCCTTCCTCGTTAGCTCCTCAAGGAGTTGTCTTGGGGCTTCGTCCGATTGACTCCCAAATACTGCCGCATAAAAATAAGGGCAAAGGGAAAATCGAGAAAAAGGCCCCGAGCCGTAAACGCCAGTTATCGGCAGTTGATAAAGGTGGAGAAGTGCCGAAGCATCCAAAACATGCTGGTTTGTCTCGAGTCGTTCCTGACGCAATACCTCTTTCCACCATCCCCCTAACTGCTGAAGGCGTCTACAATGATGCTTCAGCGTCTATGGCCATCCTCTCAAAAATGACATGTCCGGGTGATCATTTTCCACCGCCCGACACCCTGCTTAAGGACAAGGCTTATAGTGAGATGTCTCTCAGGGGCGTCAAGGTATACGTGATGTTACTTGTTTTGACCTTGGGGCCCGAACCGTTTAAGTTTGTATAATGACAGTATCCTGGTTGTTTTGTAGTTCATCTCTCATCTTAATAAGATGGTCATTGGGTATGAGTCTGACGCCCGTAAGGTTCGCGAGAACGTCGAAGATGCTAGGCGGAAAGCCATTGAGCTTGTGGGAGGCTCAAAGAAGTCGAGGCAAACCAGGCCGCGGAGCAAGAGAAAGCTATCAAGAGGATCAAGAACCTTGAAGCCGACGCAAAAAGATGCAGAAAACACCTTAAAGAAGTCGACGAGCGGATCATGCGGCTGGAGTCCGGAAAGGCAAGACGGGATGCTCACATAGCCAGCTTGACGAGGCAGCTGGAAGCCGCGAATGAGCTTCTTGAGAGTAAGGTCGAGCAAGCTGCTCTAGAGGCCAAACGCGAGACTACGATGATGCTCGAGGGCAAATTTTCCCGAGCCGAAAAGCTTCTTGGCCAGATCGACGGTGAACCAAAGGAAAACATGATTGACCTTGCCCAGATCGAAGGCAATCTCCAATTCATTGGGCTGCTCCAAAGCGATGAGCCGCCATCTCTTGATGCCGAGGCGAAGAGTTTAGCTGAGCAGAAGGAGGGCTTGATGGGGTCTCATGAGGTATTTGCTCAGCTTGTGGCGGAGATGAGAGGAATCCTGCGACTGTCTCCAGTTCGGTTTGACATTCTCAAGGAGCTCAACGATGGTAAGCCCATGGAGACGGCTGCTGCAAGTGTCGGGATCCAGGATTTCTCTAGTTCTAACCAGGGAACGCCTGGTTTGGCTGATCTTAGTCCGGTGGAGGTTGCTAAGGAGATAGTCCCCGAACCATCTTCTGTGAAAGCTCTCGAAGTCGCCCTAGAGAAAAAGGTCACAGAGTTTGCCGAGGCATTGCTCGAGGAGGACAAAGCGCCTGGAACTGATGCAGTTGAGCGGATGGTAGAATCGAGGCAGAAGGCGGTCACGTCTCCTGAGATAGCGGAGGATTACGATCCTCTTTTCTTTGTCTAGTTTTAAAAAACTCTTTTTGCTTAATGCCTGGACGGCTTTATCCAAGTTGTCTAAGAACTTATTATCTTCTTTCTATCACCTGGTTGCTGACTTAGCTAACCCTTGCATTTGAATATATAAGTCTTTCGTTTATCAATAGATTCGAGAATGCCTTGCTTGCATTGTTTTTGTTGAGTAGTTGTTCTGACGAACGAATACAAACTTATGTTTGCGTAGTTATGAGATGATCAGTCTCGAGATGATCATTTCGGTTTACAGATAGATTACCATAAACTTATCTGCTTCGATAATGAACATTTCGGCTCGAAGCTTGCGAGCTGCCCATTTTTCGGTTGGTAGGACGCCGTCGCATATGTATCCTCGGATTGCGCCGAGCCATTCCTTGTCACAACCATATTCTGGATCATTGTTGACTTCGTTTGCTTCTCCGTTGGGTTCAACGACAGGGTCCTTGCTGCTTGTCGTAGTTGGTGACTCAACGAGATTGTCTTCTTCCATTGGGGCAATATCCGGCTCTACGGGTGATTGATCGGCCAATTCTTCCTGCATTTCGTCCATCACCTCTTGCCTGGTCGAGACATCTGTGGCTTGTCCAGCCGCTTGTGAACGAGTTATGGCATTCACTGAACCGCCGGAACTGATGCTCGGGTGTTGGATGAATTCTACCAGGATCACTCGCTTTAAATCTGGATCGGAAGTCGATGCAAGGGCTGCAAGTGCATCGGCTGGGGTGTTCTCCCCTTGCGGAATGCGTGTTAGGATGAATTGTTTGAACTGTGCAGCTAATTCTTTGACGATCTTCAAGTAAGCTTCCATTCGATCATCCTTTGCTGCATATTCACTGCTAAACTGATTCGCGACTAGTTGGGAATCGCAAAATGCATGGAGTTTCTTGATCTTTAGGCCGTTAGCAAGTTTCATCCCGGCAATTAAGGCTTCGTACTCCGCTTCGTTGTTAGATGCATGAAACCCCAGGCGGAAAGACTGTTCCAGTAGTTCGCCAGTTGGAGAGGTGAGCCGTATCCCGACTCCTAAACCGTTTTTGGAAGATGAGCCATCAACATGGAGTTTCCAGAGTTGTCCTTGCATTTCGTCGTCAATGCCTTCTTCGGGTAGTTCGATAAGAAAATCTGCAAGAACTTGCGATTTAGCGCACGTGCGTCTGCGATACTCAATGTCGTATTCGCTCAGTTCGATAGCCCAATTTGCTAGCCTTCCTGACTGACTTGGACTGTGCAGAACAGACCTTATCGGAAAGGTGCTCAGAACGACAATTGAGTGAGACTGAAAGTATGGCCTTAGTTTTCTTGCCGACATAACTATGGATAGTGCCAATTTCTCCATCTGTGAGTACCTTGTTTCCGCGTCTGTAAGGGTTTTACTTACGTAAAATATCGGCTTCTGTTCGCCGCGCTCGTCTCGAATCAATACGCCACTTACCGCTGTGGCAGAAATTGCGGTGTACAGAAAAAGTGGTTCCCCTGCTTCTGGTTTTGTGAGAACTGGGGGAGTGGCTAGATAGTTCTTGAGTTGCTGAAACGCTTCCTCGTAGTTGTCCGTCTACTCGAACTTCTTGTTCCCTCGCAAAGTATCGTAGAATGGCAAGCATTTGTCGGTGGATCGTGAGATGAATCGGTTAAGCGCAGCTACCCTCCCGGTAAGACGTTGGACTTCCCTTTTCATCTTTGGTGAAGTCATATTGATGAGTGCGTCGATCTGCTTAGGGTTTGCCTCAATGCCGCGGTGAGTTACAAGATAACCAAGGAACTCTCCCGAAGTGACTGCGAATCTGCACTTGGTCGGATTTAACTTCATGTTGTGAAAGTTCAGCTGCGAGAAACATTCCTTGAGATGAGTGACGTGATCCTGTTCCTTTAGTGATTTCACCAGCATGTCGTCTATGTAAACCTCCATTGTTTTGCCGAGTTGGTCCGCAAACATCTTGTTCACCAGTCGCTGGTATGTTGCTCCCGCATTTTTCAGACCGAATGGCATCACCTTGTAGCAATATATTCCACGATCTGTTATGAAAGCGGTCTTCTCGCGATCGTCGGGGTTCATCAAGATCTGGTTGTAACATGAGAAGGCATCCATGAAGGATAGGAGTGCGTTTCCTGCCGTCGCTTCGACTAAGCGATCAATATGTGGAAGGGGGAAGCTGTCTTTTGGATAGGCTTTGTTCAGGTCGGTGAAGTCCACGCACACGCGCCATTTGCCGTTCTTCTTCTTGACCACCACTGGGTTAGCTAGCTAGTCCGGGTACTTCACCTCAGTTATTGATCCGACGCGCAGTAGTCTCTCCACCTCGTCATTTACCGCTTTAGCTCTGTCTGGCCCAAGTTTTCTTCTTTTCTGTTTCACTGGTTTGAAAGTCGGGTCGACGTTCAGTTCGTGGCTTGTTATACTGATATCGATGCCAGGCATATCTTCTGCTTGCCATGCGAAGGTGTTGATATTTTTCTTCAAGAATGCCACGAGCTCTTCTTTGATCTTTCCATCTAAATCTGCTCCAATTTTTACACAGCGTTCGGGATGTTTGTTGTCGATGCAAACTGATATGACGGGGTCGCAGGTTGGTTTAGACGCTTCTTCCTCGCGATCCACCGCGATCTGTAACGTTTCTGAGCTTGTGTGCGGCGAGAAAGCAGACACGAGATTCTTTTTGATTTCCTCGAATAGTTTTCACGCCGTTTGGTGCAGGGAACTTGAGGCAAAGATGGTAGGTCGAAACGGCTGCGCGCATCGAATTTAACCAGGGGGTCCCCACGATGACGTTGTAGATGGCCGGATGGTCAGCTACGGAGAAATCAACGATCTTCGTCACCTCGCCAGCTTGGACAGGCAGTTTGATTGTTCCGGTAGTCATGGTGGTTTCTCCAGAGAATCCTGTTAAGGGTTTGGGAGTAGATATCACTTCAGACAGGTCCACATTCATTCTTCTGAGAGTTTCGAGGAAGATTACGTCCACGGTGCTCCCAGTGTCTACCAATACACGTGCTACATCGCAGTCGTTGATGATCAACTCGATTACGAGAGGGTCATCATGAGGTCTGTCGATTCCGATCGTTTCTCTTTCCTCGAATGATATCACGTCGTTTGGAAACTTAGATGGTTCAGACCAGTTGATGCTGACGTCTGCCCTTCGCTGGAATGTTTTGATTGACAAGATGGTATCTGAGCAATAGTGGGATCCTCCCATTATCATGCTAATCCTTCTTCTGCTTGATCCAGAGGGTGGTGCTTCGTCATCCCTTCTATCGCGCTTGGTGTGATCTTCTTTTGTCAGGTCGGGTTTGTATGTGTTTACGTCCATCTCGAAATCTTTGAGGCTGACATTTCCTCCAAGCTCGCCAGCTGCTAATTTTTTAGCGAGCTTCAAGCCTAGAATTCGGCAGTTCGCGGTTGAATGTCCGTAGATGTGGTGGTGTTCGCAGTAGGCCGTCTTGTCATAGGAACTGTCGCTTTTGGTCCATGTGCTCCATGAGCTTCTTCCACGGCCTCGGCCTCTTCCGCGACCGAATCCAGGAGCGTCAATTTGATAGTTATGGGCTCCTCGAAAGCCTCCTTCGTGCTGGATATAGCCGGAGCCTTGATTGTTCTTCCTAGTGTTGGAAGGGGCTGAAACTTGGGGAGAATGGTTCGTTGTCTTGGCCTTCCCGTACTTCTCAGTTAGGATTTTCATGTCTTCTTCTTCGGTGATGAAGTCTGCGGCTCGATGCATAGCATCCTGTATCGTAGTGGGGGTGTTTAGCGCGAGTGCTCGCTTCAGGGCTAGTAGGGCTGCTTTGTCGCTCAGGCCTTCCACTTTTGACATAACAGCTTTGAACCTTCCAATGAAACTCCGGAGTGTTTCGTTCTGCCCTTGAGCTAGGGTCCACAGGTCGGCATCAGACGTTCCGGGATCCATGAAGATAGAATAATGTTTTAAGAATGCCGCGGATAGTTGGTTATAGCTGTTGATGGAATTGCGCTCGAGTCTTGAGAACCACTGGAGCGCCGGTCCCTTAAGCTGCTCCACGAAGAGAAGGCATTGTCCAGCGTCTCTCTCGTTTTCCTTGAAATTCGAGCGTCCCATGGCAATAGCGAAGGCCATCAGATGCTCCTTCGGATCGGTCTTTCCTTCATAGATTGGGACTTTCATCTTTCCAGGATCTGGAATTCTCGTGCTAGTTATCCGTGCTGTGAACGGGGTGTTCTGTGCTTCCTCCAGTACACGATCTATCTCTGGCACCTTGCTAGTTTCTTTGTGCATCATGGATCGGACAGCTCTTATGTCGGCAGCTGCTCGATCCATATCTGCTCGCATCCTAGCCATCTCGTCTTTCTGGGCTCTGACTCCTGCTCGGTGCTCTTCGTTCATCCGTGCTTGCTCAGCCCAGAGTATGTTCTCCTCTTCCTCGGTCAGTTCTTGATCTCCTTTGGGGATGGCCTCGCATCTTTCGGTTCGGGTTCGACCAGTTGCTAGGTGTTCAGGATTATCACGGCTCTCCATGTTTTGCTCCATTCGGTTCTCCTCCTCTAGATTGATGATTGGTGCAGGCTCCTCTTCGATTGGCGTGTCGTCTGCCCCTTGGACTCTTGAGGCTAGGTTTGCTGAGCTTTGGTGTAGTAGTGGCAGTCTTCCTCGGGGCCTCGGTGGGTTGAGCGGAGTTGTGAAGTCCAGGGCCGTTGGGTTGAGACGCCTCCCGACTCGTCTTGCTGGATCCAGACCTGATCCCGTACCTCGGGTACGACTCGCCGTTGTGAGGGCCTTCAGCTCGCCCGTCATCGTGTTGTTCAGCTTATCTTGCTCCTCCGCCATTTTGAGCAGTGTCTCCAGCATGGCTTTCATCTCCGTGAGCGTCGTCGAAGTCTCCCCAGCATCTTTGGATTGGTTCGCTTGATCCTCCACGCCGGCATTTCTGGTGTCAGCAGCGCTATCGTCTCCGTCGTTGGTCATCGTCTTCAGATCGGTTTTGTGGTGGTTCTTCGGTGTAAGAAAATTTCAATCCCCCTCCTTCTAGCACCAAATTGTGGGAGTATAAATTCACGCCAATTGAATTCGTTATGTCTTTTAGCGAGATCTGAAACTTCTGAGTAAAAACCACCAAAACACACAAACGAAGATCTAAAGATGGTTTTCTTTATTAAGCTGTTTAGAAAGCTTTTTCGTATAAGAGCAAAAGTACAGAGTTCTGCTAGGTCAATTGCGGATCTCCTTTTCAGAGGGTTTACATCAGTATATATATAACTCTAAGTCGCCTAAGTTAATGTCTAAAGAGATAAGGAAGATTTCCTAATTCCTCGGGATTTCCTTTTAGCAAAGTCGGCTTATAACCATGGACTTTGATTTCATCATATCTCCATGTGGATTCGAACTTGTTACTTCGTCATCATGGATTCTAGCATTTGGGCTTGTCATCTCGTTCCACATGTTCACTTGCTCAGCTCGGCCCAACTTTCTGTCTTTGAGCTTGGTATTGTTCTTGAACAATGAGTTCGGCCTTGTTTTGAATGATGAACTCGGCCTATCTCCTCATGGCGAGCTCGGGCTCATTGAACTCGTCACTTTTCAGCTAACGAGCTCGGCCATCTTCGCAATGAGCTCGGGCTCATTGAACTCGTCGCTTCGTAGATAATGAGCTCGGCTAGGTGGATATGTCTCCACGATAATTGATGTAACTTTCTGTCCATTGATCCAAATGACTTGAGTTTTCTTTCGGATGAAAGCTTACTCAATTATCCATCTTCTATCCAAATTGCAGCTCGATCTATCGACTTAAAAGTATCTTTCCGAGCTCATCTCTTCAGCTCGGCAGACCTGAGCTCATCCCTGCAGCTCGGCATGTCTTCACGATAATTGAGGTAACTTTCTGTCCATTGATCCAACTGACTTGACATCTACTTAGGATGAAATCTTACTCAATTATCTATCTCCTGTCCAAATTTCAGATCGATCTACTGTGGGCTTGAATTTGTGGGCTCGTTGTCTCGGCCCATTCTCTAACCATGATTCGCGGCTCGGGTGACGCCATTGTTCACGGCTCGGGTGATGCCATTATTCACGGCTCGGGTGACACCACGGTTCACGGTTCGGATGACGCACTATGGGTCGTGACCCCCGATCCGTCTGTCGTACCATGGATCGGGGTATACGTCCCAGCTTCTTCGCCGTGGGTCGTGACCCCCGATCCGTCTGTCATCCCATGGATCGGGGTACACGACCCAGTTTGCCTTGTCATGGTTCGGGACCCCGATCCAACTCTTCACGGTTAGGGATCCCGATCCAACTCCTTCAGTCAGGGATCCCGATCCAACTCCTTGTCACGGTTAGGGATCCCGATCCAACTCTTTACTCACGGTTCGGGGTACCTGATCCAACTTGTCTTGGTTCGGGACCCCGATCCAACTCTTCACGGTTAGGGATCCCGATCCAATTTCTTCACAGTCAGGGATCCCGATCCAACTCCTTGTCACGGTTAGGGATCCCGATCCAACTCTTTACTCACGGTTCGGGGTACCTGATCCAACTCTTTACTCACGGTTCGGGGTACCTGATCCAACTTTTCTTGGTTCGGGACCCCGATCCAACTCTTCACGGTTAGGGATCCCGATCCAACTCCTCTGTGGTTAGGGATCCCGATCCAACTTCATAGTTAGGGACCCCGATCCAACACCTTCACGGTTAGGGATCCTAACCCAATATCTTCACAGCTAGGGATCCTGATCCGACTCCATCAATCACGGTTAGGGGAACCGAGCCGTGGTTAGGGATCTAGTTGCCAATGCTCTTTCATACTTAGTCATTTTCAATCGTTGATTCTCAAGGGTGAAATCTGACCCCAACAACCCACTGTCGTGATCGATGCCATCCCACCAGTCAAGGAAGTCGTAGCCTTGTCCCGATGTGCTCCCACCCGGTGCAAACTTCGACCCACAGACGAGGATCGGTCAGCAGCATTGGTCGAGTTATCGTGACCGATGCTCGACCCAATTAACCCGCGGGTAAATGCTTCTCGACCCACGACCATGACCCACCATTGATCCACCACGACCCAGTTTCATGACCCACGGGTCGATGTCCATCGACCCATGAACGACCCAGCTACGACCCGCGGACATGATTCACTCGACCCAGCCTATAGACCCAGCGTATGACCCATGCTCATACCGCTGTGACCCAGACTCGACCCACACACGACCCACGGTTCGACCCATGACCCACCATAACCAAGGTAAGTTTTTCAACCCAAATTTTTGTTCTAAACCGATTCTAAATCGAATTTAACCGGATTTAAACCAAAAACACTAAAAGTTTCGGATTTAAAGCATTAAAACATCTTCTTTTGTGTCAAACAGACACAAATTCATCTCTTTGTCTCTCCCAAAGTGTTCTTGAACTCAAGAACACCCAAAAACTAAATTTTGGGGTTTTTTCTCAAGTCACTTGTTTTCAGGTAGATTTTCAAGGGACATTCTAAACCAATTTTTTCTCAATTTTCAAGTTTATATACTTTTTGGATTTTCTTGTGGAATTAGCTTAAATTCACTAAGTCGTTGGAGTGACACAAAAGATGATGTTTTTTCAATTTTCAAGTTTAACCATGGCATTAGCATTATTTATGGATTTATTACACCGATTCTAAACCGAATTTAAACCAAAAACACTTCAAATTTCGGATTTAAAGCATTAAAACATCATCTTTTGTGTCATTAGCATGTGTCACTCCAACGGGACAGCCCCTACATCAAAGAGAAAACCGAGGAAACCAAAACTAAAACCGAGCCGAGTTGTGAACGAGACACCAAGTGTTGTTATGAAGCAAGTTGGACAAGAAATGGATGCCGATTTCGACTACAAAGAGGCGCTGAAACAGTTCAACATGATCCCAACACTACAAATTGATTATGAAACCATCGATTTGCTTGGTTTATGAAGGGACATTGAATGGTATCTTAACACTTTGGGTCCAAGGAAGTTTGTTGAGCTCTCTCACCATACTTATGCAGACCTAGCACACGAGTTCTTAAGCATGATGACATTAGCTTACCCGGATAGCAAGAATGTGAAAGCTAAGGAAAGTATTCTCTCATTCTCCACTGGTGAGAAATCTTACGCTTTGAGTATCGCCGAGCTTTTTGCTATTCTTGGTTTTGAGTACCACGATCAGATTACCTTTACCTCTAGTATGGCTCATTATGACATTTGGATGCGGTTTACTAATGAGAAACTTAGCCCGGGTGTTTCCAAGGAGTCTAAGATTACTCATCCAGCGATTGTAGAATCGTTCTAAGTGAGCTTTGGGTCTTGGGTTTAATATACCCCTGGTTCGTGTTTCGCGAGTTCTTCATTCTAAGGCTTCCACCACCTTGCTTCTTTGGAGCGTTTTAAGTTGAGTATTGGGTCTAAGGTTTAATATACCTTAAGTTTGTACTTCGCGAGTCCACTGAAGTCGAGGATTATCCTTTCTACCACCTTAGAGAAAAGTTTCCTTAGGTATTCCGCATCATCATCCGACGCCCGGCAGACTCTTCCTCCTTCGTCTTCGTTTCGCGGCATAGTGATATGTCTTCACCAAAACCGCCATATCTTTTGAATCATAGCTCCGAATGACTTCATTCCAATTTCCATCTCTAGCTAACTCAATTTCTTATGTCTTGTGAAAAATTGAGCTTCATCTCATCAGTTTAGTACCTTTATTTTACATGATCTTTGAGACGCTTTTAAACTGTTTCTGCACCGCCATTTCGCATGTTTCTTTGCTTGTATCCTTCTTCTTTGCTTCCTCCTTGATCCTCTTGATGTCTTTAGTTTAAAGTATTCTCCAAGTACCTAGATAAAGAGTCAAATAGACCAAAAAGACACATGCATGTTCTACGACTCTAATATGCGGAAACTAGCCTAAATGTAATGAATGTATGCAAAATGCAAGGTAATGCCATAGATAAATGGTAAAAACTAAGGCTTAAAACCATTAAAATATGGACACATCAATCACCACTAAAGCTATCAACATACATTTTTCCAATACATTTTTCATTAGCCTGTCGGTGACGAGAATACTTATAGACAGCATAGCATGTATGAGCTTTTTTATATATCCGAACGAGAAATTATGGAGATTCTGATGAAACTGACAGAGTCGTCACACGAATCCTCCATGAACAATTAGGAACAAAACATTTCGCGATAAATAGTTTCTTCCTCGACGTGTCTATGTTGAAATCAAACTTTTCGATGACTGAAATCTTGCGTAATTGCCAAATTAATATTTTCTTGTCATCAAATAGAACACCAACTTTAGTAGTTCTAGATTTATTCATTGGCAATGGCTTCGTAGACGTGTCATCGAATATATCACAGAATAAAGGCGGCCTCTGCCGTTGCTTCGCAGACTATCACTACTTTTATTCGGTGATGGCATCATATTCTCGTATTCAACATTATCAACATCATCAAAATCCACACCATAATCCTCTTTGACATCACAAGCTTCATCTTTACCCGCAGCTTCTGCTTTAATTCCATGGTTTGTTCTCCATGACACGCAAAGCCGGATAACATATTTTCCGCCATTGTTATAAAGTTTTCAAGTTGCCTATCGTTATTCAAGAAGATAGGAGGTGTGTCGCTAGGCATTTTCTACAACATATGTGTAGGCAACTTATAAACAATCTCGACTGCATTAATATGTGTTTCTAAGTTGTAATCTTCACAAACAATGCGAGAAATTCCTCATACTTGATTTGTTCTTCAATTGCAACCAACTTGCTTCATTTACTTGAATCAACGTCGAATTCCCAACCCATTTTTACCTTCCATTGTCCAAAAACAGTACACAAATGCAACATTATCAGCAAAAAAAAAAAGAATGTTCATTAGTAGATTAACTGCAAAAGATCTGCAACACACTATCTTAGAAGATTTTTGGCAGAGCTCTATAGTTTAGCAGAGTCTTTTAGAAGTAGCTCTGCCAAAGACATACTAGAGCTCCAGACGCATTTTAGAAGATAATGGTTTAGATAAATAGTGTAATGTTTTAAAGTGTTACATGTGTTCGTTCTTTCCGAAAATATGCTCGCCTTCAACCCCTAGATTATCTTTGATCCACAGATATTGTTAGATGTAAACGAAGATCGTCTTCCTGAAGAATGTACGTACTTTCGTTCAAAATCGAAGGCTGTAAACAATCTTAAACATGGATTTCGCTTCGGTCTCTTTGGAAAATATGAAATCTCCCTTTGAGGGTGAAATCAAAATAGTAGATCTAGGTTTAAGGTGGAGAAATGGAAAAGGTTTATAGCAAACTCAAAAAGATAAGAAGTAACGGCATTCTTGTTATTATTGTGAATAGAGAGGGGTACATTGTAAGAGACAGTTGCTGATATGGTGCGTTTTCTAACTTTAATGTCAAGCGGGGTACCTTCGTAGGGAAAATTGTAGAACTAGTACACTTTTTTTGAAAATGTCTAAAATACCCTTACTCTTGGCAGAGTCTGCGTGAATTGTGTAGCCTTGAGGCTAAGGCTGGACAAACTATGCTTAAACTCTGCTAGTTATGTAGCCTTAAGGCAGATATAGTGTGCGAATTGTGTAGCCTTAAGGCTAAAGCTGGACAGACGCTGCTTAAACTCTGCTAATTCTGTAGTCTTAAGGCAGATATAGTGTGTCGATTGTGTAGCCTTAACGCTAAGGCTGGACAGACTCTTCTTAACCTCTGCTAACTGTGTAGCATTAAGGCAGATATAGTGTGTCAGTTCTGGTAGCCTTAAGGCAGATATTGTGTGTGCTTTTTTTGTAGACTTAAAGCAGATGTTCTGTGTGCTTTTTTGTAGACATAAGGCAGATATTGCTCGACCTACTGAAGCATACTGTTCGCAGGGCATGGCTTGACATTTGCAACGTAACTAAATTGTATAAACGGTCGGATTTTGAAGTACTCCTCTCTTTTCACAATAATAACAAGAATGCCATTACTTCTTACTTTTTTTGAGTTTGCTATAAACCTTTTCAACCTCTCCACCTTTAACCTAGATCTACTATTTCGATTTCACCCTCAAATGGAGATTTCATATTTTCAAAGAGACGGAAGCGAAATCCGAGTATAAGATTGTTTACAGACTTCGACGATTTTGAACGAAAGTACATACATTCTTCGGAAAGACGATCTTCGTTTACATCTAAAGATATTCTAGGGGTTGAAGGCGAGCATATTTTCGGGAAGAACGAACACAGGTAACACTTCAATACATTACACTAGTTATCTAAACCACCATCTTCTAAACTGCATCTAGAGCTCTAGTACGTCTTTGGCAGAGCTATTTCTAAAAGACCCTGCCAAAGTGTAGAGCTCTGCGAAAAATCTTCTAAGATAGTGTGTTGCAGATCTTTTGAACATTCTTTTTTTTGCAGATAATGTTTGTTGGGGTCAGATTCCACCTCTTGAAGATCAACAATTAGAAAATGGCTAAGTATGAAAAAGTACTAGCAGCGGGATCCCGAACCAAGACAAGTTGGGTCAGGTATCCCTAACCGTGACAAGGAGTTGGATCGGGATCCCTGATTGTGAAGGAGTTGGATCGGGATCCCTAACGTGAAGAGTTGGATCGGGGTCCCGAACCAAGACAAGGAGTTGGATCGGGATCCCTGACTATGGAGGAGTTGGATCGGGATCCCTAACCGTGAAGAGTTGGATCGGGGTCCCGAACCAAGACAAGGAGTTGGATCGGGATCCCTGACTATGGAGGAGTTGGATCGGGATCCCTAACCGTGAAGAGTTGGATCGGGGTCCCGAACCAAGACAAGTTGGATCAGGTACCCCGAACCGTGAGTAAAGAGTTGGATCGGGATCCCTAACCGTGACAAGGTGGATCGGGATCCCTAACTGTAAAGGAGGTGGATCGGGATCCCGAACTGTGAAGAGTTGGATCGGGGTCCCGAACCAAGACAAGTTGGATCAGGTACCCCGAACCGTGAGTAAAGAGTTGGATCGGGATCCCTAACCGTGACAAGGTGGATCGGGATCCCTAACTGTAAAGGAGTTGGATCGGGATCCCGAATCGTGAAGAGTTGGATCGGGGTCCCGAACCAAGACAAGTTGGATCAGGTACCCCGAACCGTGATTGAAGTAGTTGGATCGGGTATCCCGATCCATGGCACGACAAACGGATCGGGGGTCACGACCCACGGTGAAGAAGCTGGGTCGTGTATCCCGATCCATGGCACGACAAATGGATCGGGGGTCACGACCCACGGTGAAGAAGCTGGGTCGTGTATCCCGATCCATGGCACGACAAACGGATCAGGGGTCACGACCCATAGTACGTCACCCGAACCGTGAACCGTGGTGTCACCCGAGCCGCGAGTCATGGCGTCGCCCAAACCGTGAACTGTGGTGTCACCCGAGCCGTGAGCCATGGCGTCACCCGAATCGTGAACCGTGGTGTCACCCGAGCCATGAACCATGGCGTCACCCGAACCGTGAACCATGGTGTCACCCGAGCCGTGAACCATGGTGTCACCCGATCCGTGAACCATGGCGTCACCCG
This sequence comes from Pseudoturritis turrita, assembly GCA_900406555.1. Lineage (NCBI taxonomy): Eukaryota > Viridiplantae > Streptophyta > Magnoliopsida > Brassicales > Brassicaceae > Pseudoturritis > Pseudoturritis turrita. Next base: position 12,604 of record OVBL01000427.1, on the reverse strand, counting down.
AGCCGTGAACCATGGTGTCACCCGAGCCGCGAACCATGGTTAGATGATGGGCCGAGACAACGAGCCCACAAGTTCAAGCCCACAAAAGAGATGACAAGGATAGCCCATGAATCGAAGCCCATGACGATGACAGGCTTTGCTAAAAGGAAATCCCGAAGAATTAGGAAATCTTCCTTATCTCTTTGGATACTAACTTAGCCGACTTAACTTAGTATATATACTAATGTAAACCCTAAGAAAAGGGGATCCAAAATTGACCTAGCAGAATTCTGTACTTTTGCCCTGATACGAAAAAGCTTTCTAAACAGCTTAATAAAGAAAACCATCTTTGGATCTTCGTTTGTGTGTTTTGGTGGTTTTTACTCAGAAGTTTTAGATCTCGCTAAAAGACATAACGAATTCAATTGGCGTGGATTTATACTCCCACAATTTGGCGCTAGAAGAGGGGGCTGTGAAATTTTCTTACACCGAAGAACCACCACAAAACCGATCTGAAGACGATGACCAACGACGGAGACGATAGCGCTGCTGACACCAGAAACGCCGGCGTGGAGGATCAGGCGAACCAATCCAAAGACGCTGGGGAGACTTCGACAACGCTCGCGGAGATGAAAGCCATGCTGGAGACACTGCTCAAAAAGGCGGAGGAGCAAGATAAGCTGAACAACACGATGACGGGCGAGCTGAAGGCCCTCACAACGGCGAGTCGTACCCGAGGCACGGGATCAGGTCTGGATCCAGCAAGACGAAGTCGGGAGGCATCTCAACCCAACGGCCCTGGACTTCACAACTCCGCTCAACCCACCGAGGACCCGAGGAAGACTGCCACTACTACATCAAAGCTCAGCAAACCTAGCCTCAAGAGTCCAAGGGGCAGACGACACGCCAATCGAAGAGGAGCCTGCACCAATCATCAATCTAGAGGAGGAGAACCGAATGGAGCAAAACATGGAGAGCCGTGACAATCCTGAACACCTAGCAACTGGTCGAACCCGAGCCGAAAGATGCGAGGCCATCCCCGAGGGAGATCAAGAGCTGACCGAGGAAGAGGAGAACATACTCTGGGCTGAGCAAGCACGGATGAACGAAGAGCGCCGAGCAGGAGTCAGAGCCCAGAAAGACGAGATGGCTAGGATGCGAGCAGATATGGATCGAGCAGCTGCCGACATAAGAGCTGTCCGATCCATGATGCACAAAGCAACTAGCAAGGTGCCAGAGATAGATCGTGTACTGGAGGAAGCACAGAACACCCCGTTCACAGCACGGATAACTAGCACGAGAATTCCAGATCCTGGAAAGATGAAAGTCCCGATCTATGAAGGAAAGACCGATCCGAAGGAGCATCTGACGGCCTTCGCTATTGCCATGGGACGCTCGAATTTCAAGGAAAACGAGAGAGACGCCGGACAATGCCTTCTCTTCGTGGAGCATCTTAAGGGACCGGCGCTCCAGTGGTTCTCAAGACTCGAGCGCAATTCCATCAACAGCTATAACCAACTATCTGCGGCATTCTTGAAACATTATTCCATCTTCATGGATCCCGGAACGTCTGATGCCGACCTGTGGACCCTAGCTCAAGGGCAGAACGAAACACTCCGGAGTTTCATTGGAAGGTTCAAAGCTGTTATGTCAAAAGTGGAAGGCCTGAGCGACAAAGCAGCCCTACTAGCCCTGAAGCGAGCACTCTGGTTCAATTCCGATTTTCGCAAAGAAATCGCGCTAAACACCCCCACTACGATACAGACGCTATGCATCGAGCCGCAGACTTCATCACCGAAGAAGAAGAGATGAAAATCCTAACTGAGAAGTACGGGAAGGCCAAGACAACGAACCATTCTTCCCAAGTTTCAGCCCCTTCCAACACTAGGAAGAACAATCAAGGCTCCGGCTATATCCAGCACGAAGGAGGCTTTCGAGGAGCTCATAACTATCAAATTGACGCTCCTGGCATTCGGTCGCGGAAGAGGCCGAGGCCGTGGAAGAAGCTCATGGAGCACATGGACCAAAAGCGACAGTTCCTATGACGAGACGGCCTACTGCGAACACCACCACATCTACGGACATTCAACCGCGAACTGCCGAATTCTAGGCTTGAAGCTTGCTAAAAAATTAGCAGCCGGCGAGCTTGGAGGAAACGTCAGCCTCAAAGATTTCGAGATGGACGTAAACACATACAAACCCGACCTGACAAAAGAAGATCACACCAAGCGCGATAGAAGGGATGACGAAGCGCCACCCTCTGGATCAAGCAGAAGAAGGATTAGCATGATAATGGGAGGATCCCACTATTGCTCAGATACCGTCTCGTCAATCAAAGCATTCCAGCGAAGGGCAGACGTCAGCATCAACTGGTCTAAACCATCTAAGTTTCCAAACGACGTGATATCATTCGAGGAAAGAGAAACGGTCGGAATCGACAGACCTCATGATGACCCTCTCGTAATCGAGTTGATCATCAACGACTGCGATGTAGCACGCGTATTGGTAGACACTGGGAGCACCGTAGACGTAATCTTCCTCGAAACTCTCAGAAGAATGAATGTGGACCTGTCTGAAGTGATATCTACTCCCAAACCCTTAACAGGATTCTCTGGAGAAACCACCATGACTACCGGAACAATCAAACTGCCTGTCCAAGCTGGCGAGGTGACGAAGATCGTTGAGTTCTCCGTAGCTGACCATCCGGCCATCTACAACGTCATCGTGGGGACCCCCTGGTTAAATTCGATGCGCGCAGCCGTTTCGACCTACCATCTTTGCCTCAAGTTCCCTACACCAAACGGCGTGAAAACTATTCGAGGAAATCAAAAAGAATCTCGTGTCTGCTTTCTCGCCGCACACAAGCTCAGAAACCCAGTGACTGACCCAACGGCAACTTCAAAGCGCAAGAAAATAAAGACCGACAGAGAACCGGTGAAAGAGCTGTCCAAACTGTTATAGCAGTTACAGATCGCGGTGGATCGCGAAGAAGAAGTGTCTAAACCAACCTGCGACCCCGTCATATCAGTTTGCATCGACAACAAACATCCCGAACGCTGTGTAGAAATTGGAGCAGATTTAGATGGAAAGATCAAAGAAGAGCTCGTGGCATTCTTGAAGAAAAATATCAACACCTTCGCATGGGAAGCAGAAGATATGCCTGGCATCGATATCAGTATAACAAGCCACGAACTGAACGTCGACCCGACTTTCAAACCAGTAAAGCAGAAAAGAAGAAAACTTGGGCCAGACAGAGCTAAAGCGGTAAATGACGAGGTGGAGAGACTACTGCGCGTCGGATCAATAACTGAGGTGAAGTACCCGGACTGGCTAGCTAACCCAGTGGTGGTCAAGAAGAAGAATGGCAAATGGCGCGTGTGCGTGGACTTCACCGACCTGAACAAAGCATGTCCAAAAGACAGCTTCCCCCTTCCACATATCGATCGCTTAGTCGAAGCGACGGCAGGAAACGCACTCCTATCCTTCATGGATGCCTTCTCAGGTTACAACCAGATCTTGATGAACCCCGACGATCGCGAGAAGACCGCTTTCATAACGGATCGTGGAATATATTGCTACAAGGTAATGCCATTCGGTCTGAAAAATGCGGGAGCGACATACCAGCGACTGGTGAACAAGATGTTTGCGGACCAACTCGGCAAAACAATGGAGGTTTACATAGACGACATGCTGGTGAAATCGCTAAAGGAACAGGATCACGTCACTCACCTCAAGGAATGTTTCTCACAGCTGAACTTTCACAACATGAAGTTAAATCCGACCAAGTGCAGATTCGCAGTCACTTCGGGAGAGTTCCTTGGTTATCTTGTAACTCACCGCGGCATTGAGGCAAACCCTAAGCAGATCGACGCACTCATCAATATGACTTCACCAAAGACGAAAAGGGAAGTCCAACGTCTTACCGGGAGGGTAGCTGCGCTTAACCGATTCATCTCACGATCCACCGACAAATGCTTGCCATTCTACGATACTTTGCGAGGGAACAAGAAGTTCGAGTGGACGGACAACTGCGAGGAAGCGTTTCAGCAACTCAAGAACTATCTAGCCACTCCCCCAGTTCTCACAAAACCAGAAGCAGGGGAACCACTTTTTCTGTACACCGCAATTTCTGCCACAGCGGTAAGTGGCGTATTGATTCGAGACGAGCGCGGCGAACAGAAGCCGATATTTTACGTAAGTAAAACCCTTACAGACGCAGAAACAAGTACTCACAGATGGAGAAATTGGCACTATCCATAGTTATGTCGGCAAGAAAACTAAGGCCATACTTCCAGTCTCACTCAATCGTCGTTCTGAGCACCTTTCCGATAAGGTCTATTCTGCACAGTCCAAGTCAGTCAGGAAGGCTAGCAAATTGGGCTATCGAACTGAGCGAATACGACATTGAGTATCGCGGACGCACGTGCGCTAAATCGCAAGTTCTTGCAGATTTTCTTATCGAACTACCCGAAGAAGGCATTGACGACGAAATGCAAGGACAGCTCTGGAAACTCCATGTTGATGGCTCATCTTCCAAAAATGGTTCAGGAGTCGGGATACGGCTAACCTCTCCAACTGGCGAACTACTGGAACAGTCTTTCCGCCTGGGGTTTCATGCATCTAACAACGAAGCGGAGTACGAAGCCTTGATTGCCGGGATGAAACTTGCTAATGGCCTAAAATCGAGCAACTCCATGCATTTTGCGATTCGCAACTAGTCGCGAATCAGTTCAGCGGTGAATATGCAGCAAAGGATGATCGGATGGAAGCTTACTTGAAGATCGTCAAAGAATTGCTGCACGATTCAAACTATTCATCCTAACGCGCATCCCACGAGGGGAGAACACCCCAGCCGACGCACTCGCAGCTCTTGCATCGACCTCCGATCCGGATTTAAAGCGAGTGATACCGGTGAATTTATCCGACACCCAGCATCAGCTTCCGACGCGGTGAATGCATAACTCGTTCACAAGCGGCTAGGCAAGCGACAGAAGTCACAACCGGGCAAGAGCGGTGGGTAAATGCAGGAAGAACTGGCCAACCAACCACCCGCAGAGCCGGATATTGCCCCAATGGAAGAAGATTTCTAGCACCATGGGAGCTGCAATGACCCTGTCGTCGAACCCGACGAAGCAACAAACGGGACAACAGTGATCAGAATATGGTGCGACAAGGAATGGCTCGCCGCAATCAGAGGATACATATACGACGGCGTCTTGCCAACAGAAAAATGGGCAGCTCGCAAGCTCCGAGCCCAGGCTGCACGTTACGTGTTACTTGATGGGAATGTCTTCAAGTGGAGATTCTCGGGACCGTTGCTAAACTGCGTAGAAGGAAAAGACGCTAGGAAGATTATGGAGGAAATTCATAACGGTTCATGTGGAAATCACTCTGGAGGGAGAGCACTAGCCATAAAAGTCAAACGTCACGGCTACTATTGGCCAACAATGATCGAAGATTGCAAGGTGTTTGCAGCCAAATGCGAAAAATGCCAACGCCATGCGCCGATGATCACCAGCCGACAGAAGTACTTTCTTCAATCTCATCGCCATATCCATTCATGCGATGGTCTATGGACATCGTCGGGCCACTGCATCCTCAAAACAAAAACGTTTCCTTCTGTTCTGACAGACTATTTCTCAAAATGGGTCGAAGCCGACTCCTATGCTAACATTAAAGATGCGCACGTAGAGGCCTTTGTCTGGAAAAATATCATATGCCGACATGGAGTACCGTACGAGATCGTGACAGATAACGGCTCGCAGTTCATCTCAAATCGTTTTGAAGGTTTCTGCGAAAAATGGAAAATCAGACTCAGCAAGTCTACTCCAAGATATCCACAAGGGAACGGACAGGCCGAAGCAATCAACAAAACAATACTTGACGGCCTAAAGAAATGCCTTGACAAGAAGAAGGGACGTTGGGCTGAAGAACTGAGGGGGTACTTTGGTCTCACCGCACCACCCCACGACGAGCGACAGGAGAAACCCCGTTCGCCCTCGTCTACGAACAGAGTGTGTCATCCCCCCGGAGATACATTTTCCAGGGATTCGCCGGAGGCTATTACCAGAACAAGAGGGGCTCAATCACCTGTTAATGCTTGACGAACTGGACTTGATCAACGAAAGAAGGGACCAAGCCTTGATCAGGATCCAGAACTATCAAAACGCGGCCTCAAAATACTACAATTCCAACGTTCGAGAACGAAGATTCTACGAAGGCGATTTAGTTTTGCGGAAGGTTTTTCAGAACACCGCGGAAACAAATGCTGGCAAACTAGGAGCAAATTGGGAAGGACCCTACAAGATCACCGAAGTTGTCAAACCTGGCGTTTACAAACTTGCTAACATGACGGACGTTCCAGTACCGAGATCATGGAACGCAATGCACCTCAAAAAGTACTATCACTAAGCTACTTTACATGAACTACGGGGCGACTTGATCCCTGCAAAGGGTACGTAGGCAGCTCATCTTCGGACGGGTTCAGTTGCCCCCTCCTTTCAAAAGGGGGGGAGTAGGGTACGTATACGCATACTCGTATACTCCCATCTTTGTAACAGTTGCTACTATCTATCGAAGCTTTGCTTTCAAAGGCAATTTCTATAAAAACATCCTTCAAGGATCACTAAGTCTTAACAAAACAGACATATTTGAGCAAATCAGACTACAACGGGCATCTCGCCACATCTTCACTATTGCTGGCCACAATAGAGAATTCCCACATCCGTCTCAGGATCAAAAACGCGCTATACAAGTATTCGTTCATTGTCGGAGCGGATACGTTTATGGTAACTTATCGTAAACCGAAATGCTCGTCCTAGACTATGCAAACAAATGTTCATTATCGGAGCAGATAAGTTTATGGTAATCTATCTGTAAACCGAAATGATCATCTCGAGACTGATCATCTCATAACTACGCAAACATAAGTTTGTATTCGTTCGTCAGAACAACTACTCAACAAAAACAATGCAAGCAAGGCATTCTCGAATCTATTGATAAACGAAAGACTTATATATTCAAATGCAAGGGTTAGCTAAGTCAGCAACCAGGCGATAGACAGAAGATAATAAGTTCTTAGACAACTTGGATAAAGCCGTCCAGGCGTTAAAAAAAAATGAGAAAAGAGTTGTAAAATTAGACAAAGAAAAGAGGATCGTAGTCCTCCACTATCTCAGGAGTCATGACCGCCTTCTGCTCCGCCTCCACCATCTGCTCAGCTACTTCGCCTTCGGGGGCTTTGTCCTCCACAAGCAATGCCTCAGCAAACTCTGCAACCTTTTTCTCCAAGGCAGCATCGAGAGCTTTCGCAGAAACGGGATCGGGGACTATCTCTTTAGCAACCTCCACCGGACCGAGATCAACCAGACCAGGCGTTCCCTTGTTAGACCCGGAAAATTCCTGGATCCCGACACTTGCAGCAGCAGTCTCCATGGGCTCACCATCGTTAAGCTCCTTGAGAATATCAGATCGGACTGGAGACAGTCTCAGGATCTCTCTCATTTCGGCCACGAGCTGAGCGAATGCTTCATGAGATCCCGTCAAGACCGCTTTCTGCTCAGCTAAATTCTTCGCCTCGGCATCGAGAGATGGCGGATCATCGCTTTGAAGAAGCCCAATGAACTGGAGATTGCCTTCAATCTGGGCAAGGTCGAGCATATCCTCCTTTGGCTCGCCGTCAATTTGGCCAAGAATCTTTTTGACTCGGGAAACTTTGCCTTCAAGCATCATCATGGTCTCGCGTTTGGCCTCTAGAACGGCTCGCTCGACCTTACTCTCGAGAAGCTCATTAGCAGCTTCAAGCTGCCTCGTCAGGCTAGCTATATGAGCATCCCGCCTTGCCTTCCCTGACTCTAGCCGCATGATCCGCTCGTCAGCTTCTTTAATGTGCTTTCTGTGTCCCTCCGCGTCAGCTTCAAGGTCTTTGATCCGTTTGACTGCTTTTTCCGTTCGGCAACCTGAGTCGCCTCGGCTTCTTTGAGCTTCCCATCCAGCTCAATGGCTTTCCGCCTAGCATCTTCGACCCTCTCGCGGTCCTTACGGGAGTCAGATTCGTATCCCATTACCATCCTGTTAAGATGGGATATGAACTGCACGGCAACGAGAAAATACGTTTAACTAAGTTTAGACGGATCGGGTAACGAAAACAAAACAAATATACATCACATACCTTAACACCCCTAAGCGACATCTCGCTGTAAGTTTTGTCCCTAAGCAAAGTGTCGGGTGGCGGAAAGCGATCACCCGGACAGGTGATTTTCGAGAAGATGGCCGCGGATGCTGAGGCATCACTGTATGCCCCTTCAGCATTTATTGGAGCGGCAGAAAGAGGGATTGCTTCGGGAATCGCCTTCGACGATTCAGTACGCCGCAGGCGCTTCGGGGCATCCCCTTGTCATCTACTGACTGGCGTTTTTTGCTTGTGTTTTTCTTTTCCTTTGCCTTCCCTTTGCCCTTATCCTTGTGCGCAGTAGTCGAGAATCGGCTGGACGAAGCCCTACAACGACTCCTCCAGAAGCCAATGAAGGAGTCGGTTCGGGGTGATTATCAGCGACTTTTGGTTCGGGGACAGCGGCGGGGGTAGATTCATGGGTCGGGGGAGAGATTGGATCAACGCCTTGGCTTGTTGCGCTCTCTCCCTGGCTTCTGCCTCTGCCTTGGCTTTCGCGGCAGCTCGGTCTCTGAAAGTTGGTCTTCCCATCGTATCTCTTGAAGAATGAGAAGGGGACGATTGCTCAACTGATTGTCCTTCTGAAAGGGCTCGTGCTCTCTCAACTCGGTGAAGGTTGAAATCTCTAGACCAATTGCACTTGCGAGCTGAAAGCGCTTCGTGAACCTCAGACAGATCGGGAGGCAATGAAAGACGAAGATGACGAACTGCAAAACAATAATATTTATGCAAGGTCAAAAAGAAACCTAAAAAAAAAAGAGGAAAAAGGGAACTGCTAAATAATGGAGACCCGAGCCGTGGCCCAAGTCGAGCAACGGATCGGCTACCAATTTCTCCCCAGCCAGACTTGACAAACTGAAGGCACCTCCGACCCACCGATGCTTCAGAAATAGGGACGAAAAAGAAGTAGTCTTCCCAATTATCGTCTTTCGACGGGAAGCCTCTTATGATATTTCTCCTAGCCTTGCCCGACACATAATATTTCAGCTCCCGCTTATTTCGACGCCTGAACTCCAGCAAGTGTGTCAGGTGTTCGACGCCGACTTCTAGATCGCACTCATAACTCCTGACCAGAATACCGACCATATGCCTGATTCCTCGAACGTTGATTTGAGAAATAGCCAAGTTGTATTTCCAGATAAACTGAAGGATGGCTTCAGGGATCGGGAACCACAACAGGCAGCGGTAGAAGAAGCTTTCGTAAAGAGTGAAATGGTTAGGAGGGGATTATTGGCTCGGTCTGATGGAGAAGGAAGAACAAACTCGATTTCCTCCGAAATACCGAACCTGTGCCTAAGGGCCGATAGCGAATCCACGGTTGAAAGGGTTGAACCAGGTGGATTGGGTCGCTTCTTGTTTTTCTTCTTCCTTGGGGTTTGACGGTTAAGATGCATCAGACGCTTCAACTCCTGTCTGGCCACACTGGATCGAAAACCATCTCGGTTCAATTTTTGGCAGATCGGGGTCATTGCATCAGTAAAAGGGTTCGCCGCCTCGACGAATGGAGAATCGTGGAGTTGAGGCACTTCAAATCGCAAAGGATCCCCAGAATTGCTGCCAACTCCAGAGGATTCAGAAAGCACCATTTTTCTGCCAAGAAGGGAAGGTCCAACCCCGAATCACTTGGATCATCCAGGTTTTCTGAAATGTGTGCACCAGAAGAATCTTCCCGACCACAGCTTCGGGTGAGAAACGGATCAGGAGAGAAAGATGGTTCAGGAAGCGAAGACTGCCCCGAAATGCCAAACAAGCGGGTATATGGATCGGGAGATGCAGAAACAGATGAATGAGACATTCCGTTGAATTCGAAGATGGATCGGGGTCCTTAGAAGATATGAACAGATCGGGATCCCTAACAGCTCGCGAAAGAGAATCTAGAGTTTCTAAGATTCAAAAGACGGATCGGGGCTCTCAGCAGCCTATCAAAATAGATCAAAACCTTTAAAAAGTTGAAGAACAAGTTGAAGATCTTTTAAGAACAGCAGGTCAATCTAGATCTTCAAAGCAAACTGCCGGAAAACTTGAAGACGGCGACGGAGCCAGTTGAAGATGGATCGGGAAATTCAAGCGGATCGGCGGCGAAGGAAGAGCAACGGAGTTTCGGCTAAAAAAAAACTTAAGCAAAAAAAATTAGAGAGAGAAAGAAGAGAGAGGTTACCTGCTTTGAAGAAATTTTCGGAGAAATGAAGTGGAGAACAAATGAGAAGTATCACGGATTATATAGGCAAATGATGACGTCATTCGCCTCGGAAACCAGCAAAAACGCTTGCACTCCCGATAAAGGTATCAAGGCAACAGAATCCCGAACTGAGTTTACCTAGGAACTGAACCAGCAATGCTACAAAGGAATGGTTCGGGGCTATCCATGGATCATGGTTCGGGACTGTCATCAAAAAAGACAGTTCGGGACGACCACGAGAATCGTTGATCTCACTCGACCACTTACAGCTCGGCACTAACATTACTGATACTGCCAAGCTGGGGGGCTAACTGTTGGGGTCAGATTCCACCTCTTGAAGATCAACAATTGGAAAATGGCTAAGTATGAAAAAGTACTAGCAGCGGGATCCCGAACCAAGACAAGTTGGTCAGGTACCCCTAACCGTGAAAGAGTTGGATCGGATCCTGAGTGAAGGAGTTGGATCGGGATCCCTAACATGAAGAGTGATCGGGTCGAACCAAGATTGGATCAGTACGAAAAGTAAAGAGTTGGATCGGGATCCCTAACCGTGACAAGAGTTGGATCGGGATCCCTGACTGTGAAGGAGTTGGATCGGGATCCCTAACGTGAAGAGTTGGATCGGGTCCCAAACCATGACAAGGAGTTGGATCGGGATCCCTGACTATGAAGGAGTTGGATCGGGATCCCTAACCGTGAAGAGTTGGATCGGGGTCCCAAACCAAGACAAGTTGGATCAGGTACCCCGAACCGTGAGTAAAGAGTTGGATCGGGATCCCTAACCGTGACAAGGTGGATCGGGATCCCTAACTGTGAAGGAGTTGGATCGGGATCCCGAACCGTGAAGAGTTGGATCGGGTCCCGAACCAAGACAAGTTGGATCAGGTACCCCGAATCGTGAGTAAAGAGTTGGATCGTGATCCCGAACCGTGACAAGTTGGATCGGGTCCCGAACTGGAAAGTGGATCGGTACCCAAACCGTTGAAGAGTTGGATCGGGTATCCCGAACCAAGACAAGTTGGTCAGGTATCCCCGAACCGTGACGAAGATTGGATCGGGTGGATCCACGACCACGTGAAGAAGCTGGGTCGTGTATCCCGATCCATGGCACGACAAATGGATCGGGGGTCACGACCCACGGTGAAGAAGCTGAGTCGTGTATCCCGATCCATGGCACGACAAATGGATCGGGGGTCACGACCCACGGTGAAGAAGCTGGGTCGTGTATCCCGATCCATGGCACGAAAAATGGATCGGGGGTCACGACCCATAGTACGTCACCCAACCGTGAACCGTGGTGTCACCCGAGCCGCGAGCCATGCGTCGCCCGAACCGTGAACCGTGGTGTCACCCGAGCCGTGAGCCATGGCGTCATCCGAACCGTGAACCGTGGTGTCACCCGAGCCATGAACCATGGCGTCACCTGAACCGTGAACCATGGTGTCACCCGAGCCGTGAACCATGGTGTCACCCGATCCGTGAACCATGGTGTACCCGAGCCGTGAACCATGGTGTCACCCGAGCCGAACCATGGTTAGATGATGGGCCGAGACAACGAGCCCACAAGTTCAAGCCCACAAAAGAGATGACAAGGATAGCCCATGAATCAAAGCCATGACGATGACAGGCTTTGCTAAAAGGAAATCCCGAAGAATTAGGAATCTTCCTTATCTCTTTGGATACTAACTTAGCCGACTTACTTAGTATATATACTAATGTAAACCCTAAGAAAAGGGGATCCAAATTGACCTAGCAGAATTCTGTACTTTTGCCCTGATACGAAAAGCTTTCTAAACAGCTTAATAAAGAAAACCATCTTTGGATCTTCGTTTGTGTGTTTTGATGGTTTTTACTCAGAAGTTTCAGATCTCGCTAAAAGACATAACGAATTCATTCTTCGGAAAGACGATCTTCGTTTACATCTAAAGATATTCTAGGGGTTGAAGGCGAGCAAATTTTCGGGAAGAACGAACACAGGTAACACTTCAAAACATTACACTAGTTATCTAAACCACCATCTTCTAAACGGCGTCTAGAGCTCTAGTACGTCTTTGGCAGAGCTATTTCTAAAAGACCCTGCCAAAGTGTAGAGCTCTGCGAAAATCTTCTAAGATAGTGTGTTGCAGATCTTTGAACATTCTCTTTTTTGCAGATAATGTTGCATTTGTTGACTGTTTTTGGAAAAATGGAAGGTAAAAATGGGTTGGGATTTCGACGTTGATTCAAGAAAAGGAAGCAAGTTGTTTGCGGTTGAAGACCAAATCAAGTATGAGGAA